>WOVY01009917.1:0-695448 GCA_013436015.1 Rhipicephalus annulatus | reverse complement strand
CCACCAATGATGTTACGGGGAAATAACTTTACTTTATAAAACGAGGAATAAACTCGGTGGTGGACAAGATGGCGCCCAGTTGGCTCGCGGATCTGACAAAATAGTCTCCGTTTGCTTCTTCGTCGTTCTCATCTACCGTTACAATATAAATAGCTTGCCGTTTGAATGTCCAAGGAGGTACCCCACGGTGGCTCAGTGGTAACGCCTTGCATTCACGACACGAAGGTCCCACGTTCGATTCCGCACGCCGGAGTCATATTTATGAATTTTTTATTTCTTGCGTTTTCATATATATAGATACGTATACATATACGGTGCATGACATCAACGCCGACGTCGACGCTAAAGCCAGCAGGGAAATCCAGCCGAGAGTATCCATATAATTGCTATCGCAATAAAAGTAAACATGTTTAGAATGCCGGCTCAACACAAAGGGTGTCACGATCTGAACCAAATGCCTTACTATGAGCACAGAGCCTTAAAGGCCAACTTTGGCGATTTTTTGACCATGTCAGGATAACGGTGCTTTTATGTTCCTTAGACACTCACACGCCCGATAACTGAAATGCTGGAAAAATTCAAAAATAATTTTTAATTATCAAAAAACCGCAACACCGAAAACAAAACCCAACTGAGTGCGCTTCTATGTGTGATGTAAAGATTTTCCTGACGCTACCAAAACCTGCCTGATTGAATATAATGCGCACCAGATGGCACTACCTGTCCACGGCGTCCATGGCTATAGACTAAAACGCTTACGCTGTTACGGTAAATATATAGCGAATCGTGTGTTGCTCACAATGCAATACCACTTGGCACCTATCGCATGCCCACCCGCATGGAAAAGGAAAATCGCACGCTCTACCAAGGAAGCGCCGGCCGAACCCACACAATCTATAGCAGACAAGCAGATGCAGCAGTGGCGCATCAGTTCATCTCTTCAGCAAGGCAAAAATCAACGTCACGCACACAATGTTGCCATTAATTCTGGCAAGTGATGTGAGCGTTTCCAGGCAAGCTATAAAATTCATTTGAAAAGAATCTGCGAAACTCTCAAGCCTGCAATTTGGCACGAATGGCACAAACACGCAAATAAACGTACGCAGGGGTTTCATTGAGATTCGCTGACCTCCAAAAATTGCCAGAGTTGGCCTTCAGCTCCAAATAACTATCATCAAATGGGCAAAACTTCACTCCTTTCTACATTTGTTGGAAAAGCAAACAAGTGTGCCATTTGTGGAATAAAGCATTCAACATTTGCACAATCTATACTGAATGGCTGACCTTGGACCTTGAACAGCCTTTTCTCTATGTTAGCAACGCACGATGAACATGTCATGCCGGTGACTCTCAGGTAGCACTTTTCACCATCTTCAAAACCACTGTTGTCTCCTCTGTTATTTCTAGGGACATCAACACACCTCCCTTGTTCTTCAGAAGCAGGAACTGTGTATAAGAAATAATACATGCGCACCATGTGAGGAAATGCAAGAAAGCCCCAATAAACAACCCTGCAAGTCTTGTTTTGCAACTGAGGCTAGAGGGCAGGTTAACAGAGTATGGTATGGCCTAATATTAAACGAAACACACCAGACTAGTATGTCCACTGCTGACATTGCAACAGTTCATCACACGAACAAATGGCACTTTATCTTTTTACAAGTTCCTTAGCTGACCTAAAGCTCAGATGTTCGAAAATTCCATATATAAAATGACATAAGTAATGCAAATAGGCCTCATTGCCAAACAAAACTTTACTTAGGCAGAGTGTTATTAATCTGTCACTTTTTTTATATCTACAGTCCCTCCAAAGAAATAAATATATTTTATACGATAAAATCCTGAGCAAGCGCCATCACTACGGTGAAAAACATTTGGACAGGACTTCGAAGGAAGGTTTTGCTCAGTCACAGACTAATATTCAGATAAATATTTAAAAGGCCCCATGGGGAAAAAATGCCTCCTAAATAAATTGGTTTATTAAATATGTATGGATCTACTGAACCAGAGGGAATCCTTGTGCGAAATTCCCTGGCTACGACAAAGGGAAAAAGATGTACTTGGAATTTTCCCACAATTAATGACTAAGAATGCATTCTCAAGGCACAAACACTATGAAAGTACAAAGAAAGCGTGCATATATCTAAAGACTATATCTATATATCTAAAGACTAAGACAAGCATATATCTATATATCTAAAGACTAAAGACAAGAAAGCGTGCATATATCTAAATATGGGTTTCTAGGAGCCGCTGTTGCCGAATTCTGTAGCGAAGAACAGGTTGTAAAGAACTACAAGGGGGAGGGATGGAGGCGGGGAATGTCGGTCATTGACACATATTTCAAATCACACCAAAAGAGGAAGTAGGGCGCTTGCTCAGGAATTTACGGTAAGTACATATCTACCTATATTATGCTACATTTTTCTGCAGTTATATATTCAAGTTATGTTGGATTGAATACATAATGGGTGTATAGTACTCACGGATTAAACCACAACATCAGTTAACGACTGCTATGAGTGATTCCTCATGGTACTGGGTCATGCGCAACATATACGGCCACTAAAGATAACATTGGTACTGACGTAAATTTTTGAGTGAAAAATTACGCCAATATGACACGAACTATAGACACTGGAAATGAAATATGTGCAATATTCTTGTATGTTCACATGTCAACCCATGAGTACTGTACATAACAGTACATAGAAAAAAGCTGGCACCACATCTTCTCCACACCGCATATACAAAATTTACTGTAGCAGTAGACAACATGCATCACTAAAAAATTGCTATCACTTCTATTGCAATAAAATGGCATCTTGATCTCTTAGTATAGTATAGCTTAGATTTGTATGACACGAATTTTCGCAAGACACAGGAAATGTGCCCGTATGGTTCATCAAATAAATCATGATGAAAAGTGCAAGACAAGTTGTTGATGCTTACAAGATATTTACATGTCACAATTTCCATGTTCACTTTTGAACCGTACTGGTTGCGCCAAACGTGTATCGACATCACTAGTTCACTGCAGCATACACGAAGACGCACGTTACTCATTTACAACCCCTACATTTGCTAACTTTCCAGTACTTTTTTTTTTAACAGAAATGATTGAGCAAGTGTAAGAATCAACATAGAATATGATTTTTGGAATACTACAACACTACTTAATTTCCTGCAAGCCTGAACCAAGAGATAGTGCCTTTTGAAGAAAGAAGAATGCAAGACCTTCATGTCAACACAAAGCCACATTGTCGCCAGTTGACTGAGATTATTTAACACTGCCCACTACAAACTACATAAATAGCTGTACTGTAAAGGCCCTGTGTGCTCTGCTGAATTGCCATCCATTCATGTCACAGAGTCATGTGCGCTTGTGGAATACTACGTAGAACTACTTGTGACATGCAAAGAAGTGCAAGCTTGGCACTGAATTGTGACAAGTTGTGTTTGCCACATTAGTGAGATGCCGTTTCATGCACCATATGCAAGTGATAAATGATTGCAGGCATGGTTCATAAACTGCCATGAAATAAACGGTTACGACAAGCGGCATTAACATGCATCCTTTTTTACGCCCTTCCAGTCCTCGTACAATTCGCCATATCACACTGTGATACTCGGACACCAACATGCAAAGAGAAATCAAAGAACTTCTCATTCTCACTTGTGAATAACTACTGCCTCACGATGACAATAATAAGCATCTGCCACCAGGCACCAGGGTCTCATACACACGATAAGACAAAAAGAAAGCTAAGAACTCTGCCTGTTGTTTCAAAAAGAATTTGCTCTTTTTCTCTGTTTGTTTTCTTTTTTTTATGTACAAGGAGCCAATTGGATCCCAAATGTGTTTCCATGCTGTGCAAAATCGCAAAAATATATATAATAGCTGTGCCACCAAATAGCTATGGCAGTGATTGTGAATTGCTTTCCGAACAGGAAAATTATTATTGACTTCCTTAATAAAACGTGATGACTTTAGAGGTACTTGCACTGCTTTTCTCATCCTATGCAGCCTTTATTTTATCAGTTTTGTTAATTGAAATTTTGTTTAATTAAACTTGGCAAGCATTCTCATGAGATTTGAATTATAGTTCTTTAACTGTACCCTTCAGTACACTTATTAAAATATTCCTGTTCTCTTTATTTCGATGAATGATTATGGACCGGAGTGCACTACCACTAGATATGCTATAGAACATTCACTATTTGAATGTAGTGACATCTTTATATAAAACCCTTTTTTTTATATTCATCAATTCTAGAATTGTTCTTTATTAATTCATAACCTTATTTTTTTAGAGCATTATTTTCACTGGCAAATTACTTGCTGTATGTAGTCTGCATTTTTGTAATCTGTGATGCAATTACTATTTTATTCAGATCTTTGTTACCCTTTGTTCATGGGCCATACTTGGGCTTGTAGCATCCTGAATGTAATAACATAAACAAATGAATTAAAATGCTTGCTCCAATAGGTAACACTTACCTGTTCTGGCCTGAGTTGCCTCCTTGATAGCCCCTTCCGGACCACCAGCATCGAGAGCCACAGAGTCGAGAACACCGCACTGAAAACCCATATCTTCTATCTTCTCAGCAAGTGCATCTGCAGTCAGCAGTTCACCGTCGTACACAAGCCTTGCATTTTCTTCTTCGAGCGAAACCTTCACGCCTTTCACGCCAGGCTGCTGTCCCATGTGAGACTCAATGTTACGAACGCACGACTGGCAGGTCATGCCCTTCACGCTCAGGACGGTCGTTGAAAGCCTCAGTCGTGTCATCCCCACTTCACGTTCAATTACTTCTGCTGAAATATTCCTCGTATCGAAACTAATGACACCCAAAGGAGGATCACTGACACTGGGAATCCCGTAGATTGTGACACCATCCGCAGCACGATGGCAGAGTTTGGTCTCCAACTGTTCTTTGAAGACGTCGCATGGCATTTCATTATCTGCTTGGAAGACAGCTGTGGTATGCGACGAGCTGACGTCACCAGGAGCCTGCAGCTGCAGAAAGTCACTTGGCTTGATACGGAAGCCGGCATCTTCCATTTTCCTCCTGATACTCGCCTCAAACGTCAAGTCAGGTCTGTACGTCACGGAGGCTCTTCCTGCAGAAGGTTCCACCTGCACCATAAATGACAAATGTTGTTTGCAAAGTGCCAAGTAAAAACAGCAGCTGTGATTTCAAAGAGTGGCATTAACCTCAAGACCTTCTGAAGGCATGAACAGCTGGTCTAAGGGAAATAGAGCACACAGATGGGTGTGATTTATCAAATGAAATTGGCTGAAAAAGTCACGAACGAAACAGCTCCAGGCAGCTGAACACCTGCTGTTATTTCACTTGTATTTTCTATTGAGGAGAGGCAGCCAGGTTGTATGCGAATGCAAAGCTGAATGGGCTTTTTGTCAGAGGCTATCAATGTTTGCTTGTTTGTTGTGCAGTCGGTGTATGCTTATTTGTTTTGCATCACAAACAACAATGCAACCAGTGAAAGACAAAAGTGTTGTACACTTAATATTATAATGCAGAGCAGGATTCTGAGTCACATGCCAAAAAAAGAAACAAGATATGGTTTTAATTAGGTTTTCGCAGCTGATTAAAAATAACACAATAATAAAATGAATTTGCACATTCACCCTAACTGAATGTCACAAATAACACAACTGTAAACTGAATAGAACACAATAACACAGGGACATTAAGTTTATGTAGCAAAAATAAAAAATTAAGTAGTACACTTAAAATGCTCATGTTAGCCTGGTTGCCGAACTGCAGCTTTTTTATTGAGCAGTGTGGCAAGTTAGCAAAGGAATAGAGACAACAGCTGATCTGCTAAGTTCCAGCATAAATGTGTACATTAGGGAACAGTTCAGAGGTGTAACGAAAAAAACACCTTCATAAAATGCAGTCCTCTACATAAAGAAGTGCCAATGATGGCAAGCTCAAAAAGTGAAGTTTTCTTTGATAATTCGTTACAAACTATTACATTGAAGACTACAAATGTGTGCATAATACATCTGTGCACATATATAGTCACACAGTCACAACTGCAAGTGAAAATGTACGACTATGAAAAAAAAGTAAGCTACATACGCTGACAGTATGAACTCCTCCAAGATTGACTAGTGCATCTTGAATAGCTGTAGAACTGGCCTGATCAGTTATTCCTTCAATAAGGAAGGTAACTGCTGATGTATTCAGCACCATTTTGTTTGACGATGCGAAAATGGCTTTTACTGCAATGCAGGCCGGTTTTATATGCAGATTCAGCCTGCACACTATCATCAGATGTCCTTGAACTATTTGCTCCTCTTTAAATACTGCAGAAGTGCTTTGCTACATGATAACAATCTTACCCACATTAAAGTTAATATGTTACCCACATTAAATACCTTAAGAATGCATCATAATATGTATAAGGGAGGTAACTATGACATCCTACAAATCTTTGCAGATCAATGTCTAGCCTATAAGCGTCTTATCTATAACTATAAATCAGCAATGTGTCCATGACACACAACATATTTGAAAACTTAGTTAAAGCACTAATAGTACTACTGAGATGTTTTCTTAGTATACAAATGTGCTCTTGATGTGTCAGCTCAGCAGTTCTGCCAGTCACTGATTTATGAGGACATATATACTCCAAGTTTTAATATACATTGTGTGTCATGACAGCCTAACTGGTTTACAGTGATAGATAAGAAGACAAGGTTTCTATGTTCAAAAGACTTTGTCATTATTATTGCTGACAATCTAGACACTATAGCTTATGCTATTTAACTTATTTTGAACCTAAAGTTTCTTGCACACATTTGCTATGATAATTCTGGTTTTCTAATCAAAACTGTAAGTGTGCAAAGGTGCAGATAAAGTAAGAAATCTAAAGATCTTTTTCATTATGATGCATATGACTGCATTCCGCACAGCACATGGAAATCGAATGTGGAAGGAATAGCAAGGGCTTTTTGCACACTGGTGGAAAGTTAACGTATCACCTTTCTCGAGGGTCCCCAAACTCAAGTGCCTTATCTCAAGAAATATCAGAACAAGGTACAAGTGGATGGTGGGATAGCGATCAGCTGGCAAGTAAGCTTTTCTGACAGATGCATTCCTCTTTGAAAAAAAAAAAAAAAAAACAGCAAATGTTTGAGGTTCCTTAGTGCACTTGTCTGGCAATATGCAAAGGTTGAAGTATCACGCATAAAGCACTCGTGTCCATTCCCTTTTCATCAGTCCCACGTTTCGCACTACACATTTAAAGATATCGACACAGCTTGCGACCATAACTTCAGTCAAGGCTCCAATCATCCATCACAAATACATGACTGACTATTCAGCACAAATGAGGTCTAGTTCACAATAACGTTAGACATACATACATACAGTTCGATGTACAAAAAGAAGAAGAACATCGGAAAAATAAAAAGTGTGTGTGATGTTGACTTGTAGGTGTGGACTTTCACATCGGAATAAAAAATGAAAGCCCATTGCTATGATGTTCAGGTGCTTTACTCCACTTTAAAAATCTAAAATACAAGTGCAATCAGGTAACTGTCAGTTTTGTAATAACAATGGCAGGGCAAGGCAATAACTAACCCCTTCATTTATGACTAACTCCTATATGTAGAAAATTACAAGTGCGAGCAGTCATTCGGGGGGGCACAATGAGTCACCAAGACATACAAATCAAGAGCAAATTCATTAAATAGTTCATAAATTAGAAATAAAGATTCTGAGCAGTACACGGCCAAGGAGGCAACACTGACACAACCAGACCCAAGAGACGAAATATACTACCGATAATTCTCTCAAGTGGCAGTATCTTCAATGTAACCAGATAGACTTAGGAAATTTTATGTCACTGCTTGAGTGTTATGTAGGAGTAGCTTTTATCTGATCTGAATGTAAGTTATTCAATAAAAGAAAGGGTCTGTATTGTATTGTGCATAGCACTTACTCTTGTACCTTTTCTCTTTTTTTTTTTTTTTTCTTGTCTAGATAAACAGGGTACTTGCGAATGCTCTAGGCACTGGCCATGTTAATATTATAAACACAAACGATTTTCCTGTTCTAATAAAATAGACTAACAACAAATGCCCTGTTACAGCAGATGAAATTCTAAAAGTTTTCACAGAAAGTCACAAAGGTTTAACCTTTACAAAACAAGCTCCCAAGTGATAAAAAACTAAGCTTTAAATTAGGAACTATCATCATAAGCAGGCCACACTAGTTGGATGTACTCATCACAAACATGTCAGCATCTTGTACCTTACCTGTGCGCACACTCAAACTGTGAAACATACCACTTTGTAGATGTGTCTTAGAACCTCCCCTAATAAATCGCCCCCTCAAACTATGAACTGTAGATTTACTGCAGAGGGTGCACGCTATGGGTTAATCAAGTGTAGTGTTGTTGTTGGATGCTTTAAGGCTTTGTTTCGGAAAGTGAAAGGCAAGCGACACAAAAGCAATATGATCGGGCAAATTAAGATGCCTGAAGCACTACTATAGATTCCATAGAACGTCTTTCGTGTCCCGTGCACTTTCTCCTGGTCAGCTTCTGTGCTCCCCTTTGCAAGATGCCTTAGAGTTTCGCATCATTCTAAAAACGCGGCTGCTATATACTGAGACTACTTTCTTTTCTGCTTCACTCAAATTGTCAGTGCGTATAACTATATATCTTATGTAAGAAACCAGGCTGTGAAAAAGATCCCACATTTGATGAATGTAGTTCTTATAGTTTACCATACGTCAACAGAATCTCGTAAACAACACATGTTGGGCAAACTGGCCATTGTATTAATGAGGGCCCTAGAGAACAATAGCAGCAGCACAACACGGCAAAATGTGCCAAAGTTCTTGACACACAATGAAATTTACTCTCTTATATGCAGCCAGGATACCATCCCTCTTTTGATCTATATTTCTTGATGCTTTCGAGGCACAATCCTCCGGCCTGGATTTTTATGCGGAGAGGTGTTAGCCATAATGGTGCCAGTTTAAAGTAGCACCACATCCTGTATTCTATCTTGCTTTGAATTTTCGCACTAAAAAAAGAATTTACTAGACCGCTAACTATGGAATGCCGTCACATTGTAAAGTGGGTATTCTTGGAAGATAACACATAAACAAGTGTAACAAACTTGCCGTCAAAAACGTCGGTTACAAAGAAAACTCAACTCAGAGAAACGAACTCGTGCCTACATAGGATTTCGGAACTATAGCTTTGGAAATGAGTTGAGAAGGCATCTGCGGCAAATTGCGAAACACGGAGCAACAAACTTGGGCGGGGGGCTTGCAGACATCCTGTTTTCGGCGCCGCTAACTGGCTGACCAACGAAACTAAACACCCAAAACCTCCACTTGCGGGTGTCACGCGCCTTTCGCACGAGCAGTAAACATGCATACACGTACACCCTTTCTCAAGTCAGCTGAGCAGCGTGACTCACAGCGAAAGTAGTAAAACTCGAGATAGTTCCACCGGCCGCGCTTCTTTTGATGTCCGTTTGCGCGATCGGGTGACTTGCCATCTCGTCATACGCAAAAGATGGGCAAGCTGTATCTACGAGAAGTGTTTTGTTTCCTTCGAACAAGGCCGCAAGGCGGTGGTCCGCAGTTTTCACGCACTCAATTATAAACAGTGAACTCACAGCTGCGTAGGTCAACGATCAACTTACGCCGCTTCTGATAATCCCCCAGAGCCTTGTCTGTAAAGATGCTTAATTTAGATCAGCGCATTACATATCACTCATAAATGACTGAGAAAAGGAAATACACGTCACAAAATAATGTAGTAATACAAACATAGCAAAATGGGATCACCAGTTGGTTTCGATGTAACACATCGCAGCGTAATGTTAAATCAGAACGAAACGAAAAGAGGCGACATCAAGCGACAAGATTGACAATGCTACACTCAAATAACAAGGCCCTACGAAAGTGCTTGACAGTTTAGAGAAGAAATATTCCGACATACCTTCGGGTCTCAACGCGCGTTGGAATCGACCATAGTGTTGATTCTTTCGCTTCCACGAACTCGGGCGGCTGTTGTGACCTTCTTTCGGGATGTCCAGACTTTAGAGCAGACCGAACAACGCTTCTTAAAATGTGGAACGCAAAGTTACGATCGACAGCTGTCTTGACAGGTTTCGCGGCACAGATCGTACCGTTGAACAACGCCAAGTGCCAAGAAACGTCAGACGAGGGAGTTCTGGCAGCTACATAGCGACTCCGGCCCTGTTGCTTTTTCTCTGCCACTTCAAGCGGAAGTCACATGGCTAGTTAAGAAGCAGACGCGCAAAGCAGACGCTTCCGCTGTTGGTCCCCCTTGCGACGACTAGATGTAAGTGACCTGAGACGTTGCCTCAGAGATAATATTCACTTGAGCAAACTTTGGTGAACATTTCGCCGGTCGTAGGTAGATGGGTGAGGCTATGAGTGAGGAGAGCACATCGAGTAGAGTGTCGAGGTACTCTAACATCGAGCAGTGGGAAAAATATTTGACGCACTCTGAACCACTTGCATGATCGTAATTTGTGTATGAAACTAACGTATAGGAACATGTGTAAGTACAAAGTACGGCATACTTAATTTATGGCTCAGTATAAAGTCCAGTCGGTGTCAGAAGTTTGGACAGTACTTTTGCGCAGCCAGAAGTTTACAAGGGCTACTTTTTTTGCTCAGCAAGTTGTGACCAACGTTGTTTGTGGTTGTACTCGGTCGCACTGCGCATGTTCGCGCAGAACGGGCGGGAAATCAAAATTCGAGGCTGCTTGGCCAAAGAGCGGGGCATTTTTCTTGTGCCTCATGGTGTTCTAAAACTGTGCGTTCGATTTGCTTGTTATTTTTGGACTAGTTTATGTAACAAGGAGGTATTTCAAAAAGCTTCTTGAGCATGATTAGAGTGTAGCATGATAGAGTTTTCTATGGCTGCCACTTGAACTGGGTAAAGTCAATCAAGAACGGTTTTGCCGCGTACGTTTGCGGCATTCGTTGCTGTTTCTTACGAATGTCCTTGCGGGCTTTCCGTAATGAGTTAAGTTAAACGATAACTGGGAGTTTGATGAAGTTTTATCGAACAATATTGCTTGACGCAATTGGAAAGAAGCAAATGCGGAAAGAAGTAAAAAAAAGTAAGTAAATCTCAGCGTTTCCAAAATGCAAAAGTTATGACACTGTCCTTCATTACTATCAAGTCATGATACTGTCGCATGTGTGAAATTCGCCCGCACGTCTAAAACAGCACTTTCATAGCTACACGCGTACTTCAAATTTTTTATAGGTCATCATAGAAAGTTCTGGTCCCCACGTCGGAGTAGCCGAGTCAGTCGTAAGTGTCCTCTGGCCGAGAGACGCTGAGCTTGCATCGGATTTTAATAATGTTGTGCTCGCATATGTTTCTTAATTATATGACTCTGTTCTTTTTTCTTCGTCGCTGTTTAGTGCATCACAGTCGAGGAAATGCTGGCTTGAACAGTTTCTGTACTTTCCTACTGCGACACTCACATACTTCCAGAGCGTGAAGCGTCGTGCCTTTCAGCGCATGGTACGTAGCCATTCCTCCACTAACTTTCATACTTAAAACTAGGGACTCGGTGCTGGAGCCAATTTTTTGAGAAGCAATCTTGTCTTTTTCGAGGCTGCAACTGGTTTCTTTAGTGCTTGTGTGTTGTTGAGAAACGGACCGATCCCGCCGAAGCCACCACTGTTGCGTAGCGTATGTTTATCAGCTCGTGACTGCTTCTGCGCAGAGCCGATAAGACGAGCGGACGAGACGACGGTGAGTTAAACAAGGTTTATGTACAGCATATATACAGAGGCGTTACAATTTCGGCACTGGGGCCGACAGAGACTCGAAGAGCCGAACTCTCCTCTCTAACACATAGGTCAGCCTTTCGCCTAAGACCGCCGACTCACCCACATGCCGGCTCTCCGACACGGGGCCTCCTCTCACTCACATAGGACCGCCGCTCGCGACGCGCCGCAGGGCTTCTTTTATTTACACCGGGTCCAACCAAAATGTCCAATCAGAAGCGCCGCAGGTCGTCAGGACAGATTCCTCCAATGGGGGGTCGCCGCGCCATGCGTCAGACCACCAGACACGAGACCGCCGGCTCGCTGTCACGTGCGCAGATGACTCAATGCACGTGGGCCAGAGACGCGCCGCGCGTGTTTACGCCGTTCGCGCCAGGCAGACTGCGGGCAGGCCTTGACCCAGATTGCCTTTTTCAGAGGCACGGCCGTTTGACGAGGACTCGCTGGCATAACAGTGTGTATGCCTCGTACACTCTCCCCCAATTCAAGTAAAGGGTAACAACAACGATAAGGGGAGGAGCGCGATGGGAGACAATGAGAGGTCGCCATGATTGATTGGGTAAGTCAGAAGGAAGAAGGTAATCGGTAAAAAAAGAAAAAAAGTGGGGTTGGTTGGGGGGGGGGGGTGTACACTTGTTGCTCAGTTATATGGTGTTCGGATAAAAGCATCGCTTAACAATGGTAAGTTAGAGATCATGTAAAATATCGCGCGGACTCGAGAGCACCTTTTGAAACGTTAATACCTGCTGGCTGAAATATATTAAATTTGGGAAACGAGAGTTTGACTGGAGAATGTGAAGTTCGAGGTCACCGATGTTGGTACCTGCCACATTAAAATGATGTGTCATTGCTTTCGATAATTCAATTCTTGCCCCACCATGGTGGTCTAGTGGCTGAGGTACTCGGCTGCTGGCCCGCTGGTCGCGGGTTCGTATCCCGGCGGCTGCATTTCCGATGGAGGCGGAAATGTTGTAGGCCCGTGTGCTCAGATTTGGGTGCACGTTAAAGAACCCCAGGTGGTCAAAATTTCCGGAGCCCTCCACTACGGCGTCTCTCGTAATCATATGGTGGTTTTGGGACGTTAAACCCCACAAATCAATCAATAATTTAAAAATTTTCCGCGTAGATCTTAATCAGTAAAAGTTAACTAAATTGGCCTCTTATATAGTGGCCCGCAGATTTAACATACCAAGTTTCAAAATATTCTGATGCGCCAGTGACTCCGAAATACGGCGAATACAGGTTGCAATCCATGATGTCACTTGCGGAGATGACAGCGCGAAATTCTAAAAATAGAACTTTAATCTTGATTTTCTCTTCTATCAATAAACCTTTAGTGGCGAAATTATTTACATTCAAGTTCTCAGAGAACACTTTGTCAGTCTAAGCCAAGCCAGTGTTTTCACTTTCGTATTCTTTTAAAAACTGAGCAATGCCCACGCCCGGCCGACGACCCGAGCCAACACCTCAAACCTGGGCCCAGTCCTAAGCGCGCGGCTTCATGCCCGGCCAGGGCCCGCCGGGAAAAGTACTTTACCCGGCCCGGCCCATGGGCCGTTCCGGGCCCGGGTTTTCAGATAGGCCTGATTCTCTGCAGTGTTGTACTCCCCTTATAATAAGTCACTCTATAGCCTAGGCCGAGGGCTGTCGATTTTGTAGTGAAGCTTTTGGAGCAGGCTTTGAGGCTCCCGCTAAATTCAAGAAACAGAGAGCCAAATGTTCGCAAAACACAAATCATGTTTGGGCCTCAAGCATGCGAAGTGGCGTCGACGCTATATATATATATATATATATATATATATATATATATATATATATATATATATATATATATATATATATATATATATATATATATATATATATATATACAGTTGGTAATTTTTTCATCCACTTTTCTTTCTTCTTATTTACATTTCATTGATTTCAATAACTTCCCCTGTACATTCCTTGGCACTACTGTCTGTTATATCTCATTAATATTGTGTTAAAACACGGAAAAACGAGCCCTTAGATATACACTTCTTTCCCTTATATGTATATATATATTTCGGGCTTCAGTGTGATAGGGGCCTGTATGGTGACGGAGTGGCCAAGCTTTTATTTTTTTCTTTTCCGCCATGGGTCATTTTTTCCCCCTCCGTTTGTGTCGCCACACCTTACCGAAAAGCGCTACATCGAGGTTCACCACGTGTTTAGCGAGCGGGGCGTGGTGGCCTCTGGTGCGAACGGTCTCCGTGATTTGCTCACTCGCTGCCAGTCGTGCACATCTGACAATCTCGCCGACGTGAAATCTGCCTAGCTTTTCCTTCCAATGAAGGGAAAGCTACGGGGGTGGAGCTTCTGCACATGTACTCCTATGCGAAGTACGTATACCGTTGTAAAAGGCGATTGCTGAGTGGCACAATCGTTCCATACCGTTTTATTGGTGTGCCAACCATTTGTGGTTAAGGACGTTCTAGTTCGCTGCAGTAAGGTGCGACGCAAGCTTCTGAGGCAAGCAGGCGGGCGTAGACGCAATGAGGCGGACGCTCACTTGGAGACGCAGATTGACGTGTAACGGGCGCGACTTTCTCACCCGTCCAAAGACGCGAAATCACAGCGTATCAAAGGAGACAACCGTAAGTATCCCACTTGTGTGGGCTGCAACATGTCTCACGTACTTTCCTTTTTGAAAATGGTGGAGATATATGTTTTATTTTTTGACAAGAAAACTCGTACTTGCTTTTTTGTAGGACTACATTCATGAGCGGCAGCATTCGCGCAATTGGCTCGTAGCCTGCGCTTCATTAAAAAGAAGTTTTCTGCGAGTATAGACTTAGTCTATATGGCTTCTTTATAGAGTGATTTAATTACAAACACTTTCACAACACATGGTGTTGTCATGTGTCACACAGGTCCCGTTATTAGGGAGGCGATCGCCGGGCTAATTCCAAGAGCCGAAGTATCGGCCCCCCGAACCGCACCACGAAAGCGTGGACAATTTAGAAGTGGTCCTTTTTGGCGCGCCAGCGGACGCCGGCTGTGGCCCAAAGAACAAGTCAGAGCCGAGAGTTCATAAACAAACAAATTATATTCTCAATAATGGCAGATCGAAAACAATACATAAAAATGCACACTCCACACTAGTTACATACAATATGTCACCAATCAAACCAATCAATCAACGTACTACACAATACAATCAGCCACAGTTGAAACAACGGACATGGACAACAATACGCACTACAATGCAGTCGCATGCATTGAACAACCAAGACACTTAAAGACTAAAGAGATAGAAAACCTATTCAGTCCAAAGTTCTTGGAACCAAAGTCGAAATGATACTCTTCCGAGAATCACTCACTCAAAGTCCAGCGTTGTTGTCGTTCCGCAGCTCTCGAAGTTTCTCTTCCAGGAAACCTCGCCGGAGTTTCTCTTCCAGGAAAACTCCCGTCTACAATAGGCCACTCTCCAAGCTTCAAACTTCTTCGCCCGAAACACGTCGGCTTCACACACGCAGCTGTTGCCCGCGTCTTCGCTCGATAGCGGTAAACCCACGCTCTTGCCTGTAGCTCGAGCCGTCCCTACGGACCAAGACCTTCGCCGACTACACGGCGGAATCCCTACGCACTCTGGCGCTCACTTCCGTCTCCTCCTGCTTTCTCGTCTCGGCCGCTCGATTAAATACCTTCCGCGCCACCTTCCAGAAATTTCTCGTCCTTTCGTCGGCGCGATACGCAGCGAAGGCTGGGGAGAGGCGAGACGGTTTGTCTGCCCTCCGCGTCGGATGACTCAGCTCGGTCTGACCCCGCCCCGTTCGTTCTAGAAAAATCGCGGGCTTGCTCGGCCGCCGCTGTGGGGTGAGGAGGTTCATCGCTTCGCCGCTTCCGAGAGGAGAGGCGTCGCGAGCCCGGGGAGCCCTGGATGCTTGTTTTCTCTTTTTTTTTCTTTTGACCTCGCGGCGTTTCTCCCGCCCGTTGTCGCAAGAATTTTGGCGGCGCGCTCATATTTAGCGCTCGTTCTGTGACATCATGCGGTGTTTTCAAAATTTATTTTAAAATCATTTGGTATAGGTTTAAATATAAAGAATTTCCTAACGTCGTTTAGGGCAATACTGAGGTCCAGATGAACCTTTGTGAATGTGACATGCGACTTAGAGTGCCAAGCCTACCTGAAGGCACAGAAGTTTATTTTATTTATTTTGTCAAATAAATATAAAGAAGCTCGCCGTTGTAGTCAGAGCAGAAGGTGCCTTTTCCGTGCGAATGAACGTATAAGTTATTTGTTTTCGGCGTTCTGAATTGCACTGTGGCATCACCAATTACAAGTATAGCAAAAGAAGTGGTAAAAACATGCTTAATATTTGTCGCAAGACAACTTTAAAAATGGCCAAGTCGACATAGTGGGTAAACAGGTCCTATGATTTAAAAAAGATTAAGAAAAGAGAGTTACATTCTGTCGAGGTGGGTGGACAGTAGATATAAAGCTGTTTCCGGAAGGTCTCACCCCAACGTGTCGATTTGTAACATGGAGCACCTGCAACAGCCCTACTAAGGGATCATACCGCGGTCATAAAAGGACCTGTTTGGCGTTAAGTGGACACTAAAGTCAAATAACAATTTATGTCACAGTGAAAATTCAGTGTATGGCAACACCTAAAACGACAATATTATCAACAACAGTTCCCTTTTTACCAAGAAATTAAGGTAAGTGCACAAGAACACAAGCGCCGCAGTAGGGCATTTTCGAAGTGATCCCGACGACATCAGACGGACCGCCAAAAATTATTCAGTAGTAATCGATCTAACTGCCATAAATAAAGAACTTTCCGTCCATCAAGAGACGCAATAAAATACTGCCTGTTTTTTTTTCTGTTGATCCATGGAAAAAACCATCGGACGTTACTATGGCGAATTGCGCGAGCGGTTCAAAAATTCATTTTTCTCGTGGTTACTTGGGACAGGTGGTGCCATCTAGCGGGGCAAAGTTGAAACAAAGACGTCTGCAATCTCGGAGCCAATGGAGAGAAATTGATCAACGGCCGTTTTTGCTGCTGTGGCTCCCACTGCTTTCGATCTGCTGCTACTGGCGCAGTAAAGCCGGGCAACGTTGTGCACGGCAACAGTGACGTGAGACGGACCGGTCAGTCCGCTTCTTGAGGCGGGTAATTTCAAGTTCGCTAACCCGATGCGGACCACTAAAACTTGATTTTATTTCAAAACAGGCCTTTCCTCGGCACAGAAGTAACACTACGAGGTTTCTGGACTGTCATTTCAACAATCAACGTCAACATAATAGTTGACTTTATATATGTTCGCGAAGTCCGAGTTGTCCGTACATGCAGAGAAGTGCGCATGCTTAAGGAGGGGGGGAGGCAACAGGGGACTGCAACCCTTCTGAAAACCATTAAAGGGGCGTCAAGCGAGCCCCATGTCTTTAAACTGCAATGGGAGTAGCCCGACAGACTGAGGCGCACGGTTACTTACGCGCCGGCGCATCAGGCTTTAGACAACAATGGCGGCCAAGGTGGGACCCCCGATTTTGCGTTCCAAGTACTATATAAACACTCTGGAAGACGCAGACCAGAGGCAGGTTGTTCTGATCAGCACGTCATTGCTGTCATTTTCATTTATGCATCCATTTCCGAGGTTAATATTTTTCGGACTCATTCAATGCCAATAAGAGAGGGTCAAATTCGCCGCCCCTCTCCCCCTCGCCAAAAGGAGAACTCTGCGCACGCATATGGTCATCATTGTCCACGTAATAAACATTGTGTGCAGCTCAGCAGGTGCGCGAATTGCCTTACAAGCAAGCAGTGGACACTTCGCTAAGGTTTACTTACACATGTCTGAAAAAGACAAGCACTGAAGTGTTGGCGTGAGGCGTTTAAAAAAAGATCAATAAATATATGTACTTGCTCGCTGCGACACAGTTGTTTTACATGACTGCGGCCGGACCTTCACGCCATCTTGTTACAAGAACGCAATAACTACATTTATTTATAATTTTTTTTTTCGCCGAAGGTGGCGAGTTATAATTGATAACGGGCGCAGAGAAACGCCATCCCGATAAATCGGCGGTTATTGTGGTGCTACAGCTCGTATACTTAAGACATTCGGGGGGTGACGAGTTGCGTTCTGCAAATTGTGGACGGTCCTGACAAAGCAGTAGGTCTAAGTACGACTGCAGCCGCAAATAACAACAATGCGCTATCACAAATGTATACATTGCGCTTATTCAAAATTTTTGTATTCGTTCTTTCTGGACGAATGAGACATTTGAGAATATTTCGAAGGAACGATCTATCGTAGGGCTTGCTGTGTACTCCGCATGTGAACCCGCATAACAAATATACAGTACATTATATGCACGCCTATTCACACTATTACAAGAGGCCGTATACAAGTTATCACAGCTGCCTCGTGGGGTTCATGCGGGAGTGTGTAAGAGGGCTGGCGTCGTTTGTTTAGATATTCCAAAGCTAACCTATACGCATCTGCTGCAATTACAGAAGGGAGACAACGAAGCGGCAATGGTCGTGCTCTGCAGAAGACGTCACAGAGCTTTGGAGAACGCTGACACAGCCGGCTGAGCAGCTCTGTCCGGATTGATGCGGTAAGCTTTAACTGTGCTGGCGTCTTTATCCTTCTTAGCTCTATCTGCATTAATGCGGAGAGCTTTAATTATTCTGGCGTTTGTTTCCTTCCTAGAATCGCTCTTGCTGCCACCGATAATTCTGCGTCCTTTCACGGTGGGAGCTGCGACAGTCGAGTTGTTCTTCTTTTCTGCACCGCGTATCTTGAGTCCCCGCATGGTACGATCTGCGACTGTCGGCGTCGAATCTTTACTCTTGCTGGCGGTGATTATTTTACGTCCCTGTACGGTACGACCTGTGACAGCACGAGTCGAGTTTCGCCTTTTGCCGGCGCCGAGTATTTTGCGTCCCGGTACGGTAGCACCAGGGACCGTAGCAGTCCGTTGGGTGCGCTGTCCGTATCGTATCGACCGTGCCTTTGCGGTCATTTCGGTACTGCCCTTTCGCGTTGGACCGTGCTTGGGGTTCATAGAAGGCGTTGCTGTTGTCCCCGCTTTGCCAACATTTCTGGCCGCTTTCGAGCCCGTGGTCATCTTGTTGTCTGAGGGGTTGGAAGCGTCCAAGTCGCCGCCAGTCAGTTCGGACGGGCCTTCGCTTTTCGCTTCCGTAGGCGCCGTTGGTTCGGCGTCCGTAGTGACATCGGGAGTGGGCGTCGTAGTGTTTTCAAGGCGCCGTCGCGTGTTCGTCTTCCTTTCTGCCGTATCCGGCGACAAGTCTGTCGATTCCGACGCCGTCGACGGCACGTCGTACGTGGTGACGTCGCCCGAATCACGTTCATGCGTGGATAAACGGCGTTTCGACGCTGGTTCGTCACCCGAGCTCGTTTCCCAGACCGTGGTCGTGCTGGATGAGGTGCTGGACCTCTTCCTCCTGGGGATGTAGTGCCTCTTTCGCTCGTGCATCGCATTTCCACTGAGCTTGACGGACGAACTGTTGGTAGGCGATGTCCTCGACTTCGGCGTGCGCTTCGGTGACGTTTTGCGGCGCTTTCCCCGTCCTTCGCCGTTTTCGATAGCCGCGCCGTCGTCGTCGTCTTCCGCCGTTGCGCGAGTCGTGTAGTCGTCGTCTCGGTTCGTGGAAGCGCGTTTCTTGAGCTTCGGGGTGTGCAGGGTCACCACGGCCGCGACGCTCTTCTTGCGCTCTTCGTCGTTCGTGAGTGAGTCACCGGGCGATTTGGGCGGAAACGAAGCTCGGCCGATGCCCCCCTGACTTCCCTGGGATCCGGCAGCGACACCTTCGTTCGAGTCCGCTTCGTCAACGACGACACCGGCATCTTGGCTGTTGTCGTGCCCTGACAATAATAATTAAAAATACCACATCACGATTTCATCAGCTTATTTATTTATTTTATTTATTTATTTAATAATACTGTCAACCCTCGCTTGAGGGTCATAACAGGGAGGGAGTAGAATGTGAGTACAAACAGAACACCTAAAAAAACCACTAAGCAATAAACACGGGAAAACGAAATGGGCAGTACTTCAACCATTACCAAAATAAGCATCAATTTCTTTGTCAAAAGTTTGTACATCGGTACTATTACTAACATGTTGGGGTAAAGAATTCCATTGTTCTATAGCATCCGGGAAAAATGACCACCGTCTTCGAATTTCCAGTGCTTCTAACTTGCATGAATTTAGCATATCAGTTACTGAATCCCGCCTTCTATATCTAGAGCACACAAACCGAGCTGCACGCCTCTGAATACGTTCTAACTTGGTGACCAAGTGTTTCTGGTGAGGGCTCCAAACCACAGAGGTTTGGAGCCCTCACCAGATGTGAAATACAGGTTGACAGCAAAAGTTCTTCCACTCCGATTGACTTTTTGGAGGAAAAATGTTTTTAGCACGACACATGCAAGCTATGCAAGTCTTCAACGCACGTTGTGGGGATGTCCAATATTCCAAGATCAAATGGCGGTCTCTCAGGAAGATCTGCATGCGCGCAAAACTCAGAGCTTACGGACCAACTTTGGGCCATCCAGCGAGTCCTGGAGGCAGCGTGGGAGCAACAGCTTCAAGCGGCCATCTAGGCGGCCCCAGGCCCGGGCCTTCCAATCGCCGGGCATTCATTAAAGTTATTTCATCATCAAAGCAATACACGGACTTCGCGCTAAAATATTTTCCCTTCAAGAAGCTATGAACCAACTATAGCCCAAGAAAATGTCTTGCGGCCCTATTCCGATTAGCTGTTTTGTCTTTGAACGCTAGAGTTCTACCTTATTGATTCGTGTAGTGACAAATCTCGTGTCTAAGTAATTGGACGCCATAGACGCCTTCTCGCGGTCGTTAATGATGTTGCCGATGGGGTCAACATGTATAATTCATTCGTAGAAAAAGAGCACACCAAAACGGGTAACACCATAGAAGAGGCGACGAGCGCCGGTAGGGTACAGACTGACTCCTCCGACGTTCCATTCTCCTAGATGAAATGCCGTTGGATTTCCTGTCATGCATTTTCTGTACGTAAACTATTCTGCACGTACGCAAGCGAGCACTGGAGAGAACATTTTCCCATGGTTCTAAATTACAAGAGCGCACCTTCTGATCACTAAACATATTGATGATATCTTGCATGCGACGTCATGAACGCACAACACGGCCTCAATGTGGCGTGCTTATATGACGTCAGAGCAGTCTGATCACGTGGCTATTAGCCTGCTTCGCTGCTTCGGGAACGTGATTGGGCATGTGAGGATGAATAGTGAAAGAACCAGCATGTGGTGTACTCATAAGTTATAACACTAGCATGATGGCGGCGTGGGCAGAGGGTGCACACAGAGCCCGTGCCTCCCTCCTCCCCCTTCCCTCCCGAAAAATATGTCTGTCTGCGTCCCTGTAGTTGGACATCGCCAAGTTTCCGCGCGCACCACCCTGTTGCTGCTCCAACGAGACGTCAGTGAAGGCCACCTATAAGTACTACAATTGACAGAAGCTTTTGGGACACGAGGTTTGAGGAAAAGGAGAACTCGTAATCCTCTATAATAAAGTGCTCCAGCATTACATGTATACTAATGCGATTTACAGTTATTCGTCAGATTAAAAGGGTCGCACATACAGAGATGAAATTCACATTTGTCGGTGATCCCGTGTTCTTCGAAGCCTTTGTCCCGGAGAGAACACACATATGGCGGCGCAACGAGCGTCCAACTCACATGCCTCGGTTGCAATGACCACTGCAACATATAACGCGAGAACGGCCGCCGAAGTTCCAAACGCCACTGCAGAAAACTTCCTCATCGACCTGCGAAAAGGGGAAGGGAACCATCGTTAACCACCCGGTGAACCTATTGATTAATATCAGGTTGCTGATAATCAGTTTGCCAAAAGTGGCACGGATAACTTACACTTTCGCTGAGGGAACAGAATAAAACAAGAGAGAACGTAATCGCACCGAGTTTCAATCTTCTTATGAACACTCCAAGGAAAAGGAATCATTTTGGCTCTCGTCAGTCTTGACTTACCAAACCTCCTTGACTTATCAAGTATATGTGACTCCCTTTAGGGAGACAACTGAGCTCACTTGGAGTATAAAGATGCTCTCTTTAGAGAGTCATGTGGCCCACGAGAGAGTTGGCGAGTCTCTTTAAAGGGAGTCATACATGAGGCAAGTATATATATATATATATATATATATATATATATATATATATATATATATATATATATATATATATATATATATATATATATATATATATATATATTCTTGCTCACGGCTGGCTGGTTATCCTTTCACCCACTTTTCTTTCTTATTTACATTCCATTGGTTCTAATAAGTTCCCCTATACATTCTTTGGCATTGCTGTCTGTTATATCTGATTAATATTGTGTCAAAACACGGAAAAACGAGCCCTTAGGTATACACTTCTTTCACCTATATATATATATATATATATATATATATATATATATATATATATATATATATATATATATATATATATATAAGATGTAACCGACAGTAATGCCAAGGAATGTATAGGGGAAGTTATTAGGACCAATAGAATGTAAATTAAATGAGAAGAAAGAAAAGTGGGTGAAAAAATAACCAGCCGTGAGCAGGAATCGAACCTACGACCTTCGAGTAACGCATTATTCGAAGGTCGTATATATATATATATATAAATATATATATATATATATATATATAGCCTGGGTTGACCTCAGTGCACTTACATCTTGAAGAGGTCCGTTCAGTTGTCTCTGAAAAAAAAAACAACGTCGGATATATGAATTCCTCATGTATTAACAAAACAATTGTTCCCGCCTTATCAAATTCTAGGCTTGTGTGAATGTTCAAATGCTTCGAATATTCGAAAGAATAATGCGGTATTCGAATTTGCTTCGACTCAAACTATAAATTATTGAAAATTTCGAGTTATTCAAGTCGAACGAATAAATTCATATTAATCCTCATTTAACTTCTTGTAAAGATGGTTTCACTGTTGTGAATGCATGCTACACCGTCAAAGCATCTATTTAAGTGTATTTTAGTTCGCACGTAACTTTTTGCAAAGCTGGTTTCACTGCAGTAAAGTAATGCTGAGCCGTGAAAACACGTATTCAAAAAAAAAAATACGTTCGCACTGCGCAAAGTCCCACGTCAAGATTAAACGAAGATATTACCCTAACATGGATTTTTTTTCAATTTAAAATCTCGTTATATGCTTTTAATTATATGACTTAAGTATAGCTAATTTTAAAACTTGACATATGTTACAGGTTATCACTTGCATTCGACAAAATTCAAATCCTGCTAATATTCAGAGCTATTTCCACTTCCTTTGATGCAAAAAAACAAAACAAACAAATAGGCATTTGCACAAGTCTTGTTTCAATTTCTTTCTTAGTTGCGTACAGTCTACAGGCAACCTCTATTAGTGTGTTCCTTGTGGAAATACTCAACGCTTACCTGGGCTGGTTGTCTCTGTACTTCGCAGAGGCTCTTCCCCTGAAACAATAACGAGACTAAATGTTTATTTCGAAGCGCCAGCGTAGATTCTTATTCTTTCTTCCGCAATAAGTGGCCTGGTATGACAAATACACTAAAATTACGCGAGTGATGTGTTGATTTGTACGGTTGTGTCAAGAGTAAGTTGAGGAACCGAATCGAATGCGAGTAGGATAGTGATGTACCCGAATCGAACACGCATACATATAGAATACTGTTCGAATAGCTTTTTTCTATTAGTGCGGCAACCATTTTCAAAGTAGCCCTAGATTGGTAGGGTAAATATTTTCAAGACAGCGCAATGATTTCACAAATAAAACAGTATTGGAAACAAACATTCACAAGGTATAACGAAGGAACATTACGATTGCTTTCGCTAACGAGACAAATCCGCATTTATTTAGACTGCGGCGAACTAGCACTCAGCAGCAACTGGAAATTCCGAAACATTTCGCAAATGCAGGCTGAAATACAGCAGGGACTATACTATATTCGATGTGGTACTTTGTCAACAGCTTTTAGATAAAGCTCACTAATAATATTTAGTAATGTTCGTGAGTCAATGTAATTATGACAGTCATGGTGAAGATGGTGCATCTGTGACACTGGCGCTACGGCGACACCGGAGATTTAAGTAAAAACCGCCTTCTTCTGTGATCAATAGAGCGTCGATGTTCATTTATTTATATACTCTTCTAAGTACATGGGTTGCATGCGTCTCGGTAAATTTGATAATTGAAACATGATAAGATGTCCCTCGCTGTTCTACCGTCTCGTTTTACCGAGCATTTTTCATCTTAGCTGAATGCTAAAAGGTATTCGAAAAATGTTCAGTGTTTCGGAAATAGTGCACATTTTATTTGTATCGGTACTCGTTCTATTCAACTGTAGTACCAAATTTAATTGAAAACTTTTTGATTAGTTACTCGAAACTTTAAAATTTTGACACATCCCAACTAATTTGCGAATACGAATGTTCGCCAGGAACGGTCACACTAATTAGTTGTAGTTGCGAAATGAAATTTTTCAGTTCTAAAATAATCACATTGTATACTACACTATCATATACGGCATGTGCAGCGTTGTTCGAAAGTATTATCTGCCTATCAACTTCACGACAGATTGTCCAATGTTTGCCTGTGGCGGTGACGGACTCGGAATCTGAAACGCTTACTTAGACGCGAGTCTTTGGGGCAGATGGTGCTGTCATTATTGTATTAGGTATGAGGCGATGAAACATGCTAAATTTTAATCTGATCAGAGTATACAAATGTTGATGCGTTTATAAATATAACACCCAACATTATCTAGTGTGGCATCAATGTTTTTTTTATCGATTTGAAATTTGTTAGAAAACGTCGCTTGCCTTTTTTTTTCTTCTTGAAAGTGCGTGTATAAATATATTTTCATGTTCGTTTCCCATTGATATTTTTCTGTTCTGTTCACCAGTTATGTACCTCGCTGGCAAGATCTTCAAAAAAGATTGCAATGTCTATAAATAAAAAAATGTTTTACTGAGAGGTATTGTGTTCAGTCAAACTTTGATTGATATGAGGGGTTTAACGTCCCAAAACCACCCTATGATTATGGGTGACGTGGAGGGCTCCGGAAATTTCGACAACGTGAGGTTTTATAACGTGCATCCAAATCTGAGCACACGGGCCTACAAGATTTCCGCCTCCATCGAAAATGCAGCCGCCGCAGTCGGGATTCGATCCCGCGACCTGCGGGTCAGCATCCGAGTACCTTAGCCACTAGACCACCGCGGCGGGGCTGTTCAGCGAAACTTTTGTCTGTCGAAGTGACTCTGCATGCTCTTTCATGTTGTATCTTGAATGCTTAAACTATTCGGTGTAACATTTCTTACAAGGTGTCTTAAACACAATATGCATTGTGTTTCTTCGTGCGCAGTTGAGGCGTGGTGTTCGAAATGTATTCTAGAAATGATCGCAGTGATGCATCCTCGTATGGAGACCACTACATTATAGAATATGTCTAATTTAATGGCGATTGTTTTGTTTTGGGGTTAGATGTTCAATTTAACAATTCAAGTTTTCAAATATTCGCACACGCCTACACTCACGCAAAGTAGTTCTACAATGCCGCTTTGCGACATCGTCATCACCGCACACACACCTCGTAAACGACTGTTTTTTTTTCTTTATTACGATGGCAATTATTGGGACAGTCCCGGCTGGATTTCGCCGTCGGCGTCATTCACTGTATATGTATACGTATCTATAAATGTGAAAATGCAAGGAAGGAAAAAAAATCCAGAAGAAATACTCCCGCGCGCAGAATCGAACGTTGGACCTCCGCGTCGTGAATGCGAGGTGTTATAACCCCTTAGCCACTGAGGAGTACCTCATTCAACGGTCAAACGGCAATCCATTTATACCTACCACTTACTGCTGTTGGCGGGCATCTCGGGAGGAGGGAACTATCGTGTTTTCGGCATTAAAAGCAACATGGCGCGATGAGCGCGCGGCGTCTCTCATCTCTCATGCATACTTTGGCCCGCAGAGAGGAGGTAAGTGGACGATCTCTCGCACGCCCTTACATCCCGGTGGGGGAATCATACATCTTGGCTAACGTTGGGCTTGCCATGGAACGATTCTGTTGTAGTTACGGGGCGCACAAAGGTCACTGCAATCGTTGCACAGCCTCCGTTTGCGAAAAGGGCGCGCTTTTCCGAAACAGCGAAGTAACAACTGAGACGCTTATTTCCGTTCATCTGTACCTGTGAGTACGTTTCGTGCGTCATCTCTGCGTGAGAAATGCGGGGCACGCTTCGATCTGCTTGCTGTTCTGCGCGTGGCCTTCCAATTTGTTGCTATCGCGTTCATTGCTTCGCTTTTGCGGCAAAGCTGTGATTTTTTTTTTCAGATGTGAACTGGGCAGATACACGTGGATCTTGATTGAGTGATTGATTTGGGGAGTTTAACGTCCCCAAACCACGGTATGATTATGAGAGACGCCTTAGTGGAGGGCTCCGGAAATTTCGACCACCTGGGGTTCTTTAACGTGCACCCGAATCTGAGCGCATGGGCCTACAGCACTTCCGCTTCAATCGGAAATGCAACCGCCGCAGCCGAGATTCGATTCTGCAACCTGCGGGTATACACGTGGATCTTACATAAATACCTAGGTAACGCCACACAAAGTACTCAAAACGTCATACGCACCTGATGTTGTCTGCATGGTGACGCCAAAACCTTTTCTTGCTGCTTAATTCCTTCTCTTCCTTGTTCGCTTGGGCACTCCTTGTTGCTGGCGCACACCCACTACGGTGAATTCTATATGAAATCGGTGGTTAACGTAAATGGAAACACTAGAACACAAACGTAGAGTAAGCTATAGCAAAAAAAAACCCTTTTTTTAGAATGTTAGAAATAGAATACTGCATTGCGCATGTGCCAATCTGGTAATATACGGATAAAATAAAAAATGGAAGTAAAACATTTTGACATAAAAATGTCCTTAAAACGTGGTGAAAAATTACTGTTCCTTTTTTTTTGCTGAAGAATCGATTCTAAATGGTTCATTAACCACGTATATTGTGTTACCCCAGAAATTCGCAGACGGTCCCGCCGACGTTCCTGTTTATTTTGTTCAATGAAGCAACCACAAAGCTTATTTTGAGAATTTAGTGTATTTTCTAAATTTTTTTATTAAAATTGTGACAAGTACGGCTGACTGGGCAAGTTGGTGCATGATAAAATGATATTTCTTCAGCGCAGCTCTATAAAATTGCGTTGCACTTTTATGTTTGATCTATGAACCGGTGGCAGCTTAGCAAGAAAAATTAATGTTCTTCAGGTTCACCCAAGCTGGGACATAAAAGTGACGGCACCAGAGTTTAGCTTATTTAAATAATTAGCTGTGGCATACAGTATATCTGATAAATATTTCTAATCTAGCAGTGGGGTATGGTCATTTATCGTTCCGTGCAATATGCAAGTGAAAAATATTGAGTATTCGGTATTTTAACTTTTGATATGAACCTTCAAGTTGACGAAATTTTCCAAACCATTTGTATACATTTTTTTAATTGTATACATTTTTTTAATGGCAAGAACGCAGGTGGGATTACAGACAAAGCCTTCGGCTTCCAGAAATAAGGACACCAGCCATCTTGAATGGGGAAACACCTATTTTTTGTTTACTGCGAATTCTCGCCCTGAAGTAGGGAGATACGAAACGATCACCTCTTCAATTTTGCTATTGTTCTCTTTATCTGAAAATTACCTACAAGGTTATTATTTTTTCTTTATCTGAAAATTACCTACAAGGTTAGCCCCTCCACGGTGGTCTAGTGGCTAAGGTACTCGGCTGCTGACCCGCAGGTCGCAGGATCAAATCCCGGCTGTGGCGGCTGCATTTCCGATGGAAGCGGAAATGTTGTAGGCCCGTGTACTCAGCTTTGGTTGCACGTTAAAGAACCCCAGGTGGTCGAAATTTCCGGAGCCCTCCACTACGGCGTCTCTCATAATCATATAGTGGTTTTGGGACGTTAAACCCCGCAAATCAATCAATCAATTACCTACAAGGTAACGCCTAACTACAAGAAATGGTACTCTTATCATCAGCATTCCACTATGAAAACAAAGTCACCCTGTGGTTTTTCACATTTGTAGACGATATTTCTTTTTTACTTTTTCCTCTTTTATGTCTCTCATTGTACTACCGGCCCATTAAAGGAGCCCTGCAACACATTTTGAGCATGGTCAGAAAACGATTCCGATCGGTAGTAGAGACTCCCGAGAACACGCAAGTTAAATGTTTTAGCGCAGCAAGTGGCCTGGAATTCAAAATGAATTCTCAGTCAGCTGAAAACTGATTTCTCTTCTGTCTAAAAATGACGAAAGACGCTAAATATCACTCGTAGAATGCCTTCTCTCAGCCATTGGCTGATTTGAACATGGCGCGCTCGGTTGTCACAGGGTGGTGCACGCCGCGGAAGGACTTGTCCACTCGTGCTTGCGCGATCACGCTGAAAAAGCCGCGTATTGGGGGGAAAAAAGAGAAAAAGGTGCAGCGCAAATACAATCAATTATGTGTTCAATACGGCTGCAAATAGTGTCTGGCGGCGCATCACTGCAAGCCGTGTACCCTTTGAAGTTTATTCCATCATACAAGTAGAAGGCGATTAGTCCGTTTCTGAAGTCAGCACACGTTATACCTTTAAACAATCATCTCGACTGCTCAATCCCGAATGGAGTTGCCTCAGAGATGTAGATGATTTCATGAAGGAACAGAACTTATCGATCTATGGAACACATGAGTAATAAATAAATAAATTACATTAACAAAGGCATCATTGATAATATGAAAAAAAAAACGCTGCTCAGTATACCCTTCCAGACAAATATACCTATTTGTTTATTGAAACTCAGCTTGGCTTATTTATTAATTATGAGTATCTATAGTTGATGGCTGAATGAGAGAAGTGCCTGAGCCAAATGAAACGTTTTTTTTTTACATTCACAGTTCAGCGTTTTGTTTTGTTTACGAGGAATCATTAATGAAACAATGTCGTACAATATCGTGGAAATTACATCTTACTGACTCGTTTTTTTTCTTTTTGCATTAAAGTTGAGGTCAGACTCGTGATAAGCGCAAAAATAAAGAAAAAAAACACTCGATTCTTTCCGAACATCTGTTGGTCGAATAAAACGAAAAAAAAAGAAAAAAGTGGCACAATCATTTGTTTGGTTCATGTGCTCGCGTTTAAACGGTGCACGCGGAAATTTGAAGTATACAGTAAGATTTGCCCTTACATATCTCGCTTAGGACATCCAAGTGCCGCGCATCGCTTGATTGATGTGTACAAATTCACAGGAGTCAACCTATTTCTACTGACGATCGATAAATGTCTGCATCATCGGAGAACAACAATGTGGCACACATTTATATGACTACCGATTCAAAGATGGCTTCTTTGATGTCACGTACGCGCATCGAAGACCCCGAGGGGGAACAAGTACACAAAACAGTTCAGTGCAAAAATGACGATGAAGCGCATGGGCTCGTTCCCCAATCGGAACAGCAAAAACTAACTACGTCACAGCTTCCGCGACAGACCCAAACCCGCGATACAACTCCACTCGTGGCACTTCAGATAGGACTTGAAACGCGGTCTGCTTTAACTTAACGCGGTATGTATCGCCGATGCGGGGGGAACAACAATTAAGTGCATTAATTTCTGTGTATGTTGGAATTGAGGATTTAGTTCATCGTTAACCTTTACGAATGTGTTTCTTGTAATATCGAGCTCCTAACGGAAGAACACGTACGAGAATTCGCAAAGTATTAGATAACTGGGCACCATATGCCGATTAAATACGTTCAAAAGTCGGTGCAAAAGACTTTCCCTATACACCAAATGAAAAAAAAAGCGATAAAAAAACGGATATGTCGTAATACGCAACTTTTTTACTTCGAGTGAGCCTTCAAGTCAGCTGAAAGTCAGTGCGTGTCTCATTCCTTATTTTTATGTTACCTCTTCGTATGTTTTATGCACGCATTTCAAGTTGCATAAGAGGTTCTTAAAGCAAGCCAAATAAGCGAATGAATCGACAAAAACCGCGCATTATTCTGGTGTTTCCGATAGCAATGTACATCTAGAAAGCAGAGTGGGAGAAAAAAAAAAACTATCGGCGGAATAATTCTCGCGTGATCTCACTTCCTTGCTATTTCTTGCTACAGATGAACACCACCCAGAAAGTGCTGAAGGTCTCGTTCATACCAGTGAGTACATAAAGATGTCTTTACGAATATGCACAGTACTACAAGAAACTGAATATATCTGCACAGATGCACATGCCGAATGCTGTGCTATTTTAGGTATAGAGGGTCGCGCTGCACAGGTGCATGTAAATTTTGAGGTGGGAACGTGTATCGATCTTGGCCCTTTTGCTTCCATTGCCCACGCTTTTTAGAGAAGCAACTGACAAGAGGAACCATCGCGAGAGTTAAATATTAAACACGCTCTGAAAAGCCTGTATTCGACGCCGAGGTATGAAATCGAAGTCCTAAAATCGATTACCGTCCACCTCATTTGCCGAACGCGATGCTCCCTTACTTATATATAGTCCATGTCTTTTATTCCTGAGCAATATTCCACGGCAAATTAAAAACTAATCAGAGCCATACCGTATGCTGGCCCTCGTAAACCGTCACTGAAGTGACTGGACTGCTAGTCGATGAATTAAGTCAGCCTACTTTGTTATGAAGGGCTATCGCAGTACCCTATCAGTCTGCTTGAAAGACAACCACTACGAACGATGCTGCTGATAAGGCTACTACTGCGTATATAGTTCGAACTGGCTTAAATAAACGTGTTGTTCCACAGCCATCATCGTGGTTGCGATCATTGCGCCAAGAGCGCTGAAAATGTACGCATGCGTAGTGCTCGTGTACACTGAAGCGATGTGAGGATGGACCGTGGTCGCAGTGGCCTCCGTATTTGACCGTCGCATACCGAGGCGACAAGCTGGCGGTGGGCGGACCCATGGGTCAAGTGCTGGACGCCCTGACGAACAGCCTGAACATGACGTGAGTTATGTTATTTCAATTGCTACATTTTTTTATTCGTTGAACGCTAGTGAACCAGGCCCAGGTTGTAGAAAGGGCAATGAATGTCTAGCTTTGGTGGCCTCTTGCGAAGCTTGGAGACAACACACCTGCTGTTGAAACAGTAATCGTTTATTTGTTTATTTATTTATTTATTTATTTATTTATTTATTTATTTATTCATTTATTTATTTATTTATTTATTTACTTATTTATTTATTTATTTATTTCCATCTCAGAAGAAAACATCGCGTTTATGTTACGAGAGGAGCTGCTTTGAGCTTCAATAAAAGCATAAGTTCAGGGAAATGTAGAGGGTTGAAGTAATCAGGAATCGTCGAACAAGGAACATCGCTTTGGGTGAACGTTTCAACAAAAGGTTTTCTGTTCCTCGTGGACAAGAGTATCTGCCAGTGCCCCGCCAAAAAAACAAGTTGTCTTGTCGGAACGTTGGCTCAAAGGGAGCTCCGAGGAATCAAGCAAGGAGAGGAAACACAAGCTTCCCTTCTAGTTCATGCCTTGTCTCTGTTCTGCATAAGTGACACTGCGGTATAAACTGTATGACGCTATCAATGCATTGTCTAAATTAATGACACCCATGGCCCAGTGGTGGTGCCAGAATTTTTTCACAGGGGGCACCCACGAAAAGTGCGTTAGTTCCTCCAGGGATGCAGGAAGGCGGGTAACTCGTGGAAGGGGGGTAACTTGGGGTAAGGGTGGGGGGTCAGGTGAGATTTGAGGGCGGACTCCAGCCCCCCTCCCCTCCTCGCTGGCGCCGCCCCGGCCAGGGCCGAAGCCAGAAATTCATTTTACGGGTGGTGCAAGCGTGTAGAACGGCTATCAGTGTCTCTCGAAAAGTTGCAGCATGACGAAAATTCGGGGGATATCAGAACCCCTTCAGCTCCCCCCTAGATATGGCCCTGGTAACACATTCTGGAAAAGTCCGGGAGTGTGCAACACGGAAATGGCCGCAGTTGAGCAGAAGATGAACGCATTAACCGGAACCGAACGTTGACTTATCACCTTTCATGCTTTTCAGCCGTATGGAGTCGCTGTTTAACAGCAAGCTGAAAGCATTTCTAGGATAGCAGTGATGGAGGAAAACGAAAAAAAAAACAGGCTCTAAGCAACTATCTGAGGGGCAAATAAAAAATAGGGAAGGAGGCATTTCATGATAACTCAAGGGGAAGCGCTTTACTGCTTGTTGCGACATCTGCTGCCTTAGGGCACGTATAGTTATAAAGTGATATTCAGTAAAAGAAAAAAAATCCCAGCACATCCACGGAGTAAATGAAGACGAGTGGTGCGATGCGATCACTTCAGGCGCTTGTCCGCGGATTCGCGCGCCACCTCGAGACCCGCTTGCCTACCGCCACTTCGCGGGCTCTCAGCTCTGGATCCGCTTGACTTCGTGCATGTCTCGCAGCTGCCCTTGGTGGCGAGTGCGCGCTGCAGCCGCTTCCCGACTTCAGCTTTCCGTGCCCTTCGCTCCGCCGCCTTGTCTTCGTCGCTCAATGCGAGGCGCACAAGCGCAGTGACTGCCGGTGAAAGGGGAAGCGCGCCAAGAGCGAACGCGCGCAAGAGCACGAAAGGCAAAAAAGAGCACGCCTCTCCAACGCATCGGAGTGGAGGGCGCCCCCAGCGCCATCTAATGAGCAATTCGAGTGCTAGCGGAGCGAGTGCCGCAACGCCGTCTAGTGAGCACTTCGAGAACTAGTGGGGGGCTACGACGTGACGCGGGACAGACCCGCACCTTAAGGAGTTTCGCCCCTAAAATGTCCTTGCTGGGAGGAAGCTGAGGAAACGACAAAGTAAGTTCTGATTGAACATGCAGATATCCACCCAAGTGTATTCTGGGGCGCGAGTCTACATGTGGCCTTGGGTTTTAGGGATATCAATGGAAAGCTGAACACGATCGTGATATAGATGAGCAAAAGACAGAAAATTATAGTGGCAGAAAAGTAGTGAGAAAGGACAAAAATAAAATAGTAGGAAAAATAGAACACTCGACCGCAAGAGGCAAAAAGCTGGTCTATGAATTTTTGTTCCTTAGTAAGATTGATTTAACCGAAGTGGACAAGGCATGAGGCGAACGATAAAAAAAGGTTGTTGTTGTTGTTGTTGTTGTTGTTGTTGTTGTTGTTGTTGCTGTTGTTGTTGTAGACGAGCCTAGTGGCACACATATCACTGCCCCGTTCGGAAGGCGCCGCTCATAGCATCCATCAATCTATCCATCCATCCGTTCATTTTCAAGTGAGTGACAGACAAGTGACACGTTCTTCGTTCGGAGCAGGTTTGAAGCAACTCTTCCTTGTGATGGACAAGTAGGAATCCGGCTCCCAAACGGTTCTTGGACGGGGGTCGTCGGCAGCATTCAGAGAAGAGTAAGATGGGAGATCAGTCTCTTTCACATGATAAGACGAAGTTTTTAATGAGCATCTAACACTGATCTCTTCAACACAATTTTAAAAAAGTAAAATAAGTGTTCCGGCATACTACGTCATATCGAAAAGGAAATGTGTACTAGGTAAGCAAGGCGTTTGCCATATTTTAATACTTGATCCATTGCTGCTTCAGATGTCGGTGACCCACTACAGTATAGTTTAATGGTTCAGTGCTTTACTTCATGTTGTTCTGAAGCCGCGGGGCCGAATCCATGGTCACGGCAGTCGCGATTTGCGGTGCATATTATTATTATTATTATTATTATTATTATTATTATTATTATTATTATTATTATTATTATTATTATTATTATTATTGTTGTTGTTGTTGTTGTTGTTGTTGTTGTCGTCGTCGTCGTCGTCGTCGTTGTTGTTGTTGTTGTTGTTGTTGTTGTTGTTGTTGTTGTTGTTGTTGTTGTTGTTGTTGTTGTTGTTGTTGTTGTTGTTGTTGTTGTCGTTATAGATTGAGTGAGAGACGAACTAAATCTCTTGGGTTGTACGGTCCCATTATGATTCTCAGGAACGTCGTAGTGAAGAATTTCGTACCGATTTTAACTACCCGGAATTCTATATGCGTTTCATCGCCACCAAGACGAGGTAGCCGCGGTCTATAACGAAACCCCCGTCCCCGAACTTAGCATCGAAATTTTTTAGCCGCCAAGTTTGCACGGCGAGTGTGACGTAGCGAGTGCATAACTTCTAATTAAGTGTGAGAATGTTTGGGAAGAAATTATCCGCGGCTGGAAACATCCTCACGCCTTCGTAAACGTGCTACGGAAGCACATTCACTTTACTCAAAGAAATAGAGATAGTGTGATGACCTAAATCATCCGGCGAAAATAAAGCAAACTTTTTTAATGAAATATTTTATCTTTTTCAAGAATTTTATGCAAGTGCCATTCTATGTTAAACTCTGACACTCGTCCCGCGGGTGTGTACTTGTGTATAGTCGATTAACCTCATGAGTCACGCATTATAGAGAAAAAAAAACAGCAAGTCATGGAGAGCTGAATGTGTCAATATCATGAGTGTATCGAAGACGTTCGGGTTGATAAGCGGAAAGCTGATAAATTTAGCCTTTATACTACCACAGCGCCAAAACGGCGTTCAACGGAGCTTGTAGGTTCATAGCTCACGCAGGAAGTCGGCAGCAACATCCTCGTCTGACTTCTCCTTGTCCCTTGTTTTCAGTACCGCTTCTCGAACATTACCATGACCCTTCATATTTCTTCCGGTCTAGCCGCACTTCCGATGAGCAAGCTCAATATTACTTTGGTTACATTCTTATTAGACAGATCAGTCATCCTCCTCGCGACAACCTCGTACCACTGTGTAGTCTAGTAAATGAAATTGTTATCAGGTAGTTACAAAAAATAGAAACTTGGTTTTACACCTGCAAGGTGCAAATTATAAATACGGCGAGCACTGTCCGTCTCTTGTTGAAACAGAATGCACGAATTTCAGCTACAGGTCAACGAACCTCTTTTATCTTCTGATAATGCTTGATCCTAGCTTTGATAACTAGTAAACGTCATAACCTTATACTTCGATTGCTCTTACACTTACAGGAAGTGGACATGACCATCACGGCCGTAATTCAGTCTCACAGCCGCATGACGGTCGGCCAGTACGGTCCTCCCATCTTGTACGCTCAGTTCGGCATCCTCTCGGGAACCGGAACGAGCACGTCCAACGTATTCGGATACATTCTCACCTTCGACTGGAAGGTGAGCGCCTGTGTCACTCACACATGTTCGCGACGCGATAAATTGCGTCTTTATTGCAAGCCTGTAAGCCGCGGGTCCAGCCTTCATCAGAAATTCTGCTGAAGGCTAGACGCGTGGCTGAAACGTCGAATTAAATGGCGGCGCACGCGTATATATATATATATATATATATATATATATATATATATATATATATATATATATATATATATATATATATATATATATATATATAAATAAAGGAAAGAAGTGTATACCTAAGGGCTCGTTTTTCCGTGTTTTTAACACAATATTAATGAGGTATAACAGACAGTAATGCCAAGGAATGTACAGGGGAAGTTATTAAAACCAATGGAATGTAAATAAGAAGAAAGAAAAGTGGATGAAAAAATTACCAACTGTGAGCAGGAATCGAACCTACGACCTTCGAATTACGCGTTCGATGCTCTAACCACTGAGCTATCACAGAGGCCCTCCCTCCATCCACTTTTTTGGGTTTATCTGTGAATTTAGAAGTAGGAGCGACAGTCAGCGCCATCTATAAGCCAAACGACGAGTGTGATAACACTCTTATGCCCATGTTTGGCGTCACGTAGAACGTGAACTTATTATGAGCGGGCAGCTGAATAAATGTCCCTCTTATACAACCTAAACACACCAAGTCTGCCAGTACGAGACCCTCGTTCAATGAAATAAGGGAAAGAAGTGTATACCTAAGGGCTCGTTTTTCCGTGTTTTTAACACAATATTAATGAGGTATAACAGACAGTAATGTCAAGGAATGTACAGGGGAAGTTATTAAAACCAATGGAATGTAAATAAGAAGAAAGAAAAGTGGATGAAAAAATTACCAACTGTGAGCAGGAATCGAACCTACGACCTTCGAATATATATATATATATATATATATATATATATATATATATATATATATATATATATATATATATATATATATATATATTGCCGGGACTTACCTACGGAGCAGAAACCTGGAGGTTTACAAAAAGGGTTCAGCTTAAAATCAAGACATGGAAAAATGAAGAAATGGGCAAGGACAATGATAGGTGTACCCATAAGAAACAAAAATAGAGCAGATTGGGTCAGGGAAGAAATCGGTGTTAAGGATATCATAGTTGAAATCAAGAAAAAGAAATGGACATGGGCCGGGCACGTAGCACGTAGACAGGATAACGTCGTACATTCCCAATATGTGTAGTAGTAGTAGTAGTAGTAGTAGTAGTAGTAGTAGTAGTAGTAGTAGTAGTAGTAGTAGTAGTAGTAGTAGTAGTAGTAGTAGGTAGCCACCTCTCGTTTAGTTCTTGCAATGTTCGCTGGATGGTGGTACTTGTATACGATGAATATATGATGAAAAGATGCGAGATGGCGGTACTTGGAGTGTTCATGAAATGGACGGACGGATGGACGGACGGACGGACAGGCAGGCAGGCAGGCAGGCAGGCAGGCAGACGCTTCGCCCCACTCAACATCGTTCACTCAGTGGATATGCTACGATTCTTTTTTGTGAACTTGAAATTTTTTATGACGTGGGAAAAAAATGAGAGGAAGGTTATTACGTGCATGCAAGATCCGTTTACAATAGAGCGAACTTTGTTGGTGAATAGCTCTGAAACGCACAGAGCAAGTGTAATGTCGGGAACACAGGAAGGCGCTGTGTGCGTTCCCTTCCTGCATGTGTTCGAATCGGTACTTGCGCTGTGTTTGAAAACTGTTTCACCGAAAAGCGCAAGTTTGCTCAATTATAAGCTGATCTTGCACATGCGTAACGTCATCTTCTTCTTTCGCTCCTGTTAAATCGTTTCACGTTTGCAAAAAAAAAAGAAAAAAACTAAAAGCTCATGCGCTGCCCTTGCATCGACGAGAGCCGTTTTCAATCATTTTAGATTTCCAACTTCGCTCAATTTAGTTGTTTGCACTTTCTGAAAGAATGTTGAGGGGCCCCGCCGCGGTGGTCTAGTGGCTAAGGTACTTGGCTGCTGACCCGCAGGTCGCGGGATCAAATCCCGGCTGCGGCGGCTGCATTTCCGATGGAGGCGGAAATGTTGTAGGCCCGTGTGCTCAATTTGGGTGCACGTTAAAGAACCCCAGGTGGTCGAAATTTCCGGAGCCCTCCACTACGGCGTCTCTCATAATCATATGGTGGTTTTGGGACGTTAAACCCCACATATCTATCAATCAAAGAATGTTGAACCACAATGTCCTGAAGTGTGGCTTCACCGCACAATTTTTAGATGCGGAGCATCTTATACTCACGCCTTGTAGTGCGCCGTCCGCGTCGTCCGCGCCGTCCACACCGCTTCTCGAACATTCGACAGCTGACGCGCGCGCATGCGCCGTCGCGCCGTCGCCCACTCTTCCACCATCTGTGCATCCCTTCCTCCTCTACACACCGCGCGCGCTTCACTCCTCCACCATCTGTGCACCCTTCCTCCTCTACACACCGCGTTCGACATCTACAATTCTCCTGATTCTCCAGTGGACGCGCATGTGGCGTCGCGCTTCGAGAACATTCAACAGCTGACAGTGCATGCGCCGTCGTGCTGTATATATACTCAAGGTCGGCGCTCGCTCGCTCAGTTGCCGCTCGTCGGTTGGTTTGTACGGCGCGTCGACGTCCAAGGTCGCGGTGAAATGAATTCCAACGAATCCACAAACACAATGATCGACGTCCCTTCGACCAGCGCCGCCCTTTCGCACACGTGTGTACGTGTTCACTCATTTAACACCCCCTCCTACAACCACGTTAACCAATTTAGCCATCGACCCAAGTAAGTCGCAATTTAACACCCCATTTCACAACCACGTTAACCAATTTAGCCATCGACCCAAGTAAGTCGCACTTTAACACCCCGTTAACCAATTATATGGTCCGCATCCTCCTCAGTGTTCCCCCGAGGGAAGCTGCGGGCAATTTTTTACCGCACATCACAGTTACTCAGTAACGAACAAACAAACAAGCTTCGTTTCTGCAATTTTATTCAAGAACAGCCCTCTCAAATCGATGTTACTTGAAACTTCTTTAAACTCAACTGATGTTTTTTTGATATAGTTTTTTTTAACACCACTTATTCAGCTAACGTGGTGTACTGCAATGAAGCACCAAAAGTGCCGAAGGGGCAATGTTCAAATTTCTAGACATGACTCATAAAAAGTAACATGTTAAGTGCATCAAACTAAAAAGGTAACGCCAAAATAGCTACGAAAAGGGGCCATAAAAATAGAATGGAAAGTGGATGTACTTGGCTTTTTAGTTCACTTGGCGTATCTTAGCACTCTAACGGCTCTTATTAATTGGGATTCACCATTGTGGGTTGTTAGCGAGGGCGTAGAGATGAGAAGGTGAAAACGAACGAAAGGTAGCAATTGTATACGCACAATAAATACCCGGTTTGCTATACTACAAAGGGGCAGCGTATTTGAAGGTAATCTTACAGCTGTATCTGGGAACGTCCTCAATACGAACTGTTAACTGCGAATCGTTCACGGACGCAGGTTTGGGCCCTGCTTCTCGGCGCTATGCCCTTGCTCGCACTGCTAATAAGCCTCTCTGAGACCATCCTGCACAATACGCCATGGAGGGAGATACCACAGAGAGTGCACGGATGGAGTTGGGAACTCTTCAGAACTTGCTCTAACGAAAGTGCGTAAATGCTTTTCTCTTTTTTTTTCATTCTAGCATCAACTCGCGACCACAGCAAGCAAGGGGCGCAGATGGATGTAATAATCAAGTAACAGCTTGCCTCACTACGTCTACTTCGGCATGAGAGCCAGATTAAGCAATCGTATACCTGCATCAGAGCATATACCGTTTGAAGTGTGTGAGTGAGAACTTTATTTTGGTCCCTGCTGCCAATGCCGATTCATCGGTAGATACACTGCTGCTTTCTTAGTTAATTATATGAGTTTACTATCATATCGCGTACTGTCACATAGCAACAACAAAAAAGTGGTACTCTTGACTGTAAAAACAGATTTTCGCTGACGCTTATATATATAACCGCTGGCACGTCACTCTGGGGACGAGAGCTGAGGAGATTCATAAACAACAGAGAGATTCATCAAATGTGACTTGCTATTCACAGGCTTTTGCTTCACCCCTCAAACGATACTTATCGACAAGTGTGTAAGGTAAAAGCGACATTAGGGCACGTTTGTAGTCACGAAAAACGAGAGGCAGCACGTACCCGAGGGCAAGGGTGAAAAATCGGACCCGTATCAAATGAAATAAATCAAATCAAATAAAATCAAATCTTTATTTTCCTTTTCCATAAAAAGATGGAAGCGGCCGCAAAAAGCTACTGTGAGAAGTAGCTTGACGAGGCGGACACCTCTGAATCTGCATGTTTCACTGCAAATGTCGTTGAATGACGATAGTCCTCAGCCTGGAGAAAGTGAATAAAACGTTTATTTGAATGACGATAGTCCTCAGCCTGGAGAAAGTGAATAAAACGTTTATTTGATGTTCTGCGCAAGGAACCCGGTGAACAATATTCTGGAGGCAAGGCGTGAGACATGACCGCCATCTAGCGGTAATCTTTAAAAAATGAAAGGATGGCCTCCGATGTAGCGAGGCCACGGCGTGCCATCTCGAAGGCCGTTGTAGAATGCTAGGCCACGGGTAGGTGCCACCACCGTATCGTAGTAGCAAAGCGTATAGGAAACACCCACCTTTTCGTGCATAGCGTTGCATTGTCAGCGCAACGTATACAGTAAATGCGACGGTTCTTAGAATTATTTATGCATGGCTTTTGTAGCATAAAGAAACCCGCCACAGTGAATGACGTGCTGATATTAAGCCTCAGATATGCGCAATAGTCGCTTTTCGAACGACAATACGCACAAGTATGAACGCAGAAGCCAGAGCAGTAATGGTGGGCGCTGCGGATGTGGTTAAACTTTAGCCGTTTCGGGTGACACACAGACAAGACAACGGACAGAAATACAGACAGACCACATTGTTTTCCGTTGAAGTATCCCTATAGAAACGAAGCATTTTTTTTTTTTTTGTAGAGTGTGAGCGAGGGATGGCTTACTGCTCTTCCATAGTTGAGTACCAAGTATTCAGAATCGTTAAACATTTTGTTTTTCTAAACACACAGAAAGACAATCGTAACGCTGCTTTACGAAGGCGTGAGCAACTCTATTTCTCCTTTCCTTTCAGGTTCGCCACGCCTCCCTACACAGACGTCCGCGCACGTCGCCTTGACTGCTTGGCTTCTGGGGGTGCTGGTGATTGCCAACTCGTTTGCGGGACATTTGAAGTCCAGCATGGCCATCAAGAACGAACCAGCTCAACTGGACAGCGTCCGCGACGTGGTAGCCCAGCACAACCTCAGGCCTATAGTCTGGAAGGGGTCACACTACGAGGAGTTCCTGTCGGTAAGTCCCCGATATGCTAATAGACGCAGATGAGGACGTTCCCCCCTCCAAGCGACATCATGCAGACGTTCGGCGCTAGTGTTCAGAATAACGCATGATTCACACAAAATTCAGGAAAAGAAACAATACCAGATGATGAAATGAATTCATTACCATCGACATGCTATACATATAATTGATATCGTCTTTTTTATTCTTGTTGTTTCTGCAAAACCACCTTAGTAACTAAGCGAAAAATTATTCTGGTCTAATCTTGAATTGTGGAGCTTACAAGCTGACAAACCTATAGGTTGACACTGATCCTTCTTGGTATACATGCGCTAAACGGGTAAAGGAAATGTTTTCTTTTCATCAAACTTAATCTACTTTGCAGGCTTCTGCAAAACTGATTCACCAAACATACCAACTCTTTTTCAATTACTAGAAATAACTGCCATATGTTATTCTACGCATAAATCGACTTACGGCATAGATAACTTTGTTAAATGTTTTACTGCATAATTGGCATGCTATGCGTGCCGCATGGTGCTGTCTGCAAAGCCTACCTAAACTAACGCGACGCTCGGCGCATGCGCAGTTCGTTAGCGGTGATACGTACTGCTTCAGAATTTCGCGCACTGCATGCGTCATTTGAATGTACCTTCGTCTATAAGGTGCTCACCGATGACGTGATAGTGAAATAACCATGCCGCAAATTAACTGCGCTTGCACTATCATTCATAACTTTTCTTGCTCCCCCACCTCTTCCGGAGAAAACTGGTGGACTTTAAATAAAGTTTATTCATTCATTCCTTCATTCGTATTACTTGCCAAAACAATAATGCGTTTTATAAGTCCCATTTGCCGAGCTTCGCGTTGGCAGCACCGCGTAGTAGCACACCTTTAACACGTATACTCGGCTTGTTAACGGCTGTACACCAAGAGCGTTCATTGATAATAATTGATAATAATATACGGGGTTCTACATCACAAAACCACAATATGATTATGAGAGACGTCGAAGTGGAGGGCTTCGGCACTTTTGACCATCTGGAGTTATTAACGCGCACTGACATGACGCAGTACACGGGCCTCTGTACCATTTCGTCTCCATGAAAATTCGACCTCCCCAGCCAGGATCGACCCCGCGACCTTCGGGTCAGCACCCTAACCACCCTGACTACTGCTCCACCGAAGATGGCGCGATTGATCGTTCACTCAAGAGACTGGTCCTGGATGTGTGAACGGGACCTCGGCGACAGAACCTTCAGCTCATCCTTCTAAACGTCGACTGGTGGACAAAGAGTGCATAGCTTTTAAATTTTGGCAATTACCAGGGTTTTACATACCAAAACCTCGTTATGTTTATGAGGAACGCCATAAAGTGGATGGCTTCAGTAATTTTGACCAGCATGGCTTTCTTTAACGTGCACATGAATCTATTCGCGGTGTGAACGGGATATGATGTTACGGGGAGGAAATAAAGTATACACTGGCGAGCAAATGCGTACTGGCGAATATACTGGCGAGCTAATGCGTACAACGCTGCTGCAGTCCGAGCACGGTCACGGTCAGCACTTCGTCGTCGTCATCCTCAGGCATCTACTTAGCCCGTGACAATATATAGGTGGCAGCACCGTCCCGCGAAAATGTGGATAGGCGGTCGGCGGCGCGTATACATATACACGCAACGGCGCTTCTTTACGTGCGGTATGAGCCGATTGTCGGCAGATAGAATGCGTTGAGTACCCAGTTTACTGTTAATATCTACGCTCTTCTCTACTGAATCGGTGCACGACTCGACTCCTATGTAATGTTAACATTACCTGCGAGTTAAGCGCATTCTGCCTTTCATAGGAATGCTCACCCTGGGTGACTCTCTTAACGCTTTCGCGCTAAATCACGCCTTGGATCTGTTGTTTGTACGTGGTTAGCTTGTGTTCTGCCTGCTACGCCCTGCTGTAGCGTGACTGAACTACTTATTTACGTCTCTGCCCTCTGCATACTACAAAAACGACAGAAAGAAATCGTGGAAAACCCGCACATCTGTGCGATTCGTTCAGTACCACCGTTCGCACCTCTTACGCATGTGATTTTTTTTTCTTATTCTATTCCCCATAAAATGTGGGACAGTCGATAAGCCCAATGAGGAAAGCTTAGTGGCTGACAACGCTTTGCGCTACACTGCCTTTACCTCGCGTACGCACATGTTCTTGCACCAGTAAAAATCTTATATAAGAGTTCAGCAAAAAGCTTTCATCGATGGATTACGTGCGTCACGGTGCTACAACAAAGGCCTGGTTAATGAGTCAAGCATACTTTTTTTTGCAGGCAAAAAATTATTATTGCCTTTCCTCGGTCCCCAACAATGCCACACGGACGCGGAAAACAGTGTAAAAAAGGTGAAATTCTCAGTGAAATTATGTGACCGTATATATATGCATGTCGTCTGAATTAATTTTCAACGTTTGGGCTCTTTGAAGCCTTCATAAATATAAGCACACAGTTGCGCATGGTAACTATGTTTTAAGTACAGTGTAAGTTCCGAGGTCTCACAGTTTATATCACAGTAATATTTACATAGTAATATAGTAATATTTATATGCAGTGGTATCACGGCCAGATAAATACAACTAAGGCTCATCGCATGATCGATAAACTACGTGGCCGTAGTTGTACGCATACCAACAGCGCGCAAGTGCATGATCCAAAGCCCATTTTTTTTAACAACCGAGTCGCCATAAAACGCAGCATTCACCACTGCATTTAGCAGTCCTCATGTTTGAGAGGATGCCAAGATCATTTTACGTTGTCCTTGAAACAGAAAGCAGTACCCACACTGGACTTATTCTGGTGAATGGAAAGTACGACGACAGTAAACAGCACTCTGGAAAGTAGCGCTCACCGATACTATTACAATGCGATAGCAGTCGAGCAAGTACCAAATGCTTTCGTACGTCGTTTCGGGTATACGTAGAAGCACTTACACTTGCGCTAACATGGCCGAACGAACCACACTTAGAGAACGTGCATGACGTTCGCGCACGTAGACACACGACGTGGCTAGCAGACGACGCAAGGAGCAATCCACACTTCACCCGTTTCGGCCAGTTGCCGCAAGCGGCGACTCTGCTCGACCTCGCGACCAATAGCTAGAGGGGCTTTTAGCGATTCGGCTCCATTGCAATGTGACCGCCACGGCGGGGATTCGACCCGCTACCTCCGGAGCTTGACCAACGTGGCCGTTTTGTTATGCGATATCATGTGCAAATGACATCGCAATAGGCGCGTCACGCGCAAGCAAAAAACTTGGATTAATGCATGAAACCTAATAAGGATCGATGGAACGGTCTATGTCCTTGCCAATATACAGTATGCGACCGGGACGGTGACCGGTTGCTCTGAGGTGGCGAAGGTGTGTTTGCTCGAGGCCCGAGTCCGACCACAGCAAGCGCGTCACGTCCAGTGCCGTTATGAAGGCGTCACAAAATGGGCATGTGTTACGCCCGGTGGGCGCTCACTGCCGGCGTAAGCGCAGCCCTTAGTCGCGCGTGTTCTTGAACCATGCGCAGATTGCCCGGTCTCCGGTCCTGCGTTCGCTATGGCAAATGGTGACGCGCACCAAGAAGTCTCAGCTGGGCCGGGACATGTTCAGCGACGAGCACATGCGGCTGGTAGTGGAACGACGCGCCGTGCTCATGGTGGACCACGTCTCGCTCCAGTGGCGCACGGCCGCCTACTGCCGCCGAACGCTCGAGTCGAGCTTCCACTTCTCGCGGGAGCACATCGACGAGAACCCGCTCTCCTTCCTCATGACCATGAGCAAGGATCTGCATCAACGCATTTACGCTAGGTACTGCACAGCAGAGAATTTACTACACGCATACATGCAAACGTGCACATGAAATGGAACTCGTCTTGTTTTGTGCTTGATCTTGTGCTTCACTGACTACGCCCATTCACGCATAGCGTCTCAGGGAAGGAGCATGAATATTGATTGATATGTATAGGTTTTAACGTCCCAAAACCACCATATGATTATGAGAGACGCCGTAGTGGAGGAGTCCGGAAATTTTGACCACCTGGGGTTCTTTAACGTGCACCCACACCTGAGCACACGTGTCTACAACATTTCCGCCTCCATCGGAAATGCAGCTGCCGCGGCCGGGATTTGATCCCACGACCTGCGAGTCAGCAGCCGAGTACCTTAGCCACTAGACCACCACGGCGGGGCAGGAGCATGAATATCATGATATATGTTCCTGGCTACAGCTCGCCTGCAGCAGTTGAACTGTGTAACTATTGATAATCCCGCATACGGATAGCTTGCATTGGCGTAATCGCGGAGCCGGGAAGTCAGCGTATACAATCACGTCGAGAAAATGCGTAAGCAATAAACGTGTCTGCACAAATTCGACAGCAGTGATTATACGCTTTATAACTGGTACCGTCAAGCACAAGTAGCCTCACGTGTGATACTGTGGACTGACATCACCATTGCCGCCATATTTGGGTATTCGCAAGAAGACGCTTCCGTGACGTATCACATGCTTGGTTCAGGATCGTGTGGATGTGCAAGAGCGGCCTGGTAAGCAAGTGGATGGCCGATAGCCTGGGCGACTGGCAACGCTGTGTGCGACAGACGGGAGGCCACGCTGCGGAGGACCTCACCGTCTCGGACACCCTGGCGAGCTTCGTGCTATGAGCACTGGTCATGGCGGTGGCGCTGGCGGTCTTCCTTGTGGAAGTCGCAGCGCACGCTGACGCAGCGGTTCACGGGGCGCGCCAAAGTGACCGGTGTCCACCTGAAGAGGTCAAATGCTCCTCAAATGGGCCTACTAGCTCGCTAAGTGATTGACTTTTGCCAAGCAGTGACGATCTATAGTTTATATGATAGTTCTGCCTCACTCAGCTCTCGGTCAGGCGTAACCAGATTTCGTTTCTGCAACGAAGGATTTACACGCACAAGAGCGCATTTGAAGTCACTCTTGCGAAGATTATGTAAAACAGAGGTATTAAGAAAACCAAATGAGAGGTCACCGAGAAGCGGGACACAGCGTTTCACTCCACAAGTGCTACCAAATAAAGGTGATTGTGCAATGACGACGTAGTGGTATTAGCTTCCTCTTCACAAGTACGTTTCACGGGGTGCACATCAGTCGCGCCGAGTCCTCATTTCATTTTTCTTCTTTTCACGACGTCACCCTTGTGACGTCGCTTACAAGCAGAATTAGGTGGAGACAATCAAGAGCGGGCGTGCAAACTTCTGATGCGCCACGCACACTGACTAGTTGATTGCAACGGTCGTGTGTTCGCCAGCGGTTATGCGAGGTGCAGAAAAACCAAACTCAGTGGAGTGGAGAGCGCGAATGGCCAAACGTACTGGCTACACTCATCATTACGGTTACGTCCAAGGTAATCAGAAAACTCTGACGTAAAACGCGCCCATTCGTCATCCTAACAGCTATTATAGAAAGTGAAACTTGGTACTTTGAAAATGTGAACAAGAAAGTTTACACCACCATTTGGACAGGTACACGTAAGTACGCTGGATGTCCTTTGGTAATACCAGTGTGCTCTGCGGAAAAATAATGCGAGTTGCCTGGGTCGTTATGAAAACCTACACGTCATGGTATAGTTTTAAGGCGAAGACCTCTCATCAAATGCGATAACGTGCGACGACAGAATATGTGAACGCCGAGTTTCTGATTAGGGGAAGTAAAGTGTCATCGCAGCATCCCCCCCCCCCTTTTCTTGCTTTGTTGTTCGTTTCCAGAATACATGTTTAACAATAGATGGATGAATGAAAATAAAGCAGGACGAGATTCTCACACTATAGCCTGTCTTTGGTCGTTGGCTTTTATGAAGCAAAGCTGTGATGTAGACAGTTCTTTGAATGCACCATTGTATGAGACGGGGCATGAAAACACGGAAAGAAGAAGTAGGAGACTACAAACGCCATCTATATAAGCTGAAGAGATGCACAATGGCACTAAAGAAAGAAATGTACGAAAAGTAATCTGCGAACACCCCTGCTATCCGACACACGTAGGGGGTCTACGTCACAGATGGCGTTCAACGCATTTAATGACTTATTCTTTATGCAAGTTCACCGAAGCTTGGCTCACGCACGTGCTGTTACCGTTATGTGATGTTCCTTAATCATAGCACTCATTCTTCACTGATACGCTATACAAATGCACATTCATCGAGTTTTGGCGCGCACGTTCATTCTAGAATGTGTAAATATATAGATCAGAAGGTTAGTCTCCGGTTAGTCATGTCTTTCTGAATGAATACCTACACCAAGTAGCTCAGCTCGCTGTTACATCGAGCTATAGAATGCAACGTGACGAACCTTGGAGCGCCATTGCTGTCATAGACATGCGTGGCCATAACTCTGCTTTTAAACGATGATTAGACAGGACCATCGGAGTAAAATTATGAGGCAGACTGTGCCCTTCTTTATGTGATTAAAAGAGGTGGCCGCCCACTGTGGCCCCACCCATGTAAGGATGTTATCATCCTTACATTTTATATGAAACCTCGCGGCGACGACGACGGAAAGGTGCACCTGGATTGCTCGTACAATTGCACGCCCACAATTAACTCGTAATTCGTTAAAGGTGATGATGATTAATGCGTTAAATATAGCCAAAAATAGTGGCTCGTACGGATGCATCCTTTTAAGCCTCAGCCTTTGTAATTTAATTCAACGATGATGAAACAAACCTTAATTTTCCAAGAACTGTCTCAACAGTTCAGTCGCCGAGGCCCCAGATATGGGTGATGTTTCTCCGATTGATCTGTATAAAGAAGGCGACAAGTAGTTCAATAAATGGCGTTCACAAAGCCATCAGCGATAATGTTAATTGAAGCTCTGCTTAGCCTTTCCGACAGCGCTTTCTTTTTATGTCAAGAGGCCTGCCATTGCTGACGTTATTAATGAAAGGTGACTGCGATGGCGAAACGACAGAAATACCCGAGCCGAATAAAGCTTTTCCACCGCCTAAATGCCCAAAGTAATCTGTCTGTTCAGCGTTCGTCTTCCTCAGCAACAGTAGTAAGCGGACGAAAATGGTGAGAGGACCACCACGGAACGATACACACTGTCGCCATTGTGTGCTATAGCTGAAATTCACAATCGACGAAAGATCGAAAGCCTATTTTGCGTGGACCCAGTTGACCCAGTTGGTCGTATCTTAAGGAATAAAATGAAGACAAAGCGTGAAGAAAGATTACTCGCTTTTCCTCTCACTCAAGTGCGGATGGTATAGTATATAGAGGCAGTTGTAAGCTAGATCTGCTAAGATTTGCATTTAGATACAAAATTTTCGTGGTCTCAATGCCACGCGACATTTGATCGTTGCGTTCCGTTTCACGGAAAACAAACAACCTAATATTTATAAATGATGAATACGCATTTCTTCATCACGCCAAAACAACAAAAAAAGAAACATGCATGCGTTTAGCTACATTGCGAATGAAATACACTCGGAATTTTCGTATTCGATATGTTGGGTTTAACGTCCCAAAACCACTACATGATTATGAGAGACGCCGTAGTGGAGGGCTCCGGAAATTTAGACCACCTGGGGTTCTTTAACGTGCGCCCAAATCTGAGCACACGGGCCTACAACATTTCCGCCTGGAATTTTCGCATTCGTATGCATGAGTACATACCAGTGGCCTCGAGGGAATCATTAGACCCGACCATTCATGTTGAAGCTTGATCACGTGGCCGAGTAGGAACAGCAAAAACCAATTAGGTCACAGCGCCTATGAGATACAAAAGCCGGGGACTTAGCCTCACTCACGGCATTTCAGCGAAGTACTTGAAACTCGGTCTGCGTTCACTTTATACGGTAAGTATTTTTGATGTGGACGGCACTACAATTAGGGGCATTGATTTCTAAACTAACATTTAGGATTTAGTGCACAGATTGGTAATTCTCACGAATGCATTTCGTACCAGATCAAACTCATTTCGGATGAACGTATCTAGGAAGGCGCTAACGATAAAGTTATTGGGCATCATGTTAAACCGGCAATGACACCAAATCTTCGATGATAATCCGTGTTGTGTGGTTTAACCTTTATCTTTTCAGGAACAAGCTGGCGAAGCTTTTAACGTATTGGGTCGAGCACTTGACTTATATTTGAATAGTTTTATAAACTCGCAAGCTCCTAGAAACTCTTGCAACACCGGCACATGTGATAGTCATGACGCAAGAAGCTGCATGTTGTGTCACTGCCTGCATTCTGGTGAACGGTTTTGTGCCGTGTTCAGCTGCGCGAGCAATAGAGCTATTTGAGATTCCTTCAGCCTGGGGTTCGAGTTCAGCTTTCTGCAGCACCGGAAACTCTGATGGAACACGATTTCATCGCATCATCTATAGCCCATGACGTCATGTACGCCATGTCAAAATGGCCATCGCTGGCGGTGATCGAGTATTAGAGCCGGTGACTTCGAGGGCTTCATTATTTCGTACTGAAATATTCACTTAGAGAACATTTTGCAAGTATGCATGGGATTAATAGATCGCGAATTATGTTTTTTCGCTGAAAACCACGAATCAACGGGTTACCGTGTCAATGACCCTTCTATTCCGCACGTTCTTGTGTCAGTGCCAAAGATTTTGCGTTAAGTAGCGTATGAAAGAGGTGAATAACGAATATAGATAGATATCAGTGGGCACGCATCAGTGTCTTTCAAGTGAAACTTCGAAAAATGTACTGAAGGTAGAGGTCTGTCTCCCTCTCGATTGTTGTCCCAGTTTTTCGTGTGCCGACTAACATACTTGGACACTTCAGAATAGTTACAGTAAGCGAAATTGCTCATTGTTTTATGTCTGTGTTCTTCTTATGCTCTTTTATCTATACTGTGAAATAACCAGGGGGGTATTGGAAGATACATGCAGTGACTCCACACACACCAAAGTCTGCCATATAGAAAGCAATCAAGCTCCACCAAAGACTGGTGCGAGGCAGAAAGATACTATCAATACGAGACCAGTCGCCGCGTTCTTCCAGGATACGTACAGAGCCCCGGATTGAGAACCCTTGGAGACACTGAGGTTAACAGAGAATACCTCAATAATTTGCGACTTTCTGATGACATCATGCACTTGCTGGGTAACTCAAGGGGAATAATTGCAAAGAATGATGTTTGCATTGGTGAGACAGAAATATTGGTCTAAAATTCGTTTTCATAAAATTGGAGTGATCTCCAACAGCCGCAGAAGAGAATCGTGGTTCGCGGTGTAGCAAGGCACTGGACTTGGTAAAAGAATGCGTTCATATTGGGCAAGTAATTTTTGCCATAAGACGAAAGTAGCTAGCAGAATAAAAAAAGAACCAGAAAAAGACTGAGAAAGTTAGCTTGCACTGAAGGTGCATCATGACAGCATCATGATGGGGAGCTTCGTATTCTTGTGGTACCATGCCTGAAGGAGGTGTGGAGCGGGGTGGCCTTCTCTGTTTCTTCTTTTTCTTTCGAATCCCACTTCCTCGTGAGTATTGTATTTTTCGAGAAGATTTTTTCTCTTCCTTTTTTCTTTCTTTCCTTGTTCCGTTCCTTTTTCTTTTGTTGTTTTATTCTTTTTTATTTCTTTCTTTCAACCGCTTGCTACACGCATGAGTAATCAGCGCTTGTGTTTCTGGAGCAAAGAATATGAAGAGGTTGAAGAAAGTGTGTGCCTGTTCATGATGATGATAGTTTGGGTCACAAACGCCGAGCTAGAATAGATCCACTGTTAAAGCGGGTTCGAGTGCCCTTGGCAGGCATTCTCATATGAAGTACGGCAGTTTACCAGAATACCTCGAGAGAAAAGTAAACAGCTGCTGAAGCTTGAACGGACCTGGAGGCGCAGTTGCAAAGAGGGTTGAAGTTAAATTAAGAATAATGCAGCTAGCCAAGAAAAAGGAAAATGGTCGCTGTAACCTTAAGGGACAAGAAGAGATCAAAGGGGCCCCGCCACGGTCGTCTAGCGGCTAAGGTACTCGGCTGCTGACCCGCAGGTCGTGGGATCGAATCCCCGCTGTGGCGACTGCATCTCCGATGGAGGCGGAAATGTTGTGGGCCCGTGTACTCAGATTTGGGTGCACGTTAAAGAAGCCCAGGTGGTCGAAATTTCCAGAGCCCTCCATTACGGTGTCTCTCGTAATCATATGGTGGCTTTGGGACGTTAAACCCCACAGATCAATCAATCAATCATAGATCAAAGTGGGTCAGAGATTAAGCACGAATTCACGACATCCTAGTCTGAATCAATAACAAGGGGGTATGCATGTAGCGAAAGGGCAAGTTCACCCCCGGTCATTACGAGTAACATACTGCGTTGTATGAGAAGGCAAGCGCGATAGGGGGAGGCAGAAATTTAGGTGGGCAAATGAGATTAGGTCCGTTGTGATAACGTGACCACATCAAGGGCGGTGCCGGGTTAGCTGGAGAAACGTGGGAGATATGCCTTTTCCCTGCAAAGGATGGTCATGATAACGTTTTCCTTAGTCATGGCTATCACATTAATTCATAAATTTATTTCAATCAACCAATCAATGTCATATTACGTCCTGTTATGTGTTCACTTTTGTTGTACATCCCTTAGCCTTGCTTCGTGTTTTACTTTTGGTGATTCATATTGTAGCCTGCTGGAGGCCTGCTATTACACTCACAAGCCTACAATGGAATTTCATGGAGAGCATAAAAAATGCCCACAAGGAAATAGCGTTGAAAAAATCGCAATTCAGCGTATCAAAGAAAAGTGTATAGCTGCCACAAAAAAAAAAGACCGAATTACTCAACATAAACTGCGGAAGCTTCTGGCATTTCCACTTCACGCGTACGTCTATAAATCACCACAAAGTAGCAATTACCGCTACAATATTATTCAGGCGGCAATATTATTCACCCGATGTCACCTCCTTCCGATTTCTTGCCGCAGATGAACACTACTCAAAACCTGCTGAGAGTCTCGTTCATACCGGTGAGTGTATAATGCAGTCTGCATCAATATGAGACACGCCTGCAGAGCATGTTGCGCTGTTGTGAGTATAAAAGGGTGAACTTCAAAAGTGTCCATGCACATGTTAAGTGAAAACCAGTATTGCTCTTGTCTTCATTGGTGACGCACTTCCGTTGGCGCACCTGCATAAAGCAGAAGGTCGCAAAAATTAACTGTTAAATAAATTATGAAGCTCGGGCCTATATTACCACAAGTTATGGTATTCAAACGTATAATGTATTCATCTAATTGCCAACAGTAGCAATGGCATATCCGGAAAAGTGCTCAAACACATTTTGAAATAAACGAAAAAAAAAATTACAGGTGTATGTGCAGAGCACCCCAAAACTAGCCTGAGTCGAGTCATATGGTGGCTCTCCAAATTCATCAGTGAGAGGCTAAATTGTCATAAGCTAGCCAAACAAATTAGCTTCGTTCCGTGAAGCTGACTGTCGCGGCACTAATTTGAATACATGTGCCTGCATCACCTCTACAACAGCCACAAATAATGCATAAGGATACTATATATATTTCGAACGGGCTTTGTATATTTGGAAGTAGAAAGTTGACGTTCAACAGTCATCAGGATGGTTGCACTCTTAAAGTTGAGAAAACGGACGCTTGCGCACTGCTCGTGTACTCTGGAGCAATATGCAAATGACCGTGCACGCAGTGGCCTCCGTATTTGACCGTCGCCTACCGCGGCGACAAGCTCGCAGTGGGCGGGTCAATGGGTCACGTGCTGGACGCCCTCACGAACAGCCTGAACATGACGTGAGTTCAGTTATGCCAATTCTCACCACTGGACCTTTACTTTCTTCACCAGCAAAAGCTGATGAACCTGACCTATAGACTGCAGAAAGGGCAATATAAACTTATAATTGGGCTGCCTGCTGCCGATGTTGAAGACAACACGGGGGCGCTTACCCGCTTCAGACATGCATTATAATGCCACTGTCGGAAATACGTGAAATTCGCGTGGCACAATTCCAAGGCACTCAGTATTACATTCCAAGAATGAAATTGAATGAATGGGTTGTTGAAAGAACTTGATTGTGCTACTAATTATCTAATTATTCTGGTACCAGCCAGCTTGAGTACTTGCATAAAGAGAATTAACTGTTAGGCCCGAAGTGCGTGCACAGTTTGTTTTATGGTTGTATTAGTTCCGAGTGGACAAAAAAAAAGATTTCCATATTGGACCTGGACGACGACACGTCGAACGATCGTCAAATACGGTAAAGTTTCCAGCAAAATGGTCCTCTGGAGAAATACGGAGCACAACGTAATTACATGACTGATATAGTTGTCCGCTCAGGAAGGCTGCAGGAATGTGCACAACGAGTTTCAAGCCATTTGAAGAAACAGGCGGCCTGTGACGCCTTTTTGAAGTTCGTGTCCACAAATCTCGACGCCCTGACTGAAAGGGTTAAAAACAGTGATTTCATCTCTCGCTTTTTTTTTAGATGCGGAGCATCTAATACTCGAGGCTTGTAGTGCGGCGCCGTCCGCAAGCTTCCTCCTCCTTCTTCCACCATCTGTGCATCCCTTCCTCCTCTACACACCGCGCGCGCTTCACTCCTCCACCATCTGTGCACCCTTCCTCCTCTACACACCGCGTTCGACATCTACAATTCTGATTCTCCAGTGGACGCGCATGCGCCGTCGCGCTTCGAGAACATTCAACAGCTGACAGTGCATGCGCCGTCGCGCTGTATATATACTCAAGGTCGGCGCTCGCTCGCTCAGTTGCCGCTCGTCAGTTGGTTTGTACGGCGCGTCGACGTCCAAGGTCGCGGTGAAATGAATTCCAACGAATCCACAAACACAATGATCGACGTCCCTTCGACCAGCGCCGCCCTTTCGCATACGTGTGTACGTGTTCACTCATTTAACACCCCCTCCTACAACCACGTTAACCAATTTAGCCATCGACCCAAGTAAGTCGCAATTTAACACCCCATTTCACAACCACGTTAACCAATTTAGCCATCGACCCAAGTAAGTCGCACTTTAACACCCCGTTAACCAATTATATGCTCCGCATCCTCCTCAGTGTTCCCCCGAGGGAAGCTGCGGGCAATTTTTTTCTCGCACTATGTCAGAAAACTTCATATTGAAATCAGATAATGCGCTGATTTGAACTCTCAACAAGGCAGAATTTTGCGAGAATATGGAAGCTTGAGTGAATAAAAAAAATCGTTAAACAAGTAGTTTTACTGTAATCAGTGTTCTGACAAAAGGTCTCTCCTTCGTCACGGCGTGACTTTCACAATTAGCTCCGGCGGAGCGTTGCCAGAGCTAATCGCGGAAGCCATGGTCGGGACAACTACCCTCCTCGTTGGGACGGCATTCAATTGTAGGTGCAGAACTAAGAACGACGAGAAAAAATGAATACCATCACGTGCATTTTACGAGGAACCAAAGACAAGGTGACACGTGAACTAGTGGAAGTTATGTATATTAAGCAAACTGAAGACCAAGGCATCAGCTTTCCATCTTCGTCCTTGTTTGAGAGAGAGAATGAATGAACGAAACATTTAATTCAAAGAAAATGGTGGCTCTGGGCCGCAGTTTGGAAATATGGGAGGAAGGGATTATTAAGTGCACAGCGTGACAATATCAAGATTACATCGGTTCGCGCTCATGCGTTGTAGTATAGTCGTTCTAAAAGTTGCTATCGCCCGAGTTGGTCGACCTCCTCTATAGACTACTCGAAACAGGTCACTTGTACTAGCATAGGTCGCTAGCGCATTTTGAGCTTCATAATTACACTGTAGCACAACGCCCAAGCCTCCTAAAATAAACTTTATGAATGTACAGAAAACGTTCGTTGGTTTGGGCCCTTAGTCAAGGGCTCCATTGCATTGCACGACCCTGTGAGCCCGCTGGACCAGCTGCTGCTGTTCCTGCCCAATTTTACTAGAATAAACGTCGTTCCTGCCGGCGTAAGCTGAGCATTGCATGCTCCCAAGAGAAAGAGGTGGTGTTTGGGATAGGAGGAACGTCCTGTGAAGCAAAGCATACCCACGTATAGAGTGGTCAGATCCACAGAAGGGGCAGTAGGGTGCGTACAGAGTCGGATGAAAGCGGCTAAGCATGTAGAGGCAAGGAAATGAATTTTTGCCCCGCCGTGGTGGTCTAGTGGCTAAGGTACTCGGCTGCTGACCCGCAGGGCGCGGGTTCGAATCCCGGCTGCGGCGGCTGCATTTCCGATGGAGGCGGAAATGTTGTAGGCCCGTGTGCTCAGATTTGGGTGCACGTTAAAGAACCCCAGGTGGTCTAAATTTCCGGAGCCCTCCACTACGGCGTCTCTCATAATCATATAGTGGTTTTGGGACGTTAAACCCTACATATCAATCAAAATCAATCAAGGAAATGAATTGGTCTGCAGGTCCCGCCAAGCGGCAGCACCTGCACTGTTATGTGTAAAGGCCTGAACACACGTACAGCCGTTACAGCGCTTCGGCGCGTGGCTTTCTGACGCGGCACTGCACCCTCTCCCTATTGTGAGAGAAGGTACGTGGCTACGCGAATTGGCGCGCCCGCTCTCTCCTTATGGAGAGAGCGTGACGTCACGTCAAAAAGCAACGCGCTGCAACGGCTACGTGTAGTCAGGCCTTAACGACTCAGTCTGTAGTACTCCGACGTCGCGTTGTAGTTTAGTGGTTCTGTAGGTGCGTCATCTGGGTTAGATCACTTCTCCAATGGAGCCCGGCCGGTCAGACCTCGGGCAATCGCATGAACGCGTTCGTTACTATAGAGAGGGGCGTGTCCAATCCAGGGGTTGAGATGATACTCACCGGGCGTAATGTGGGCAGTGGGATAGAATAAAGGACACTGTGCGCATGTGCAGCCACAAGTGTTCGAGTAAATCCATGGCAAGCATCTTGTGAGTCTGTCACTATGGTGACAGGAGAGTCATGTGACAATGTCGAGGCGTGGACAATGATTAGAGCGAGAGCTTCCTCATCTGCACAGTCACTGTTCGTAGTGCGAAGTGTGGGATTCTTCACGAGGGTGTCTGTGTTGTCTATCACGGCTGAACACACGGCTGGCTTCCTTGGGTTCGTGCCGCATGAGTGTAGAGGTCTTGTAAATCTGTGATACCATCACCAAATGCACGCATCATGTAGCTTGAACTCGGGCACGTCAACGACTGGCGTGGTGGGTAGAATGAGATTTTCTTCTATTTGATAGGTTGTGATGATATATATTCATGCAATTTTTACTTGTAATGGTGTTTTTTTATTTCCTCACATTTTTTGTAAGTGTGCGGATAGGACACCGTTGTAAGCTCGTGACGTTTCATACTTGCCAGTATGGAGTCACTGTTTATTCGCAAGCTATTTGCACTTGATGGACAACATAAATGACACCTCCTTCATTTAGAACAGGTTTGAAGCAACCCTTCCATGCGATGGCCAAATGGGAGTTCGACTCCCAAACGGCTCCTGGACAGGAGCCGTCGGCAGCGTCCAGAGAAGGGCAAGTTGACAATTTTTGTCCGTATAGCATAACACCGCGTATATCTTACATTACTAGAACACTGGCTGTGCTAGTAAGTTATTTAAACAAAACCTTGCAACTTTACATTCACAGAAATAAGTAAATATGGTCTGAATGAATTGAATGAATGAATATAAGAATGAATTAATCTAAGAAATGAATGAATCTAAGAAGGAATTAAAAAAATTCTACCTCCCGATGTTGAAACAGTTGCTTTTCTGGCCCCATCACCGTGGATACAATTTATATAGAATCAACATGTTGGTTTGAGTTAGTCATCATTCACAGATATTACAGAGAACCACTCATTAAGAACTCAAACCCGCATACACCTAAATTGCATAAAAAAACGCACACTTCTTCATTGTATACTTGTGGTATACTTTGATATAAAGCTTTTTTTTAATTGCAGCATTTTAGCTCACAAACTTTCTTCACGACATGGCTTTGCGGTAATGGAATGAAGCTGACCTTGTGCCAGTACGCAGGATATTTTTGTAGTTTTTTCTATTTTTCCGCAGTTTGTTGCTGGGGTTGCGGTTTGTTTGCAAGTGCGAGTCCATAAGAAAAATCAAATGATGGCAAGCGGCAGTTTCTACTTTATTTATGCGGCGTCTTCTTAATCACGCCACAACCCTCCGCGGTGGTCTAGTGGATAAGGTACTCGTTTGCTGACCCACAGGTCGCGGGATCAAATCCCGGTTGGGGCGAAAATGCTGTAGGACCATCTGTTCAGATTTGGGTGCACGTCAAAGAACCCCAGGTGGTCAAATTTCCGGAGCCCTCCACTACGGCGTCTCTCATAAGCATATGGTGGTTTCGGCACGTTAAACCCCACAAATCAATCAAATTATTAGTCACGCCGCTGAGGCTCTTACAAATGCGAAAGACCCCTTCTGTAAGAAAAAAAAACATTATCGTGACAGAAATACAAATTTTGGGGGGCGTTTCACGCTGCCCGGTGGCCGATATATGAAGTGTCCGGGTTAATTCTGTTCGATGTAGCCTTAATATTCCCTGCTCTGACGTGTTCGAAAATAGATATATATGAAGGATAGATAGATTTATCCGAGTTGGAAACAATCGAGCAAGACTGACTGTCATGGGCGCAGCCAGAGGTGGAGGGGGACAGATACAAACGCACGCACGAACATGCATAAAGTATATACTTGACCCCCCCCCCCCACCTCCCCCCGAAAATATTCCTGGCTACGGCTTCTGATGGCTGTGTACACTTACATGAGTTTTCCGCGTACAGGAAGTGGACATGACCATCGTGCCTATGGTCCAGTCTCACAGCCGCATGACCGTCGGCCAGTACGGTCCTCCGATCATGTACGTGCAGTTCGGCATTCTCTCCGGCACCGGAACGAGCACGTCCAACGTATTCGGATACTTACTCACCTTCGTCTGGAAGGTGAGCCCTGCTTCCACGCATTGCGTGGTCACGACGCTCCGAACTGCGACTATTTCGCACTTGAAAAACCAGGTCGTTTTACGTTTACCCATAGTACTGACAGAATTGCATGTGTTGTATAGTCTTTTTTCCGTGCGGAGTTTTAATCTTTGACGTCAATATTCTTAATTTTTGAAGCTTATTTGTTAATATTTTCTAATTTCTTACTGTACTTAGTACCTGCACAGCGCCCACCTCCACCATCCCCTATACATCTTCTTAACGAAGGCTCATTTGGCGCAACCGTAATCATCTTTGGGCTGTTGTTGACGACTATGACCCCGAAAATGTGCTTCCAAAGATTTGACGTCAGCTTTTGTACCCGCCCGCAACAGTCCAGAAAGGGGGTGACCCTTATCGCCGTCGAAAAGGCCTATATCATACGGCATTCAATGTTGCGACTCCAAACAAAAGAAAACGGTACCGCGAGGGTTTGTAATCAATGTGGACACTTGAGCTGCTGGAAGCACGTGCTTATCAAAAGAAGTAATATGCGAAGTACATGAAAAATAAAAGCTGATCTCTCAAAATCAAGAAGAATGGTAATATTAATCATAAATTGACTTTATTATTTTTTTACCAGACACATTTTTCTCAACGCCCAAATCTTCAAAGGTACGAAAAATAGGAAGATTAACCAGAAGAAATATTCGGTCTCATATTCAGGTGGCAAGGTGGGAGACGGGACATAAAAGCTACCTATAGTACTACTACTTAAACGCCATACGTCCGCAATATGCACTGATAACAGTGAATCGTCCGCGAATGCAGGTTTGGGCCCTGCTTCTCAGCACCATGCCTGTGCTCGCACTGCTAATAAGCTTGTCCGAGACTATCGTGCACAAGACGTCATGGAAGGAGGCGCCACACAGAGTGCACGAATGGGGTTGGGAGCTCTTCAGAAACCTGCTCTACGAAAGTGCGTAAAGACATTTCCTCCATTTTGCCATCGCTCCTGAACACTTCGCACATGTTAATTAACTGCAAGTACAACAATGAAGGGACACTGAAGAACTGGTGAATATGCAATTGAACCCGCTTATAACAATACTGGTTTTAACAACCTAACAACTAACTAATGCAATTGTTTCAGCACCCTCATTGGCATTGTTTTCCTCGGAATTAGAAAGTGCACTAACCAGTTGAATTGTTGAATCGTATTACATACCACTGTACATGCTTTATAATTGTAGTCTTCTATTTTTTATTGTATGCTATTGCCAGTTGAAGTTTGTATTTGCCCTATGCACATTGTATAACCTGTATATATTATATGTCATTGTACTTGCCATTTGTTCATGACTAACTTCATGTACCACCCTGCTAAAATCACCAAATGGTGATTGCAGTATCTGTAAATAAATAAATAAATAAACAGTATATTGATTATAGCAATGAGAATGTGCTGCCCGCTCAAGTTTTGTGTTTTATATGGCGAAATAACTCGCTTTCAGAGATACCCGCACGTCGCATTATCGGTTATAGAAATGAATTATGGCTCCTGTTTGTCCGTACTGAATCGTACTGGAAAGCGAAATCCTTGTAGAGAAAGAAGAAAACGAGTCATTCAAGCTGACGACTCCCCCCCAACCCGGCCCCCGCTTTTCTTCCCACAACTTCAACGTCCCCCAGCGCCCCTTCGAACCCTAATATGCTTCGCGGCATAATATTGCGGCACTGCTGCAAAGCTGACTCTTGAAACCCCCCATGGTTCGGGAAGGGTGGTGGCCTTAACGCTTTGGACTTACTCGTACCTAAACTCGCCGAAAATTTTCTGATTCGGACTAAGTCGGACTCAAGCTGACCAAAATATTGCTCACTCTTATTAACTCATACTAAGACTCACGGCTCGATCTGTGTCTGAGTGAGTCCAAATGAGTCGGCTCCTGAGTCCGTAAGTCTAGAATTAGTTTTTTTTTTTCAATTATAGTGTCAATTTGTACAACAATATCTCATGTAATCAATGCTATAAGATCTTGGCGTTTCTTTTTTTTATATCGTACCTTCGAATTTGAGTTATGAATGGTTGCAAACAAGCAAGGACATTTTTATAGAAAGAGATAACAACATAACATATAATTATCAAGAACATCCCTGGAAGAGCTGGTGGGTAGGGGGGGGGGGGAGGAGTACGAGGTACCCTCTTTAGCAATTCACGCCTTTAATCAATAAGTATTCACATGGCGTATGAACGATACTGTTTTTGGAATACGTGTGAGTAAACGTGAGTATAAATAAAAAATGACACCATCTCCCGCTAAATGGAACCATGTGTAGATGTGAAGCAACGGGCGCTAACGCTTACACTTGTAGCGGCGTTGACGCTGGCACTCATCGCGGCGATGCGCAGGAGAGAAACCTAGGGTGGCGCAAACGACGCAGTGATGGACCGGTGTTTCCTACTGGAACATTCCAATCACTGCTAATGGGCAATGAGACACAGAAGACTTCCATTGGACGCAGAGAGCTGCAGTGCGCGCTTTTAGTTAACGCGCACACTACGAATTGTTATCGTTCAACAACGCATAGGAAAAATCTTTCACCGGCACTACATCAGTTACCATAGATACGGGGTGGCCAGTGAATGGCTGTGCAGCGTGAGCAGTCGATTTTTTCGGAAGCATCCTTCCCCAGACGCCGCTGAGAGGGATGCCTAGAGGAGAGAGAGAGAGGGAGTGAGCGTTGGCTAGCAGGCGCCATCTGCGTCCGCGTTGCGAGGTGAGAGAGGGGGAGGGGACGCGCATGCGCAATGGGGTATAAACGCCGCTCGAATATATGCTTAGAAGAGAGAGGGGGGAGAGGGAGCGTTGGCTAGCAGACGCTGTTTGTGTGGGCGTTGCTAGTCGAGAGAGGGGCAGAACGTAGGGTGGTCACGCCACACACCGGACTTAGCTCAACATTGTAGAAACAAGACTTAGCTGAACTATAAGCAAAAAAATGTGTCGCGGGATCAAATCCCGGCTGCAGCGGCTGCATTTTCAATGCCGGCGGAAATGCTGTAGACTCGTGTGCTTAGATTTGGCTGCACGTTGAAGAACCACAGGTGGTCGAAATTTCCGGAGCTCTGCACTACGGCGTCTCTCATAATCATATGGTGGTTTCAGGACGTTAAACCCCACATATCAATCAATCTATAAGCAATAAATAGATCCAGGTGAATATGTAAACTTTATTCAATTCCCGATGGGTTCGTGTTTGAACTACTGAATGACAGATGACAAGCAGATCGGTGAAAAAAATAGATACTGGGATCTCTTCCAATTACAAAATACAAGAAAGAAGGCATGTCAAAAAGTAACTGTAGAAAGCATCACACACAATAGGCGCACATAAGCCCTCCTTCGCGAGGACATGCATTTATTTAACAAGTCGCGTCCTATGGCACACCCTTCTTTACAGGTTCACCACGCATTCCTACACAGACGTCTGCACGCGTCGTGCTAATGGCCTGGCTGCTGGCCGTGCTGGTGATCGCCAACTCGTTCGCGGGACACTTGAAGTCCAGCATGGCTGTCAAGAACGAACCTGCTCAACTGGACACCATCCACGATGTGATAGCCCAGCGCAACCTAAGGCCCATCGTCTGGAAAGGATCGCACTACGAGGCTTTTCTGTCGGTCAGTTCCCAATAGGCTAATACGCGCTCAAGGGGCATATGGTATGAAAAAACATTGTTTGGTCGGTCGGGGCATGTACTAGCGCGTTGTGGGTCACTCCCTTGTGGGAACAGATAGGCCTATAGCCTCTCCGCCACGTCGTGGGCCCGTTAGAGTTCCCAGTAGCACAATTGAAAAAAATTGGGTGACAGGGGTTGAACCTTCCCCTCTCCCCCCAAAGGCTACGCCCCTGACACACGCTCTTTCTCTCTATGCGATATTATGAAAATGGCCTAAGCTCATGTTCAGTATAATGCGACATTTTTTTCCGCGTAATACCACACAAACTTCTGTGGGAGCATAGATGGCTGCTGATGAAAGGAATAAATTCTCATTCACCAGGTTTCCACGTGTCACACTGCAATATACCAAGAAAATCTTTAGCACTTTTTTTTTCTGCACAGCTAGCTCTGCAAGTGATAAAATTGAGCAGCTTCGTTGAAGTTAATCTGAGACCGCGACTAGCGCGACTAGATGTTTTAATGCTACTGCGTTAAAGCATCTAGGCCTGATATTTACGGCCACGGAAGGATTATGTTGCGCAAAAATGAGACAGTAACATATTATAAAGCTGGTAAGTGGCTCATGCAATTTTTTTATTGTGTAGTCCACAAGTATAGCGATTTCAAATTTGGCTATACTTAAAGAATATTTTCGGGAGCATTCACTCATTCAAAGTTGTTTTCTTAGGCTTCGACCAATAATAGTGTTTGGGGGGGGGGGTATATTGTGGTGAAACTTTGCCACCCTCCTCCCCCCCATGCAGAACTCTGCGCATGCGTATATGTATGACCGTTACCGTGACAGCTGACTGGTAATAGCATGTCGAGATTACGAATTCCCTGAAGTGATTGGTCACGGATGTGTAAATATCCGAATGGAACCGAGGTTCGATGGAAGAACATTGAGCAGATCATCTAAACACGATTCCATAGACAAAGAGAGCGTTGCTTTTAAAGGGCTGGTCCACAGGCTCCGTTTTTTTTTTCACCTCCAAAAGAAGCTCGGCAATTTGTAGAGTAGACTCCGGCGATGACGTTTTCCGAATATTACAGCGCCACGCAGAGCCTCCATTTTGAAAAACAATTCTCACCATCCTTTCCCACGCAGACCAATCCTCCTCTCACGCGCAGTGACGCAAAGTCGCCGACCGGTGTCATGACGTAGAACGCAGCTCGTCGATTGGTCTAAACCAGTCACGACGATAGGCTGCGCCTTCCCCTCCCTGTGAGAGAGAAGGTTGGCAACGCCGTGTGAAAATTTTCAAACCAGCTGAAACCGATGTTCTAACCCCTGTAACTTCCTTAGTATAACACGTATTCGCGAAGTTCTTGCGGCAGCATGTTCACAAAGAAGTGGACATTTTTTTCCTTTTATAAGTTTTTTGTTTTTGTTTGTGGGTTGTTTACTGGCCGTTTAAAATTTGCATCAGTGTTCGTAAACCGCACGCAGACCGCCCGGTCTCCGGTCCTGCGTTCGCTATGGCGAATGGTGACGCGCACCAACGGGTCTCAGCTGGGCCGGGACATGTTCAGCGACGAGCACATGCGGCAGGTGGTGGAACGACGCGCCGTGCTCATGGTGGACCACATCTCGCTCCAGTGGTGCACGGCCGCCTACTGCCGCCGAACGCTGGTGCCCGGCTTCCACTTTGCGCGAGAGCACATCGAAGAGAACCCGCTCTCCTTCCTGATATCACCGGCCATGAGCAGGGACCTACATCAACGCATTTACACTAGGTATACTGAACATTAAAGGACATGCCACCACGTAGTAGGCCCCTAAACAATTTCCGAATGAACAGATAATGAATGTGTTATTATCCCCTGTCATTTCTCGTATTTTCGGCACAATTCATAACGTCAGCATGTGTAGTCATGAGTAAAAAAGCTCTAGATTGGTGAATGTGCTAGGAACATCAATGTCGAGTTGTCACCGACCACATTTTCGTCATGCATTCGCCTCCCTGCCTTGTTTCGCCTGTATATCGTACGCGATCAGCTGATTTCACTTCGTTTTGTGCATTTTTGATGGAAGAGGAAGAAAGAGAGAAAGAAGAACTATAGGTAAGGTGGGGAGGTTAACTATACCACGTGCAGTTTGCTACCATACACATAGGGAGGCGGCATAATGGAGTAAAAAAGAGAGGGAAAGAAAGAAGCCGAAAAGCGCGAAGTCATGATAGGTTCAACACCTATAGTGATAACGTTACCTACGTGTCTTGTGACGTGGCACAATTTTTTTTTTGTGTCTGCATGGCGTGTATACATCAAACATTATAGGAGATTTTTTTTATGTGAGACTTAAATGTGTATTGTCAGTGCTCTAAGCTGGTGTGTTCGAGTCACCAGAAGTGCTGAACGTGCGTTCATGTTTTTTTTTTCTTTTTTTACAGAGGTTGAATGTTCGCGAAATTTGTAATGATTGTTTTGTTCCCGGGACGATATAAAGGATGTGTTTATTGAGCACACTATTCGTTGTGGAGGGCGTTTTCGTTTACGTGGGGTCGGTATGACGGGCTGATCCGCCATGTTTTCCACCAACTGTGGCGTTTCGCATCAAAGAGCCAAACCAACAGGCTCTATACACAAGACCACCGTAGCAGCATATTGACAAACTCAAATAGGACAAACAACGGACATAAAGTTTCAACAAATAAAACAGACGTGTAACCACTAAGATCGCGTGTGGAGAGATTACATTGAAGTAATCGAGGGGCTGTCATACCAGCGAACTGCACGGCAGGCGCGTCTTATATACGCTGTTATAGACAAATCGACAACGGCGATATTCCGCTGTATAACTGGCACCGTCAAGCACAAATAGATCCACGTGCGATACTATGGACTGACGTCACCACAGCCGCCATATTTGGGTATTCGCAAGAAGACGCTTCCGTAACATCACCTGCTTGGTGCAGGATCATGTGGATGTGCGAGAGCGGCCTGGTACGCAAGTGGGTGGCCGATAGCCTGGGCGACTGGCAACGCTGTGTGCGACAGACGGGAGACCACGCTGCGGAGGACCTCACCGTCTCGGACACCCTGGCGAGCTTCGTGCTATGGGCACTGGTCATGGTGGTGGCGCTGGCAGCCTTCCTCGTGGAGTGCTGCGCCCGCGCTCGGCATCATCACAGCGCACTCTGACGCAGCGGCCGGCTCACGGGGCGCGCCAAGGCGACCCGAGTCCGGTTGAAGAGGCCGTGCATACCACGTCCTAAGCAGAGCTTACCACTTCGTTAGGCGATCGACTTCTGCCAAGCTGTGACGCGATTTAATATATTCGTGTGTTCTGCTTCGCTCAGCCTCTGGCTGTGTGTAGAGAAATTTTGTCGTCCCTGTAACAACGCATTTGCACAACATTTCATGGCATGGACGATGTAGGAAGCATCGCACGAACAAGCAACTCACCTCTACTCTAATGCCGTTTATCGATATCGAACGACAAACGAACGTGTGACCGTGTTACGTGTGCTTCTGAAGAGTATACGTGCTTAAGTTTTGATGTCTCATGGCTGCCACAGCAATACAATATTGCCAGAAAAGTATTTCACGATGAAACAAGCGCAATATGCGCGAAGGCTTTGTAAGGACACTCCCAGCTGGCACTCATCCTAAAACATTTCGCAGACTTCTTATGTTATAGATCAAAGTTATCCAGGGCGTAAAGCGTAATCATACGCATGCCGCATCGTGTAGATTACCTCTTAAGACATTATGTATATTGCTACGTAGCTGACATATCAGTGGTCAGAAGACGACAACAAGGAAGTGGTCTGTCGGGTGTGCGTACTGTCCTCCATCTTAGTCGATGCTATACGCATCAGTTTCAATATAGATTCTAAATGGACACGCCTCATGTCTTTTTACGTAACAATATTTTAGCGGCAATATTCAGAATTCAATATTCTGAACACTGCCAGCATGACGCTGCAAGGCCAGCGCACGCTTACAAGAGCCTACAAAGTATTCTTAGGGACATCATCATCATTATCATAATCATCATCATCCGGCAGCATTTCAGCGTGGCATATAGGTAGTCATTATTATTTCATTCATGCATATACTTATCTATCTTGTATTTATTCGCTTATTTCTTTGTTACTATTATATTCCAGTTCTCTACACATTAGTCAAGGGTGATTAAGCATTCTCTTTTTAACGTTCAATGAAAAAAACAAAAATGCCACTAATATTTTTGCTTTTGCGCAAATCATTGTTTCCTCTAGAAACACATCTAGTTTTCTATAATTAAGCTAGAGGGTTCTAGTGCTAATGTCTATGCTAACTGGGACGCTTGGTGCTTCAGTGAGCATTGGAATGCAGCCCACGGATTTCTCTAAGCTTCGTTCTTTCGCCTCCGTTTGGCTCTGTCTAGTCCGAAGACACTCTGTCGCAAGACGAAATTCAGCAAATGTTCAGCAGTACCACCTTAACCTTTTAGGCTTACCGATTCAAATCAGGTTACGAAGTTCACAACGGTCCGTTCTTTTATCGAAAACAAAAGCCAAAACACAACAATGTACGAAGTCACAAATGCGTTCGAATACGTGTACAATATGCGTCACTCCCATGGTGGATGAATAATCGCAGCACCAGAGTTCCCTCTAATATCGGGAAACTCTATGTAGGAGCCGACTCGGTGGGTAACTGTGCCCCAGCAGCATTATTTTTTCTAAGCCAAAAAAAAAAGGATCATCTATTGGGAATATTGCTTCTGATAATTGAAATTATTATTTATTTATTCATTTATATAATTTCTTTAGTGTCACGAAAATTGCTGCATTTTATTTCCGAAAATTCATATTTCTTTTTCCCATGCCCAGTTCTTAAGGTTTGCATTTACGTTAGCCGCTGGCTTCCTGGGTGGAGCCACTTGGCTGAGCTAGCGGGGCCTCCGGTCCCTTTCAGCTTCTGCCACTTTTCGACCACGATTAAGTTCTCCCTCACTCACTTACTCACTCTCTCTCTCTCACTCATTCACTCACTCATCGGCTTCATGGCCAATTCCATCCCACCACCCCACTCTCCAGTACTCGAAGTGGGTACGAGCCATATCTAAGGTGCAAGCAAGCAAGCAAAAGGCGACGAAGAATGGGTCTGTGTTCCTGCAGCCGCATCATGGTGGTGTTCGGCCTCCTGTGGCCCTTGTACGTCTCGTTCAAGACCATCAACGGGAGAAACAGCCACAAGATGGTCGTCGCACTCAAGTACTGGCTCAGCATCGGCTCCTACTTCCTGCTGGACTGTGTGGTCGAGACGCTGTTCGACACCAACGGTCACTTCGCGCACTTCGTCTGTGGCCTCCGGCTGACCGCCTTCGTCTGGGTGCTGGTGCGCGCTCTCTTCCGAAAATCTCGAGTTCTCCACAAAATATATGTGCAGGGTGTCCAAAATGTCACGCAGCGTTATTTAAAAAGAATCGAAATGTCGTTACACGAAGCCACACCCAGTGCATGTTTTCCCTGTACACTGTAGCCACAGCTAATTTTTTTATTGATGTTTATAAAAATGGTTAGTCTTCATTATGTTTCTAACTCGAACAATACTCATTCAATCTTAAAAATTTCAACGAGGCATCTGTAGGCATTTTCAAATGCAGGCCTGTTCAAATTACATTTAACTGCGCTATTTTCGGCAACGTACTATTTGGGTGCCCACTTTCTTTTTTTTTTCCTAAAAAGGGAAGTTCAAGAAATCCGAAAAATGGCACATGACTAATAGACTGCAGCGCGCACCGGGAAGCAGCGCCCTCAAACAGGATCGCTGTGAGTGAGCAAGTCATGACTACGCTCCCACCTTTTGCGGGTGCGGGCGTATAGTGACGTTATTTCGCAAATTTCGCGTTTTCTTTAATTGATGATTGATATGTGGGGTTTAACAACCCGAAACCACCATATGATTATGAGAGACGCCGTAGTGGAGGGCTCCGGAAATTTCGACCACCTGGGGTTCTTTAACGTGCACCCAAATCTGAGCACACGGGCCTACAACACTTCCGCCTCCATCGGAAATGCAGCCGCCGCAGCCGGGATTCGATCCCGCGACCTCGCGTTTTCTTTAGCAGCCGGGAAAAGTGAGCATGTATAATAACTACATGGCTGAAAATAGCCCACATAGATATCATTTTAACTTGCCTACATATGCCTCATTGGTATTTGTCGAATTAGATGCGTAATTAGGATTAATTAACTAAACATCATTAACAAAAACTTCGTAGGGGCTAGCTACTACAGTATACTGAGAACAATATGCACTGCTGGGCTTCTATCGCGCAACACTAATGTTCCTGTTTTGTTGATTGTGCTGCGTAATATTTGGGACTCCCGAGTGTAAGCAGATTCTACACACACCTATTAATCACTGGTAAGTGAAGCTTTGTTTGAGACTTGCTTTAACGTTCTCAGTTCGTCGATTTCACTGTTAATTCTTCTTGTTGAATGAATGTTTTGTTTCCTTCACTGAATCCGGTGCAATTTCTTCACGTTCGGCCATTAAAACACATACATACATGCACACATACATACATACATACATACATACATACATACATACATACATACATACATACATACATACATACATACATACATACATACATACATACATACATACATACATACATACATACATACATACATACATACATACATACATACATACATACATACATATTTGGTAGATCAAGTTGCCAAACTATTTTTTGGTGCTGATGCGTTGGTTATTCTGCTGCCGATTTCATTCATTGCATCTTGTGCTCCTTGTCTAGACTAGTAGAAGTGTATGGACTATTAATTAAGTGCACATTAACCTTTTGGTAGGTTCAAAACTTCTCGTGCCCGGCTCGTATATTTGAGCATCTATACCCTCCGCACCAACCCACAGAAAACGTACCAACAGTTTAGAAACATTGCCGAGGACCACCCGCACAAGAATTTGCAATTGCATAAACCATACCACGCTGGACTGTAAGACTAGACATTGCGGAGCATACCGCAACTCAAGTACTTCGATTTCTAATCAGCCATGTTGGTCCAAAAGCTTTCATAACGAACGCATGTTTTGAGGAGGCGAAGGGAATCTGGACCCACCTTCGTGACTAGCAAGTAAGGCGTCGCGATGCTAAACTCGAGGTGGTGGGTTCGATTCCCGCGGCCACGATGCTGTGTTTCGATGGGGGCCAAATAGAAAGACCACCTGAGCGTTCGTTTTAGGTGCAGTTAAGGAATCTCAGTGGGTCACAAACCTAATCAGATTATTATTATTTCAGGTACAAGCACCAGAAGACATTTATGAAACCTTTCTTGGACCTCAACTGAAAGCATGGGAGCCCAGCGTCGACAAATTGCTGGCGAAATTGAACTTCACGATAAGGATGTGAAGTATACACCGAAACGATCAGCAATTAGTGAAACCACGACCTTGGTTGTCGTTATTTCGTGCAACGTTTTTCGTTACGCGTGTAGTTTCGCATGACGTGATATTGGTGTGATATTGGTTGGCCTATAGATAACTCTACACAAGCAGTTGTGTGTTTGAATCAATAATTACGTATTTTTTAAGTACCCAGGAGTTGTTGCACAAAGATTGTGCTAATGCGAAAAGAAAATTGCGCAACTCGCGCAAGGCTTAGTCGCAGCAGAGCTGGTGGACTAGAAGTAGGTGAGGAAGAAGAGGACGAATATGAAGGAGATAACTTAGTGAGCGCGTGCCTATTTATCAAGGTTTCTTTTTTTTTTCACGTCATACGACAAACTATACGTACGTGCAATGCTTTGTCTCTTTTTTTATCTTTCTTTTGTACGTTGCTTTATATCTCATTCGGTGTACGTATGTTTCTTTCTCTGCCTTTCTGTCTTGTTCACTCCCTCTTTCTTGTCTTCTCCTTTTTTTTCTCCCTTTTTCACTTTCTTTTGCATAAAGCGTTTGGCAAGTTCTACTCATATTCACAAGCATGCCCCTCTACTGGCCGCAACACTCAATGAGCTAGGATTACAGGCGGCATTTTTTTGGTGTGAAGCAGCTGATGGTCGAGCTGAATCCGGTGTGCGTAACCACCCTTATTGCGCATGCGCAACATCCGGCCCAAGCACTGCCAGAATGCGCTCCCGCGATTGCGCGTTCCGTCCTGCGCAAGTGGTGACATGTGTAAGAGGTGGTGGCCTCTCCCCCTTACACTCTCTCAGCAATCATGTCATGGTGATGGAGATCGGGATTCTGCAGACTAGAGTCGAGAGTACTACAAGTTTCTAGTACACTGTAACTACAGTGCCTAGATGGAGGTGAACGAGCGCATCGAGGCACTCTACTGCATAAGCGCAGTGAACGCACGCATGCACCAGCGTGGCGAGGTGTTGAACCTGCATGGCGAGCTCCAACAGATCGGGACGAGTAAAAGCAACAGAAACTATACAATGAAATCATGGTGTGCTCCTCTTGCAAGTACCCGTTAACCTCGGTCAAGGTGCCCGTGATGAACGGAACTTTCCCATCAGTTGCTTCGCGCGTGGGCGTAGGCAGAGGGGGGAGGGGGGGCAAAGGAACCCTCCCTCAAACCTCACCAGGCCTTGCCCTCAACTAAGCCACACAAACGCTTACCCCCTCCCCAAGGCAACATCTTGCCTATGCTCATGGCTTCGCGTGCTATACTCATGGCTCCCTTTGGTGAAAGATGGTGTAATTTTTCTTGATATGCGGCATACTACTGCAATGAACTACGCTTTAGTTCTGGAATTTTACGACAGTTGCGTATTATTGAGATAGGAGGAGGAGAAGGAGGAGGAATAAACATTTATTGATACAGCATACTGAGGTTTCCGTTGCTGGAGCCCTTATTCCAGGGCCACACTGGCCCGAGCGGCTCGCTCGGCCTGGTCCAAGGTTGCCCCGCTGGCTTCCCAGGTCCTGCCGGGTGAGTCGCACCTCCCACGACCTTTTAAATTCGTTTCGTGTGATTAGGAGTGAGTTTCCCTCTGCTGGTCCGACAAAGTTTGTCGACAAGTCCAAGTGATGTGCTGGAGTGTCGGTGTGTCACTGCACCAAGGGCAGCGGTCAGCAAATTGGGCTGGCTGGATTTTGCAAAGTGTGTGTATGTTTGGATATGTGTTCGTCTGTATTCGTCTCCAATCCCTGGATTGCCAGCGGGTGAGTTTATAGTGTGGTGGCGCCATCTTCTGTCGGGCCAGTCTTTGGCTCTCAAGGATATCTCGCGGCAGCGTATAGGTGTGAAGTAATCCGCCCGGCTCGGCGTGTCCGCGGCTGGAAAAGTTAATGCTCGAGCCATGCGGTCTGCCCGTTCGTTTCCTCCTACACCTTCGTGGGTGAGGCACCATGTGATGCCGTGGTCTTCTTGGAGCTTGGATCCTAGCATGCGTAGGAGGCTCTTGGGAAGGACGCCTTAGAGAAACAGTCGGCAAGCCTCTTGGAAATTTGTGAGAACGTGCGCAGACTGTCTCTTGCATTCTGCTGCACGGATGGCTAGTGCTATGGCTGCCGCTTCTGCACGGCCGTGCTTTTCGTCCGAATTGTCGCCGAAGTGAACGGCTGGTAACGACTGCAGCAAATGCGTTTCGCCTCGTTGGGTGTGGACTGGAGTCTGTATAGTAACCCCCGTATTCAAGAACGTCCCTTCACTCAACTCTTCACCTTCACTTGACAAAACCGATGGGAGCGCCGTCTCTAGTCACGGCAAGTCACTGCATATCAGCAATATGCTGCAATTCTTGAGTCGCGCAGCGTCATTTTCAGCCGAGCGGTGGCGCAGTGCTCAACTCTGTCAAGGGAAGGGTGGAAGTCGAGTCGAGGAGCGTTTGTGAATACGGGCCTAAGTGTCGGTGTAATTTCGTAGCCGTTCTATAGTGCCACCACCCTTGCGCATCATAGCTAGCGAATATACATGGACACTTTCGGCGTATTTTCGCCATTACCGTCACCATCATGTCCAAGATGAAGGTGAACCGATAGGTATCCGTACAAGGAGAAGAGAGGGGGGGGGTGCCTTTCACCCCATAATAACTCGTCTTTGCCCCAGGTACTAATCGTAAGGGCGTCACCTCCGAGATCGGTTCCAGCTGCTCGCCGTTTCCGAAGCCAATATCGGAGGCCACGGTAACGAGGTATCAGTATAGGAGGGGTGGTTGCTGTTGTTCTTTTCTTCTGCGCATGGCTCGTACCCAAAGGAGGAGATTGGCCGATTACAAGGTGAATTTGCCCGATACTTTCTGCATTGCTTCATTCCTTAAAAAAATGCTTCATTCCTAAAAAAACTTCAAGTTATTTAATTATGATTTGAAGTGCCGATCGCGAATTTGAAGAAAAAATAAAGAAAAAAATAGTGAGACCACAATTTAGCAAGAAAATTGTTTAGTCGCAGTGAGGTTGCGGAAGAAGGTGGTGCGGCGTTAAAACTTCGTCGGCTTCAACACCACGGCGCATCCTTGGCCACTACCCACTCTTATATAGGACCTTGATCAGAGCTGTGCTTCGGTTCAGGCCGTCTCCGTTCGCATCCGTGCAGGCCTTCTTGAGCAGATGCGATGTTTTTGCAAATTAGCGCCACGGCGTTATTTATATGCCCAAGAAAACTGGTCTCGCCCCAGTCGGCATTGAGAAAGCTGTACGATTCGATCTCTTCGAAGATAGAGACCTTGATGGAACAGCTGCCATCCGCTATGCACGGGTCACTGGACACGCGGGAAGCGCTCTGACGCAAACTATAGTGGTCTCCCAGGCTCTCCACTGGAGTCGCTAGTTGTATTCTCGCACTATATTGAAAAAAAAGCCCCAAAAACGCTTTCAAAGAAATAAAAACTTTTTTTATCAAGATACATTTAGGGACGCTTTGAAAACTCTATCTATTGAGTGCATGCAGTTTGGACCTGTGGCTTGCGCTCCCCTAATGTATGTCCAGCTCTTTAGTTCTGATTGATTGATTTGTGGGGTTTAACGTCCCAAAACCACCATATGATTATGAGAGACGCCGTAGTGGAGGGCTGCGGAAATTTTGACCACCTGGGGTTCTTTAAGTGCACCCAAATCTGAGTACACGGGCCTACAACATTTCCGCCTCCATCGGAAATGCGCCGCCAAAGCCGGGATAGCTCTTTAGTTCTGTTTGCAGTACTCCATGTATTAAAGTTACGCTAAGAGCAAAATGATTTTCCGCGTAATATTAAAGTACAATTTCGCAATCTCGAAAACACCACCGTTACCACGATATTACGCTTGATAAGCAAGAAAACATGCATTTTTTTTAAATGCGCGTGGGGACGCCAGTTTGATATTCTCGCACAAAACACCCTATAGCATCATGAGTTTTGTTAGTGTCGTACCTTCTAATCAATAAAAATGAAGTGCAATGTCATCCGTGGATGCCATAGACGTAACATACAAGGTTTAAAAAAAATGTCATCTGGCTAATGTCACGATATTACAAAAAAAATACATTTTGAAGATTTTCACGTCACGCGCAGAGGTTTCGTCGCGAAATTTAAAAAAAATGAAGCTGATTTTCTCCGCTAATAATGAATTTATTGTATTGCCACTTATGACGTTAGAGTTACAGAGTGCAGTTTGTCAATCTAAACCAAGTGATTGTTACTTTTTTTATCTTTTTAAAACTAAACTCAAATATTTCATCAAACGCGAGAAGTGGGCGTCCGCGTCAGCACGAATGATGGCGAAAATGATCACGTGACGATGACACCCTGTGAGGTCATCATGACGTTACGGTGACGTCACGTATTGTAACGCCATGTCTTGGTCAAATGGAGGGCTATATTGGAGGCACTGCGCAGACACGCAAGGTACAGACAAATCCACGTTGAATGAATAAATAAGCTTTATTCAAAGTCCTGCAGTTTCCTTCGGGCGAGGCGGGAGGAAGAGGGGATTAACACCTCTTTCCGCCCTCCGTCAATAAAATAAAAAATTTACACCATATCCCACTACAGGGAATCATGTAGAAATGCGAAGCAGCACTGGTGTTCCCTTGTGTTTCCATTTGTATGCTTCCGTGTACGTCTCATTGGTGTGTGGAGTTGTGTACCACTTATGTTACCCCCCTCCGATTTGTGTGTATCACCTTATATATGTGTGCCGCAAACATTATCAAGCGCTCTTAGGAGAGTGCGATGGAGCGAGCACACGCAGCATTATATGGTGGAGGTGGTCGGTTGAAAGATAGAGACGCTTACTTCTGAAGCCCTTGGTAGTGGTTAGAAGATGAGAAAAGGCACCTAATTTCTGCAAACCCGGTCGGGAGCACGGCGCAGTGCCTATGCTCTTGAGGGAGCACGGTGCAGCGTCGGAGCATTATATACGAGCGGACAGCTATGCGGCACAGAGATAAACTGGAGGGAAGGAACGAAGCGGAGGCTGTGCTCTTCACCCTTATCTCCACCTCCTCTCACCTTCTCGCGCTCACTTGAGAAGAGGGCCCTCAGCGACCGTCCGCTCCCCCCACTGCGCATGCGTCAACTTTCCTCCCACCAAGTCTCACGCGAGGAGAGGAGGAGAGTTGGTGCACGCGCAGTAAGTATGGTCACGCCGCACACTACCGGAGGATTCGCTCGCAGGATTTCAAGCTGGACGGTTGTGCCCTCGCGATCTCCGACGCCAGCGTAGCTCCCGCCGACTGGTTCGCCCTCCGCGGTCTCCTGACGCCGTGCAGCTCTCGCATTGTGGCGCCCCGCCCTTGGACTGCTTCGACCGAATCCCCACTTTCCTATCTCCTTCTTTTTTCCGTCGCTTGCCTGTCTACTTCTTCGTCTATTTTCCTTCTATTCTTTCTATCCCTCCTTCTCCCCACCCCTATAAGGCACTGCGCCGTGTCGCCTGAAGGCAGACAGAAATTAGGTGCCTTTTTCCTCTTTCTTCTAACCACCACCACCACACTACCGGATGGAAATTCGCCGTAAGCTGCATCGCATCTGACGAAACAAGAATAATCCCACCACAACGCATCTTCCCCAAACTACTTTGCTGCGCTACTCCTCCGCATTTAGCCTGTACCCGTACTACTGACTCAGACACGCAATTTTTGAGCTTGAGTTAAAATTTATGCTTGCCAATGCAAGCAAAATTGTAAGTACAATGACGTGGCCTTATTGATCTCATATCAATTTGTTCGCTTTTGAATTTGTGCTAATGCTCATAACACACCAAATCATTCATTCTTTCTTTCCTTTTCTTTCTTTCTTCTTTCCTTCCTCTGTTTCTTAAGTCATTCATTCATTCACGTCAGACGCGTTCGTTCCTTTCCTTTCGCTTTCTTCGCCGTTCCCATCTCGGCATGTTTTTCTGACGCGTCACGCACCAACGACGGGAGATGCGTCAGTCCGTCTCTTGTTTTTTTTTTCTTTCTTCGTGCATGCTTTGCTTTTTCCTTGTGCTTTATTTTTGTTTTTCTTGTCGCGCAGAGCAGTGAAGCGATCATATGCAAACACATGCACGGATACACAACCGTCAGGGCTTGCGTCTTATCTGGCCTCCCGCTAGTCTGACCTCATGTTGGGATATGCGTTCCACTACGATGCCTGCTATATATACGACATTGGCGTTGCTTTGGGCGGAGAGGAGGTACGAGCGCCTTCCCCTCAGTTCTTTTTTTTTTTCAATTTCTGCAAGAGTATACATCCACGCACGCCGTTGCAATCCTACGGGCGAACACACATAAATGGTGTCTGAACCTCCCCCCCCTCTCTCTCTCTTCTCTTAAAAAGAAATTTCCTGGGTGCATCCCTGTATGCGATATAAGTAACCAGAACGTGGCAAGGAAATCGGTGTCGCATAGCAGATATTGCCAACAGAACATTAAAAGCGGTGCGAGATTTTCATTGATTCATTCGTTCGTTCTTTTGTTTGTTTGTTTATTGCCCGGTACGTAATGTATGCAGTTTTACTGGAGACGTTCAATATTCGAACATTCTATGCTTCGAACTAGTAATTATGCCTCAGAGCCCCACAAACCACATAGAAATGCGCCTCGGATAACATTCTCAATTCAATCCAAAAATCGGTACATAGTGCCCTACATTTTTATCGGCGTACGTGTTGCGACCTCTTCTTCGTGCTCGTTATTCAGTGAACCCAAAACAATGGCATTTTTTTAGTTGTGTTTCTCTCTATTGTGCCAGCGGTTACATACACCACTCGAAGGATTCTAGGTCTTCTCTGGAGTCGGCAGCGTCTTCATATATGGAATCCACTTTTCTTTAACTTTGTATTAGTGCCTCGATCCGCTTTAAGTCAGAGTAGTAAGAATGGTTGGTCCGCGGCAGGAAATTCAATGCTTGAATCTTTCCACATGCCAGTTTAATACTAACGTTTTCGTTTTACTTCTTCATCTTTTATACTCTATTTTTTTTACATTTTGCAGTATTATGTTTCTTATCCTCTTTCGAAGTTCCTTGAAATAAGTAAATAAATAAATTCAAGTTCAAATCATTTTTACTTACGAGGCCGTCTTCAACAGGAGGAGTGTATCATAGCACTGGGTTAATCATCATATAAATAATATTAGCTGGGCTCTTACGTCCCCAAACCACCATATCAATATGGGGAACGTCGTCGTAGTGGTGAGTTTTGGAAATTTTGATGTTCTTTAACGGGCACACAATACCCGGGCCTATAGCATCTCGCCTCTGCGATATCCGAGGTCGCGATGAAACCCTTGACCTGTGGGCCAGCAGCCGAGCACTGTATGTACCGCAAGCAGACAAGATAATCATTAGCATTGGAGTTCCACGATTCATGAAATAAGGCGCAGAAAGTCATCAATTGGAGTTCGTCGCTGTAAGCAAGCTTCTACCTAAGCCAAATGGCCACCACTCTTTGTCCGTTAATGGCGATAAATGCGGCTAACTATATTGCCACGTGCACGCGATGATATTGCACTATACCAATGTGTACATGTGCCACTATGAAACCAAAAAGAAGACAAGGAAACGAAAAGGATCACGATATGATTCAACGGGTGCCCACGAGCTATAGCTCAGAGTCTGTCTCTTTGTAGCATTGTATGTAGAAAGTGTGAAGCGTCTGTACATTTTGGGAACTCTTTTCAAAAGCTTCGTTGGTTAAAGCGGGAAGTTTGTCATTTAGAGCAGTTTGCGAGAACATTATAAATTTGATTGTACCTCTGCTTCCTTGTGGGCATCTAAAGGTTTGCTCTGTAATGATGATGATTGTCAAAACTTTATTACTCCCAAAAGAGGGGACCGGCCGAGAGGTCGGTTACGCTGCTTAGAGGAGGTCAGCGGGAATCCCTTGGGACACCGCGGCCTCCAATGCGCGTGAGATAACCCGGCGTTGCTGTGTCGAGTCAGTGATACGCAGAAGGGACTCCCATGTATCTTCCAAGTGAGAAGAGTCAGCGTACTGTGGGCACGTCCATGCCATGTGTATGAGGGTGGCCGATTGTGAGCAGTATTTGGTGTCACGATGTGTGGGTATACCTTGCTATAAAGCCAGGGCTTGGGAAAGCCACCTGTCTGAAGCTTGCGCCATAGGACGGCATCACGTCGAGGGAGGTTTTTGTGAGCTGGAGAATAGCGGAGACGGCCTAGTCAGTAGTGCTGTAGAATGTCTGTGTAAGTGACCAAATGAGTAAGCACTTGTATTCGTTCTCTATGCGCGTCTCTTATATGGGAACGATGGGATGCTGCTTCCGCGCAGCTCACAGCTGGAGCTACAGCTTCGGACAGTGTGTTAGCCAGAGGGATCGCCAAAGCACAGAAGTGACAGGACTCCTATAGAGCGGCCCTATAGGGCCCGTTGTCGTCCTGCTTCCTTTCACCCCTCACGTGATTATTTCGTGAATCAATCAAGTTCTTTGTCTGCCTACCGATTGAGAAATCGCATAAATTCATTCGAACTTTTCGAAAGAACTCGCTGATATTTTTTCACTGAAAAACCGTGGTGTACAACCCCATTTTCCGACACGATGGTAAATCGGAAGCTACGAAGCACCCTTTTAGGGAATTCTGCACACGGTATTATACCACGTTACAGTAATCAAGAACAACTCAATTGGAACACATAGAAGTGTTTTGCTTCTTTTTTTAAGGGTTATAATTATACTTAGGGCCATCTTTCATGCTATGGGTCTTCAGGTTCACCATCTCCCTCTGAAACATAAGCAAAATAGGAAGAGAAAAATACAGGGCTAGATAAGCAAGATGAGCACTCGATCCACCTTCTTGTCCCGTCGTTTTATTGCGATAGCAATTATATGGACACTCTCGGCTGTATTTCACCGCCGACGTAGGCGTCGATGTCATGCATTATATATGAATAAGTACCTATATATATGAAAACGCAAGAAAGAAAAAAATCTATAAGAAAGACTCCGGCGCGTGGAATCGAACGTAGGACCTCCACGTCGTCAATGCGAGGCGTTAACCACTGAGAATACAATAAAGACAATGAAGCGGCCTACAAAAAGTTCCTCCTTCAACACTCAGACGGCACGCTAATTATATCTACCACTTACCGCTGTTGGCCGGCATCCCGGGGGAGGGGGGGTACTATCATGTTTTCAGCATTAACAGCGAGATGGCGCAATAAGCACGCGGCGGCTCTCCGCCCCCACGCGTAGAGGAGGCCCGCGAAGAGGAGGGGGAGTGGACAATTTCTCGTGCGCCCTTATCTCCCGGTGGGGAGGATCATACGTCTTGGCTGGCGTTGGACTTGCACAGGAACAATTCTGTTGTAGTTAAGGGACGCACTAAGGTCACTGCAATCGTTGCACAGCCTATGTTTGCGAAAAGGTCCCTCTTTTCAGACACAGCAAAGTAACAACTGAGACGCTTATTCGCGTTCATCTGTACCTGCGAGTACGTTTCGTGCGTCATTTGTGCGTGAAAAACGCGGGCACGTTTAAATCTGCTTGCTGTTCTGCACGTGACCCTCCAATTTGTTGCTATCGCGTTCATTGCATCGCCTTTGCGGCAAAGCTGCGACTTTTTTTTGTGTTTGCAAAGTAGGCATCGTAAGGTTGCGCCATCAGTTTCCTGGACCACGGCCGGACTGAAGGAGTGATACGCACGCATTCGGCCACGTGCTGCTCCTCTAGTCCGGCCTTTAGTCCCCTGCTTTTTCCGTGGAACTGCCCTGCCGTTGTCTGAGCGCAGCACGGTGTCACCACTGACCAATGGTGGTGGTGGTAGCGGTTAGAAAGAGGAGAAAGGCACCTAATTTCTGCAGCCCGGTCGGGAGCACAGCGCAGTGACCAATGAGAAGGTCGGCTGTTGACGGCAGGTACCATGAATCGGACGGGAAGAACGGGATGATGAAGGGGACATAAGCGCTGTCATGCAGAGCAGGGACCCCCTTTTTGCGCTTTGTGTCCTTTTTGAGACGAGTTCCCCGAAAAGCTTGCCGGCTAGGCACCGACAGCAGCACTGTACTGCAAGGCATTGTACTGACCCAGCAATTATACATGTTTTTTTTTTGCCTGCGAACAACCAAATCATTTCGGCTGGAAGCCTCGTTTGCTGGAGGGCACGATGGTTAAATATCTCAAGGCCGTTTCATAGCGCCCAGTCAGTTTCGGTTTCAAAAAGCCCCGAGTGAGTCGAGACCGTGAGTACACAAAACCGCATTCACGTGGACACCGCGTTAACAACACTTTTTCGATGAAGGCTGCTTCCTCTGTGAAGTTGCAAATATGCATGAACCTCCCAAGATAGGCTGCCGAGGCACGGGCATCAGCTCTTGTACTCTCCTACAAATGCCGAAAGGAGGAGCCCCTACTTTCGGTGAAAGGATCACTGATTCTTCTTTTTTACTCCGGCTATGATGTAGTCACGCGTCCCCCGGATCCACAGGGCACGGCTACAACTACTCGTCATCATCATCACCACCACCAGCAGCAGCAGCAGCAGCAGCAGCTAGCAGCCAACACTCGTGGTGCATACGTCGATTCCGTGAAACGGTGTCGTAGACAGTTCTTGTCACACAATCCCCGGACGCCAATACCGTCAGAAACCTGCATGTCCTTAAACAGACACTAATTTTTCTTTTTTTTTTCCTTCTCGAGTCTCTTTCGTCGTTGCTCATTTCCGTTGCATTCTCAATTTACCTTTTTCTCGGCCAACGTGCCGCCAACTTTCTTTAGGCAATTCCGCTGAACGGGCCAACTACGAGGATACCGAAAGCAATTTTTTCGCCAATTAAACACGTGCTCTTCCGACCCCGTCCGGCATAGCTTACCTTCGACATCTTGGCATTTGAAAGTACGCCGCCTCCTTCTCCACCCCCCCCCCCCCCTTGTAACCGCTTTCTTATTATACGTAGCACTTATAGTTGTTCGGGAACTGGCGTTCGTCGCGGTGCCATGTACGCCCCCCCCATACACGTGCGTGCTCCAACGCCTGTCATGACAACAAGCAACGCATTCGAGACGACAAGGAAGACACGTCAGATACGACCTTCCTCCGCGCGCCTTATCGTCCTCCTATCGCGTCCAGGGGTGAGGGCGTCGCGCTAACGCAAACACGGACCGTGCAGCCGCGGCACTAACGACTGCACGATTCGGGCGCCCAGCTCAACTCGCCGGGCGCCTTACCTGGTTGGCGCTCGCTGACCCCCATAGGGGGTGTCTTTCCTCTGGCAAGCAGCAGCGCGCACGTGCACTGGTCCGTGTATCCCGTTCCGCGACACCGCGCTCACGTGGCAGGAACCATACCGTGCCAAGTCGGCTGTCGCCGTCGACAACGACCGCCGTTGTCTTGTGCTCTTCGACCGTGCCGCCCAGCAAGACGACCGACCTTGTACACTTCCAGTGCGTGTGTGTCTTCGATCGGCATTGCGTCCTCTCCGGGGATTTAGAGTGAGCGTGTTATTGTGACGTTCATGCAGCGCAAGAGGATGTGTACGAAGTCAGGTAAGCAGAGAAGAATACAGCCTTTTCAAATTCGAGCATCGAATGAAGTAATATGGGTCAGTTGGTTCTGTGACTTTGTCGAGCACGGCCTTGCTAGCAGTACTTTTGAGCAGGGACTTAGCTGGCGATTTATTTTCGGGGAGTGAGTACGTCTTGTATGTGTATGTGCCTGTATGCATATACACGTCCAGAACTGAGCAATTTTGGAGGTATATTTGTATGTCCGCGCGCATGTTCTTGTGCTTGCGTGATATGTGCACATGCAAAATTGAAAAAATTCTTGGAGAGGATGGGTGCTCAAATCCAACGTTTTGCCTACCCCAATTATTTCGAGATTAACGTAAAAACAATCAAAAGAAACATATGTACGAGGAACTGCACTTCTGAGTCTATTTTTTTTAGTATGTCGTACATATGTGATACTGTTTTACGTTCATACCAAAATCAGTGCTTGCCAAGCAGTTGCTGTGCAAGAATTCACCTCCCCCTTTAATTTCTGAATGTACAAGCTCACTTCATAGGGTTGACGTCCCATACCCAGATTTCCGATCCGCCCTCTCTTTTTCTCTTTTGTATTCTCCACTGATCGCGACTGATACATTTACACGGTGGTGTACATTCATGTGAAGACCCTTTTTGTAAGTACAAGACCCTTGTGTAAGTGTAAGACCCTTGTAAGGACAGAGAAAGGACACCAAAAGAAGGTATTGGAAAGAGTAGAGGCTAGCTGTCGTCCAGCAAGACTTTTGCTTTGGGACACCTGCAATGTCATTCACCCAGGATTCTAACAGTCTATACGGCCGTCTTGAAAGTAGTGTTATAAATTCTTCATTTTTATCATAATTTCTTGTTGTCATAATTTATTCGGGTCCGATAGGAACACGAGCCAAAAGAGGAGCGATATTGGTTTACATTAACTGGAATGTGGGTTTAATCGCGCCCTGGTAAGAAGTCTTCTGTAATGCAAAACAAAGAGCTAGCTTTTTGCTTACATCCCGAAAGAACAGGTAAAAAGAATCTCATATAAAAAGTGTGACACATAAGCACAGGATAGGAAAAGAACGTTGCGCATGACAGTTATTTCAACTGCTGGCGAAGTGAAACAGAACTTCAGCAAATATCTGTACTCAACAGGGGCTACGCACATTCCGGGATACAATCAAACCGTCAATTCCCTTGAACCGCGGAGAAAATGCAAAGGATGTTGATTGAGTGTTGTTGTTGTGGATCCACTAAGTCTGTTCGAGCCCTATGCTGTGAGCCGAGCATGACGCGTAGCCAGAATTCTTTTTTTACGAGGGGGCCGGGGGGTCATCTAATATTTATGAAGCCTTTGTGAGGCAATCAAAACTAGGCAGACTTCTTCCAAATGTTCATCTTTGATTCTAACCTTAATTTATGTTTGTGCGTGCTATTTATTGTATGTGCACGTGAAATATGCACATGCAAAATAGAAAAAAATTGACATACATGCGTACATACACACATACGTACGTACATACATACACACATACATACACACACATACATACATACATGCGTACATACACACATACGTACGTACATACATACACACATACATACATACATACACACACATACATTATTTATTTATTTATTTATTTTATTTACAGATACTGCTGTCTCGATACACGAGACATAGCAGGAGTGGGTACATTAGGAAAAGAAACGGACATACATTAAGCAATACCAAAGAAACATACAAAGCATTTAACACATATTACAAAATACGGATAGGCAGTTCTTTCAAAAACAATTCAATTGGTTTTTCGCGTAGGGAACCATCTAGGTTGTTCCAAATCTCAACAACGGCTGGAAAAAAAGAATGCTTAAAGCAATTTACAAATGGCTGGAAGGGAACAATGTTGAGTGGGTGAGAACATACATACATACATACATACATACATACATACATACATACATACATACATACATACATACATACATACATACATACATACATACATACATACATACATACATACATACATACATGCACGAACGAACGAACGAAACCTGACGGGATTTTTTTTCGAAGGGTCATGCAACGTATCCCACTTCGTGAGAGAAGAAAGGCCTATTATCGGCTGTATTTGTTTACGAACAGTTTTGACCGGTTGACTGACCTTCATCATGGTTTGAAAACTGAGTGTGTTTGATATTCGCGAAGCACCACACTGCAGTGGTCGGAAATGTGTGTATATGAAAATAACCGCCGAGTTGCGTTTCTCCTCCTCCTACGTACGTTGTTTGATTTATTGAAGAAGATCCCGGACAAAATTTCGCACCGATGCCTTTCATTTCACGCCACCTACCAGTACCACGCCGCGTTTTTTTGTTTTGTTCGGATATTCTTTCTTTTTTTCTTTTGCCTCTAGTAATGTCATCCGACGGCCTCCGTACATTTTTGTATTGCTTTAGCCAAAGCAATAGAGTGCAAACGCTCGGAAACAAGAATAAAGGTGCATTCTTTCGACTTAGTACACGTCTCGGCCCGGTTGTATCTTATCTGCCAGCTGAGATAAGACGTTGGACGCCAGAAGCCGCGCTAGAACTTCGTACACCCACCGCATGTATTACATCTTTTCGACAGTATACTTGAACTTCACTACAATTTCGAACTCAACTTGGAACAACAACGAGTGGTTCTAGTTAGTAAGGTGCACGGCAAACTAAAGTAGGAGTGCAAACAAGGACGCAAGAGGGCGTATTGGCGTCCGTGATGCCTCGATCGCTTGTCTTGTTTGAAGCTCCTCCGGTCAACATCTCGCTTCGATCGCTTGTCTTGTTTCAAGCTCCTCCGGTCAACATCTCGCATAGCTTTTTTTTTTCTGTATCTGAGTCGTGTACGGTAACTGATATCGTAAGAGTGAGAAAGAACACTCGCCAACATGGGCACCTTATTGAGACCACTTTATTGTAGATAGCAAACGTAACCCCTCAGCTGTACCGCCCTGTCAGCCTCAGTGGGGGGGGGGGGGGGGGTGTACGCATTTATGTGTCCGCCGTTATCCATATATCATTTTCTTTTGGTTCGCCTTTTACACAGCGCCACGTGGATGTGCTATCTCACACTCCGGCGAGCCTTTACAAGACAGATTAGATAGGAGAAAGAATAATGGAGGACAAAGAAGAACAAAAAATAGAGAGAGAGGAAAAGAAAGCGGTCATCTGATCACGCTCTCTTCTTTTAGCTCAGTTCCTCCTTATCGGCCAGTGGATCTCCCACAGTTCAATACGGACGCCCCCTCGGCGTGCAGATGTCGCACCTGGCGGGTTACGTTTATGCCGGTATCTCCGCAGTCAGCAGCGCGACCGAAAAAAAAAAGGGGGGGGGGGGGATGGAAAGACATTCGCGGAGTTTCAAGTTGACCGAATTCGTGCTTCGCCTTGGCGATTCGCTGGTCGCATAAGGAGCAGGCATCTGGCGTGCTTAATCTCGTTAGTACATGGTCTCTAGCGTAGCGATGCTGCCGCTATGCTTAACGGCGCTCGGCCTTTGGAAGGTAGAGGGGATTTAGTTGCGCCGTACAGGGGCGTAGCCAAATATAATTTTAAGGGGGGGGGGGATTCAATGATACTTTGTGTGAGTACGTGTGTGCATATATACGCAAGCAAAATTTTTAAAAACAATCGATAGATGATGGGGTTCGAATACCCAATTATGCCCCCCCTCCCCGCCGCATCTACGCTCATGGGGCAGTATACTGCGACACTAGCGCCTTCTAACGTCATTGTTCACGGCTCGTATGGTAGTTGGTGAACTCTTTATCTCGTTCAGAAAGAGTTGACAAGTCCGAAGACCACTGATTTGAGACCGTGTCAACTGCTGAAAGCAAACATAAAAGAAGCATCATCTCTCAAGCACAATATTGTTAGCATCTATTGGAAGTCTTGTATCAAAAGGGCGTAGATTTAGGTGCACGTTAACGAACTCCAGGTGGCTGAAAATTTCAGGACCCTTCCTCTTATGATGCCTCTCATTATCATAGTCGTAGGTTTTCGGAAGCGCGAAAAGCCCACACGTTATTTACTATTACCATGTCTCGGTAAAACCCCATATAACGGTGCATTGATGTGTGCATTGAAGGAGTTCGAAATCACAGAGGTGCGACAGAAATTATTGTGACGTTCCTAATTCAAGTGCTGGGAAACTTTAGTCAAAGCCTCATGATTCTAAATTTCCCTATTTTTGTATTAATTTTTTTACCATTTACGCATAAATAGTCCGTTGACATTGGTACAGAGTTTTACAGCGTAGGTGTGTATTCACCGGAACCGATAGCCGACGAATTTGCACGCGGTCACGAGCACGTGATCAGGAGGACACTTCCTTCCTATTGGCTCACGCTATAGCTTGCGCGCGCAGAGCGCCGCACGGTATTGGTGGAAATACGTGTTGGTCTAATTACGCAATCTTCGTTTTTTTTTCTTTCTTTACCATTTTCCTAATTTAGAAACCTATATACAATTGTATACCGGAGCACCTGTAGGCTGTAGAGTCCTATGCGTGTCACACATGAGAGACCGGTCATCCCAAAGCCCAGTTATGAATAGGAAAAAAAACAAAATAGAATTCATGAACAGCCAGACAGACGCGGCCGGCATAAGCGCGCAAGGCCGCCGCGCTTGTAATATACCTGAGGCGGCTCATTTCGTGCATGCTATAACGGAAACGCGCGGTTAGACTTTGCTCTTCTGCTTTATTCTCTCTACCTCTCTCTCTCTCCTCCTGTCTTTGCGTTTTCTTTTTTTTTTCTCTTGTAGAGAGATGCCTCCACCCGAGCGACTTGCGATGCGCCGGTTGCATTTCAAGTTACGCAAGAGCCGGAGGCGTAGCCGGCGTACTACAGCGAGAGCGACGTCTGCCATGCGTACGCGAGTGCGTACTTATACGTACACTACGTCTCGTGCTACGCCATGTGCGTTGCTACAGCGCCGTTAAATAGGTCGAGTCTGGTCCCTCTTTTCTCGACCACACAGAAAGGAAGTGAACACACAAACGACCGGCAGTCGCGAAATAAAGGCGAGCTACCATGCTTCAGTTCGCAGTTTGATAGCCCCGGATGAGAGGGGGGTGCTTAATTGCGGGCGCCACATGGCCCTGCAACGCGATGTACGCACAGACCTGGCAACAAAATTAAAGGCCGTGTGTTATGCGAAAGTGACTGCGGTGTTTTTTTGTTTTGTTTTTTTTAACGGGGAAATGCTCGCGATCGTGGCAGTGAGTGGTTCAGGTGGATTACTGTGCGCGTTGGCCAACCGAAACGAAGGGAATGTTATATGATGTGGATGTCACGGAATATGACAGTCATTGCATAATCGGTCTTACTCAATTTAAACGACATCGCGTGGAGAGACGTATCTGCGTCAGCCAATTTCCCGCAATGAGACAAAACTGAGGGCTCTGTGCTGGGGCCACGAGCGCTTCGCGTTTCTTGGACAGCTATTCAATTATGGTAAGCACGCGTGTTTAGGGAATGCTGGAAATGCCGGGAAAATGTATAGCATGGATAGGAGAAAGCAGGCATCATAACACGTTTCTGTTGTTTTTTTTTTTTGGAGGTTGGAAATTCAGCGAGCGTATATTTCGAACTGCATTCACTCGTTCTTTACGCTTGGCAGTCTGCGTAGATCACTGAACGCGTACAATTATGCCACCGAAATGCTGCGCAAACTCAGTTTTTTGAACCACGACGAATATTCGGAGCTCTCCGCCGGCACACCCTCGACGTATCTATCCGCAGGCATGACACGTGTGCCGTAAACGACGAAACTTGTATAGCGTTTTATGTAGCAAGCGCTGCCTTTGGGGTGACACGACCTCGCGCACGATGAAGAAAAGAAAGAAACCTTTGTGCAAACGACAGTGCGCAGGCCTTTCTTCTTAGGTCGCTTCGCTGAGCACGGAAATCCTTTGCAGCCGACGCGGCAGGCAGTTTTTCTCTGTGAGCGCCTAAATCCTACCTAAACCCAATTACGTAAGTGGCAAATTTAGTCCAAATAAACAACTCAGGCAGTTCAAGTAAGGCATTAAATAATGTCCTTTATGTATTTACATTACTAGCTTTTGAGTGAATAGTCGTAACGCTGCAACAGTTGAATATTCATTCTTACATCGGATGCGTGACAACGCCTTCCGCAAGACATAGCGGTAGTATTTACCAAGCGCGCGCACTTATTTGTACCCACAAGTCCTTGCGTGCTCACCGAGTGCAGCAGCAGCGCCTCCGCTCCCGCCACCTGCCTCCTCGCTGCGCCAGCCTCTCCACACGGTAAAGAAAACAAAAAAAAAACGACAAAAATGGCTAAGAAAGCATCGCAAGACTCGTAGCAACGTATGCGTATTGCTTGTGTGGCAACGATGTGTGCGCTGTAACTCGTTTCGCTCGCCTCTCTCGAAGCTGCGAGGCGAATTAATTGTCGCTACGTCGGGAATATGTGCCCGTGAAAGTGTGTTTTGATTCGCGCGCGAGGATACCGTTGATCGGAACGCAATGGCAGAGGTGAGTGAAGTCGGCGCCGACAGCAGCGGCCGCTGCACACGGGCTCCGTTATCACATGTTGGCGCTCACATGCGCCGTTGTTTTTGGCTGAACGTTTCAAGAGCTTACGAGGCCGGACAGTTGTTTGTTGCTGCGCGCCGCTTAGGCCTTTGTTTGTTTTTCCCTCTTGGAAACCACAATGATGTCCTTTGGCACGGCGGACCGCATCATCACCGCAAGCGCCGTCTCTACAGGCTGTTGGTTCCCCGTTCAGCGGTTTTTCTTTCCTCGTTTTGTGCTGCTAGACGTACTAGCTACGTGTGTGCGTGTAAAAACGCTCTTGTACGCTCGCCAGAAGTTGAAACGAGATCTGTTTCTTGGGGGTGTGGCACAGGCACGAGTAGGAAAACGCCTGCTACTCTTCGGCAGCACCGAACATACGTTTTGCGAGATCGCGCATCGCATGAAATCTGTGAGCCGGTGTTTGCGCGTTATTTGAATGCGGCAGACGACTGTAGTGCAGGTGATCTTACTCAAGTGGTACCCCCGTTTAAATTTTCCCTTGCTTTAGCCCCCCCCCCCTTTTTTTTTTCATTTCATTTCTTGGCCGAGCGGCCCGGTTGTCGACCGTACGAACGACTGCGTGCGCGGAGATCCGCGAGTCACTCCCGATCAATAGTCTGTCGCCTGCCTAGCTGACTCCGCCGTGGATTCGCCACTTGTATCGTGACGAGTTCGACGGATGATGCCGCGTGCAGTGCTGCATTTAAAGTAACGTATCGAATCCCAGAGCAATGCACTAGGAACTCGTCTTCTCGAGCCTCAAATTTGTTTGGTTTCGCCATTCAAACGTTGCTTGAAACCCTGCCTCAGATTTGCGCTATCGCGGGATGCACAGCGCTGCCCGATTGCGATGCCGTGTCAATGATCTGGACTTCTACATACAGCAACAGCCGGCTTAAAGAGTTTGTGGCTATCCGGGTGCGCGAGTGATATACAGGACCAGCAGAGTACCGTGTCTGTATACAGTTCGTATTTTGAGTAAGAGCCTCCGATTTTGCGTGAACGTGGCTGCATGTCGCTTGGAGGAGGAACCAAAGCGAAAAAAAAAAAACGTGCGCAAAATGTCGAACGGCTTTGCCATCGAAAACTGCAAGTGGCAGTGCGCCGCTTTCGACGTAAACGTGAAAAATGTAGCCCCCTGCTATTGCAGGCCCTCACGAGTCCTTTCACGTGTGACAGAGAAAATCTGGTGGCGCGAAATAAATCTCGAGAACGCGTAGAACCAAACAACCGGAATAAGCAACGATCCCCGACAGCTGCGCAGCAGCTATAGCGTTCGCGTTGACACGTGTGGTGTTAACATTTGTGTTAACATCTTTTTCCCGACCGTCTTCTCGCAGGCCTTCACGTGCACTACGACGCCCGCTCTTTTAGTTTTATTTTGGACGTCACAGTGTACACGTTCTGCACGTATGCGTGAAACGGCACACCTTTCCCTTCTGAGGGCCTCGCCTCGCACGTCTTCATTATTCCACTGGCAGCTCTTTTACTGATGGTGTTTGCTTTTTAAATATTTGCTTGTTCTAAACTAGCACATCTCGCCGCGTGCTCACGAGGGTTCGTTTAATGTTGTTCGCTTCCACGTCTCAACCTCCTCACCCTCTTTTAAACTTCAAGAGCGGAGAGCAGGGCGCACGCCTAGCGCGGAGGCGAGAGAGACGCGGGGATCGGCAGCGAATGTGGGTCAGGAGTGCCTGCCCTCCTCCCGAGTTGGCACGGCCAGAGGGGAGGGAGAAAACCCGAAATGGGTGTGAGAAAGGGTCATCTGGATCGGGATGGGAACAACACGTTGAGAAATGAAAGGGCCCTAGCGAAGGGCAGGTGCGCGTGTTTATTTTGGTGGTGGCGGAATTGGGTCCGTGTTTCCTTTTCTGATTGGAGAGAGGGGCGTCAGAGAAAAAGAAAAAACGCTTCTTCTCTCCAGTTGGTTCAAAGCGGTGGGTGTACACCGCTTCTGCTTGCAGGCAGCACGTGTTTTCTGGGATGGGTGTGTGAGTTGTGCAGTCGGTGTGCTACTATGATCACATCGGATTACTTGTGTGCCCCTTGATTACGAACTGCAGTGCATGCGGTGGGATTGTAAGTGTGTCTGATGCATCTCGTGCCTGTGTTTGCCTAAAGGCCTGGTCTTTTCCCCTCACCCAGGGTCATAGGCCTGACGCTGGACAGCAGAGGAGCTCCAAGATTGCCCGTTTCATACCAAGACCACAGCGTGTCATTGCAAAGAAACTAGAAGACTTCACATCACTCCTCCCCAAAGCTTCTTCGAGCCTTTCACCAGAACCTGAACCGCTTCTAGAGACCTCCTCTGGTTCATTAAATCGTAGGAGCGCAGAAGTATCAGTTAATGAGGCGTTCAGAAGAACCCATAAGTACCTCAAGGTTGGAGATCGTGTGTCCATAGGAGATTCAAAACTCGGTATACTTCAGTACTACGGAGAGACACACTTTGCCGAAGGAGTACTGTGTGGCATTGAGCTTGATGATGCAGCAGGCGGGAAGCACAGTGGCATTGTTGACGGTGTAGTCTACTTCACATGCCGTCCAAACCATGGCATTTTTGTGCCGGAGTCAAAAGTGAAACTGCATGTTCAGCAATCAGTGCCAACACTACCTGAATTACCTTCGCCAGCCCAGACAGAAAATGAACAGCCAGCAGTTAGGCCGAAAAGTGCATCACTTCTGTCACGCCTCCCAAAGCTTGGGTTCTCGGGTAGAGCGTCAAAATCAAGGCACAGAGAAATAGATACAACAGAGGAAGTCGACGATGCCGGTGGTTATGTGACGGTTTGCAGTACTGAGGTAGTGTCATATTCAGCAGAGCGCGACGCACCCCTGTGGAAAGATGCTACCGTGTATGGTTCTCCAGACAGTGACTCTGATGACTATGATCGCCGAGACCCATCACTACGAGATCATGTAAGTCCAGAGGTTCTCCAGGAACTTCGTTCTGCACTGATGAGTGAACTGCCGCCTCAGCAACCAGCTCCTGAACCAAGTGCTGCACCAAAAAACACTCTTTCCCCCATCCATGAGAATTCTGACGAAGTTGAAAACAGGTGTGCTAAGAAAATACTTTCACAGAGTCCCGAAGGAGCTGTTGGTGGGGTAGACTTCCTGTCCCCAATCGCCGAAATCATGGATGAGATCGATGAAGGTTCAAAGCAAGAGAGCCTTGGATTACTAACGGATGGCGCTATGAGAGATATTGCTGTCGCTTTCGATGGACAGTCGTACCAGGGGGTTCTCCCAAACTCGTTTTCTGTGGACGATGTGGCTGACATTATGGATGAAGAGCAGTTGGATGAGGTGGAAGAAGAACCCTGTGCTGCATCCACAGCGTTCAAGCCTAGCGACCCCCTCACTGATGACAACATTCCAATGATAAGTAGTAATGTGTTGCGAATATTGCAGTATAACTTCCCCGACCAAGTAGACTACCTCAACACTGTTATGGCTCGCAGTGGTGCGATCATAACAAATGAGCCATCACCGTGTAGTCACACTATGTCTGAGACACCCTCCTCGGCAACTGACGAATCTGGCTTGAAAAGGACGTCCGACAGTCTCGAATGCTCATCGGGATTTGCGACCAGCATCGGTTCTGTGGAGTGCGAGCTTCCGAGTGCTGCCGATGCACTGACCGCAGTCAACCTGAGCAGCCTGCAGGGAGAGGACGGTACCAGGCCCAAGCGACCCACGTCGGCCTACACTGTGCACAGCACGGACACTGGCTTCCAGGGTGACTCTGAGATGGAGAACCAGAGTGAAGCCGGGACAGCAGTGAGCCCGTGCGAAGAGAAGATGATGCGGTGGTCCACCTGCAGCAGCCAAGATAGTGGCGCCGTCTCTGAGTCAGAGTTTCAGAGACGAAATCTCCATCCGGACTGCTGCCTGGACTGTGGCCGCACCTCCTCGCCCGCCGGGAAGCACCTTCCGCCCCTCCGCCTGCAGGTACCAGTGTCCAAGGATCCCATGTCGGCCGTGAAAAAAGATGAAGCGGACGCAGATCAGGAACAGTCCGCTAACGAAGTACGAGTTGATCGGGGAGATGATGCTGGAAAGCGAGAAGAGGCCTACGAGGAGGGCAGTAGTCCGGATGCGCGGCCTGCTGAGGCTAGTGCAACTCAAAACAGTGCATCTGAGCCCGAAACCGAAGACGTCAATCATGTTGGTGCAGAAAATGTGGTGGCTGAATCTGACAATACTAAGGTTGCCACGGCAGTGGGCAAAGTTGAGAAGACGACATCGAAAAGACTCCCTGTTTCCTTCCCGAGGCCAGCACCCAAGGTAGTTGTCTCTAAAGTGAAGGCAATGATTGAAGCAGGCAAAGCGGAGAATGAGGAGGTGGCAAAGAAAATTGTTAGGCAACCAAAGAAAGGTCGGTGGGATGACGTCACATCGAAATTGGCTGCGAGCATGGCTGATGAAAAGGCAAAGCCAAAGGTAAGCGTGAAGCTCATATTAGTTTGAACAGTATGCCTTGCATTTATTTAATATAGCACAGTGCAGTTGAGAGAAAATGCAACTCTGTTATAAGCATGACATAACAATAATCATGAAAGTTGGGGTACCATAGATTTCAACTATGGAAAACTTCTTTTTTTTGTAAAGTGATTGCAACTGTCGCATATCAAATGATTAGAAACGAGCACCGATATAGGAGAAATGCTACCATAGATTTCAATTATGGGAAGCTTTTTTTTTTGTAAAACGATCTAAATTGTTGTCATGTCAAATGGTTATAAACGAGCACTGATATGGGAGAGGTGCTTTTTTGTTTGCACTAAGAAAGGAACTTGGAGGAATCCAAGATAATTCATAATTGATAAGCTCCATCATTTAAACTGAGGATAGAGAATGGAGAACAGAGAAAATGGGAGTGAATTGCATTGAGCTGAGAGCTTCTTTACTGTGACCTGCTTGTAGTGACTTGAATATGAGTCCACTCTCTCTTAACCTTATTCTCAGGAGCTGGTACTGAGATCTGCTGCCATGTACATTCTTCATCGATAGTTTGTGGCTCTGTTGTTGTGCCTCACTCCTGTAATGTTAGACTGGAACTTCTTTGAAATGCCAGCTCAGTTTAGCAAGCCGTGTGGGCAGTTTCGCTTTACCTGTTCATTGTGTTGCCTTTCGATTGAGTCTTGCAAGAGGTCTATTGTGGACAAGTGCAGCTAAACAGATCACCGATTCAGGCAATTACAAGCTGTGCTTATGCCTTTCGTTGTGTGTTATTAGGTGATTGCCTTTTTTTTTACCCATTGATCCAATGTATTGTGCTCGTACTGCGTAGGATATGTGATGACACCAGTGTGCACGTCACTGAACAAGGTATTATCTAGCATGTATTCATGAACGGCAGCTGTGTTTGTGGCTCTTGAAATACACAAACCCAGTGGGTTTGCAGGGAGAGAGGTTTGCTTTTGTTTTGAGAGAATTGTTCGAGCCTTATGTGCTGTGAGTGCCAGACATAATGTTTAGGTCTTACTGCAAATAAAGGAATAGTCTTCCAGAAAAAAGGGTTGAAGAAAAAAAAATCTGCAGCATGCAAAAAAGTTTTGTACAACCTCATGACGACGCCACTGATTTTAGAAGCATTGGTGCCTAGTGTCATAACATTACACTTGAAGTTGAGGAAAAACGTAGTAGAATGACTTTTACGGATCTCTCTAACATTGAGATAACCTAAACATGGCAATAAGAAAAAAAATTAAAGTTGTCATTTTACATTGCAGTAACACTCTCACAATTTGAGGAGAAAAATTACTTTTATTATATTCACTAGTGTGAAATTTATCTTTAATGAGTAAATGCATAGATTATTTAGAAAAGTTGTCAGGTAGTCCTGACTGATCTAATGCATATTTGGCTAGTCACATTAGAGAAATTCAGCTTTGCTGAAGGCAATGTCTAAGGTAGCAACCATGTTTTACATTATATGTAACTTGTGTCAAACGGTGGTAATGACACGCAAATGACAGTTTGCAAGGTAGCGTTGAAGTGGTACTTAGCAACCACGTCCACACAACTAAAGTTCTCTAAATGGCCACTCCAACAATTCATTACTGTTTTCCGTCAGGGTCCTTTATCCTTTATACCCAATACCTCTCATAGCATGGGTGTTACATTGCCATAATTACAGTGGTAATGACTGCAAATGTGTTATATTAGTACCAATTTACCAAATTAGAAAACAAAATTACATGAATAATTTTGTTTAGTTTTGTCAGTGACCTGTTGTGCAAGACCCACTACCCCTCTTTCATGTAAAATAACTTGGGAAATGAATTATTCAACTAGCGACTACTTGCATAAACTTTCCCATCAAAGCATTTAAGCCTTGAATTAGCATATGCCAATTTCACTGACAAAATAGTCGGGAATCGAACAGACCCCACAAGAGTTTAATAACAGTTTCCAGTGACAGTTGTCTAAATGTCACCAAAAAGTTTCAACTCTTGTGGGCACATGCGTATTCTTGCTAAAAAAATGTGACAGAAGCTTTGAAGTGGGCCCTTTCAGCCACACACAATGAGGCAGAAACACTTATCACTAACGGAAGAGGCCTCAAACACACGGCCTGTGAAACACGTGGCCAGTGATGTCTGTTTATTTTTGTCCACTTGTATGTTACTCGAAAATAGGCATGAATCAGTACCAACTTGCCCAACCTTTAGCACTCTTCCTATTTTTTCTTTAAAAGTGTGCATGAGTGGCACAAATGTGACTAGCCCCAAGCATTTTTGCACACCGTCCAGTCACCATGTGTTCAAATGTAACCATGAAACGAAAGCTCTTATACTTCGGAATCGGCTTCCAGACTTCATGGAGGTCAGCATTATTACTCAAAATATGACAGCGGTTCCCCTTTAGAAATGACACATATATCACATAAGGGATAGAATTTTCAGTTGGTAATGTTAGCCGACATTTTGTTCGAAATCCCCTGCCCGCTTCTACCTTCTTAATCCCTGTCCATGGGCAAGTCAAATTTCGTGACTATGGCGCACTAGTTGAGGTAAGCCATAAATGGGTAGTACAAAGTGAGCTGTCCGCAAGCGAACGTGCATAGGCCCTCCTCATTGGTTCGCCTTGAGGCCCGGTTTCCTGCAAATCGAGGACCTGGGAAGGTTCTTACTTCAATCCAACCTCGCTTTAAGAAAGTAGGAAGCTCATAAAACAAACTATGGGTACGATGTGAAAGATGTTTCAGTTAACTCGGCGTACTGCAACTGGCACTTCAAGTGCAAGTGAGTATCGCAAGACATCGAGTTACAGGCAAGCACTCCGACGATGGTTCTGTAACGCCTAAATGCATTAAACTCGAGCATACACATGATGCCAAAGCGATGAACTGCATTGAGGAGCAATTAATCTTACGAACAGTGGTGCGAAGTTCACTTTATTCAGCACGAATAGCCCTGGCGATTTTCGTCGTTGCAGTTGCATTCTCCTTCGATCTCTCGCTTCCTGTGCGTTGAACTATTTCATCAAGCATGCTAGAATGTTCTGTTGACGGTTGTCATCCGTTTCTATGTACTGCAAACGGGGATGCATGCATGTCCACTTGCTCGGTGTACAACAAAATGTATAATTGAGGCCTCCGAGAGTGCTCCGGCAATCGCGGAGACCAACAGCAAAAAAAAAAAAAAAATTATTGTGGTCCCAATCATTTTGCGATTTACCTGTATGACGTGCTTGTTGCATTTCATAAATAAAGCCGGAATTTAAAGCCTTGACAGCCCTCAGGCATAATGCTGTGGAGCTTCAGGTTATCGGCATTTGCTGCATGTGCTATGTTTATCATCACCTATCTACTGCTGCACGGTGCGCACTGCGGTCAAAGGCTCTGTTAAGCTTCATAATTACTACGGTTCCCCTTGATATCAAAGCTACTCAAAACAATAACAGGAGACCTATGCTATCACACTTTCTCATGCGAACGGCTGTAGACAACGGGAGTGATTCGCTTACCCAACACAACCGCCCATGTCCAGTGCTCCCGCCGTTCTGCTTCGCGAAAGCTTTGGAAAACAGTAAAATGTAGTCCTTAACGTCCCTAGCAATTCACAACGCAACTGTAGCGTCGGCTGGGGTCTTTCGTCAGAGAGCACGGAGCTGCTGCATCTGCTATTGTTTTCGCCATCGTTCTGGTGAATGAACCAGCAAGCCTTTCACGGCGGTTCGGTGACCCGCCTGACTAGCAGAGATAAACTCGTAGCTCATTTTTGAAAAGTTGCAATGCTTAAATACAACTAATACTTAGCTCAATCACTATTTTTTTACGCTGTAGTTGCACCTGGTTGCGCAGCAAACTGTGCAAGAGATTCGGGCTTTGCACTACTCAAAACTGCGCCAACAGGTGGCGCTGCCTCTCCTCTAAACTCCATAGTCGGACGTTTATCGATAGTGTTGGCTTCTGTGTACTGCTCCTTTTGATAAGACATTTACTGGGCAATGCATGTATACATTAACAGGTGCTGTCCACTGCAATCATTCCTTTTTTTCTGAGGTTATGCTTTCTGCAATGCAGGTGAAAGAGGTAAAGAGCAAGGTGTTCACCAACCTGGAAGGTGCGAAGCAGCAGGTCACCCGGCCCACTGCTCTGCCACCAACTCTTCGCAAACCGATGCGCAGCACATCCTCCAGGGGCAGCGTCCGAACTGAGGCTGATGCATTGACACCGACAAGTGAACGGCACCATGAATCGCCGTGAGTTTGCAGAGCTTCCTTTGCAGCAGCACAAAGGGCTAGTAGGCTTGAATGGCTTAGGAGCCATATTTTGAGTTGGTGTTATTACTGTACTAGCGCTTTCAGTGCACACTTATTTGGCTGGTTGAGGAGGTGGGGCAAATGCTCATTTCTTGAAAGATGTGGTGCAATGCTTTGATTGAAAGAAAAAAAAGTAAGGGACAGAAATAACGTGGCCGTTCTTTCTATCCCTTCTGTTTTCTTTCTGTTTGTAACCTTGGTCCACATCTTTCAAGTAGCTGTGCACCAGCTAACTAGACCAACGTAGCATTTTGTTATGTAGTCACTTTAAAGATGAAAGTCGAAAAACGCAAAATTACATATTTTTCATTTCTTTTACAAGTTTAGTTTATCTACTTTCACAACAAAAAAGAAAGCTGAAAATTATAATTGTACCTAAGGTAGGTTAAAATCCTTTTTAAAGAGCACAAGGTGGCTACTAAAAACTCAGTTTAGAGTCCCCTAGAAATGGTGACCTGGCTGCTTGCCATTGCATTTTGCATGAGGAGTTCACTAAGTTCACATGCTCAAAATGGCAATGATTGCCAAGCTCTCGTGATGGAAACAATTAAAAAAAACATATCTTCACCTCATAGATCAGCTTTCGTTTATACCTTTAAAATGTGTTTTTCTCAAAATCCATTTTTGGACAACTCTTTGAGTTTAGACATGATGTATTTGGTACTTCTGATAGCCAGATCAGGATGCAATTTCACCCACATATTCCTTAACATGTGAATGGCGCAAGTATTTCCTTTAAGACTTTATATCTCCTCTATCATTATTACAAACTTTAAGCAAACGATTAGCGGGGGTCAAGGATTGTAGGAATTCTCACATTACAAGCTTTGTTGTCCATTAAAATGCCTTAAACACACTTTCTTGATAGTTATTTGCATTCTACAATTAATGTGGAGCACTATGAGCTATTAATCGCTCAGAACCATAAAAGTTTAGTGATGCAAAAAGTTTCTTCGAAATGAACTGCACTTTACACATTGTCGCAGCACAAAGTGAAAACTGTGCTGCTTAATATAAAACTAATTATATACTTGAAATCGGCATAAAAGCTCATATATATGGCAGTAAGTTTTTTGCCCTAGGCAACACCTTAATGAAACTTATTGTTATATTTTTTTCTAATCGCATTTCCCCTTACATCATTGGACATGTGACTTATTACAGCTTGGCCGTGTCACATTCATCAGTTAAGTGAAGCAGCCATTCAAACTGTGCGATTCCAGATTAGTGCCAGAAGAGACACCAGGCGATATTTCCAAGACCATTATGTGGCAACTTAACTGTTCTGTTGAATTTTTTTATCACAATTACTGTCCGCCTTGTGCCATCAGACATGATAAACAGTCTGGGAGATCCCAGGCTCAGAGGCAATTCTAACGACGATCGGCCCTATATGTAGGGAACTTGTCCTGTTATCGCATGCTCGTGCATTGGCCCTGTCTCCTTGATATGCGGTTATCAATGAAGGTTTGTTATATGTACCAGTATTCAGGAACATCGCAGCCCACCTATATTTATGTAGGAAGTACATTGTACTTTTGCAAGGCATTTGGCTGTGTGTCAAACGGGACCTTTTCTGACTGTTGAAAATGTTGGTTGAATGCAAAGTGTTCTCCCTTCACCCTGTATACAAAATGGGGTAAATTGATTGTTATGAGTATTTTGCCATGAGAGTTTTTCACGGCTCGTTCAGCTTTTGTTATGCAGACTAACACTCATTATATGCAAAACCCAAAATTTATTTTGTGTTCTACTTATGCGCCAATTGTGACGTGCTATTTTTGCATTTTCCTAAGCAACCTTTGCGGTGCACCTAATTATTGCAATGAATGTAGAAGACAATGGAATAATCTAAGGTGAGCGTGTGTTTTTAGGGGCGGGGATTCGTCAAAGGACGACACTGCTGAAAGTACCACAACAGCACATGACGGCTCCATCATGAAAGGTATGGAATTCAATTACAATCCTTAGTTTTACTAGTATTTGCTTTTTGAATGCCTACAAGCTTGATCCGTCAGACAATGTACCTGCAGCTTTGTGGTACAATATCTGGGTGCGTGGTACGATGTCAAAAGGTGCATTTTCAGGATTAATTTTATCGCAGCTTGGAAGTGACGAGCCATAAACCTTTAGTGCTTCTTAGCAACTATAGCTTAGGAATGATAAGAATGCGACCCGTTGGAATTTTTCTTCCCACCCGCAAAGTTCATGCGTTAGCATTCTCTCTCTTCTTCTGTTTTATTTGAAAGTAGGAGAGTGCAAAAAGAAAATGCAGTGCTAACTTTGAGCATGAATAAGCTTACTTGTTAGTATACTAGACTATACTCGACAGAATATTGTCGACCATCAGTATTATAAACACTGAATGTAAGGAATGTTTGTCATTGAAATTAGTGCACAAGAAACACATGCTTATAAAGAATATCAGATGTGATGAGGGTATTTTTTTGCCTGGTGTGGTTTCATCACAAAAAAGTGCAGCTTTACCGCTGCACTTTTTGTGATGAAACTGAAAATGGAAAGTGATCCTTTTATGCTAGTAATACTCATGACTATTTTGTGTGATGAATGCAAGAGCAAGGGGCGGTGCTCCATAAAAGATATGCAAAGGTGTCAGATTGTAATAATCCAGCTTTTGCCCTAAATGAGTGCATCTTTTTAGTCTGCTGTCGTACCTCCTTAATGGGAGACTTAGATTCCTTACCAATGTTGTTCTTAAAGGAAGGCATTCATTACAATAAATGTTGTCGAAAACAAAGAACATTGACGAAGAGAAAAAAAAATGCTGCACAATTCTTACTGTACATCACGCTAACTGCACTTTAACGAGCTCGTTGTAATTTCAAAATTGGAGCCATCTCTTTGTAAAAGACTGAAATTTCATTTACACAGTGTGTTGCCTGAGACAATGTTTTGAAAAGATAACTTATCTTCTTCAAGGTGTAGACTGAAGCCCTCAAAAAGAAAAGCCCACTTGTCAAAACGTTAGCTCCAGTGTCACCCTATGTTCGGGGAATTTTCATCTTTCAATCTTTCATCTTCCCCTTAACTTCTGCCTGTTTGTAAAAGTTGTATGAGCTTCTGCATAAGGAGTAACTTGCAGTGCTTTATCGCGACGTATTGTCCGGTCTCTGAACACCCAGAAGTAAAGCATGTTGTGAAAGATCGTGTGGTTGTGGCACTTTCCCTCCTTCTGCTGACATTACTGCTTGTATCGCCAATAAGCGTACAGCCAGCATTGCACTGCTCTGTGTTGAGAAGAGAGCTGTGCTATGCTAATGAGGCTGCCGAGCATTGATTTCCCTTTGTTCGCTGATGCAGGCAGCAACGCCGTCACGAGCGGTGTGGCCATAAACGCTCTTCTGTGCCCAGTTTCAGTCTCACGTTTTCTGAGATAAGGGAATCCATCATGCTCCCCTCGTGTTTCTTCGTATCCAAAACTCGATATAGCGGCTGCAAATAACTGGTTCCAACTTTTCAGTTATGATGAGTTCACTAAGATTATTAGCCTTAAAGTTATTTAACATATTTTTGGTAATTGGGGACTAGTCACCATATGTATTATGTCACATCACACCCACCACTGATGGCATCTTACCAGGGGAACCACGCCTTTGATTAAATGTCACTATTTAAAAAAGAACATTGTATAAAACATTTGTACAAAAACTTTTCAAATCTGGATCATTACTCCTTTATTACTTTGCATCTTGAAAGTGGGCTAATAGATGGCGACTCTACTTTTACTATGTCATCGCATACGTAGTGCTCAATAATTGTGCATAATAATGGAGTAGATGAGTTCGTTTGTTGAAGCTTACTGCCAGTAAAACAAGTTTTGTAGGTGCGAACTTAATGAACTAGTTTTGATAACTATATAACTAATAGGTTTCAGCCGAAAGGGCTAAAGCTGTGCAACGTTATGAGAAATCTGTTTCAGTCATCTTGGCATAGCTAAGGTGAAATATTCTCATAGGCCAGGCTACGTGTACTATCACGACAACTTGTCCTCAAACTCGATGAAACGTCTTTTAAAAATGGTTTTTGTTGGTTGATGTTTTACTATGAGATGCAGTTCTGTCAATTCCATTAATACATGATTTAAATGTAGAATAGTAGATGATTGTCTCACCCACGACTCTGGTCGCCTTGTAGCTGCATTTTGAATAATAAAGTTTATACTGCATATTTTTCTCACTCCTACGATGTAATATGTAATAATGCGATTTATCACGTGTAAAAGGTCTTGATGTTGGTGCGCTGACGTACAATACCATATACAGATTTCGTCATCTCACTCATTTTGATCGCCCCGTCGCCGTAATCTAGTGGCTAAGGTGCTCGGCTGCTGACCCGCAGGTCGCGGGTTCGGATCCCGGCTGCAGCGGCTGCATTTTCAATGGAGGCGAAAATTTTGTAGACCCGTGTGCTCAGATTTGGCGGTGAACGTTAAAGAACCCCAGGTGGTTGAAATTTCAAGAGCCCTCCACTACGGTATCTCTCATAATCATATGGTAGTTTTGAGACGTTAAACCGAATTAGCTATCACTCGTGATGGCTAAGTGGCTACAATGTCTCTTGTGAGCACAAGCTAGCTAGTTCGATTTGCAGCTGTGGTTTTCCCTTTCTATGGGACATTTTATGGTAATTCATTTTCTGTGTCCCTTTCTATGGGACAAAATGAAAAAAAATTTAAAAGTGGGGGGGGGGGGATTGATATTTTTTTACTGTGGCATCCCCCACAGTCCATATGATGCTTCAGCAGATATTGAAAAGCAATTAATCCACCATGCAATTCACCATTTTTCATTATCTCAGTGTTATCCAGCATGATTTACCAAAACTTCTTCACGTGGAATGCCGAATGCATTTGTGAAGATTTCAGCAATTTCTTTGTTTCATTGTTGCTCTCCTTTCACACCTTCAACTCCAATTCTGCTTGTGCACACAGCTGGAACATACGGTTCTTATTTTGATTTTGTTGTTTAGATGTAGCTGTGCATCAAGCAAAGGTGCTGTTTATCTAAATCTATCCTTTAGGTGGTGATGCAGCGTCAGTTCACTCTTCCGGGAAAGGAGCTGCATCGGTCAAGTCTGGTGAGTCGCTTATTTTTCTGTTGGCTGTGAGAAGCATAAAAACCTACCATTTGTTTGTAAAGAGAGCAATTTAGAAATTGTTAGTTCTGAGCTGCACGTGAACTAATGAGGATTGCAAAAGTACAAGATCAGCGTTTACCTTGCTCATCTTGTGTTTTCCTCAAGAGGTCCTCATCTGTTTGCGTTCCTTCTTGTCTTAAACAAAGACTTTTTTGCTGCATTTGCCGTTGCATTGAAAGTCACTGGTCTAATTCCAAGAAGGCTTTAAGTGGAACCTTTTGTCTTTTTTCATTGTTGCAAACCACTTGTATTTCACACATTGTAGTGCAGCTATATAATCGGCATTGTCCGCTGCACACCCACACACATTTTTGTCATCCTCGGGAGATGCCCGTAGAATTCGGTTTACAAAGTGTGCATGCTTCTTGTCTCATTTTATGTCATGCTAGCATGTTCTTGCGGGAATTGTATTAATGACTTAATCTCAAAACATCATACAGACTCTTGCACATAGCGAGTTATTCTGAACTTAGTAGGGTGAGCAGAAGTGGATACTGTACCATAAGTCTAGTATGCACCAAAACATCTGGTGAATGAACACTTCAGGCTGCATCAGTTGGACCACATTGAAAATGAAGACAGCTGAAAAGCATGGATGCAAAAAAAAAAAAAAGAACATTCATTAAGGTATCCAATCCTGCAACTTTCCAACATTTTTTGTGATCGAGGTGTGCCTGCCATGTTGACTACTCATTACATTAATCTATGCAATATAAGACTGTCAGTAGACACAGATAAGTACAGCTCTGCCCACTTCACCTAGAAGCGACTTATCATTTGCAACTGCAATCATCATCATCATTTTCGATTGCAGTACTGCTTCAGAAAGGAGATGGCAGTGGCTGCAGCATTCATGTTGCATTTTTCCTCTAGGATTTCCAGCTGCTTCTGCTCTGTGCCTCCAAATCTTCCATTCTCGTCAGTTGATCAATCAGATGCATTTCTGTCAACTGCACTTTCCTCTGCATTTCCTTTTCCTTGGCACGCACTCTAGTTGTTACTCTCATAGACCGCCCTTTCTTCAGTTTCTGCCGCATATGTTATCACCTGTTTATTTTGAACTTCTTGCCATTTGTGGCTGCTAGCGTGTCATCCACTGTGCCCAATCTGCGTTTCATACTGTTATCCTTGCGTCCTTCAGAGCGGTGCTCATACACCATCCTTTCCCATCCCAATTGTAGTGTCCTTGGCATTTCTTTGCACCTCTTTCTAATCCACCAAGCCTTTGTCCGTCTTACGACCCGTGTATCGTGCTTTCAGCCCTCTCAGAGCGCAAGACCAAGCCCGCTCCAAAGCGGCCAGACTACCCACGGCCATGGAATACAAGGCCACCCACGAAAGGTAGGCCAGCGCAATCGTTGTGTGTCAAGCAGAAGAGATTAGTTTCTTTTACGCGGAAAGTCTCACCAGTGCAGAACCCGGTGCTCACCAACAAGTTTGCAAGAGAGGCCCTTGGTGAGACAGCACTGGACACAAAGTGTGTTGCAAGACTTCAACTGAATGTGTGTTATGCTGCTTGCTGTAAGCTGGGTTGTTTGTTAATTTTTCATAATTGTTTTTGTCACCCAGCTAGTTTACTTGGTTTTCTTTGTGGCGCCCTGTGTATATAATCTTTTGTTTAGTGGCTGCTGGCTGAAAGATGTTCTTGGCTGTACACAATGCCTCGCATGTGACACACTTTTGTAAATTTCAGTGAGTTATGATGCATATGATTTTCTACTTCACATGTTACGAAGCTTCTTACTCGTGTAGATTTGGATAAGCTGCTAGGAAATTCAGGAAAATTTATTTTATTTCAAACATTGCACTGATGAAGGACCTCAGCATAGTAAATGGCTCCCTGCTAAGTCGCAGGCTTATTTGCATTGAAACTTTATCTGGAGATCAGTGTTTACAGTGTGTGCATTTTGTTCGACATCTACGGAATGGAGTACCTGCCAGTCCGATTCAAAGTAAATCTGCACGTCCAAGACTGCACGTCATCTGCACGCTGTCAATGAAAAAATTTTACTTCTTAGAAGGCATGCATGTATTGTTATATGTCCCCATCTTAGGTTGCATGGCAATGAAATTTTCTAATTGACACTGGTTTCACTAACACAATAACTCTGTGTAACCCTATATGTAAGGCTATATTAGAATACGTGTTATGTGTTTGTAGTGCTGCTTGTTTCAGTTGTGTGCACTTCACCGTTTATTAGTTTCTCTGGCAATTACACAAAATGTTAATTGCTTACAGACTCGAGAATATAACTTCGTCGTTGTTGCTGACTGGCTTAGAAGCCTAATGTGGCCGCCAACCAGCAAATTCAGATGTGCACATCATAGCCCCATAAAGCAAGATAGCTGTTGTCTGTGTGCATTTGGAATGCAATAGTTCAGGTCACTTGCACATCCTGCATTGTATGTTGGCTGCTGTAGCCTTGTTATGCTGCTAAAACACAACCACAGTATATAGGATTTTTTTTGCAGTATTTTTTTGTTGAGGTAATTTAAAAGTTGAGTAAGCTAACCTTGCAAGCTGTGCTGTAAACATGTGCATGCTTGTTGAGAGAAAGCTTAAGTCGCATCTTCAGTTGGGGCAGCACCGCCTCTAGAGTGTAGTAGTTTGCACTAACCGAACTAACCGGAGTTCACCCCCTTCCTCCCTAACCCGCACCCCCTACCCACTCTCGTACACCTTCCATTCGGCCCAACTGGTCCAGAGTTGGACGGGTCTAGCATGAGCCGTCCCGCTTTGGCAAGGCGGAGCTTGCAAGTGCAGCCGAAATTGCCTTGCATGCCCAAAACGGTGCACTTTAGCCCCCTGCCCTGCAGCCCTGCATCACGGCGTCAAGGTCAGTGCAAGTCACATATATTGCACCTATGCAAGAGAAGCAGGGCTTTGCATGATCTACTTCTTATAATGTACGCTTTGTGCAGAAGGAATGTTGCATGCTGTGTGTGTGTACGATGCCTATCTTTTGTATGTTCATGAAGTATGGTTTTCATTTATGGCATGCTTCACATTAGTATTTGGTGATTATGTAGAAGATATCTTTCTTCATTAGTTTATCTGTAGTTTTTGATGTGAGTTGGGGTAGCACGATATTCTAGTGTTATATGAAAATATTGTTTAGGTGATCTATCGATACATACACTGCACAATGGTGCAATTTTAAATCTTGCTAGTTTCATTACTCCATTCATTTTGAAGCCTTACCCTAATATGATAGCGGCCAGAAGAGGCCCATAATTTTTTCTGTGAAGTCATTTGGACGGTATTTTTACTGAACACCACAATCCTGCATTTCTTCAACCAAGTCCGAGCAGCATTGCATACTCCCACAATATTAGTAATGCAAATTCATTTGTGCCTCTTGGTACATCTGATCAAAGAGCAGAATTTTGGAACAGTTCCCAGCTTCTCTTCATTCTGTGTATGCTATGTTCAAACTTGCGATGTTCTCGGAATATATACTACATGTTTTTGCCACACCCAGGAGTGCGCATGGGGAAGGGTGCAATAGGGGGGGGGGTGGTGCAAATTCAGCCCATGTATGCATTGACATGATATGGAGAGGGGGGCACTGCGACGAACCTTTGTTCCCTCCCCTCGTGAAAGGAAACCCTATGCACGCTTATGGGGCCACATAAATGAAGACAAAGACATTTGGCACAGAAAATAGGTTCCAACCTGCATGATGTTCTGTGCTTCCATGTCCTTTGTCTTTACATTTAATGGTGTTTAACCTAATCATTAATATTGATATCCTATTATAAGACCAAGTGTAAACAAGGTACTTATTTATTATTGTACTCCTGCGGTGTCCATCTTGTTCGTAATGTAATTTCGATGTGCATTGGGCTTCCTGGTCGTGCCGTGAAATATCCCGGACAGACTGCGTTAACCCAAAGACCTATGTGGTTGTACCACCGTGGTGGTCTGCTCTAAATTCAGCCTCCCCCCCCCCCCTATTGTTTGCTATCACTTGGCATACGATTCTAAAGCAAGTTCGTACTCCAATTTCTGGTTCACTTAAGGCAAGGCCTTACGCAACATTAGCACAATGAGTCTGTGACTGGCTATCCTCTGGCCTTTTCGCCCTCTCAGCTGGTGACCGCCGTGCCCACCTTGAGAACCTGTAGGCATACGCTGCGTCCCCGATCGAGCCGAGCCGAGCCTGGCCAGGAATCGCAGCCCATTTGCATTTACGCCCGCATTTGAACTTGGGAGCTTTTCGTCGTTTCAATCCGCCACCGGCGGCCGGTCTCTCGCTCTGGAAGTGAGGCAGCATCCTCCTGGTACGAGGTGATGATGACGACGATGCGCGCCGCGGGGCCTGCCCCATTTTTCGCGGTTATTCCCGTCGCACGACGACGACGATGGGGTTTTCGCGATGAGCGCGCGCTGTGCGAAACGCGTTGGCCCGTGTAATGACCGCGCGTAACGTCGGGCTGGGCGGGAGCTGCTGCGCTCGTTCCGTCTTCTCGGCGGCGGCGGCGGCTTCGGACAGGCCGGCCTCCCCTTGATTCTAGTTGGCCGAGTGGCGCGCAACACGACGGTTGTTACGTGGAAGACGAGGGCGACGAACTTTTAGGTCGTCCGGCTGGTTGGAAGGAATTATTGAGACCTTAACGCTGAAGTGACGTGGAGAAGAAAGGCGGGGGTGGCAGCTAACTGTACGGTCTAAATCGGAGTCCCCAAACTCGCCTCTTCCAGCGGGCCGCATTCGCGAAATTCAGTCTCCTGCAAGAGTCGGGACAGTCAAGAAGAATAGCATCGAGTGGGTTTGGGTTAAACGAAGTGTCAGTTAGCACTGCTGACAATAATTTGGAGGCTCATGAAAACGGGGACAGGAAATGACAGGTGCCATGTGACAACTGCCTCCCCTTGGCCTCGTTTCTTTGTGCCTCCAAATATTTGTCAGACCGTGCAACAACTAGACCAAGAACGCGTTTTTAGTCAGTTCAAAGAAGGCCTGTACGTGGATCGTCTCGGGGGGGGGGGGGGGGGGGGAACTTGACATCGTGTTTCGAGAAACATGTCGATACTGACCTGCTGAATGGCTGAAATCTCGACACTGATTCTGAAATACCGAGTCCTTGTTCGCTCTGACATGTTTCAAGACACGGTGACCGCATCGGGACCCCCTCTTCCCCACTAAAAGGCTTCAGAACGATACGTTTGTGTAGCTCAGAAACATGCTTATTCGGGAAATCAACAGGCCATGGGACAAAAAGCATCCATGTGTGGGCCAAGCCGCGTGTTTGAGGCTGGCCCCAGGTCCAAAACGGCCCCGTCGCCCACTTGCTAACGTCAGTGGGATCTAGATGGAACGGTTGTCACTTTCTTGGCGCGGCCAGTTCGGGCCGTTGCGCGCACGAACGGGTTTCGATTTCGTGTGCAACAATGTCGAATTTACACTTTCATCATAAAAACACCGAACGCGTGTGCAGGAAGATTTCTCGTCGGTACGAGTCCCATCTGCATACCACCGTTACGCGCTTTTGGCTGTTAGCGCTGCAGCAGCGTTCGTTTACAATCCTAGATGGCGCCACTCGCCGACATCGCGTGAGAGTGAAAAAAGAAGTTAAAAATGCCGCGGTATATAGGCCTATACAGCGCTGGTTCCTTCATACAGTATACATTACGGTGGCGCGATTTCGCACACTTAAAATTAGGCAAAATTTATCTGACCCTGCACTGACGGCTTCTCCAGAGTACAAACACTTGTTATTTCCCTGGCGCAGTGAACTGACTAATTCAAGGATGATGGAAGTTGTCATCACGAAATTTCGTTGCCGCGTTACCTCCCTCAATTTTTACTTGCATAGATCAGGCATATTGAATTTATTTATGTGCAATTACTGCAATCAAGATGAAACGATCAGTCATTTTTTATTACATTGTTGCCGTTTCGATTTATTCATGCAAAGCATACTAGCACCACCTCTTCAAAGACTGGGCTTGCAACTATCACAACCTGATCTTCTTACATTTGGAGCCTCTACACTGGGTTTCAGTCACAGGGATGTTTCATTCGCCGTTCAAGAATACATCACTGCGACTAAACGATTTTCTTGCTAAATTGCTGTCTCACTATTTTTTTCTTTTTTTTTGCAAACTTGATATCGGTATTTCAAATCAAAATTAAGTTACAAAAAAAAATTGCAGGAATGACGCAATGCTGACAGTTTAAGGCAAATTCACCTTATAATCGGCCAATCCCCTTCTTTGGGTACGAGCCATTTGCACAGGGAAACAACAACAACAGCGCTGGTTGAAGAGTGACCATCGCCCGAAGCACGGGAGCGTCGTGAAACCGGACGACGGTCCGATCGGCTTCGAAATCGTGCACGCGCAGGAACGCGGTTGAGCGAACGCGCTCATTTTCCTAATTCTCCGAGAGAAAGAGCTGTGCATTCTGGGCCACTACATGAATTATCCCTCCGCAAAGGCCCCTTTTTCACTTTTATCTTTATGCTCCGGCACATCTTCGAATATATAAGTGTGTTCTGCGTGCGTGTGCATCTGGCTCGCGTTTTGTGCCTTCCGTGCAAGCGAAAAAAAAAAAGTGGCGCAAAGGAGGGGGTGTTGGTTGCCTCTTGGATACGCGTGGCCTTTCGGCGAGATTGTATAACGATGAAGCGCGCGAAATGCGTTTCGTGTGTGCGAGGGGTGTCGTTTACGTTTTGGAAGGGTGCGACGTGCGGCCTGACTATACTCACACCCCTCGCTTTCGGTCGACGACTCCCCCCCCAGTGCGTACAGAAGGGAGCCTCGAGTCAAAAGCTGCTGCGGACTACCCGAGCGCTCTCATTTGACCGCTTTCACGTCGTCGATTGTGCTATATATCCCGGGCACGACATAAGTGGTGTCCGTTTCGCGGATGGATCGGAAAGTGCTGTCCATGAAGCTTGCCCAGCTGGGTCGTTACAGCGAGGAAGAAGGCTCCATGGGAACTCGGCCGTTTGTGGTTTCTGTTGCTCGCGTGAACAGTTGCGTGTCCAAATAGTTATTTAGCCGATCTGATTGGCTCGTGAGGCCGCCGCGCAAGCTGGAAGACTCCTCTGATTGGTCGAAAAAGCAATACGAGGCGAAGATCTTTAAAGACATGGTCAACCGCTTTAATGAGTGTGTACAATCATCCTTGACAGCTTACGTATATGTTGTCCACTTCTGATGCGGTCCCATTTTGTTGGAGGCGCCAAGTTTAATAGAGGCCCGCGTACTGGGATTTAGGTGCGCGAAAAAAAAAGAGAGAAATAAGAAGAAAAAAAAACACCTACAGGTGGTCGACATTCCAGGAACCTTCGACTACGGTGTCTCCCATAATCGTAGCGGGATTTCGAAACTTAGGCCCGTATTCACAAACCAACCTTGGCCTTTCCTCACAATTTCCTCAAGTTGCCATACTCTCTACGTGCGTTATAAGGGCACATAAATGGTAACAGGGTGAAATATACCAACGAGATTGGTTCATGTACACTAGCCTACTTTGTCCAGCAAGCACAATAACGGCTTGAAACCGATGAGGAAAACTCGAGGTAAGGTCGAGGTTGGTTTGTGAATACGGGGCCTTAGGCTCGTATTCAGAAACGATCCCCGACTTGAAACTCGACCGCGTTGAGATTTCGCGTAAAACTGTGTCGCGTTGAGATTTCTGCGACGCGAAGAGTCTCAAGGATTCATTGAGGTGAAGTTTCGAGTCGAGGAGCGTTTGTGAATACAGGTCTTAATACCCCATCAATTGTTAATTTACTTTTGCAAACCCACCAGCCAGATGCGTCCGCTCATTTCGGTGACGTCACGATGGAAGCGAAGTACAGTCCCTGAAATATTGACACATTTGGTGTTTTGGTGAGCGCAGTCTGTACCAGATACTTCGGTTGTCGCTGGAAAACCACAACGCCCTCGTTCACGTGAGTTCGTCTTGGCAACCCTGCTTGGTACGCGGATGAAACAATAGAGCCTCGCATGCCGATGATGGACGGGGTTAGACGGCGGACCATCGGCATGCACAGCCAATAATCATGACCCGCCAAATGAGGACGAGGACATCGTGATTGGCCCCGTCCACGTACATTTGCAACGAGCGACGCCGGGGAGTTTAATTGCTCTAGAGCGCCCCCTTCGTCGCTTCGCCGATAAGCATGCGCGCGCGCAGAAGTTGAGCGAATTAAAATCGTTCGCAGCGTGCACGCGACTGTGGCGGCAAAGCCCGTCCGTGCCCATTCGTGGACCCGGTAATGAGGACCCTTGCCAGCCAATGGCGGGTCGCGCTGCATGTCTGGTGTGACGCCCCGTGCCGTACCGTGGAGACGACGGCGCGGTCTGTTCAAAAGGGTGCTGCCGCCGGCGACCCACTTTCCTAACGAGCGAACAAGGGGTGGTCCTCGAAAAGCACAAAGATGAAGTGGCGATCCGGTTTTAAATGTGGCGCCGCCACGTCTCGCACAGCTCGCGATGGAGGGCGCCACCGCTCGGAGTCGATGCGGTGTCGTGCTTCTCAATGTGACCGCCAGGTGGCGCGAGGCTCGCGTTCGTTTTATGCGTTTGTTCGTTTGATGCGCTGTAGACTCACTCAGAGTAGAGTATTATGCCGTTTAAACCAAAGCATCCACATTTACTGTGTGCCGAATAAAAAATACAGCAACGTGCTGGGCTGATGGCCTTCTAATTTGCCAACGAGCAGGCTGCACCTGCTCCTCATGGAGTTGCTCCTGAAACAGTTTTGTTGTTCACACTCGCCCTAGTGAACAATTATTCAGTCTGCATGACTTAGTTTGTCGATTAAATAGCGCTTGTGGTGCGACTGCGATGTACTGCCTCCATCATTAGCTTTTTTTTTAATTTCCTGTTCGTTACGATATTTTTTTCGTTCTTCCCATCGCCACTGAGGTCGTGCGATATCTTCATTGTCCTCCGCTTAGTAGTTCTCACAACGGTCCGCGCCGTTCCCATTTTTAAAACGTCACCCCGTGATCGCGCACTAGCCTTGCGAAAAGGAAAAAAAAAAACAGAAGGCAAAAGATACGAGCCGCGAGTTTCCGGCCTCACTCTGCTCGGAGTATTTATGTCAGTGATCTAAGGCACTCGCGGTGAATTTGCATACCGCGTCTACCTATTTATCCGTGCTCAAAAGCAGCGCCACTGGCGGGAGGCGTCGCATCTTACATCGCCGTCCGCGTCCTCGCCGGAAGCGATCCAACGACCGATTGGGACCCGATACCTTTTTCCTTCCTCCGTGCGATACAGTGTTTCGCGGTCGTCGCCATTGTCGACTGCGCCTGTCGGGGCTCCGCTCTTCCGCCACCGCCGCCGGCATGCGCCGTCTTCCCCGTTGCTGTTGATGCACCATACGGACGACGCTTCGCTTCAGTGGTCCCGCTAATTGAGCGCGCATATGACCCGACCAGGGCCGTGCGGACTCCATTTAAATACCAAATGAGCCTCGTTCTAATCCTTGACTGGCGGTCGCGGTAAAAGAAGGGCTTCGCTTATTAGTCCTCAGTAGACGCTGGCTCGTTTATTTCCTTTTCATCACGGATGCGCTGCGATCTTTTTTTTTTGTTATCGTTATTACAAGTGCAGCAAGTTTAGCAGGTTTGTGAAGTTGCAAGGGGTTTCTCCTTGTCATGGTCTCTTTTGTATTGACCGCCCGTGTATAATTCACCCCGGGGTATCGCTCTGTATTTCCACCGTCACTTGCAGCGCAGTGTCTAAGCCGCGTCGTATAAGATTGGCGTTATATATGTGTGATTATGAAAGACTTCCGTCGTAGTGGAAAGCTCCGAAAATTTCGACCACCACCGGGTTCTTTAACATGCACGTACAAGGAGCTCTAGCATTTCGAGATTCAGTCCCGCGACCTTCGGGCCAGCGGTCGAACAGCGTAACCGTTGGACAACCGCGGCTGGTTTGCCCTCCTCCTTCGTCGGCCTACTCGTTGTCTTGCAGTGTTCTGTGTTCTCTCAATCGAACGTGGTTTGTCGACAAGACTTGAGGCCTATCGAAACTGCGTTTGACCTCAGCTCTATTGTGCCGAGTTGCGGTAAATTATTATTCACTTACACGGTGTGTTCCGAGGTGGTCCAGCTCCAACCTGTCTTCAGAGTAAAGCCATCAAGAACACCCGGACCACATCTGGGACCACGCAGTGTCGATATTCTCTGTGCGTGTCTTTATGGGATATTTTAACGATCATTCGTATGTATAATTTGAGTTGTAAAGATTACTGTGCAGCTTCGTGCAAAGGTCTAGTCAAAGTTTCTTTTTTTTTACCCCTTTTCTTTTGAGGGGGCTTCATCCTTCCTTTGTGTGTATGAACGCGCGTGGTGCGATATTGGGGAAAAAAAAATCGCGTGAATGAGGGAGAGGTGAACCCCCAAATTCGCCAGTGCCTCTGTGTAGCGAGGACTGGTGCCTTAGGTTTTGCGTAACGCCAAAGCCATCTCGGGTAGCTCATACCTGACGAGAATCGGGCGTACGTACGTGTGACGTAACAGACGGACATTAATGTTTCGCACGGCGCACATGTTCCCGCGTTCTATACGTACGGCAAAGTATACCGTAACTGAGCTACCGTTCCCACTAGCGGGCCGGGAGGCGTCTTCGACGCGCTTTCAAGCGGCGTGTATATGTGTTGGCGATGCACTTGTGACCGGATGCGCGTGGCGTCGCGTGTCCTTCGAAGCGGAACCACGGCCGAGGCGCCGTTCCACTTTTTCATCACTCCACTGACCGCAGGAAGTCACGGTTTTCATCACTCCACTGACCGCAGGAAGTCACGGTTTTCATCACTCCACTGACCGCAGGAAGTCACGGTTTTCATCACTCCACTGACCGCGGGATGTCACGGTTTCGCGGCGGAAGGACGCTCGGTGGTTCGACTCGCCGGACGCGACGTGGTCGTCGCGCACGTAAACCGAGCAACAGTTCGCCGCGCCCTGAGGAGTAAAGTGGTTTTCGTTCAACTTACCTACCAGAACCTACCCGTAATTTATTCTCGATACGTAGTCAAGTTGGCGTAAGTGCCTGTCGACTTGCCCTTGTACACAGCCTGCATGGCATTTTCGAAAAAAAAATAAATAAAAGCTCGCGACTTCATTCATTCGGACTACTGAACGCAACAGCGCATTTCTAGCCCATCATGAAACCGTAATATATAGTCAGGCGTGGTGCACGTTGTCTTTCGTCTAGTCAGGCTTCGTGGAGGGACTGAATTAACTTAATGACGGGAGCTTGTGTGCATTCAGTATGCAAACCAAAGAATACATTATTATTATTATTATTATTATTATTATTATTATTATTATTAAAGGCCGCATATGAAAAGGCTGCAGGAAATTGTACGAATTCGTGTATGTAATTCTTTTATGCTCCCCTTACACAATTGCATGTTGGGTCTGTAAGGTATTTTGAGTAAATAAATAAATACGCACAACGCCCACGCTGCGGCAGTGTGAGCACGCACTCGTTGCAGCAAGTGTATGTTTAGTTGAACGCCTCCGTCGAAGCTGGCTTCTCCGCAATGGGAGTGTTTGTACCGGGGAGCCCACTTCTCCTTTTTATGCGGGGAAGCCCACTTGCAGCCACAGCGTACTGTGGCGATCGAAAGAATCGCGAACGGTGCAGTGTTTGCATTCTTTGCTGTGTCACACTTCTTTTCATACGTTTAGAGCCTGGATGATAATCAAGTGCAACAGTTATTCATGATATAATTAAGAGCCGATCTGGCATCTCTTTATTGCCAGCAAGGTCGAACAAGATAACGCACCGCGCTGTCCGCCTTTTTAGGGGCGAAGCTCCTTAGGGCGTGGGCTGTGCGTCCCCTGTAGCCTGTATGTAGCAACCTCTAGTTTAGTTCTTGCAGTGTTCACTAGATGGCGGTACCGTCTCCTGTATGTAGCCACCTCTCGTTTGGTTCTTGTAGTGTTTACTAGATGGTGGTACTTGTAGCTGATGATGAAAAGATGCAAGATGTTATAAACTAGAAAGCGGTACTTGTAGTTGATGAAAGACGCGAGATCTTATAAAATAGGAATGATGTCACATATGGCGCGTGTCATTGGTTGAAGGCAATCGTTCGATTTAGTGCGGCGACGTACGCTAGGGGGAGCGATGTAATAAAATCGAGTGGGCAAAATGTACAGAGGATTCATGGTTTACCAGGTTTACCTCCGGAGCTTCGCCCACTCATCATCATTCACTTCGTGGATATGGCGGAATTTTTTTTCAAACCCCCCGGTACACCAACCGCCAAATAAGTGATTTGGTAGCCCTTATGATGGTACAGAAACCTTCAGTGTATTACTTCCCTAGCTTTCTTTTTTCCTTTCATCCGTCGTATATATCTGCTAGTAGAGGCGTAGGATACGACCTATATCGGGTAGTGAGGGACGCGAACTGAACTGTACGAAGTCGCGGAAGAGGAGCACCGAGGCGGAAGCAGCGAGTCTAGTGCGAAGCGCCGCATGCAGTGCACTGTGCCGCGTCTAGTGCACTTGTTGCCTCGTCTCCACAGCAGGTCACTCCACCTGTGTTCAACGAGAAAAAGCGTGCCGCCCTCGCACCTTCCCTTCTCTGTCGCAGCCAAAAATACACGCCCCACCGTCAGCAGCAGACCGAGCACTCTCTTTTAAGCTTCTTCGTGTTCTTTAGTGGTCCTTCTTTGTGCGTGATCCTTCGCTGTGTTTGTGTCCGTTTACGTCGCGGTTTCGCGATTATCAGAAACACATATATAAGGAGTCGGTATACGGAAGCGTATAGACGTTGAAAACCGGCGTATACGCACTCAACCTAGACTGATCTCGAAGCATTGATTGATTTGTGGAGTTTAACGTCCCAAAACCACTATTTGATTATGAGAGATGCCGATCTCGAAGCAGTGTACTGTGTAGTTGGGTGCAACTTTGGAAAGTCAGAGGAATTTCCACTTCAAAGGCAGACGCGCGTAAGCATGCACTTGTGAGAGCGCTTTGCGGACATGCCTTCACGAGCCTGGCGGATGTGGTGGCCTCAGTCGCGTAAAAACAGTAGCCGAACGTCTTCGATGGCGAACTCTGGCTTCCTACCCCGTGGTCAGCGCTGGTGGTTTTTTTTTTCTCTCGATGTTGTGAAGGAGGTGTGGCTACTTCTTGAGACAACAGAAAAAAATGCAAAACGACAACAAACCCCGTCCTCGGAGAACGTGGCTAAGTGCATGAGCGGCACTGAGTCTCTATAGTCGCGGAGGCAGTCGGCCGGCGCTCTTCTGTCCTCTGGACGGAGCCTATAATTCGTACACATCTTACAGAAATAATTTCATGACAGGAATGCAGGGGGGGGGGGGGGATAACGAAGGGTTCAGGAAAAGCACGGTCATGTGACGCCGCTTTTTGCTCCCCCTAGTTTTACCGACTCTTGTTGGCGCTCTCCACTTTCGTCTCTCTTTTTTTGTCATTTTGGCGAATATTCAGAGAACCCTTTCGGCGGTAGTTCAGTGGGCATAGTCCTGTTCATTTGGGCATTGCGGATTGTCACGCCGCACGCCTCGACTGTATGTGCACTTTTACGTAGACGGGCTGTTGCCACGTCTCCGGTGCCTTAATTGTACTGCTGCTGCCTGGTGTGATGTTTGTAACAGCATTTATAGCAGCCAAAATTGCGAGTGCTGTCGGTATACCTCAACCTTGGTTCTATACGTGATAACGATCATCGGGATCGTGCCAGACATTCTTGGCGAACGCCCTCTGTAACGGTTCGCTATTTAAAGGTCTGCGGTCGTGTTTTTGCCACAGCATTATAACCGAATCCATTACACGAGATACTCTTATCTGCGTAGCGAAAGGAAAGTCTTGTTCATTTCGAGCCACAAAACAGGGTAAATTTCGGTACCTTTAAAGCGGAGTTTCTCAGATTTGGGATGTATACTGGAATAAGAAAATGACGAAGAAGAAAGGACGTGACACGAACGCACTTGTTTGTGGTAATAATGCAGTTCTTTTCTTGTTTTTGTTTTTATAAACCGATACCGCGAGTTACCGACGAGGACGACGCCCTTTACCCGCCTTGAAATGCTGCCTGTTTACGCGCTCTGTTAGGCCTGTGTGTACGCACGCGTTAAGAGGGAGAGAGAAAAATGATATTCGGCTACCTTACATTTTACCGTGTGCGCTTTTGCGATCGATCCCATGTTCCTGGCGCCTTCTATTGGCAGAAAGCCCACGCACTGCACCGGCACGTCGATTGATAAAAGGCCACTTGTTCGAAACCGGCCGTGGAGGATAGTAAAGTACGCGAAATAGCTACAGTGCGGCGCAACCTAAGCAGTAATGGCACTTTAAGCAAGTAGACTTAACTAGAAGGAGGTTATCTGATTGGTGGCTAAAGTCAAGACACGAGTGAAGATTAAACGCTTCATTGCAAAGTACGAATCTTTAAACTCACTTTTTAAGGGAAAAAAATGAATATAGTTTTGGGTTTATTAAGTATTACGGCTTGGTGGCGCTAGCCACCGCCCGATCTAAAGGGTACAGCCATATCCATTTATCCATCCATCCATACATCCGTCATATAGTTTCTTACTCGAGACACAGACGTTGGCGCTAACGCTACCCTTTTTGTTATTACTATTATTATTATTCTTCTGAGTGTTCGTTGCGTAGTTAAACGTGGTGCAGCGCTGCTTGACGTTGCTTCGGGTTAACGAAGCATTGAAGCGCCCTGCACAACACGAGGAAGCGGTTTGCAGCCATCGTGGAAGGTCGTTCAACTCGCCGAATTAAGTCGCCGATCGGCGTTTTCTCTATCAGGGGCCGCCACTTGCGTGCGGTGCTCTCATTAGCGGGTCCACGCGTAATTTTAGGCGCCGCGGGGAAGCGCAGGGGGAAGGTCAAGCTCTGGATGGTGGGACGTTTTTAATTCGGCTGGCCCGTTTAGCGACAATGGGCCGGCCCATCGAGTGCAATTCGCTTATATATATATATATATATATATATATATATATATATATATATATATATATATATATATATATATGTGTGTGTGTGTGTGTGTGTGTGTGTGTGTTTTCTTGATCTCGTGTGGGTGCGCGTTTGCTCCGACTGTGGCAGGTTTCGACCCAGTGTTTGCGCATCGTCTTTGTACTGCTCTGTCGTTTTGTTCTCTGTGTCTGGCGAGGTAGTTAACCGGTGATTTCGACCGCTGAACTTCGCGGGTGCGTAATATAGTTACTCCCAGAAATATCCAGTGCGGGGAAGGCCCTATGTAATATAAGTGCGTTCTTCTGCCACATGATGGGTAAATGGCCGACCGTTTAAGAAAAGGGGCACTATCACAGTGGAAAAACGGGAGGGTGGGGAAGAAAGGGGGGAGGTTGATTGGTCTACAGAGTGAAAGTTTTTGTAGAAATTTTTCTGGACTCAGATCTGTTAAGTCGTTCTAACTTACCGAAAGTGAACGTCTGGACATTAAAGAGTAATAGAATCTGTTGGACAAGTCGCCAGTCCCTCTATATAGCCGGATAACGCACTGTATCGATATTCAATTCATGCAAAAATACATTGTATCTTTCAGTGTGCGTATCAGTGATACATATTTGCGTAGTATAGTGTACACGTACTTGTTGCTTAGTGTCTCGCTTTTGTTCAAGAGGGAGATGCGCAAAAACTCATGGAGGCAGCTTGTGTTTGAGAGAGAGAGAAATAGAGAAATAGGGGTATGTATATGCGCATACATTGCTCATCACCAAGCTCCAGGAAGGGCAAGTTTGCTCTCAGTGCCAAAGTAGTCTTGGACCCTCCTTCCCCCCTACTCTGATTTTAATCCCTTCATATTTCCACTTTTGAAGTCATATCCTCTGCTGCCCCCCTCACCCCCTCTGCCCTTACCGTTAGAGCAGCTCTTTCTCCTCCTCCTCCTCCTCTAGTCGACCATCTAGCCGTTCTGACCCTGTTCCGCTACGTCGCGCGAAAGTTTCGAACGAAAGTACGCATCGCGCATAAGGGTCGATGGGTTTGAACTTTGACCTGCCCATTTCTGCTTCGAGAGGGTGTATATAAGGTTGTGCAGGACAGTATTGCGGAACTAGATGTGTATACATGCAGACCGCGAGCGTTGGCTCCCTCCTTTGAGGTTGCGCGTGCGCCGTTCGCTTGGCACGAGTCGCTGGAAAAGTACGGGGGAGAAGCTGAGAGTGAGTTACTGCGGTGTTTGACGACGCGAGCTGCATGCGGGCGGCAGAAGGTCGCTTCGTCGTGCCAGATCGGCGATCGCGTCGGGCCCTCTTGTCGATTCGCTGTTCCCCACGATTGCCGCCGCTCTGCGTGATCGGTTGACCCCAATTGGCCTCGTTTTTCTGCAAGTGGCTGCTGCTGCTTGCTGCTGAAGATGCTCGATCGCGCGGAGGGTGGTTGAAGGTGGAGGAGGGGTGCACGTTTAACGCGATAGCCTCTGTGGACGTCTCCGGCAAGGCGCCTGGTATAGCGGCACCGTTCGCGCCGTAGCGGTGGTTTCTCGCGCCACTCTTCTTCTCGGAGCATTCATTCGCTGCCAGTCTAACCGGGGATTCGGGGATCGAAAAAAAAAGAAAAAAACGGGGCATTTTCTTCTTTGATCTGGATATACGTGAGAGAAAGCCAATACAATGCCGCGTTCAACCCGTCTCGCCAAAAACCGACATCTGAAACTACTTTCTTACTCTGCAGTCTATCTTTCTTTCTCTGGCCCCGCCGTGGTGGTCTAGTGGCCATAAGGTACTGCAATGGGCAGCTGGACTGCCGACCCGCTGGTCGCGGGATCGAATCCCGGCTGCGGCGGCTGCATTTCCGATGGAGGTCAAAATGTTATAGGCCCGTGTGTTCAGATTTGGGTGCACGTTGAAGAACCCCGGGTGGTCGAAATATCCGGAGCCCTTCACTACGGCGTCTCTCATAATCGTGGTGGTTTTGGGACGTTGAACCACACATATCAATCAAATGAATTACTTTCTTACTCTGAAATGCAGTGAAAGTGTATTTGTATATATATTATGGATCTTTAATTCAATTCTGCAACTTCGACGTCAATGTTCGCCTTAGTTTTTTTTTTACGGCATTGCCTGAACTTAACTATATGGCCTGCAGTAAGTAATGTAAATAGTACAAATAGTAAAGTGTGTGTGTGTGTGGGGGGGGGGGGGTTACATCGCTTTCAGCGTTTAACTGCAGGCTGATACCTCGACCATGGTGAGGTTGAAGAACCAGTGCCACTTGGCTTTAAGAGCTGCAACGTATAAATAGTACTCTTAACCGAAATTCATTAATAAACGCACTAAGAAAATCCATAAAAGAAAACGGACTCGGCTGTTCATTGAAACTTAAAACGCGGTTATTCAACTCGCTGTGTTCAATGTACGTCGCAACCGTCTATCCAGCGAGTACAAAGCCGATTGTTTGAAACCGCCGTTTTTACACGTAGATCGTTCGATGTGTCATTTATCGGACGAATCGCCGTTAGGTGGCTGCCGTTGCATTTCTTTCCCAGCAATTTTTTGTGCCGAATGTGTTCTTGAAATGAACATATTTCGGGTGGGATTCGTTTTGATCTACGGACGTTTCTGTTTTTTAACTACCATGACGACTACTCATGTTTGCTTCTAATTCGCAAGGTTACTTCTTTTTCGTTTTTCGCAGAATTCCCGCAGAATCATTTCATGAGCCTTCGTTCTGGACAATGGAAACTTGGGGCGTATTTTTTGTTTGTTGCTGTTTTCGCGCAATAACCGAGTAAGTGCTGCAATTGGGAGTTGATTTATTTTTTCGTAATGTGAAAACATCATCAACATTTCCTGCGTACTGAATACTGTTTTCTCGCTGCTCATTTGAATTGGGTTGTTGCGAGCGTTTTGATTCGGTTCACACAAAATGTAGTGTGACACTACACGTACATGCATACATACATACATACATACATACATACATACATACATACATACATACATACATACATACATACATACATACATACATACGTGGTTGTATAGACCTCATTAACATTGTGTCTGTGTAATATAAATGGGCGTTCAGAAAAGTGTACACAGTTGGCCGTGTTGGTACATAATGATTGCAATTCCTATAGCAACGCTGCAACCGAGAATGGACGGACGAGAGAAGACAGCGAGAGTGCTAACTTCCGTCCGTTGTCTTCTTTTGAAACGCTTCGCCTCTGGCACCTTCTTTCTGTCCCCTCTTGGTTGTTGCGCTGCTAAGAACTGTAAAGTTGTTGTTTGGTATAGCGAAAGCGACTTTCTTTTTTAAGGTGGATGGAATGAAGGAGATAGAGGAAGATGAAGAAAGGTTAAGGACGCAATCCACGTCGGCGAATAGCCCCGCCGCGGTAGTCTAGTGGCTAAGGTACTCGGCTGCTGATCCGCAGGTCGTGGGTTCGCATCCCGGCTGCATTTTCGATGGAGGCGGAAATGTTTTAGGCCCGTGTGCTCAGATTTGGGTGTACGTTAAAGAACCCCAGGTGGTCGAAATTTGCGGAGCCCTCCACTATGGCGTCTCTCAATCATATCGTGGTTTTGGGACGTTAAACCCCGTATATCAATCAATCACGTCGGCGAATATAGGAGGAAACATGATAAAGAGGCAACTCTCAAATTACTATGTTGGAGAAGAGGCTCATTTTTATATATATATTTAGAAAAAGATGTCTATTCAAGCTTGTCTGAAACCTGTTTTCTTGTTTTACCGAACACGCGTACTATCGGAACGTCCATCGCGGTTCCGGAATTCGGACGAGCTCTTCTCATATTGGTTGCGTCTTTTTGTCCTCGATAAACGAAATCGTTTGTACAGCGCAACGTCTTCGAGTATTGTTAAACCTGGTTACACTTGGCCCCGTCACCGTAACAGTTTGAAGGGAAACGTCTCCGTTGTTGAGCTTGCAGGAAGCGGGTTCGAAGGATTATCGTACAATCGTAGTCTCTCCCACCGACGTATCCAAATGGCATATGGGACAGCGCGCGTTGTGAGAAACTTCCGGACCCTGGTTGGTGGGAAAGTGACTTGTAGGGCTCCAGTATTGTACGTAGTTAGGTTTACGTGAACTGTCTGTATGTGCGACCAGTCGAACGTTGGCGTGTCTGATTTACATATATGTGCACCGTTGTGCGCGTACTTTTCTCCGAAACACGTCTAGTTGTTGTTATTGCTACTATAGGGCGCAACGCGCGCATGCGTGGACAGCGGACAAAAGCGAATCGCTACAGAGGAGTTCTTTGTGCGTCTACGTAATTGGTTTTCGTCTTCATCGTCTTGAATCTGTTCTGTTAGACATTGGCTGTCGTTGACCACCATGACAGAGATATTTCTTTTCTTTTCTCTTTCTTTCTCGCTTTCTGCCCCGCCGCGGTGGTCTAGTGGCTAAGGTACTCGACTGTTGACCCGCAGGTCGCGGGATCGAATCCCGGCTGCGGCGGCTGCACTTCCGATGGAGGCGGAAATGTTGTAGGGCCGTGTGCTCAGATTTGGGTGCACGTTAAAGAACCCCACCCAGGTGGTCAAAATTTCCGGAGCCTTCCACTACGGCGTCTCTCATAATCAAATGGTGGTTTTGGGACGTTAAACCCCACAAATCAATCAAATCATTTCTCGCTTTCTTTCTTTGTTTTTTATTCGCACAACCGTTACAACTATTAACTACTTCTTAGCGAACCAACGTACGAAAACTGTCCTACCTGGCCCAGTGACGTGGCGAGCGCGCCCCGTACTCTCTATGCAAGCTGCGAGTCAAACAGGAGCGTTATTGACATCCCATTGACGTCCCATTGACATCCCTCGCGTGTTGAAGTTGTTGTCAAGTCCCAATGACGTCCCTCGCGTGTTGAAGATTGCGAGCGGCCGGATCAAGCGAATCGATCGAATTATGCGGCGTCAAATTAGCGGCGGTCTTCCGTCCGACACCGCAATGCAGGAAGCGCTTTGCGCCGCTCGCTTTGAGTGAAAAAAGTCCCGTCACAGCCGTCACGTTTGTCGGACAGGTTATTTTTTAAGCGTAAAGAGGGATCGGCCGAGGCCGGCTTGCCGTGGTGTTTCGTGCATGCTATAACAGCGACTTCTATGCGGGGCGTCGTCGTCTATCAGCGGCGCCCTCTTTGATCGGCGATGGTGTGGCTCTATTATAGCACCTGCGCTTTAGAGCGGCGATGTATAAGCGGCGTGCACGGCTTCCAGCGCCCGTCAGATTTGGCAGGTCGCCGTTTCGTTAGCTCATTTCGATTCTCTGACGTGTATGTGCCGATATGAGCGCAACGTTAAGCGTCGGAAGTGCCCGTTGCCATCTGACGATTCGTTTGTCGCCGCTGGAGCGGTGTGTTCAGCCAGTGTTTGGAAGGGGACTTTGCCACTCCAGATTTGTCATATGGGAACGTCTGCTCGTCGAAATATTTTGTATTGACAAAGCAGTGTACCGGTGCGTAAGTACTTCATTTCTGCGTAACCTTGGAGAAGAGGATCAGTTTATAAGTGTAAATATTAATTGCTGGACTTTAACGTCCTAAAACCATGATATGGATAGTGGAGGGTTCCGAAAATCTCACCACCTGCACGCGGGGTTCTTAAACGTGCACCTAAATCTAAGCAGACGGGCCTCAAAACATTTTCGCCTGCATCGAAAATGCAGTTGCCGTAGCAGGGGTTTGATCCAGCAACTCCGGCTGGTCAAAACCACCGGACCATCGTGGCGGGTTGGTCAGTCTACAGAATTATCTGCGCCGATTCTACGTTCTCAGAATGTGATTTAGCAGCGGAATGTGGAATCAGTGGAAGACCTTTTCGCTTCTGTCGTTTTCCCTCTATTTCGGATAATTAATTCGTTTGTTAGTACGTTTGCTGTGTGGTACACTCTTTGGTCTCTTCAGAGCCGATGCACACTTCAAACATTTATTTGATGCGAAACATTCCCGGTGATTGCTAAAGAGCTGGCGATACTTTTTTTTTATATGTTACGTTGTTTTTGTACTCCTCCATTTTGTTTTCGCCTCTACGAATGATGGCGTGGCTAAATTAAGAGGATTGCGGCACGCATTTGTGACGAGTGACAGCACCGTTTCGAAAGAGCAAGGGCTCCATATTTGGAGGCCCCCGTGGCCCACGCAGAACATTCATTGACTTACCTGCACTGAGCTTTTTTCTTTATCGCGTGCTTCGTCGAGGAACGGGCGCGCCTATAAGGTATACGTCGCAGTCTAGATTCTATGTATTGACATCGCTGTGGTGTATAGTTTCTTTTCACCTTCGAGATTGTCCTCCAAGGTGGGCCAATGTGCGAAAACTGATGCTGAGAACATGCCGCTGCCATTCGGCCGCTTTCTCATTCGTTGGGAAGGCAAAAATTGCGCTCATGTGGCTGCTTCAGCTGCGGCCAAATGGCGAAGACGTTTGGCCGCCGAGTTCTCCACAATAACGTGTCTCTGGCATCGAGAAAGTTTGATGTTTGGCCAGGTGGTGGTAAATGGTGTGTTGCGTAGAGCAGAAGGATTATAATGAACAATGGGAGAGACGTTTATAGCCGACCGTAAGGGATAAACAGAGGACTCCATAGGAAGCGAGAACCTGCGGGAATTACGCGCGATAGTATATTTTAATTATCTTAACGTAGAAAGAAGATCGGCGTACCAGACGAATGGAGTCCGCGATATTTCGTTGTTGTTGCGCGCAAGTCATTTCGCGGGGACGTTAAACCCCTATCAATCGGTCGCTTCACCCTTTCAGAGTCGCTCACGATCACGCAATACACCAGTATACTTCCGCGTAGCGAGAGTTTTGCGACCGTGTTGCGCGCCCCGCAACAATCGTGACGGCTGTCTCGTTCGGGTATGCGTGCACGACGCATGTTCACACCATATATAGAGTTTCCCACAATACTAACTAGAGAGAACTCTGGCGCTAGTGTCTATGGGAGCTCCAACGCACGGCACTTCAACGAGCATAGGAATGATGGGTATAGTACACACATTTGTCTTAATTTTCGTACTTCTGGCCTGCTTCTGGCTTCGTGTGTGTTCGTGTGGCTCGGAGCTGTTTTTTTTTTTTTCACGAAAACGTAAATTAGCAAATGTTCACCGTTTGTGCTTCACAACCTCATTCTTTTAAGCTTACTATTTCGAATCAAGTCCCTAAGTTCAAAAGGGTATGTTCTTTCTTTCAAAACAAAACCGAAACACGGCAATAAACAAAAGCCGCAAGTACGATTCGCCGCCCGCAAGTACGAAGACTATAGGCAAATGTGTGTACTACCCATCATTTCCATGGTCGCTGAACGATCGCAGCGCCAGAGTGCCCTCTAGTTAATTTTGAGAAACTCTGTGGTTCACACCACTGACGACAACAGCAGCAGCTTGCTACCAGCATTCACAGAGCGTCGACGCAACCGCGCTGCTGCTGTCTCGGTGGCAACAGCGCGCATGCGCGTACGTTTGCGCGAGCCAATGGTGTTTGCGTGCGTGGCGCGTGGTGGCGCAATCATCGCCCATGGTCGCGCGCCGCGTTGTTGTGCAAGGAACGAGTCCGCCGCGAATGTGCTTCGTCTCGTCCCACCCGACGCCGCCTCCACTTGACGGCGGCACGGAAAACGAATTACGTGGGCGGAGGCCTGGCGTGCATCTTTTGGTTGCGCGAGAGCGTCTCCGTCCGTCCTTATCGTGCGGTCAGTGCGACCCGGGGGGGGGGGGGGGGGGCGGTCGGTCTGCGATTCATCGAATGTTTAGAAACCACGTGCAGCGCGAAGCTGCGGTTCTCTTCAAGTTGTCCGGGTACCTATATACACCTCACTGCACAGAACAAAAGGTATACTGAGGCTCGGTGCTATACAATCCCCTAATTCGGAATGACGTGGGATCTATTCTGTGTGGTGTAGATATTGAGCGCTGCGAAGGTCCCTGAGTAAAATGGGGGATGAGTTTCGTGAGTACAAGAACTCTGGTGGTGTAAATGAGGCCGTAAGCGCAGTTATTGATTGCTTTTCGCTCTTATGGGTCCTTGCGACCCTTCGTTCTTGTTTGGAAACCGTGCAGCGTTCCGCAGTGGTCTGTTGGCCATAAATGTTCGTGTATATTATATTCGGTCTCTTTCTGTAAGCTACTAAATACTCAAGGCGTCGTCTACAATTTTCCGGCTCGAATTCATTAACATTACATCTACCAGGCAGCTTAATGTGAGCCTCATCAGGTTTATGTAGTATATAGCCCGTTGGTTTAATCTGGATATATGATATGCTGTAGTATATGCTGTAGTATAGCCTTGTAGTATAGACCTGTAGTATACACCTGTAGTATAGGCCTTGGGTAGTCTGACTACCTCCTCATTTATCTCCGGATAAGTACCTCGCGACCTTCGATATCCAATTTGACCACTGAAAAATGTAAAACGCCAAATAAGTTGGGAATGGGGTGGTGCTGATTTTCAGTCGGTCATCGTTGTGCCGTCAAAGCCGCCGATTTTCTCTCCACATGGGCGGGTGAAGTTTTGCAGCTTCAAAATATATGTTTGTCACGTATAATCCCGTGCTGTTCTCGCCCCGCCTCCATCGTATTGTTCGTTTCGCCGAACTGTGAGCCCAGTTTCGTAGAAACGAAATCTAACCACGAAAGCCGGCCACACAGCCGCTTGCTTGCGCCAGTTTTCTGTAACATTTTGTGCGTGATCTATGTGTGTATATAACACGTATAGAGCGAAATGAGACAGATGCGTGGGCTAGTTGGTGATTGGGAATCGACATATTTGCACAGCGCAAGACTACTACGAGTAGTTACGGCTTAACTACGAAAGAAGAGACAAGGATGCAGAAAAGAGCGCCAACTTCAACTTGAAATTTTGTTAGCAAAAAAATGTTGGAAATATATATACTCGTGACAGAAACCAGAACAATCGCGCAACCTATTGCGCGATTGCGCAATATACATTTATACCTGCCCGAACGTTTGCGCCCGAACGTTTTCTGCCCGAACGTTTCTGCCCGAACGTTTTCTGCCCGAACGTTTGCGTGATAATTCTGGTCCATAAATCAGACTTAAGCGGAGGCTTGTTATAGAACTCATTGTGTAGAAATCGCGGCATAATCTCGCTGCCGGAGTGTACCTATATAGATGGATAAACGTGACCTGACCGCGGTGTGGGTTTATTATTCTTTAAAACCTTGACCTGGGATTAGTGGAACACGATCCTCTGTGCTCACCCGTGACCGAGGGGGAGGGCTTTTTCTCGTTCTTTCGCTGCTTTCTTTGGCCTTGAGAGTTGCGTGGCACGAGCGCCTAAACGCGAGTGCGTGCCTCACGCGCAATCCAACACACTATATAGTCACGCGCGTGCTGCACAACAAAGTCTCGCTGCTCTTCTTCTTTTCGGCTAATGCGAGAGGAGATGTTCGAATCCGAGAGCGGCCGTGTAATTACGGTTCCTCCGCGTATGTATGTCTTGGGCTGTACGCATACACGAGCGGCTCGCCGTCCCATCATCGCGCGCAATCTTAAGGGCAGAGGTGCCCGGGGTCTTTGCGTATACTCTCGTACGTATATACGGGCGCACTGCGTTTGCGTCGAAGGCTCGAAGCGCGACCTGGACGTCATTCAAGGAACGTTTGGTGCGTGTGTATAATGCATATCCGCGCGTGCTCCTGAGCGTTGGCGATCGCATCCGCGCAGGAGGAGGAGAGGGAGTCCAATCGAGCGTGCATTCAGCAATGGAGCTGCCTTCAACTTGACCCCAATCGGCAGGATGAATTCGGCTCGCGTCGCGTCTCACTCGACGGACCTGTCTTGTCTGTCTCCGTAACGACCTACAGGCAGCTGGCAGGTCCGAGTGTAGTTCTGAGTGCTTGTCGAGGCGGCCCTCGTCCATCACAGTTGATGACCTCGCATTGTCCGTCGGCCCGTCAGGCGGACGACGCCGCTAGCGGGAAGGGAACAGGCAGGTGTGGGGGCTCTTCAATCGCACTTGAGAAAGAGGTGTGCGATTGGAGGACTCTCGATGCATCTTTGTTTGTTTTTCTCGCTCGGTGACAAGATGCGCGCGCACTGTGACTTTGAAGAGCATCGCCTGTCCGCCTCTGGCGCGTGCAGCCCACGCTTCGGCCTCGAATGCGCGTAGCGTACTCTTGCACGTGAACGCATATATATGGCTGGGCCGCGTTGCGTGTTTTGAGCGATCTCTCGCTGTCATCTACGTTGTAGCTCATCTTGGCGGCGGCCATGGCCATGGGCCCATCCACCCTCGAGCGCCAGATTGTGTTGGGGGGACGTGGATGATGGTTGTTGGGTAGTGTGCGTGGTGGAGTTTGGTCGTCCATGTGTCGGATGAGCCGAAGTCGCTTGCTGTACAGATATTATACGTGTGCCTCGTCAATGAGATGCGTTTTTGCCGCCTTGGCGGCGGCGGCTCTAGATTCACCCCACCCGAAAACGAAGCTTTGTAGCGGTGCTCATTGCGTAGGTCCCTGTTTTCGGTAACGTCGAGTGAATGGTTGCCCCGTTGCTTGAATATGCAGGCGGTTATATTGCCGTCTGTCTAGATGACACGTCAGCGATTGATGTGTGCGAAGACGTTGGTTGGAGCAATTAATTTGTCGTTTGCGCGTCACCTGTCTGGTCATGCGCGTGCTGAAGTGGTTAATGAGAAGAAGAGAAATGTATCGCTATATCTTCTGCTACCACAGCGCGAGTATGACATGCTATGCAGACGTCAAGAGAGTTAGGGACCTAGAAAAAAAAATTATCTTTTCTGTGTGTGTGTGTGTGTGCGGGGGGGGGGGGGTAGTCAGTATATACGCGTTACGTGCAAAATTTTGAAAATTTCGGGGAGTGGAGTGTTGTAGCCCCCCCCCACCCTCCTCCCACCAACGCTAGTGAAGAGGGTTGCCTTTGGGTTTACGTTTGCAGTTATGCAGAGCTGTGGCAACAAGCACACGTGTTTGGGCTTTCTTGTCCGCGTGCGCTTATGCACTTATGGTGTATATGGTAGGCTGGTATACCAGTTGATGCGTGGTGACCGAGAATGTCATCAGGCTCGCCCATATAGCTCTGACCGTTAGTGAGCTGAAGCACGAGTTTATAGCACGCTTTCACGTCGCTATAGCAAGGACTACGTGTGAGCTGATCTTGGTAATGACGACGGCTCCGCTATTGGCGCTTGCAAAACCTGGTTACAGCCGTTACGTTCAGCGGCTTATTGCAGCAACCCAACTTATAATCGCGGTATAGGCGCGACTGTACACGCGTCTATCTTAAACTCTCCCTCGCGTGCAACCTTGTTACATGAATTGAGAGTGCGCGCCGTATCAACTGCGCGAGTCGAATATCCGCTATAACGCGTGTAATAGGCGCAGCCTTGAAAACTAAAAGTGGATTGTGGTCGGGCAAGACCACGTCGTTTTGGGGGCGCTCTCGTCTGCACCCCTTCGCGGCTTCTCCTCCATCCGTTTGCTTCTGCTTCCCTTGCTTCTTTAATTTCGTCGTGTCCGACAGACTGTTGCTTATCGAATGGTCTACATACACCCGTTGACACTGTTGCCGCATGGTTGCCTTTCGCTATACTTCGATTCTTATATGTGTGACGTGAGCAGTGCCTGCGTGCTTTCGCATCGCTTTGTGGTCAAGCAAGACCGTGTGGTTATTGGCGTTGTCGTCTGCTCGTAATTCTGCTTGTGCTCCTTCAAGCACCGACGCCTTAATGGGATGTGTTTGTGCTTTTCGCTTCGTCTGCTTCGAAAGACTGCTTATCGAGTGGTCTACATACGCACGCTTATTGACACCGTCGTCGTATACGGTCCACTTAGCTACGTCTGTGCTTATCTCTGTCCCTGTACCTGACGTCTACTGCTAGGGGTGGTCAAGTCCAATTGCTGCTTCGCGACCTCGAAATGGCATCGTCGTTCGCGTTTACCCCGCGGCGGCCACCGGTGAATAAATAGCGCCTATAGCTTTCGCTGGAGATTGCGCGCACTTTTTTTGCCTGTTTCGATAGCACGAGGCTTGCGCAAAGTGTTGGCTATAAACTCCCCACCTCGTCCGTGGCTTGCTGGTGCTGTCGTCTGGCTTCGAAAAGGTTTCGTTCGTATGTATTTCGTGGATGCTGCAGTGTTGGACGCGACTGGTCGGGTTTTCACTCTACTTTGCCCCTTCAAGGTCAGCGAAGCGTCACTCGAAAGTTCCTGATGCAGATTACTCGAGAATTTGTCGGCAAATTTTGTGCAGGAATGATGAAATGGGCAAGTTGAAACTTCCGTGACACTGCGTTATCGCTGTGTACACAACGTACGCGTTTTAAAAATTTGTCAAGCGTTTCGGATCAGTAAACTGAAAGGCATGTGCGTTATATAGCGAGGTATCAGTCTCGCAGACGAGGGAAAAAGCATCTTTTTAGCTTGGTTCCGTAATGACTTTGTCTCACCCATACTGAAGTGTTATTGTGGCAAGGTCTTTTGTTGGATTTGGTTCCTGGTTTTGTTGTTCCCTGTATTGATATCGAGTTTCGCTTCCAATAAAGCTTCATTGAAAGGTGGTGTTTACCCTTTCATCTTTTTTAGTGTGTGTTTTCTTGCGCACTGCTTTCATAAATTAACTTTCGCGGCATGTTTCGCATAGCAATGGCCCCCGCCGTGGTGGTCTAGTTGCACTCGGCTGCTGACCCCCAGGTCGCGGGATCGTATCCCGGCTGCGGCGGCTGCATTTCCGACGGAGGCGGAAATGGTGTAGGCCCGTGTGCTCAGATTTGGGTGCGCGTTAAGAACCCCAGTGGTCAAAATTTTTGGAGCGAGCCTTCCACTACGGCGTCGCATAATCATATGGTGGTTGTGGGACGTTAAACCCCACATATCAATCAATCAATCAATCAATCAATCAATCACATAGCGATGACAGATGCAGTTTGCTTCAAGTGGCGCTGAGCCAAGGAACATTATTGTCAACATCGTTACGAGGCCGTGTTAAAAGTGTACCGATTCTTTTTATTCTCCATCTGTTTTTCGCTCTTAGTCAGTATTCCTATCGCCATGATGGATGGTATACAAAATGAATAAGAACCGAAGGGAAATAGTCCTCTTCAAGTACTGCTCAAAAAACAAAAAGAAAGAAAGAAAGGAAAGAAAGAAAGGCATCTGTGATTATGTTGAATGAGAACATGCCTTACTGTTGATTTTATTTATTTATTTATTTTATTTATTTACATACCCTAAGGACCCGGGAGGGCATTACATGGGGGGGGGGGAATTAGGAAGATTTTCAACATGTGTAAGATACTATAAATGATCAGAAGCATCATTATATAAAGCTTAAATGAAAAAAAAAAGAGTACACGCAACAGTGGTGATAAGGATAATAAAAAACATATATATAAACTCTGCAGAAGAAAAGGTTCGTTAATAAAAATACAATAGGCTCCAGGTAACTAGAGTAGGCGCGAATAACGCACACAAAAATATTCAAGTAATTCACATGAACAACACCACCGCATAAGTACATTAATCGGTGTAATGGTTGATTCAGCGGTGTATTGGTTGACTCATGCAGTTTGACTCGGCGTGGGTTCAGAGCATGGCTTTGCAGTGGCGTATTCGCGAAATTCGGGTGTCTAGTTTGCAATGGCAAACGTGGCGCGTATGTACGTTGGAATCCATACAACGGCCTGCGTGCCTTCTCCATCCATATTGAATAACGCACACAAAAATATTCAAGTAATTCACATGAACAACAACTACATTAATCGGTGTAATGGTTGATTCAGCGGTGTAATGGTTGACTCAGCTTGACTCGGCGTTGATTCAGCTTGGCTTTGCAGTGGCGTATTCGCGAAATTCGGGTGTCTATAGTTACAATGGTAAATGCGGCGCGTATACACGTTGGAATCCATACAACGGCCTGCGTGCCTTCTCCATCCATATTGAATAACGCACACAAAAATATTCAAGTAATTCACATGAACAACACCACCGCATAACTACATTAATCGGTGTAATGGTTGATTCAGCGGTGTAATGGTTGACTCATGCAGTTTGACTCGGCGTGGGTTCAGAGCTTGGCTTTGCAGTGGCGTATTCGCGAAATTCGGGTGTCTATTTTGCAATGGCAAACGCGGCGCGTATATATACGTTGGAATCCGTACAAAGGCCCGCGTGCTCTCTCCGTCCATATATGGATAGGGCCTGACACCGCGTCAAAAAGCCAACTGCTTCAGCCCTTAATGGAATCGAGCCCGCGACCTCGTTATCATCTGCAGAATGCCCTGTCACTGCTCTAGCCGACAACGCACGGGTTGGCCTTCACAACTTAAGTGCGTAGCTTATAGCGCTAAGTGCAGGAGAACTTACTGAGGGAGTGCCTCGGTATATAATTTCGAGCCGTGTTTCACCAGTCTTTGCTTAGCTGAGTGTGCAGTATACATAGACTCTTATTGTGCCTCGGAGAAAAACTTTGTGGGTGAAGGGCGTTTGTCGGTCGCACGAAAGAGCGTCGAGTGTAATTCGTGCGGTGCTCAGATGTGAATCGGTGTCTGTGTTTCCCGTCACGTGGTCCGGGACAAGCTCGCGATGTCGCCTAATGGATGGAGGAGCGACACGTGGAACGCTGCAGCCTTGTTGGTTTCCCGAATAAACGCGCCCGTTTGTTTGTCCGCCGTGTGGGTGGACGCTATGTGTTGCGCCATCCGATAGCGCCGTTGCTTTATAGAAGCGCGCGTAAAGCTGGCGCCTCGCAACACTGGTCGGCCCCTGTTTTTTTTTTTCATATCGCGCATTAGGTGCACGTGTTGGCGTGGCTTTTGTGACCTGTACCGACATCGCGTGTGTGTATTCCGTGAGAGTAACCCAACACACACACACATACATATATATATATATATATATATATATATATATATATATATATATATATATATATATATATATATATATATATATATATTCACTACGCCGCTCTCATTTTCGCTCACGCTGCTTTTGTAAATGGGCGCGCACCACCTTTACTTATGAGATCGCGGCGTATTTATTTATTTATTTATTTATTTATTTATTTATAGGTGGTGCGTCGTGCACGGTCTTCACGCGAACTCCGTCGCTGCTCCATGAAGCTGTATGTTCGGTTAGGTTGACAGATACGGCGTGGCGCTATATTTGTACGCGCTATCTAAACGCGAAGAAGGTGAGAGAGAGAAGAAGCTAGATGGATGCACTGAAGAGGGAGTATAGCTCGCACGAGGAAGTCTTCCCGTTTCTCCGCAAGGAAGCCTCCTCTGTTTATACACACACTGATGGCGGCGCGATTATAGGCGAACCAGACTTGCGCGTGAATTCATGTGGAGCAAAACAGAATGGCGGTTTACTGGCGGACCGGTGAAAAGAAAAGACGTTCGTTCTCTGAAAAACATCAACAAGAAAAATGCTTTCCCTTGTTTCTTTTTTCGCGCCCCAGAGAGAAAAGCAAATGAAGATTACGTTAGGGATAGCCCGTGCACCACCCTGAAGTGCAGCAGGTTTATTCAAGTTAAAAGAAAATGTATTAATAAAAGAAATTTCCTGAAGTGGACTTCGGATAGAAAAGAGAAGAAATTGAAAAAGTATGTTTAGGGGCTTAGCCAGCAAAGCGCGATTAAAAGGATATAAAAGCGAGACTATAGGCTGAATAAATGTTAGAATGTAAGTTATATATAACGACTGTTGTTTTCGTGCCCCAAATTAAGGTTGTGTGTTAGTGTTAATTGTTGATTGATATGTGGGGTTTAACGTCCCAAAACCACTATATATGATTATGAGAGACGCCGTAGTGGAGGGCTCCGGAAATTTCGACCACCTGGGGTTCTTTAACGTGCACCCAAATCTGAGCACACGGGCCTACAACATTTCCGCCTCCATCGTAAATGCAGCCGCCGCAGCCGGGATTCGAACCCGCGCCCTGCGGGTCAGCAGCCGAGCACCTTAGCCACTAGACCACCGCGGCGGGGCTTAGTGTTAATTGTTGAGGTATCGGTTAAGGTACGAATGAATCAAGTAACAGTAATAGTAGTAGTAGCGGTACTAGGTAGTAGTACGTACTATAGTGCGTGCGTGCGTCCGTGTGTTTGCTTTTAAGCTTGCTTCTATTTGTGTCCGAACACCTGCCGCCCGTTTTCCACCGAGCTGTCACCGAAATAGCTATATACCTGTCTCATCTGCAGCGGTGCTGTGTAATTTTCGCCGTGTATACCTTGGCTCCGCGGTAGTTACCAGTGGTGACCTTGTTTCCTTTCCCTATACTGACGGGTTATAGGACATGGACTTCAGTAAAGCAGGCCATATGGTATGACTGGAGCCGATCTGTCCACTTCTCACGTGCACGCCCAGCTGTCCCTTGCTCTCCTTATTCCCTTCGCGGGTGCATCTGCCTTTGTGTTTCACACGAGATCCATATCGCTGCGGATGACAATAGGCCTCCGTCCGCTACGTGCTATAGCGTGCGCTGCTTCGTCCTCGTATATATATAGTGTTCGCTAGTCTCGTTTGCTCTGTCGCCATTTCGCGCGCGAAGCTGCATAGGAGTATGGGAGGGGCATATACGACGGCATAATGGAGGGGCTTGCATTTCGGTCCTGTCGCGTCGTTTTTGTTGTTGTACTGTTATTTTATTTCCCTGCGTTCTTGCGGTCAGTTCTAGCGGGACGACCAGAATGCGGTTTGTCTCGCGGACTCGCAAGGATGTGGATTGCTTATCATGTTTACACTTAGCCGTGGTGCCGAGCTGCAACTGCCGCGGCACGTCAGCCGCTAAATGAAAACGCCAGGTGGCGAGATTCTCGGGATCTGCTCTAGAGTTACTGTATATGCTACCTGTATGTGCATATACAGTAACTCTCTCTCTTTTTCGCTATCTATCTATCTATCTATCTATCTATCTATCTATCTATCTATCTATCTATTTTTCTATCTATTTATCTGTCAGTCTGTCAGTCTGTCTGTCTGTCTGTCTGTCTGTCCCTCTGTCTGTCTGTCTGTCTGTCCCTTTGTCTGTCTGTTTGTCTGTCTGTCTGTCTGTTTGTCTATCTATCTATCTATCTATCTATCTATCTATCTATCTATCTATCTATCTATCTATCTATCTATCTGTCTGTCTGTCTGTCTGTCTGTCTGTCTCTCTGTCCATCCGTCCGTCCGTCCGTCTGTGTCTGTCTGTCCGTCCGTCCGTCTGTGTCTGTCTGTCTGTCTATCTATCTGTCTGTCTGTCTGTGTCTATCTATCTATCTATCTATCTGTCTGTCTGTCTGTCTGTCTGTCTGTCTCTCTGTCCATCCGTCCGTCCGTCTGTGTCTGTCTGTCTGTCTGTCTGTCTGTCTGTCTGTCTGTCTGTCTGTCTGTCTGTCTGTCTGTATGTATCGCTTTTCTTTATTTCATGCTTTTCAACAGCGAAGTAAACGCCACGTTGCCCTGCGAGCAGAGTGATATTGTCAGAAAAAAAAAAAGCGGAGATGTCACTGCGTCTTGATGGCGGCAAATGTGGGATAAGATGTTGCGTTCACGGTTGTGACGTCCCTCCCATGCTTTCTCGTGCTCATCGTAGGCATACGCCTCGTAAGTATAATTGTATTTGGGGTACTGTGTCCCCAAAACCACGATATGATTATGAGAAACGCCGTAGTGGTGGCTCCGGAAATTTTGACCCTCTTGTGTTCTTTAACGTGAGCTGACTTCGCAGAGTGCACGAGCCTCAACCAATATTGCCTCCACTTAAATGTGACCGCCGCAGCAGGAATCGAAACCGTGACCTACCGGACAGAGGCCGATCACCGTAGACGAGCATCGTATATATAGTCGCGTGTTTTTGACCCGTTATTAAGGTGTTTTCATGCTCTCTCGAGCTTTCCCCGCCGTGGTGGTCTAGTGGCTAAGGTACTCGGCTGCTGACCCGCAGGTCGCGGGATCGAATCCCGGCTGCGGCGGCTGCATTTCCGATGGAGGCGGAAATGTTGTAGGCCCGTGTGCTCAGATTTGGGTGCACGTTAAAGAAGCCCAGCAGGTGGTCGAAATTTCCGGAGCCCTCCACTACAGCGTCTCTCTTAATCATATAGTGGTTTTTGGAAGTTAAACCCCACATATCAATCAATCAGTGCTGTCTCGAGCAATTGTGGCCGTGTCGGCGGGAGCCGAGTGAACGTATGTCAACTGAATACTCGGAAATCTAGAAAAAAAAAACATCTAAAAACGTAACTTGTTTCATTGTTTTTACGAAACTTGCGATATAGCCATTTGAGTTTTATTTGTTCGGGCATTCCTCGTCTTAGAACTAGTCTCGTGAGTCCCCAAACTGTTTTATTCTTTTTGGGAAAAGGGGGGGGGGGGCGTACCTCGATACCTCGATCCACATCACTAATTTAGCCCCTTCGCACATGCCTACTCGTGGTTTATTTGGGATTGCGCTGTACGGTGCATGATGTGCGCTTTCAATAACAATAGACTCCCGCACGTTGAGGAAAGAATTTTTAGAGAAAAAAAAGAAAATATTGCAGTAAAGTGAGGAGGCTCTCCACTAACTTGTCTGTCTGTCTGTCTTCCTTTTTTCTCTCGTAGTTTGCACAAAGCCGTCGTCAGCGTGTGTGTGTGTGTCTTCCGGACTATAACGCTAACTAGTCCGCCCGAAAGCGGTGCCAGATGCCCTCGCATCCATGCATGCGCGCGCCTGGCTTTGAGTGAGCGGAAGCCGCTTATTACCCGTCGTTCCTTGCCGGCACGAAGGACGGAACAGAGGAAAGACAAGGCACAGGACATCGCTTTTCTGCTTTACTCTTTGTCTCGCCGCCGTCGTTGTTGTACCGGCGACGGCTTTACTAACTGGGGCAGCTCTGTATATACTACCCTGTATATACACTCGAATATATACTTGTATATTTTAAGCTTGCTGGTGCCAGCGCTCTCTGTGCTTCCGCTCCGAGCTTCCGTGCGCTATGGCGAAGCCACCTTTTTTTTCTTTCTTTTTTTAAAAGATCGCTTTCCAGCAAGCCACCACTAGCGGGAGTGCGCGGTTCGTGTGGAAGTGTCTGGCCTGTCGGGGTCTCTGTGATCGTTTTGGAGTGAGCGCTTTGCTTGCTTGCTTTCTTTCTTTCTTTCTTTCTTTCTTTCTTTCTTTCTTTCTCTCTTTCTTTCCTTCTTTCTTTCTTTCTTTGTTTCTTTCTTTCTTTCCTTGTTTCTTTCTTTCTTTCTTTCAAATTCTATACTTTCACCGGCGTGTTGTGTGGCACGTTTGCTTTCTATTCGTCGCGTTGACGAGCCATCTTCTGAGCCGTGTCCGACCTTTTTGCTCCGGAGGACCGTGCGCCGTTGCATCGTTCTTTTGTGCCGACCTGAGGACGTACTTGCTCTCTTCTGTCTCCCCAAGGCGTTCCGAATTCTCGCTCGTTTTGCATTCGTTTGTTTGTTTGCCTGATAGTGTGGCTTGAGAAGCTTGAGAAGTGGCAGTTTTTGTCTGTGTGTGTGTGACTTGCGGCACGCCAGCCGCACGGCGCCCGGGCCTTTCACCCCGTGGTTGGTTGGCTGGCCCGGAGTCGGCATCGCGGGCCAAGGTTGCGGCATCTGGGTCTCTCCCGGTTTTCTCGGTTCTCCCCCTTCCCGACCCTCGAAAATAGGTGGCTTCCGTAAATCACTCTTCGGACGCTTCTTGCATGCACCTCGCTGTGGTCCTGCCGTCGAAGTGGCGCGCATTTCCTTCGCACCACCTGGAATGCCTGTCTGTTGTTTTCTTGTCTCGCGCCGGCCGCTGCGCAGCTGTGACGTTGACTGCGTAGGTGTAACCCCTACCTCCACCTTCGTTTTGTAGTCTTGCTCGAAGCGCTGGACAACACATTTGCCAGTCTTGTTAGAAGTACGATATGCGACAGTTAGGCTTCGTCGGACACGGTCCGGCGGCAGGCGTCCATGGTGAGTCCGGCTAGCCCGGTAGTGTTGTCTACCGTGTGCGGAACCTCCATTGGTGTTCCTGCTTGATTCCCCGAATGATTTTCATATATACTAGAGCGGCCGCGTTATGATATGCAGGTGATAGCGAGTTATGAAAGCTGCTTCGGTCCTAGATTTAGGTGCCATTCCGAATAGCCGTAGCCCATTGAAATTCACTTTAGTGCCCTGGCATTGCAGGCCTCTTCATATGATCGTTTCAGGAGGTAATCCCTGGCATTGCAGGCCTCTTCACATAATCGTTTCAAGAGGTATTCCCCGTTATCTAACCGCGGAGTTTTTTGTTGTTGTTTTTTGTGATTGCCTCGTTTTATAGCACGTCGAAAGGTGACTGCATTTATATGGAAGCTGCCCGTTGGTTGTGGATTGCATTCGGTGTCAGAGCTGATGAGAGCTGCTAATCTGTTATCGGATTGATCACCTTTTTATTTTGAGGGGCTTTACGCGACTTGGTGCTCCGATAACATTGCAGAGAAGCCCAACGCCGTGTTCGCGCAGCGCGACATGATGACGTTGCCCGTCCCAAGTGCCAGCTTTCCCCGCCGTGTGTATATGCATCTATTTGAGGTACCATTGCACGAATATATGTGTGTATGACACGCGTTCGTGATGGCGTTGATCAGGCATCCATTTTTCATGTTTTCTCTTTCTCTTTTTTTCTTTGCGTAATTTGGTTTTGTCTACCCTGTGCATCGAAGCTCAGCATTGGTTCTGTGTTCGGAACACGTAAGCTATTTTTTTCCCCACTTTATAGTACACGAAATTTGAATGAATCACCGCAGTTGTTCACCGAAGCGTAGGCTGTTTTTTCATTTCTTTTAATCGAAGGTTTTATTGCCCTAGATGTGCTTCTTTGAGTTCAGAAGAGGCGTACATTCTTTTTTTTTTCACTCGCAGTTTTACTTTTTAACTTCGCTACCTATAGTTAGGCTTTTTTTTTTTGAACCCTGTCTGCATTGTATGTGAGATACGCACTGCTGAACAACCGAGAACTCGTAGTCGTGCCAGCACCTGTCTTTCTTTACTTATAACCGTAGCATCTGTTATTCCGTCTCGAGTGTACGGTATAGCACTTATGCGTCACGGATCACTGGGCGCGCAGACGCATGGTCTTTGCTGTATATAGGCCCGGTTCACGGTATACTCTATACCTCTGCAGGACCGTATTTTCTTTCACTCGCTCTTTGTAGGCGCGTACGTGTTGTGCAGTTCGGGAGAAGAAAAAAAATACAGGAAAGGGTAGGGAGTGGGAGGCTTACACTGAGCGCATTGTATCCAGCGATCGTTTGCTTAGGGCGCCATTCGCTGGTCCGCTTTTACCGATAGTTTCTTTCGTGAAGAAAAAAAAATAAAGGAAAGACAACTCTGCGGAAAATTGGCGCTTTCAGCGAGCTGTTTGCTAGATCCCTCCTTTTACAAACTTTCTTCTTCGCCTTACGCGAGAAGAAACTGAAGAAGAAATTAAAAATAAAAGAAAGCCTCGTCATTTAAAGTTGGTCTTGGTGTCGTCTTGCTCGTTTTTGACTCTGTTTATTGTCTTCTTCTTTCACGGGGATAGAGGGCGATAAGCGTTAGGCGTCCGTCATTTTGCGTGAGGATCTCTTTTCTACAAAAAGAGAGAGAGAGAGAGAGAAAGCTGTCCTGGTTGTCATTTACCGTTGACATTTTCCATTTCTTAGCCCGGCTATATTTTTGTTTGGTTTATGAAGTCTTGGTTTGGAAGACCTTTATTAGGCCCGAGTAACTGGCAGCCGACAGCTGAGATGAACGAACCAAGATGATGATGCTACGTGACAACGATGAGGATGCATGAGCAACACGTGATAATGATGATAATGTACAGATGAAGATGATTGGTGTACTAAATGCCCACAGGTTTCTTACAGTACAGCTTTGCATTCGGCTTTTGCTTCGTATGTAGCTTTCGTCTACGCGGCTCACAGTCCGTTGATATGGTGGTGGTGGTGGTGGTGGTAGTGGTTAGAAGATGAGAAAAGGCACCTAATTTCTGCAACCCGGTCGGGAGCACGGCGCAGTGCCTTGATATGTTGTGCGACGCCCCCCTGCTTGCCTCTGGTGTCGGCTGCTGGCCGGTTCTCCTCCTCCCTCGCGAGAAGACACTGCAGGCGCAGTCCTTGCTCGTGGTTCGTGGCTTGTATGGAGTTCTGCTCCCGGAGTGGGGATATACGCTCTTTTCCTTATCTTCACTCCGCGCACGAGCTACCGTACGCACGACGCCTTGGCTGCTGCTGGCTTACGTGCAGGCTCGCCCATGTTGAATGGGCCGTGTCTGTCTTGCGTGTGCAGGGAGCGCCTGTCCTGCTTCACCAGACGCGGCTATCTCGTATGACGAGCCTTTACTATATACGCCTGGCAGTCTATACTCCGTCTCGGCTCCCGACAGGATGGCTCATTGCCCGAAATGACAGGCCTTGTTCGGGTACCGGGACAAATGGGGCAGGTCCTCAGACTCGGGCCTGTATTCACAAACCAACCTCAATTTTACCTCGAGTTTTCCTCATCGGTTTCATGTCGTTATTGCGCTTGCTGAACAAAGTATAAGCTAGTATACATTAACCAATCTCATTGTTATATTTTACCCTGTCACCATTTCTGTGCCCTTATAACGCACGTAGAAGGTACAGAAACGTGAGGAAAACGTGAGGAAAGGTCAAGGTTGGTTTGTGAATACTGGCCTCAGAAGTGCAGATGCCTTGAACCTCCAACTGGTAGCCACAGACAGAGCTGCATAGGCACCCGTGACATTGGGCCGTTATTCTTTTACGCAAAGCGAGAAAGTGTCGAGGGTTTAACCATCTTTGAGAACATTCCTCGAAATCTGCAGGGGCTGTCTCCCTATAGAGTGTGTAAGGGTGTACGGATAGAGAATTAACAGCCTCAACGCACGTACACTACGTGTCTGATGCTCATACCATAACCGGCCCTTGCTTCAAGGGATATCAATCAATCAATCAATCAATCAATCAATCAATCAATCAATCTAGTGGCTAAGGTACTCGGCTGCTGACCCGCAGGTCGCGGGTTCGAATCCCGGCTGCGGCGGCTGCATTTCCGATGGAGGCGGAAATGTTGCAGGCCCGTGTGCTCAGATTTGGGTGCACGTTAAAGAACCCCAGGTGGTCGAAATTTCCGGAGCCCTCCACTACGGCGTCTCTCATAATCATATGGTGGTTTTGGGACGTTAAACCTTACAAATCAATCAATCAACCAAGCAAGCAAGCCATTAAGCAATCAGACCAGTAAAGGCTTTGTAGAAAGCGTCACTTCTTCCGACCGGCAGTCGGTGGCTCCATACAAACCAAGTATGCTTTGGTAGTGGAAACCTTAATATAAGCGCATTTCGCGGGCCACGAAAGCATATGGTCTCTCTCCTCTATGCGTTACACGTTGTTTTCGCAAACGCTGCGTGTCGTACTTTCTCCACGCTCGTAATAAATGGGCTTCAGTCCCCGAGAGTACACACATGTAGCGCTGCCGATCGGTGTTTTCGTGCGCCGTAGTACGGCGTATAGTTCGTGCTTTCCGCAGTTCACGAGTCTCGTCGTGATCGCCAGATGACGCGCGAGTCACTTTCGCGCCGACCATGCGACTTATTCTGCGCTGGAAGAGGCCCTAGTTCACGATTCGTGGTGGTTCGTGTCGAACGGGCTATTTCGCGCCGCGTGGCAGCCGCCGTCCAGAAAGAAGAAGAAGAAGGAAAGGAGGGGCCTGCTCTTCGTGCTCGATTATTTCCGAGTCGGCACTCATTCAAGTCTCCATTACTCTCTCTCTCTCTCCGTAGTATATTTGTTTTCTCTTTCTCTGCCGTTCTGGTAACCGTCTTTCTTCTTCGAAAGAGCCTCTTGTCCGCAGTTTATCGTCTGGGCATTGCGCCAACTGTTACAGCTTCCGTTTAGATTGTTTGTTTGATCGTGGCTACGCAAGTTTATAGTTGCTCTGTTTTTGAAGCTGCGTGCAAATGCCACACGCCACGCCTCATCGCGCGTTAAATGAATTACATTTAACCAATGCGAAAATAAGCAGTTCCCACTTGCAAGGGCGGATGCGATCAAGGACCCATTCCACCGATTCTTGTTAGGCTTGAAGCACGAATTGAACGTTTGTTTATGTGCGTCGTGTGAATATGTTATGCCTGAAAAGGCAGTCTTTCGAGGAAAGCAAAAAAAAACACTTGATAGTAAGTGTATACATGATGGAAAGTCGCCTCTCGAACACCCCAGAAGGGTATGAGAAATCCGCCTACTTCAGTTTTTTGAAGCGTTGTCACCGGTTAACTATTAACCACCTATAGATACGCAGCGATACGCACACCTCGAAGCTGTCAGTTTCCTTGTCGTGCGATGGGCTTCTTACTCGTCGACCGCACGAAGAAAACACGCTATCGGCTCATAGACACCTTTGGCGCATAGCATTCCATTGCTGACAGTAGACCCAGATCACAAACTATAGCGGGCAGTGAAAGGAAGACTGGCGCAATGCACATTCATTTTATCGTGAAACCTCAGATCGCTGAAAGAGTGTCCAATTCACTAAGCTTTCGGAGCGCTCATGCTATGCCTTGTACGCGTTTATACGCATAAGCGTGTGCAGTGTTCCCCTTATGGGGAGGGGGGGGGGAGGCAACGTACGTTGAAGGTTTTTTTTTTTTTTTTGCTGCGCCCCCCGTTCTCCTTAAGTTATTAGAGAAGGGGGGGGGGGGGGCACCCAGCGTCATTTGAGTACGCGCATGCGTTTACGGTCAATAGATATGAATCGCCGAACATCGCTATAAGCTTGAGCTGGGCGAAGATCGATGTGTGGTGATCATGGAGTAGCGATGAAGCATAGTTCGCTCGTGTGTGGACTGAAATCTTATTTTTGTTCCTCTCCTTTTCCTCTCCTTAGAGTTGCAAATGTCGGCCATGCTGGCGTGATAAATGAAATCGTCGTGGCGCCATCTTGATGGTGCAATGCCCTCGCTTGAAGTTTACGTGCATCGATGTTCTACGGCAGCACGTCGAGTATATTCACGGCGGAAAGCTTGGCAGTGTTGTCACGATGGCGTAATCTGTGGTCCGACAAAACGCTTATCGCCTCGTTGAGGCGTATCACTGGTGCTAGCTCGCGGACCTATATTATACACTTGCGTGCAATAAGGATACGCAGTGAAACGCCCAGCAATTAAGTGTGCGTGTGATCGAACGTCGACTCTCGGCGCGCCTTCGGATATACCGCCCGGCGCGCATTTTACCGCATCCTTGATGGCGGCGCGGCCATTCGCATTGTCAATTCCGTGCATAAGATGCAGGTGGCAAAGCTTGAGTGCGATTGTGTTTGTTTCGCGCGTTATTGACGATCGCTCGACGGACGAGGTCACGTTTATTTTGTGGTAAATTACACCATAACTCGATTAAGGCTTCCAAAGGGCGAGTGTCACTAAACGACAGGTAATTGTGCGTGAACTCGGCAGGTGCGAAATTTTGCAACCGCGCAGCGCGTCCTGTCCTTTACCTTCTCGCCTCGAATTTCTTCTCGAATTGCGGTTGAGTGTATACAGCTTCCGCAGCGCTGCGGGCAACTATTTGACGCTGTTGGCGCGTCCGGTATCTGGGTTACGTCATGGTCGCGCGCGTAATACACGAACTGCTGCGTGCTGCCAGACTTCACGTATGCGCACAATATACGGACGCGGCTTCGGCATGCACGCTTTCGTGTTCCGATTCGAGCCGCCGCCGTCTCGGGTGGCGCTGGCGTTGCGTGAGAGCGCTCCACAGCTCTCATTACGTATAGGAAGTATAGAGGGATGTGGGGTGTGGACGCTGGGAGGGGCATACACTCGTGTAACGTGTATATATACTCCGCATGCACGTTCCCGTGTGCTCGCTGATCCGGTGCACGTTGAGTAGTCTAGTAGACGTACTATACAGATTTATCGCTCTACCGATTGGCTAACCACGCGTAGTGCTTGCGCCGACAGGGGCGTCGTCATCGGGATATATCAGCGGCGCTTACAAGCGAGCTGTGATGCATGCGCGCCATCGCGCGCTGAGTGCCCAATTGACCCGGTTCGGTTATCCTCGACAGTGTATATACAGTTTCGTCAGCGGCTGTTGGAAATTCGATCTGCTTGCGAAGGTGAAGACTCGATCGCAGAGTGAACAGTGACGTCATCACTGTGGCGGAGACAGATTTCGATGTTAGGGGGTGGCGTTACTGCAGATACATGGCAGCTAATCTATTGCCCGGCGTCGCACCCGTATATTTAACGGGTGTTTCAAGAAATGCGTCCTAAACCCTTAAAAAAACTAAGGGAATGTTATATATTTTTTTGCTCGCTGCCTTCAGAGGAGCTCTTTCTGTAGCGGCAGGCATCTTAAGATGGTGAAATGCATCATTCCGGAAAGTAAATAAGAAAGATAATAAAGCAATTAACTTTTAGTTCATATAGTTGGTTAACTATTTCAAATTTGAGAATTGAAGTTGTTCATGCGAAGAACCGGCCCACCACAGTTTAGAGATATAGAAAGGTGGCCCCTAGTAATTGTTGCGGCGCAATGAAATTCAGCCAAATACGACATTGACAGCCGTTGAACTTGATTGAATTTCATTAACTGACGAACTGCTTTTTGTAACATTTAGTTCTTGATGTGCGGCGATGTTCTTTCGTGCATTTATAGGAATTGCTGTATACGCAACTGCATGCTATGCTCTCAGATGGCAATAAAAAAAATCCATTATGCGCACTCTTGTCGTTCGTTTACGACAGCTGTGCGAATGATTTCGCGTGCTCTTAAGCAAAACTGGAAGAATTGCGTAACAGCGTGAGAAACGGGGCCCAGCAGACTGAGACAGACACCCGAAACACAAACCGCTCAGGTGGTGCAGCGCCTTGTCGAACTCAATTTATTTGTGTGTCCCCTTATTCCTTGGGCTGTCACAATTCTATTTTAACGTGATAAGCGTCGACGAGCATGTTTCGCAGAAATGGCGGCGGTGGCGTCGTTGAAAGCAGCGTTGGCCGCGAGCAGAAATTTGAGGAAGATGCAAATAAAGATATAGCAGCCGCGGGGCGTTTGCACTTTGGCTTTCCTTGCACAGTGGTGTGTGTGTGTGTGTGTACGTGTGTGTGTGTGTGTGTGTGTGTGTGTGTGTGTGTGTCAAAGAAAGAGAGAGCGGAGAGAGGGAGAAGAGATATCGCGTTCTACTGTTGAAGTCAAAGCTTATAAGGGGTCTCCAATTTTAAGGCGCCAACCAGCCCGAGTAAACCCCTTATTAACAATGCACGCTGAGTGCAGAGCTTGTCCTGTTTACGTGCCTCTTATGTATTTGTAGCGCTTGCTAAGATTCACAAGTTCTACGCCCACCAACTATAGCCCAGGTTTCTACGTTGAACGTTGAGTGTATACTCGATAACAATGTGAAGAAAGGAATACTTAATACGAGGTCTCTTATCGGTGTAGCGTGGGAAATTTCGTTCCAATTTAGAAACACTGTATATCTGTTCCCGACCTTCCTGCAGGACCGACGAGCGCACGTATCTAGCCCTAATATAGAAAGCGTACTGGGACTCACTGGAGGACACGTCGAACGAATGACTCCTTGGCGGCGGTCATAGAGCTTGCCGGCAGCATCTGCTGGGCAGGTGTTGCAAGGAGGCGGGATGCTTAGTTTGGCCACTCGGCCGTGTGAACTTCACGCGGTCATCTTCTGACCCGCGTCCTCAGAGCACGCCGCGCCGCTAAATCGGGATACGCAGCTCCGCGGAGGGAAGGCAGCTTACGTACGCAAGTTCGCACGCCGGCCGCAGTTCTGGCTCGTGATGGTCGAGGAATATACAGGAGAAGGGTGTAAGCGGAGGTCGGCCTAACGTACGTGCATACGAAGACCGCCGCCGCAATTATCACACTCAAAATTAGGTGGCGGGCAATTAACGTGCGCGCGCACTCTTTCGGAGCGTGTTAATGAAGTCTAACTCTTGCTGGCTGGTAAAACGCTTATCAAACGCTGTCATAGCGAGGTCAAACAAGGTCACGCCTTTAGGCGTGCGCGAGGGGGGACGCCAAACCCCCCCCCCCCAACCCCCCCTCTATCGTCTTATGGGGCGTCAGAGCCTGACCCTTAAGCGTTCTTAGGTGGGCTGGTTTGTTCGTGAAAATTGGGGCAAAACAGCGCACACAAAATGATGAAGAACATACAGGGCACATCGCTACGAACAGATTTATTTATTAGAAAAGCGGACAGTATATAGGTAGGTGAACGAAAATTGCGTAAACGTTGTCGAGTGATCCGGCAGGCCGACATTTACTATCAATTCGGCTAAGGTTCTATAAAATGCGGCGAAAGCACATTTCATGAAACCGTAAACTGAAGGAAGAAATGGCAAAAAAAGAGCATGACATGACGGTCGATCGGTACGGAACTGATTAAAAGTGCTAAAACCGGACATTGATAAATTAACAAAAACGAAGAAGTTGGGTCTAACAAAAAAAAAAGCTTTGTAAACAAGTGTCTAAACTTGAAAACAGCGACCACCAACAATGCAATAGAAAACGAAATAAAACAAGAAAAGAAGCGTGCGATTGATTAAAGTGATTGTTTGGAAAACAGGGTTATGGCCGCGCAGTTTCCTTACTAGAGTGGCGGCATAAGGTCCCACGATGTTGCATTCCAAGAGCTCGCATCTTCAGTGATCTTTACCCCTGCAAAGCGCAGAGACCAAAGGCAGGCCATTTTGACTAAAAGCACGCCGTCTCTCTCGCTTTTCCTTTTTTAACCAGTCCGAAGCACGTTGACATTTGTGATATTTATTGGGCTGTTTCACGTCCCAGAACCACGATACGATTATGAGAAATGTCGTAGTGGAGGGCTCCGAAAATTTCGACCACCTGGGTTATCTTGACGGGCACCACGTTAACACAAGTATACACAGGCCTGATTCATTTTCGCCTCCATCGAAACACGCCTGCCGCAGCCGGGATTCCGATTTCTCCATGTTCGGTTTTAGAGGTCGAGCACCCTAGCGGGTTCGCGTGTCTTTTGGTCTCGTCCATCGGTAAATCGGGAGGGGGGGAGGGGCGGGCATAGGCGTGCGCACAAGGGGGGCCAGCCCCCTACCCCTTGGAACACCTAAGAGGGGGGGGGGGTGCAAAGTCAGCCCCATATATTGCCATACTATGGAGAGGGGCGTGGCGAAAAACCTTTGCCTCCCCCCCCCCCGAAGGGGAACCCTGCGTACGCCTGTTAGGGGAGGGGAATGAAACTTTGCCCTTCTAATGGGATACCGGCCGCACGTCTACGGTCGTGCCTGAATGCGGATCCAGGATTCCATTGCGCCGTTGGAGAAATTGGAGTTTTCGTTTGTTTGTTTTCCTTCTCTTAGTGGTCTCGGCGAGCGGGGGTCGCGCCAGAGGCTTGTGAGAGCGGTCCACGTGGCTGGTATGAACCCTGCTGTAGCATAGTGCGGGGGCGTGTGGGAGTTGCGCAGCCTCATAACTGCAGATAAGCCGCCGGGATAAACGGCGCCCGTTTATGCACGACCTCGCATGCGCCGCGCCTTAAATTCGTGGCGCCTGTAAGCATGCATGCGTGCTCCGTGCGAACTGCGCTGATTGCTCACGCTTTCGAGTATATCAGGGTCGTCTCGTTTGTGTATTCTTTTTTTTTTCTTTTTAACACAGGGAACACGCGCCCTCGAGGAAGAGAGCACGACATCTATAGAGCAGCTCTGCGTTTAGCTTTCCTGTGAAGACGTGTGCTTCGTGCTTTCGAAGGAGTATTACATTGTGCAGCATTCTATGTTCCAGGTGAAAAATATTTCCAGAGGACGTTTCGGGGGCAGCTCGATCTACAATTTAACCCCGTGTTCGTCAACAACGTTAAAAAAAAGGATGGAAAATAGAGGGAAAAGAAAAACAGGGAGGTTAACCAGCCTATAGGCAGCCGGTTTGCTACCCTGCGCATGGGTGAGGGATGGGGGAGATGAAAGAGAGCAGAGAGAGAAGAGAGAAACAGCACATTCGGCAGCACACGCGCGCACACTCAGTCATAAGTCCAGTCTTGTCTTTCGCGGTGTGTGACATTGCTGTTACAGTCGCTTGTTCAAGTCGGTGTCGCGTAGGAATTTCAACAGAGCTTTCGTCGCCTTCTGTTGCAATGCCTTCTCTCGGAACAACGTTCAATGTGGCGGTATACCTCTTGGTGCTCTTCAAGATGCTATAGCGATGCATTGTTGCGCAAATATAAATGCACAAGTTCGTCTATGTTTCGGGGCTCCTTCCGCGGGTATTATTTTATACTTCGTATTTAATTTTGAATTCCCGACGGACGTCGCCAGATGGGGGAACAGTATCCACCTCGCAATTTCGGTTCCGCGAATTGCGAGCCATGTCGTGTCGTCGTGCTTAATTGTCGCTATTATTTGGTTGTTGTGCGGAGCACCTCATCGCTTTGAGTATACGATAGTTACAAAAGATTACTTAGAACGGCATTACGTGGAGCGGCTTTTTCCTTTAACGCGTGTATGCATTCTCCTCGTCTGTTGTCCCTGCGATTTGTCGTGTGCGAACGCGCGCTATGTTTACTGCATGCAAATCCGCGTTTGCGGGCGCATTTACTCCTCATGTACATATCTCACGCGATCGCAGCACTCACCTTCACGTTTCTGCTCGTTAACGTGACACACCGACAGCTCTTTCACGTATACGTATACCAATGGGAGTTGTCCTCAACGCGTATAGTGGAGAGACAGGAGAATACCACTTGTACCTGGCGCCTATTGTCTATAGGTGGTGTTGGACGGGCGATCGGAAGTACAAGGAAACCCTGCGGTGACACGTCGTGCTGTTTGGTTTCTTTCTCGGTCTGTTGTTTGCCGCGATCGCAGCGGCAAATAGCGTCATTAGAGAGTTTTAGTACTGCGTACGTGGCGGCGTTGCGTACGTAAGGACGCCACGTTCTGCGTAGTGCGCATGCGCAGACCGCAATGCACACGTATCGAGTTACGTACGCAGCCGCTACGTACGCACGCATGAGATGCGTGCGTGCGTACGTATGAGCTGATCGCGCCGCTCTCGAACAAGTTCGCGACAGCGCGAGACCTCGTTTTGCAAAATGGCGGCATCGAAGGCAATCACCGACCGGCTCTGTGGCTTAAAATATGGCCATAATCTGGCTATAACACTTGGATTAGCTCACATTGGCGGTCAACAACACGTGCTTCTATTTTGATCTACCAGATGGCACAAGACGCTTCACGCTCGTTACGTACGCGGGTAGTATACGGCGTACTAAAAGCCGATTAGTGGCAAACGACGCCACGTAACGCAAGGCGCTTGCGTGATGCGTACGTAGCACCATTCCGCAGTACTAAAACTCTCTATTGACCTCCTCGGTGGTCCACTCTCGTGGTCGCCAACCCTGCGGTCCCCACGTGTGTGACCACCGCGCATATAGGTGTAATTGCTGTTCTCTCTCGCGTGCGCGTCTCAATTGGCAAACTATATATAATACGGTACGCGTTCGCGCCGTCTCGATTCGTGAAAAAAAAAAAAAATCGGTGCATGCCGCGTCGCGGAAGCTATATGCAGGTCGCGTTTGACCGATAGTCGAATTCGTATAGGGTGGTGGTTCTGTTGAAATAGAACAGCTATATACAAGTCGGTATATAGAAAAACGTCAATACGCACACAGAAAAACGTCAAAACGGCACACAGAAAAACGTCAATAAACTAGAAAGAATCCAAAGAAAAGGTGTAAGGCATATATACTCTAAGTTTCGTCACACTGATTCACCTTCTGAGTTAATTAGAGCTAATGGCATTGAACTCCTTGAGTCATGACGGAAGACATTTAGGCTTAATTTTCTTTCCCAACTTCTTCAAAGACAAACAGCACTAGACCCTACACAGTACCTGACACTCATATCGACAAGGCATACGAGACAATATCACCCCGGAACCCTAACACATTATTTTGCACGGACAGATGCATTTAAATTTTCTTTTTTTTCCACGAACAGTGGAAGAATGGAACCTTCTAAAAGACTCTGTTTAAAGATTCACTTTGGTTGATTTACTGTGTGTAAACTGTGTGTTGGGTGTGTAAACCTGTACTTGTATGTTGAATTCTTTCCTTTTTCCTTTTTTACGTGACTTGAGTGCCTAACATGTACTTGCTACTTGTACCGTGCCCACCTGCTTGGACCTGTGAAGGTCTGCAGTATGCATTGAATAAAATAAATAAATAAAAAATATGCACCGCATACTACAGTTCCTTCTGATAAAGCAAACTCGTGGTCGAAACTTATCAATACAAGTTGCAAACACTCGTATTTTTTGAGGGGTTGGTTTTTCTCGGATCGGCTGTATGCCGCCGCAGTCCTATAGCGCAGTGCTGCACCGTACTAAAATGAGAAGGTGCGTACTTCCCCGTGTGTGCAGGTCGTGAATGGTGGTTCCCCCCTTTCTTATTCGTTTTCCGAGTGTGCGCGCGCGGTGGATCGTTGACACTGCGGTGATGTCGCCGCGCTGTCTCAACCGCGGGAAGTGGGACGCTCTTGATGCCGTCCGTGCAGCAGCAGCTCGTAATCGAGTCGCTCTTTCGAGGCTTTCTCCGTTAGTGACCTCCTCCCAATCTCTCACCTTCTCACCCTTTCGTTCATCTCGTCTCGTCTCGTCCACTTTCCCGCAGGCCGAACGGACTCAGTGATTGGGGTAACCTCGTGTAAGTGCGTGCGCCCGCCGCTGATCTAGCTATAGGGCTAAGGTAATGGAGAGTTGGGGAATAGTAAAGCCTACCCCTTTCCCCTTGAAACTTTCATGTTTGCATATATGTATTTGAAACCTGGAGTCTTACAAAGAGGGTTCAGCTTAAATTGAGGACGACGCAGCGAGCAATGGAAAGAAAGATGGTAGGTGTAACCTTAAGAGACAGGGAGAGAGCGGAGTGGATTAGGGAACAAACGGGGGTTAAGGATATCATAGTTGAAATCAAGAAGAAGAAATGGACATGGGCCGGGCATGTAGCGCGTAGACAGGATAACCGCTGGTCGTTAAGGGTAACTATAACTCGATTCCCAGAGAAGGTAAGCGGGCTAGGGGGAGACAGAAGGTTAGGTGGGCAGACGAGATTAAGAAGTTTGCGGGTATAAAGTGGCAGCAGCAAGCACAGGACCGGGTTAACTGGTGGAACATGGGAGAGGCCTTTGTCCTGCAGTGGACGTATTCAGGCTGATGATGATGATGATGATGATGATGATGATGATGATGTTACTCCGTCGGCGACTCACTTTTATTGACCAACATTGAAACAGCCGGTGGATTTTCAATTCGCTTTCGTCTTTAACGGCGGAAAGATCGTTACTATAGGTGGTCTAGGTCGTTGCTAAGTGATTTTTTTTTTTACGAAAAACCGACGTCGTTGCGTTCTCAGCGGCTCTGCAACGTCCAGACCATGGCTTGTCGAACCGCGATTTCAGTTACACCGAGGAATAAACCTGACATTTCTTGACGTATAGGTCAAGGTCCACTTTCGCGATCTTATTGGCCGGGCAGAAATATGATCGTATTAAACGCATTAACATGCATTATATAAATAGACGTTGGCTGGGAATTTAAAAAATAAAGACCCGTTAGGCCAGTGAAAAAAAAAAACGCGTTATGCAAATCGTATAAACGAAATTCCAGTATATATTTTTTTTAGTTTTCTACTTTACTTCCTCTTGCATGAATATAGATGAGCTGCAGTTTATCGTAAATAAATAACTGAACCACATTTGGATTCAGAGGTCATTAGCCGATAAGGAAGTGGGAAAACGAACGCTCACAGACACTCGTATCTAATTTCTTGCTTCCTTTTTGCAGCGAGGCTCTTGCTTTCGCTTATACCTCTATACTCGGAGTGCTGCACGTCGTTATGTCCGCATCGCTGATGTGCTTATAATCAGGTCGTTTTGTTGTTGTTGTTTTAATCGCTGCGGTGTACAAGCAATTCTTGCATGCCGTGCGAATGCCGCCCGGTGAACCGGTCTCGCGGCGACTCCCGCATCGATAATTCCTGGCGGGACATTTATCATACATCAACTTAAGACTGCCGTGTGTATACGCTAGCCCTTGTATCGGTTTGTTTGAATGTCCTGATGCGCCGTGGAACTGACGCAAGCACGCAACGAAGATTTCTGCGATCCAGGTCGACACCAAAACTATATATATATAGCACGGATGAACGTGGTGTGTTTTTTCTCTGATAAGGGATGTCTGTTTTGACGTTCTCATCGAAATAACTGTCGGCGTTCCCGCTGTGTACTAGTGTCGGTACAGATTCCTCATTGAAGAAATGACCGGTAGCCACGACGACGATGACGACATGCGTGCTCTGTTCGATGTATTTATGGCCATATATGGTCATATATGGCCGTAAAGAGACACGCACCGCTTGCGTTGCGTCTTGCGTGCGTCTCTGAACGCTCGATCGTGTTGTTGCCGCTGATCGATGGTGTAGTGACGACCGCTAAAGACAGGCGCTTTCGCACTGAGCTGATGTTTTGACCGGTAAAAAAAAAATCGGGCGGCGTAATGAAAAAAAAAATTCGCTATTGTTGGTATAGGGCTAAAACGTATCGCTAAATCAAAGCAAGTAAAGAATAAATCGGTTGATTGATTTGTAGGGTTTAACGTCCCAAAACCACTATATGGTTATGAGAGATGCCGTAGTGGAGGGCTCCGGAAATTTCGACCACCTGGGGTTCTTTAACGTGCACCCAAATCTGAGTACACGGGCCTACAAGATTTCCGCCTCCATAAGAATAAATCGGTTTGGTTTTACGCTGTATAACTCTAGTGAAATAACGCCTCTGTTCCACTCGGAAGGTCGGGAGACGAAGGCCTCGGAAATAAGTTATAAGATAAAAAAATTAGAGTACTGTAATTTGCAGTATACATTCGTAATAATATGTGGCGCGTTTGATGTGCCAGAGCCGCGATGAGATTGTGTGAGGCACGCCGCTCAGTGTAGGACTCCCGATATTTCGACCATCCTTCTTTTTTTTCGTTTTTTTTAAACGTGCGTTGACATCACAGTGCACGCGGGCCTCCAGAATTTCGCCTCCGTCGAAATGCGACCGGTCTGGTCGGGAATCGAACCAGTGAAATATGCATCAGCAGCCAACCGAGCACACTGTGCGACCGCGGTGGACTTTGCACTATACATATTCAATCGAAAAAAAGTTGCACGGGGTGATATGATCTCTTGCGACGATGCATACTATAGGCTCCGCTCCGGTACATTGGCGATTCAAGGAAATCGAAGCTTGTTATCGAAGCTGGAATAGAAACATTGGAATGGGCAGACCGAGTTCTATAGTCTGCTCTATAGATTCTCTCCCGCTGTGCTGCAAAACTGGTGGCACGCTTCTGCACTTCTCAGGCTAACAACGTGACGCTCGAAATTGGGCCCTTAATCTATCGTTCGACTGGCGTTTGATTCTGATTATCGCGGCTATACACCTTTTCACAGGAAGGAAAAAAAACACCGCCATGATGGGCTGTGCGCGGGAGTACAAAGGCTAAGGGCGCAGCGTTGCCAGTGCATTTCCGAGGGGACGCGCCAATTCGCACAGCCCAAGGAGGGCTATGGCGGCGCCCAGGGAGGCGTTTATGAAAAGGTCAATACTGCCATCATGCTAGGAAGCGCAGCCACTATTACAACAAACACACAACACAAGCGCTTAACTTCAACTAAACGTTTATTACAAACGTCAGAGCATATAAAGGGGATGAAAAGAGAAAAAGAGCAAAGTGAATAAAAAAGATAAAAATGGTAGACAACAAAAAACACACGTGCCAGTCCCGTACATCACTATCCGTTATTGTCTACACCCCATCCAAAAAACATGGTTCTTTCCGCGTGAGCGAGATAGAGGGTGCACTAACACAATCAAAATGTATTTGTTGTAATAGTGGCTGCGCTTCCTAGCATGATGGATCCTTACGAACTGGCCCGATACAATTGTTTATTGAGTCAATACTGCGACTCAAATAGTGTTAATCTGTTGCCAGATAATATAGCGTTCGGTGGTTTACTAAGGTTAGCGGGTACTAAAGCGGGTGAACCGTTGAATCTGTCTCGAATGCAGATAGAACTTGTTGACGTTTGCTCCCTGTGTTGGACATGCACACTGGCGTGCCTGAGTGGGAAAATGCTAGAAAAGAGACGATGTTTGAGCTGTTTACGTGGAGCTGTATAGCGGGTGCATTGACTATAGAGCTGCGGCGTGACGTTCTCTAAAATCCGGGAGAGAAGCGACTCTCGTGGTATGCGAAAAGTCCTCGTCTTGTACCGTGCCTTTTTTTAGAAAGCACCGCATTCACTGCTATACACGCACAGCGCATATGCACCGCGTTTTTTTTTTTTTCACTCTTGACGTAGAGCTTCATTCTTGGCGTATACAAGTGAACCTCTGCAAATGCTTGTGTCCATTTGGGCCTATATAAGTAACTGAGTCGTGTCAAAACGACTTCATTGTTATAACAATGCTAACGAAGCTGTCGACGACTTTTTGGACCACTTTTTTTTTTTCATCGTGTCGACGAGAGGAAATGCCAGTGCTCTTGTCGGAGCTTTGCCTCTCCAAGGACATGTTCATTATTAAAACAGGCATTCTTCCCATTTCTGAGCACTGTTCTGTATGCCAAGTTATTTTTTTCGTCCACTTTTGTTTCTTCACACTTACATTTCAATTCCAATAACATTCCTATATTTTCCATGGCGCCATTGTATGTCAGTTCTCATTAATAATGCACTCTACTGATAGTTTGTCTCCGCGCGCCTCTTTTTTGTGAAGACATCTGAGCCGTTGTTTTTTAACTGGAACGGCAGAATCGCGCTCCGCGACAAAATTGTGCGTAGCCAACACCCACATCTCCTTAGCTCTCTTTCTGCTTTTTTTTTTGTTTTCGCGAGAGATCGCACATTATTAAATTGGATTTATTGGGAGGTGTTTTGGGTTAAGAATATTCTGAACGTATATTACGGTTTAGTGGCGTGTCGTGCCTTGCGAAAAGAAAGTGGGTGCAATGGTGTCTGCATGCAGAGGGCTACAAAAAGTGGCACAATGGCCCCCCGGCAAGCGTTTCGACGCTCTTCCCAACGCGATACAAGTCTAGTTTGCGCTACTCCGTAGCAAAATCCCTCCACTGTGCACGAGAGGATGTTGTTAAGTTAAACTAATTTTAAAAACTATTGAATATTCAAGTAATCCGAGTCTGGAAAATGGAGGCCAGGGTCCATCGTGTGCAAGACGAATTGGTCGAAATACGGGCCGAAAGGGTACGCGGCGAAACTATTGCCGTCCCGGGTCCGTGGGACGAAGTGGACCGAATCGCGAAAACAACCAGGTGTTTCTCTAAATAAACGCGGTCACCAATTTTCGGCTCTCCGCGGGCCGTCGTCGTTACGACGCGACGTATACGAGCCACGCGTGCGATTTCACCGTGTCCCTGCAAACGAGCATCGTACACGTCGGCGGCTACAGCGTGGTGGTGGAGTGTGACCCGATTTTTTGGCTGCTCTCTCTCTCTCTCTCCTCGGTGGGCGGTTATAAATGCTCTCCCCCTGGAAACAACCGCGAGGCGCGTTCACGTGGCGCCGCCTCTTTTCATCTTCGTGCAGAGACTTGCAACCGTGGGTGCCTCGCTCCCCTGGGTCTCTGGCGCACTTTGCCAGCCTGCTTGGGCTGCGGTCGTTTGCGAAATCTCCCATCGACACCGCCGCCGCAGACGAGGCCAACTTGCGCTCCCGCGGGTCGCGTAGGAAGGGGCCCTTATTCGCTCTTTGTGCGCCTTCGGGCTCGACGCGGGGGTCGTGTCCTCTGACGCGGCTCTGTTCCGCGCGCCCGGGGTCTTTCCGCATGTGCCACCTATGGGCCTTTTCTTTAGTTTAGATAGTTAAGCCGTCTCGGTGGTACAGCGGTTATGGTGCCCAGCCTCTGACCCAAAGGGTGCTGGTAAGATCCCGGCCTCGGCTGCATTTACGTGGAAGCCAAATGTCAACTCCCGTATTTAGGTGCACGTTAAATGACCCCAAGAGGTCGAAAATTTCGCAGCATTCCACTACGGCCGCCCTGCGTCCCCCCCCAATCATAATGTGGTTTTGGACGTAAAACCCTGTAGGTGTACTGTTATGGTTTATATAGTAGTTCTAAACGGAGGGTAAGTTGGTCAGCTGAATGCATTTGTCTTGCGCCATTATATGTAGGACGTCCCAGCTATATATAGATGACTTGCGTGTGACGTCCTGGATGCAGCTTGTGGACGTGTACTGGCGCTCCATGAAGCGGCTTCGATGATAACTTGCGATGAATGTGCTGCTATGCGATAACGACGTAAACTGAATGCATTTTCGTGCAGTTATTGAAACAACCGGCGTGTGTGATAACTAATCTTATATTGTGAACGTCGCAATTACCCCTCCCTCCCCCTTTTCTCTCTCTTGCTGGTTCTTCAAGATGGTGGTTTTAGTGACGTCTATGCGTTACCTAATTACTAAAATTCGTCTTCTTTGCTTATTGGCGTGTTTTTTTTTTCCTAACAATATTTAGGTTTTTTTTACGTTCCAAAACCACGACATGATTACGAGGTACACCGCATTGAAGATATCCTGAAATGTCTACTACTTATCTGGGGCCTTGACGTGCCCTGGCGTCGTGCCTTTCCGCCTCCACCGAAGTGCGACTTCCACGCCTGGTACCGTACCCGTGACCTTCAGGCCAGCAGCCAAGCACCCTAATCACAGATCCACCGTTGTGGGCTTAATAATTGTTCTTTTCTGTGTGCCTAGCTGACTGCCTTACTGTTGTCGGGGGAAAGGGGCAAATGGCCGAACTCTGTGGACGTCTGCTTGTAGCCGTATATTTTGTGCCCTGCCACGATAAAGTGCGTTTTCAAAGGGTTGATTGATATGTGGCGTTTAACGTCCCAGAAACCATCATATTATTACAAGAGACGCCGTAGTGGAGGGCTCCGGAAATTTCGACCACCTGGGGTTCTTTAACGTGCACCCAAATCTGAGCACACGGGGCTACAACATTTCTGCCTCCATCGTTTTCCGAGGGTGGTGAACGTTAAGTTAGCTCATGGTTGACTTGGCATCTAAAGTTGACACTGTGCGAGTGGCGATCGCAACGTGTCGTTTGCTTAATGGTGTCTTTCAATATTCAAGTAATTAGCACACACAAAAAAATATTCGATGGTGGGAGAGTACGTGAGCACCGTATAGGTCTCGTTAGAGTGTGACTAAATACAGTAATACTAAATAAAACAAATTATCCTATGTATCGCACCTGCCTTATTAGGATTTACTTTTCCACCAGTGAGTTGAGTGTCTCTACTTCCAGTTCAAAATGGCGACGCTCCTCACATGGAAACGCTTTCAGGTGTCCGAATGTACAGAGTCGCCGACTTCTTATAGGGTGATTTGCAGCGCAGTGCACACATACGCACACGTGAAGTTGGCCTCCCAGGCAGTGCATCCGATGTTCCTCGGGCAATCGAGCGGCGACGTTCTCGAACGAACTTCGTGAGGCGCCGGCAGCGCGGCTTTCGTCCCCGCCTCTTTCGAACTCGCAAGGGGCGTAAACGCACACTTCGTCACCTTCGAACTACGGCTTTTTTTTACGGCGCTCTTCTTCTTTTCCTCCTCCTCGGCTGTCCAACCGACAGCTCGAGTATATAGTCTATGGAGCGAGCTGCACTGTAAAAGCTGTCCCGTTGAGTCAACGACCGCTGGTCAGGCGGTCCTGTTTGTTTTTCCAGCGCTCGCGGGCACAATGGTCTCTTCTCCCGACTTTTGGAAGAGGAGGAAAAAGAGAAATAATTGACGGGGCCCGCTTATGTGTGCTCATCGCGCGAAAACTTTCGATGTGTGTGTGTGTGTGTGTGTGTGTGTGTGTGTGTGTGTGTGTGTGTGTGTGTGTGTGTGTGTGTGTGTGTGTGTGTGTGTGTGTGTGTGTGAAAGAGAGAGAGAGAGAGTGAGAGCTGTTTCTTCTACATAGGAGATGGCGATAACGGGCATCTTTGTACTCCGTGCGGCATCCCGCCGCGTTGCGCGTTTTGACTCCAAGGGAGAAAGTTGGGGGGGGGGGGGGGAGGTGCTCAGCAATGGAGTATAGTATACTGACCTGCAGTCTCTCACTGGAGACCGACTGTGCTTTCGCTGGGGCTTTTGTTTGACTAACAGACAACGCTGCTTCTCTCTCGACCGGTCTTTTCGTCGACGCCTTGAGAATAACGGCTGTTGCACACAAGTCCTCGTCCAGGAAGCGATGAAGTGGCATGCCCACTTCGTTGGTGTAGTTCCCGGCCGGCGAAAAGCTTTTTTTTTTGTCGATTTTCGCGAACTCCTTTCGTTGGTTTGTTGATACTTATCTCTTTCGAAGCAAAGAGAAGGCTTGAAAAACTCCGCGCCCCCTGTTCGGTTTCTGAGTGATGTGGTTAAACTATGGCGGCAAGCTGCCGCCGCGTTTGTGAGTTGTGGCTATCGATATTTTTTTTCTCTTTATTATTTCCTTCGTAGGGAAATGGAGCGGAATGCTTTTTTTGTCTGCCCGACCCGCTGACCTGGCCCGAGCGCGGAATTGCCGACGCCACATATTGGACAGTTACACTTCGCGCGAAATGAATAGGCTGTTGCTGCATTGCATTGCTGTATAGCATTGCTGTATAAAGCTCACGCTATGATAACTGAAGGTGCCGTTTTCTCATTTCCCGTTTTCCTTATTCATTGCATAACATGCCCTGTTTAGTTACAACATTGAGTCGTGCATATGCTATAGTTATGGTGACATCGTCTTTCCATCATACTGTTTGCAGCTGAGCGTATACCAAGCGAACCCTATAGGCATGCCGCTATTGTATGCTATGTTATGGCGTCGTGTGCTTATATCTCGTGGAATCCAGCCTGCTGCTCTTCTTGACCGTCGGATATATCTTGCCTTCTCGCTACTTCCCGTGTCCACTTCCTTTTCGATTTTGACTGAGATGCCCTTAGCACCCGTTTGTTCCCTGACCGTGAAGGCGAGCTGCGTGTGATGGGGCGGCAGATGGTTAAGAGGGAAGATGAGATTGAGAAGTTTGCGGGGATATAACGCGGCCGCAGCAAGCACAGTGACTGGTTAATAGGAGAAACATGGGCGAGGTATTTGCCCTGCAGCGCGCGTAATTCTATACTGGTCATAATAGAAAGGGAGATCTCGGAGTCTGAAAAATTGACTTAACCATGGCTGAGCCTGATTGGTTATCTTGCACCGGGCGAGCGGGATACTTACGACAAATTGTGAAATAAAGCAGATATATATATATATATATATATATATATATATATATATATATATATATATATATATATATAAATATATATATATATATATATATATATATAAAATAAGGGAAAGAAGTGTATACCTAAGGGCTCGTTTTTCCGTGTTTTAACACAATATTAATGAGATATAACAGACAGTAATGCCAAGGAATGTACAGGGGAAGTTATTAAAACCAATGGAATGTAAATAAGAAGAAAGAAAAGTGGATGAAAAAATTACCAACTGTGAGCAGGAATCGAACCTACGACCTTCGAATTACGCGTTCGATGCTCTCTCCCTTCATCAGGGGATCCCTCCCTTCATCAGGGGATCCCCTTCATCAGGGGATCCCCTGATGAAGGGAGGTCCCCTCCCGAAACTGTTGGGAAATAAATATATTTATCCTTGTTGACAACGCTCCCGTTGTGCCATATCCCATACCTTCACGAAGACTAACTGGCCCATTGAATTATTACTCCCACTATATATATATATATATATATATATATATATATATATATATATATATATATATATATATATATATATATATATATACACGTCTTGAGGACGCGCGGGCGAGAAAGGAACACCTCTGCAGTGCGGCTCTCGCGTCGCGCCTGCGGTGGCTGCTAAGGTTACTCCGCTGCTGCCGTCTTTGCGTATTTTTAGCTGCAGTGGTGGGAAGCTAAAATCTCGAGCCGCCAGTCTGGTATGGTTGCGGTGGTGGCGCGTCGCAATTCTTCGGTTGTTGGCGCGCGTATACGCGCAGGTGTATATACGCACGCTCTGCCGTATGCATCGCAATTCGCCGCCGTTGGCATGCACTGCGTGTGCATGCAGTGCAGGCGTCCATTTCACTCCCTTCAAGGACGCTTTAGAATAGATCGCATCGCGCCCTTCGAGGCCACGCCGCAATGCTGCTTGATTTGCGCAGCATCTCTGGAATCCCCCGAGTGTCGGTTTATATAGGATGGCTCGAGGTCACAGCGTGCGCTTTGCTGCCGCGCAGTTGTTCTTTTTTTTTCTAATTAATTTTTATTTACGTGCTGAAGCCTTTTTTTTGTTGTTGTTGTCCTGTTTAGCGAGTCACAGGGACCTCGTCTCACGCCTCGGTATTCTTAAACGACTCTCGTTGACCTAAACATGTTCCTTGGCGCGTCACCCAGGAGTTCACGTATATAGAGCCGCTCCACCACTGCGGATATTTATAAAATGCGCTTGAAAAACTCGCTCCTGTACTTAAACAGCTGTAGCGCAAAAAAGGGTAACAACGGAGTGAGAGAACAGTGAGGACAAGTGCTAGCTGTTCTCCTAGTCTGTTGTTTGCCTTTTTTTTTTTTGCGCTTCAGCTCTTTAAGACATGGAATACGAACTAGCCCGCTCCCACACCACACTTCGCTCATGTACGTCAAGGATTCGCCTGAGAAAGACACCTTCGTTCCCGCTTGGCTGTAAAGGTTTCGTTCTAGAATCGCTGTGTTGAGAGAGAGATTTCTTGAGGGAGAAAACCTTGGTAGAGAGAGAGAGAGAGAAAACCTGGCAGCCTGGCCTTAATCAATTTTCTGACCTGCTATATACTCGACATTATAAAATAGAACGGTGTGGAAAAGAGATGGAGAGGAAAGGTTTTGATGACGGGAAAAAAGGTGGCGATGAAACGAAACCTCGAATGTCCAAAAAAAAACCATTTGCGGTCCCTTGTACATTTCGATCTTGGCTGGGCAAACTCTTGTTCTGTGCTTGCGTAATAATGCGCTGATGGCGAGGTGGAGGTCCCAACGGAACTTTTCGCCCACACTTGCTGCTTGACAGATTGAAGCTCGATTGCCATATGTCAGTCTTGTTTCTTTCAGTCACCTTCTCGAGATACCGCCCCGCCGCGGTAGTCTAGTGGCTAAGGTACTCGGCTGCTGACCCGCAGGGCGCGGGTTCGAATCCCGGCTGCGGCGGCTGCATTTGCGATGGAGGCGGAAATGTTGTATAGGCCCGTGTGCTCATATTTGGGTGCACGTTAAAGAACCCCAGGTGGTCTAAATTTCCGGAGCCCTCCACTACGGCGTCTCTCATAATCATATGGTGGTTTTGGGACGTTAAACCCCACATATCAATCAATCAACCTTCTCGAGATAGCGAATAGGATGTGCGTCTTCGTCGACCTCGCCGTCTTAATTACCTTTATCTTTCTCTCTCCGTGTACCCTAAAATGGCTTGCTCGCAAGAGCTGGTTGAACGTCGGCCGACGGCGCTCGAAGTCGGCGCCCTGTCTCCGAAACCCTTCTACCTCTGCGCGCGCGTACAAAGCAGCAGCAGCAGCAAGCAGTAGCAGCAGCCGGTGGAGCTCTCGTCGCCCGCGTGCTTCCGAGTGGTCTGTTTTTGCTCGCGGTTGGCAACTGCCGCACGCTGTTCGCGGAATGGAAAAAAAAAAAAAAGCGTCGTGGCGCTTTCTTGGCGCCTTGCCCCACATTGACGACGTCCCCGCGCGCACGATGCCGTTCATTTCTTTTTTTTTTTTTCCCAGGGAGGCGACGCAAGGCGTTCTCCACTTTTGTCGCGCATGGCGTCCAGTGGGGATGTTGTACTTTCTCGTGTCTCCCTAGAAAAGAGCCGCGGATGGTGCCCCGGAGACTTACCCTCCGTATTCACAAACGCTCCTCGACTCTTACTTTCACCCTTCACTTGACAGAGTTGAGCAACTGCGCCACCTCTCGGCTGCAAATGACGCTGCGCTACTCAAGAATCGCAGCGGACTATCGCTAAATACGCAGTGACTTGCCATGTTTAGAGATGGCGCTCCCATCGGCTTTCTCAGGTGAAGGCGAAGCGTTGAGTGAAGGGAGGTTCTATAATACGGGGGTTAGCAGGCTCGTTCATTCACTGGCCTTTCGGTCCGCGCCAAGTCTCGTTGTAACGGAATCGCTGCAGTGTATATAGGAAACGTCGCTTTATTCGTAATATCGCTTTATGCGACGTTATACGCGAGGTATCAGTGCAGTTCGTCTGTTTTTTATCTTGAAATTAGCGGCATCTGTGAAGCGCGGTGCCCGAGGCAAACCGGTTATACGATTCACGTGCGCACCGATATTCCCGCCAACTTCGACTTTAAAAAAAGCAAGTTCTCCGTAGGCCACTGCAGCGCTGACGGCAAGACTGATCACGTGACCATAACCGACAGACGAAACGGCCTCCAGCGCATGCGTCAGAATATGGCTGCTTCTTTATGTTTAGTTTTTTTTCTTTTTCAATGCAGCTTCTCTTGAACCGTGTTCCTATTTACGGTATACGTTTGACAAATATGCAGGCTAATCGCGTGCCCTTGCTGCGCAGATATGTGAGTATTTGAACTCCAAAGGCCACCATGCATATGCAGTCTTAAATGAAACGCTCTTTACGTTTTTCTTATAATGAATCTTAGAATACTATAGTCTTATAACGAGTCTTATAGTCTCGTAAGAATGGTTGGACAATGCGCCAGACACTCGAATGTCTCGTGGTATACATTTTTTTTTTAGCTATAGAAGTGTTTGAGTATACTTACAGATATGTAGGTTAAACGGCGATTACACAAATCGAACCGGTACAAAAGAAATTGCGGTTTCAGAGACGACTGCTTTCCTCCCGAGTGTGTCTCGCTGTTTCGGTTTCTCTAAAAAAGAAGGAATACGGATTCGTGTTGCTCTATTTCGAATCTCCTGAATTCGATTGAGGCGATTCGCTGTGCACATATGCGTACTATAGTATACACACAGGTGCTTATACATTTGCGGCAGCTCATGCTTCTAAAACGTTGCGCTGCCTCAAAAGGGCACGTCGTGTATTATGTATGCATGTATATACCTGCAGCCTGGACGGTCTCGGTCGGAGAATGCTCGGCGCATGCGAAGAAGGTCTGTGCTCCTCAGCTGCTGCATGGTCGTGCCGATCGACGGCCTATGCCGATGCTCGTTCGGGCCGCCCGCATTTGCTGGAGGTCGGCCGCGCTTGTACGGCGATCGCGACCCCCTGTTTGCGCGCTCGCTGGAACAGGAAAAGCCCTATGCGCGGTCAATTGTGTTTATACTCCGAGTGGCAGCAACTTGGGGGGGGGGGGGGATTTGTGGTGCCACGAGCTGTGTGCGTGTGCGCTGTCCGACTGGAAAGACGGCGTCTTCCGTCCAGACATCTGGAATACGTGATTTCTCCCCAAGGCTTGTATATTTAAAAAGACACCAGAGAGAAACAATAAGTTAGTTTAGACTGACGAACTCTTTAGTGTCGTTACTTTCACCACCGCAGGTTTATTGGTAAATCATAAAGTCCAATGTCGAAAGTTTTTCACTTGCATATGTCTTTTACTTAAAGAGACACTCAAGTGAAACAGATGTTATTTTAGAGTGATGAATCATACTCTGGAAACTATCGTGTCCTTAATGATGATGATGATGCTTCTTGGAATATTTGCACCTATACCCACTCAGGCGGATCGGCCAAAAGTCGGGTGGATCATGCAGACTGGATTTATGATTCATATTTTGTAGGAGCTAAAGTAGGCTAGACATGAAATTTTTAATGTAAGGTTAATTACGAAGGGTTGTAATTTTACCTTGCACTATTTTGCGTAACCTCCCAATAACCGAAGATCTTTTGACGAGGAAGACGGAACGAAGAATCATCATTAGCGGCTGATACAACTAGTGAAATTCATTTCTTTTGCGTGTAAACTTTTCTACAGCTTTGAAAAGAGTCCTGTCCGATTGTCCCAGCCAACGCCTCAAAGGAAGCGTTGGTCTCAGCGCAGATTCCCCAATGATAACAGAACGGCCGACGTAACCGGTTGACCACGTTGTCGCAATAAAATTTCGATGCTTCGTTCTGTGTGAGGAAAAACGTCGGCAGCTCAACAAAAAGTGTTCGATAGTTTCGTATTCGTTATGTAAACAATAGGAGCAAAAAGGGGAAATCGCCAAGCCCGGTTTCTGCGTGTAAAAATTAACATTCGGAATTCTACAGCGCATTCTGGTTATTACAAACTTCTGCCCGTCTTGCTACACACCATTTTCTACTCCAAGGGAACTGAAGGTGCAGAAATTTTGATGATGAATCTTTCGCCACTATTAGATGAAAAAAAAATCGATGTCGAAAGTTTCATATTTAAATTTCCCGCCGAAATCTCCCATGGTGTTGTGTTGGATTTTAGGTTTTTTTTTCCTCTGTGGTCTGTTTTGGACACATTGGCCCAGCGAAATTTTCTGGCGCTTTATATATTAACTCTCTGGCTGCCTGTGAATACAACCTACTTATATTTTTTTCCCGATAGGGAACGGTGTAGGCCCTAGTAGACGTCAAAATTTATGACGTCACGGTGACAGGCGCGAGCAGCAAAGTGGCATCGTAACCCGCGTTTTATTTTCGCGAGTTTTCTCGTTTACCACGCGTATTGACAAATAATAACACAGTATTTTTTTTTCTCTTCGGCGCCCCCTTTGACTGATACTCTCTGGTTAGTTTTGTCTGGTTTGTTGTTAGCGGCTATAACGTCTTCAATGCGATTCAGGCTATACTATATGAAAGATGCCGTATATAGTGGACGGCTCCCGATCATTGCGGCCTTCTGTGGTTCTATAACGTGCACTGCGTTCATCTAAACTGGACCGTGCCTTCGAGATCAGCAACCGAGCACCGTAACGACTGCGTATACGGCGGCCAACTAAAACCGTTGAAATTTTCCCCGCACACTACCAATGAAATAATGCAGTGCCTCTCATCTAACTCGGGCTAATCTATAATTGCGAACAACTGAATCGTTAGGTCGAGACAACGTTGCATATCAGCGAATAGCGTATGTTCATCATCGTTTAGTCATCACAACCCACTAAATAACGCTTTTCAGCATGAGCCAATGCCATCGTCGTGCTAGTAGCGTGGGCGTAAATGCGGTTTAGTTGAATTCGGGTTATTACAAGTGTTCACCGTAGTCCCTTTGCAGGGTAGAAGGGGGAGATGCGCTTGACAAATTTGCCAAAACTTGCACCACGTGCAGTGATTGGCTTTCTTGAAAGCAAGCCCCGCCGCGGTGGTCTAGTGGCTAAGGTACTCGGCTGCTGACCCGCAGGGCGCGGGTTCGAATCCCGGCTGCGGCGGCTGCATTTCCGATGGAGGCGGAAATGTTGTAGGCCCGTGTGCTCAGATTTGGGTGCACGTTAAAGAACCCCAGGTGGTCTAAATTTCCGGAGCCCTCCACTACGGCGTCTCTCATAATCATATAGTGGTTTTGGGACGTTAAACCCCAAATATCAATCAATTTCTTGAAAGCAAAGCCTGTCGAATTGTGGCGGCTGTAGTTATTACTAAAATCTACTGCTACTAAAGTGCAGCTGCATATCGGCACGTCTCCTCATATATAGCAGTTCTGGAAACGTTTATGCTGAAGAAAAAATGTATGTGTGCGTGCATTTACTATGCGCCATTTGACCAGTCACTGCTTCTGCGGAGACATCGCGTAAGTGCTGATCAGTAAAGTTTGTTTGTTTGTAAACGTTTTGTTCTAAACCGAGCTGTACTGCGCTACAATCGCCGCTGTGATGCATAAATTAAATGCAGCGAGGGTCACGTGGCACTGCGCTGTGATCGCGGAACGGTAGTTGCGTTTACTTTCCGTTCACGCCTTGCTGTATACACGTGTCGCTATATACAGCTGTGCTTGATGTCACGCGACGGAGGCTTCTGTAGGGATTATTGCTCGGGGCTCGCTTTGCTATCGGAGCAAATGGTTTGCCGAGTCGTCGTCGTGTCCCTTGATTATCGCCGCACTCGGAATGCCTGTCGTCACTCCCTGATTGATGAGTCGCGTAATTGCGGCCGCTCGATAATGGCAACGGCCCTTCGAGCCGAACTGGCGCTGACAGGTGGTGCGTTGCTCCCCTGCGATGCTTATACGTGTGTGATCGTTTTCTCTTTATGACAACGAGGACGCCCCGCGTCGTCGGTTGTCTTGATTGATTGATTGATTGATTGATTGATTGATTGATTGATTGATTGATTGATTGATTGATTGATTGATTGATATGTGGGGTTTAACGTCCCGAAACCACCATATGATCATGAGAGACGCCGTAGTGGAGGGCTCCGGAAATCACGACCACCTCGTGTTCTTTAACGTGCACCCAAATCTGAGCACACGGGCCTACGACATTTCCGCCTCCATCGGAAATGCAGCCGCCGCAGCCGGGATTCGATCCCGTGACCTGCGGGTCGGCAGCCGAGTACCTTAGCCACTAGACCACCGCGGCGGGGCTCGTCGGTTGTCTGTCACAGCCGTTTGTGTAATGGAGACTGGGCTCAAAGATGATGTATACCTTAGAAGTGTGGCAGCTTGGGCTAGTTGGTATATGACATGACGATAGTTTAAGCGCGAGAACAGAACGACGACGCAGAGACGTGTCCTTCCTGTCTCTGCGTCTTCGTTCTGTTCTCACGCTTTAACTATCGTCAAAGATGATGCCGCGTTGGGCTTCGTTTAAAGGTCGCTAGTGTTCGGAACCCCTGCATGTGTATATTTATAGGCCTCGTCGCGTACACATGGTGCCTCGATTTGTCCACGGAAGCGTGTTCGGAAATAATTATTTGCGTCCTCTTGTGGCGAGTCGTCTACTGTCGAGAACATTGCTATTATAGGCACTATAGCATTGCTTTGGTCACGCATTCGCTGCAGCCATGGCTGCAGCATTGCAGTATACTATCGATACTGGACTGCTCGCCATATAGGAGGGCGCAAATATTTCCGCACACGTTCCCGTGGACCATGTACTTTTACTCACGGACACACATTCCAGTTAACGTATAGATTAATGTGTCCACCACCTCAGAAAGGCTGACTGGCGTGTCGATATCCGGACTTACAAAGTTAGCTATAGCCTGTCCGTGGAACTTAATTTAGCCGCGCCCATTTCAACTTCAGTGGCGCAGGTTCCCTCTTTCCGTCCGGCTTACTTCTTGAAATTTAACTGTTCATATGTACCGATTTTCTTTATGAAGCTAGGGTGCTCGTGGCTTCGCGAATTCCAGCACCCTATTCGCTCTGCAGCTGTCTCCTTCTCTTCCTTCTCTTGTCGCTTTTGCCATGTGACTCGCTTTGTATACTCATAACTTTGTTGTGATGCGTAATGGCTTGCGGTGTCTTGTACTAGCGCCTTTGCTTGACAGTGCTGTGTGTGATCATTGCGGCGCTGACGAAACCATCGAACATATTTTGTGTCAGTGCCTTCAGTACAACTCTCAGAGACAGTCCCTGCCAGCAGTGCTTGCACGCCTCAGCGACCAACTGCTTTCCGAAAAATCAATTTTGGAATACCTGAAAGATCGACCCGCCTAGTCGAACGTTTGTGACGTTTTATGTGTGCTTTCGCTTCCTTCCCGCTTTATTTCTCTCATTCCCTTTTTCTTACTTTTATGTCTCCCATTTCCCTTTCCCCAGTGCAGGGTAGCAAACCAGACACTTGCTTTCTGGTTAACCTCCCTGCCTTTCTTCATACCATCTCTCTCTCTCTCTCTCTCTCTCTCTCTCTCTCTCTCTCTCTCTCTCTCTCTCTCCCTCCCTGACACGATCCGGCCGTGCAGTTTTGAATCTTCTCAAGTTCCGTCACCTGTTGTAGAGAGAAGGTATACCGTGTTCAGCGACTTTGTTTTTGTTACGTTTATTGAACGCCCACGTCATTTTATGCGCGCGCACTTAGACGTCCGCGCTTGTGTGCGTCTTTTTTTTTTTTTTAGTTGACTCATTCGTACGCGTGTCCTATCAGCACGATGACGCGCGGCAGTCGCCGCTGCTTAACGCGTCTTTGTTTGCGAGCGGTAGCAGTCGTTGCCGTCACCGCACGTTGTGTATTTAGCGTATTACACGCTTCGCAAGCATGTCTCCTCTATACTTCCGGGCGCTGTACCTTGTTCATAAGGCCCTCGGCTCTAGTCAATTAGTTTAGTTTGTTCGTATCTGCACTTAACTGGTCTGACCACACACAACTGAACAACTTGCATCTATCAGTTTGCTTTCGACTTTTTTTTTAACTAACACAACATGTAGGGGAGGAGGTGGCGACCTGTAACACTCTCCCCCCATCAGTGAAATAAATATTAACGGAACAGCAGCAGCTGCAAGAAAGACCGCGATCACCTTCCCATCAATATTAACGCATAGCATATCAAATGTCACATTGATCATAGTGACAACTATGTTGTCTGCGTAATCACCCACCCACGCGTTATCTGCCAAAAACTTTTTTTCGGGAGGGTGGAGGGGGAGGGGGGGGGTAATCATCAACAGTTTATGTATTTTCGTGCGTGTCTGTATGTGTACCCTACTCCCCATCCCCTTAGCTAGGCCAGTGTCACTTATGATATACCCGTTCGAAGGTCTATAAGAAAATAAAGATAAATTGAAACAAACGTCTGGCTGGGATACAGCAGCAAGTTGGGTCACTTCTGCTGGCTCTATAGAAAGGCGTTTTCCCTTTTTCTATCGTTTAATGAAATTAGGGGCAAGTAATCTGCACTTCCTTCGACGGGTTCTCGCGGGAAACGGGAGCGTACACTAATTGACGTACTGCCCGTCCTGTTTTGAACATCGAGCCTCTCTCGTAGCGGATGCAGGAGGAGGAGGAGGAGGCGAGAGGGGCGCTCCGAACACGGCCCCTTCTCTGCCGCCTGCCTCTTTTCGAGACAGGCGACGTGCGTTCAAGCGCCGTGTTCCTCCAGCGACTGACTGACGGCTCCCGCGTCTGTGTGTGCATTTATACGTGTGTGCATTTATACGTGTGCGCCCGCATGCTGCCGCGACATGAGTTGTAGATGCTGGCAGCCGCGGCTGCAAGATGTCCTGCAGCACCCGACAACGCTCGGCGCTCATTTCTTCCCGCCCTTCCTCCTCCCGCCTTTGTTTTGAAACAGTTCAGGTGTCCGCTTTGATAAAGGAGTCTTGTGCGACAGTGTCGCGTACCTCTGTCAGAGCAACAACTTCCTTTTCGTGCTACTTGTCGAAGAAAACAGAAGCAGCAAATCGGCCTGTCGCGATAAATTTATTCAGCCGGGGTTTGTTTGTTTGTTTGTTTATTAATACTGTCAACCCCAAGCTGGGGTTTTTACAGGAGTGGAAAACAGAAAGAAGAAATGGTCATGAAATACGTTACAAAATAGAGACATACAGCGAACACAGGCATTTACACTAAAAGACAAAATTAAACACAGGCATGTGCACTTGCATTCTGCGCATTGAAAACAACAATTAACAAAGCGAGAGGCAATATACATTGACATTGAAAAAAAAAAAAAAAGAAAAAAAAAAACTACTATGACGCATCTATTTCGGAGAAAATAAGCGATTCTAAAGCTGCAGAAAACGCCGTGATAGAGGAAGACATCGCGACTTTGTTTGGTAGTTCATTCCATTCTTTAATTGCCCTCGGAAAGAAGCTGTATTTAAATGCGTCGTTTCGGGTGGCTGGTGGCTGTATATATAAGGTGTGTTTGTGTCTAGAGCGCGGATCAGGAGAAATTTCAAAGAAATCTAATGAGTTGATTTTAACCTGACTACGAATAATGAGGAATAGAAATTTCAAACGGTCATACTTGGTTCTAAGTTCTAAGGCTTGTAGGTTTGCACGGTTGCAAAGTTCGGAAGCAGAGTGCATGCGTTGATATTTATTGAATATAAACCTGGCAGCCATTCTTTGAACTTTCTCCAGTTTATATAGGTTAGTGGTGGTATGAGGGTCCCATACTATTTTACAATATTCAATTATTGGTCGTACTAGCATTTTGTACGCAAGACTTTTTACTTCGGGTGTTGCGTCATGTAACCTTCGCCTCAGACCCCATAGAGTTTTGTTTGCCTTTCTACAGGTGACGTCTACGTGAGTATTCCACCTCAAATCTGGAGTGAATATTAGCCCTAAATATTTATATTCTGTTACCCTTTTTAGATCGTGGGAACCAATACTGTAATTAAATTTGAGAGGTACCTTTTTTCTTGTTATGCTCATGCAAACTGATTTTACGGGGTTTAGAACCATCTGCCATTCATTACACCATAGTAAAATTTTGTTTAAGTTGTTGTTCAGGTCTACCTGGTCTCTCAGGGATGTGATCTTGTTATATATAACGCAAACGGGTCGGGCAAACGGCGTTTGTCGACAGAACGTGTGATCTCCACAGGACTGTGTGCATGTCTTGTCTTTAGACGTCCCTATATAGTCATCAGTTAAGTCCTGTCCTCCGGGGCTTCCACTGGAATGTTGCGAGAAACGGTGGGCGGCATATTTCGGATGATGGGTATTTGTTTTCTTTGTAACGATTCCATCAGAACACGTGAAGTTGTCTTGGCCTGTGTATAAGCCATCCAGGGCAGTTCTACTGTGTTGACTTGTCCACGTATCGTTTTACCGTATACAGCAGAGAACAGTCTTTCCGTGTGGCACTTTTTGCACACGTGTACCGCACAGTCCGATATGGAAGTTCTGTTGGATGCACTGCGATGTTTGCAGGAGGATTGGGGTTAAGCAATCGACAACCTTTCAAGTGATTGACATTTCTTCGTCGTACCTCCAGTCCGTCTCAGACGAGCGTGTTGATTGCCTCTGTAATGCTGCCCGTTTCACAACCGATAATAGGGCTCGAACAGGAAAGCATTTGACTCGTTTTGAACCCCTTCCATGAGCGTGATGGCTTGCGGCGCGACCTCGCAATCACGATGCAGTCAACTCGTTTATATAGTGTTCGATGCGCTTTGTGTATAGAACTACAACCGGTACATCGCACGTACGCGTTCGGTCTAAATGGCATATATACAAACGTCGTCGGTACGACTGCTTGGCGATTTGCCATCGCGCATGTATGTACGTGTACGTCTGTTGAAAAGAGAAAGACGGGAAATCCGGTGGCTTCGAAGTTGTCTGCTGTGCAGCGATCGTGAATGGCAAATAAACACGGGAGAATAAATGCAGTACGTGAGGTGAGGGAGGGAACTGAGAAGCGCAGGTTGCGCAACTTGGCACGCTCAGGGCAGTCTCTGGGGCCGCTCTTCCTAATGCTCTCGTCAGTGCAGCTGTCTCCTTTGTGATGACTGCTCAAACGCTTCGTATGTATTGTTCTCTGAGGACAGTGTATAATGGCAACGCCAAGGGGAAATGCGTACTGTTATTTCGTCCACTTCTCGTCTATGTAAGCAATGAAGACGCACAGTGATAGGTTCTGTGTATATACATTCTTCGACAAGCACTGAGGCCGAAGGAAGTGGCGTCCTTCAAAGGCTGGGTGGGTCTGGCTACGGCCCATAACGTTGTATACGCTGAACTGACGGTCAAACTTCGCCTTGCGAAGCGTCGCAAGCGTCCATAAGTGAACCGTGTATAACGCAACCCGAGCTGCTGCCTCGGTCTCACTGCTCATTTCGCGAAACAGGTCTCGATCCATCATTTTAAATATTCCGATCTCCGCGTCGGGGCGCTGCCTTGTCTGGCTCGGCGATCCCCCTTTCCCGCTGTCGCTTCGTATTACGAGGCGGCCAACTGGCGCCGAGGCCTCCTCTAGTTTACTGTACGGCGTCTTTGGTGCTATAGCGCCATCGCGTAATGAGGGCTCCTCCGGGAGCGGCTTTTCCGACCAAAGGTCTTGCGTGGCCCGGGCCGCATGTTGCCGCCTCTGACCGGTCGTATCTCTATACGCGCACCACTTGGGCGATCCACTGGAGCGATGAGGGACCAGAGCAACAGCAACAGCGCAGCAGGCTGACCAGTTTCGGGGCCGTGCGAGGCGTTCGTTTTGCCCCGCTGCTCTTCTAAGAGTGACCCACCCTCCAGCCGGTCCTTATCCAACCTGTGCCATTTTTTTCGCTAACCTCGCTTCTTTCTACGACTTCGTTCGAATTTGCGGTTATACTATACAATAGCGAAAGTGAAAGCCCCCCTCCCCTTTACCCCGAATGTGTGGTATACACACTGTACTCTCGCATTTGGCGGAAGCCGAGGTCCTTGTACGAAAGGGCGGGCTTGCGAGAATGTCAGTGGTCAGCGGTATATACCGCGGTTGGAGACGTCGGCTGCACCGTGAAATGGTCGGTCTGCGCGCTTTGTCGGTTTGGGCGCTAAGGCGACGGACGCCAAGTGCGGTCTAGCGATGATCGCCCCCGGGCCGTGTGCGCAGTGACAACGAGTGTGCTGTGCCGTGGCAGGTGCGGGAGTGTACTCTGTTTAGAGGTCGTTGCTTCCTTTCTCTGTCGTTTGGTAACGTATAACGTCGCTTTCTTTTTTTGTGTGTGTGTATGTCATTCGTACGTATACCCTTTCCCGTTGTCTCCGAGAAAATGAAACAAGGGAAGACTGCCCCGGTGATATATATCGGATTGAACGGAAGAAGGAAAACTATAGTCTGAGTAGATGTGCGTGTGCAAGCTTAGCCTTAAGGGATACGATATAGTGCGTGCTTTTTGTGGTGCTAGTTTCGTCCAGCTGACAGGTCCTGCCAAGGAAGGCACGGGAAACTTGGTTTATCGGGACGAAGAGCTTTTCCTGCCTGCTGCTCGTCACCTTCTATAGTGAGGCCCACAGTATACAGCACTATATTATGTGCCATTGTTTCACTTTAGCCCATGCGTTCTACAATCTTGCAATTTCGTTTCCTTCTTTCTGTCTTCAGTTTCCGTTCCCCATTAAAAGTCGAGCGTCGTGCCACTTACGATTGCAGTTATGTTAACTTACCCTTCCCGTTCCCTTATTTACATATGTGCATTTTATTTCTTGATATTTTTAATTCATGTAAGAGCCAAATCAATTGAGTTAAATGAGGTGTTACGCGATATTCTAAATGAATCAACCGCAATGTGTAGACTATGCATGTTACGGATGGGTTTCAGAACTGCCATACTGGTCTGTTAACTTGCGTGTTTTGTTATCTTTAAGAAATTAACGAATAGGGTGTCAAGGCAGACGCATACGCACTAAAACAGTTGGATTGGTACATCAAACGTTCAGGTCGTGGGATCGAATCCCGGCGGCGGCTGCTGCATTTCCGATGAAGGCGGAAATGTTGTAGGCCCGTGTGCTCAGATCTGGGTGCTCGTTAAAGAACCCCAGGTGGTCGAAATATCCCGAGCCCTCCACTACGGCGTCTCTCATAATCACACGGTGTTTTTTGGGACGTTAAACCCCACATATCAATCAATCAAAATCAAACGTTTTGTGAGCTTATCAGTTAACGTCGCGATATACGGGAATGAAAAAAAAAACATTCCCTTAACAGCGCTAGGTGGCGGGCGCCACCTGTCTTACGTGAAATAGCAACAGGTGCGTGACACTGCGTGCTTGCGGTATACGATACGCGAAATAGCGCCCACGTCATTCATCGAAACTGCATGCGTGTATCGAATAGGCGATGTATAGTCCTCCCGTTTAGAGCGAATTCCTGTCCAAGTATAACTCGCTCCTCGCACCGTATCTGCGACACCAGTATGTATGTTCAGCTCGCCTCTATCGTGCTCGCTGACCAGGTTTCTTGGCGTGCGTTCAGGGCTGAATTTGGCGCGCACGCTCGCCCACTCGATCACTCTGCGGCCAAGGGGCGAGCGGCGTGATTTCGGAGGGCACGAGGGGAAAACGTGCTTCGCACAGCTGATGCGGGGCGTACGAACGAGCGAACCTCGGAGGACGGGAGGAAGACGAGACGCGTCTACCTGTGTGGCGTCTGCGCGGCAGAGATGGCGTTTTTAACTTTCGCGAGAGTTGTGACATTCGCGTCCCCGTGACCTTAGGTCGCCCTCCCTTTAATAGGCGTATCATTCGCAGGAGTAATGATAAAATGCGATCGGTAAATTACTCTGATGAAAAAAAAAAAAAACGGAACGACAACCATAGGTCGGATTTAAAAAAAAAAATGGAGCTCCCCGCTAGACTACGTTTTACGTCGCGGGCTCACGCGGTCCTGACTCGAGACTCAGACTTGCAGCTGCGATCTTAGTAAGTCGATTCATGGGTGAGTTTGGTGACCTGTGCAGACAACTGATTGATTGGATTGAGAAGTGGTAAAGTTGTTATTACAGCAGATGAGATAGTCAATATTCGCCATCATTTAGAAACACTATGATCGACATTGTCGTCCAATATAGTAAGCCAACCAGCGTTGGCATTATGCGAGGAAAATGAGGCAGTTGAATTCAGTAACACACGCGTATGTTTATTGTCGGTCACGGCGGTCGTAATTCGATTGGAGGGGGGGGGAGTACTCAGATTGGTGGTCAATAATATTTTGTAGATCTTCACTAAGGGCCACATCATAATCACAATGGTAGTTATGACACGTAAACCTTTGGATGTTGTTATTATTATTATTATTATTATTATTATTATTATTATTATTATTATTATTATTATTATTATTATTATTATTATCACGTGTGGCCAGCATCTTGCCGTAAAATTAAGGTGAAGTTTTGAGATAATGGTCTATCAGTACAAACTTACTGACTCGTTTCTTCTTAATCTTGTATACAGACCTTAGTTTTAGCCATGCAGATTCTCCTTTAACGCCACTGATTTTCTCTCACTGGTTTGTAGACATTACCCGACACGGTGGTCTGGTGGCTAAGGCTCCGGATGCTGACCCGCAGGTCGCGGGTTTGAGTCCCTGCTGCGGCGGCTGCATTTCCGATGGAGGCAGAAATGTTGTATGTCTGTGTGCTCAGATTTGGGTGCACGTTCACCCCAGGTGGTCGATATTTCCGTAGCCCTCCACTACGGCGTCTTTCATAATGGTGGTTTTGGGACGTTATTGACTTGTAGGCATTGTCCACGACCAAAACGTCCTTTTTTATCTCTCTGCTGATGCTTGTGCAAAATTTCTAGAACGTATTACAAAGCCTTCCGAGCCAGACGAGAGAGGGTTCATTTTTGTTGGCGACATTTTTGCGTGTGTATACTTGAGACACGCTTTATGTATGTAAAAAAAAAAGGTATACCACAAGCAAGCGTTGTGGTATGCAAGAGGCGGGCACGTCGTAAATTCAGCCTTCATGAATCTGTTCTCTATACGGGGTCACAAAGGGGAAGAGAATGGAGGAACAAATAATAGAGGTTTTTTTTTTATTCAGGTTTCACACGAATGAATCGTCTCAAGTTGCGAGGTCGCGGATGGTAGGAAGGAACTGTGAGCTTAGCGGCGGACGCGGAGAGAACAGATTCAGTTACTGTCGTTATACGCGTAATTCGTGACGTCATCAGGTCTTGATACGAACGGTGATGGGTAAACATTGGGACGCCCGCTTTGCGGTAACGAGTGACGATAGTAACCTGAAAACGTGCAGCCTCAGCCGCTTTGCGTGTTTTTTTTTCTTTTTTTTACCCGTGAGTTATGTTTATCTGAGCATTTGAATCTGATTGGTATCGTGGTTTTTTTTTTTTCGAAAGCCTGACCTGCAAAGTTCTGGTTTGGTCAAAAAGGCGATATTCTATATTACGGTGGCGTATCAAAAGTGCTACCAGAAGCTGTCGGGCAAATAAGCAAATACGCATCGCAAAAGAAGTGGAAACATATTAATTTTTTTTATTCTGGAGAAAGATGTTTAATTATGATTTAAAAAATGTTGCTCAAATACGAAGAGGAGTTTAAGCAATCACGTAACTTGTTTTGTTCAACGAAAATATGCGCAACTGTGAACGGAAAGCTACTTTTTTTCAATTGTCTCAAAGGTAGAATGGCTTAGCATGCAGCGGAGAGTCATGAGACAGTGCCGGTCTCGATCACACCGAACAGCTGCCGTGTTAAGCGTTCGATTGATTGTCTATACGTTCGCGCATTACATATTGCCACCCGTGTAGTAGTGGGTCAGATGCATGGTCAGCGCCACAGGTTGCGATAAGAAGGGCGCGCGCTGTCCTTTTCGAGAGCGAGCTCAACCAACGCGTTTCGCCAAGAGCCCTGCTGCTCTACGACCAATAAACATCGCCCGGACCTCTGAGGTGACGGGCAAATGTTTAGGAACAAAAAGAAAAACGCGATACAACGTACTATACGTTTACGGCAGTGGCTGCATTGTCAACTGCTGCGTGCACTCGTATATCAACGCAGGCAGCCTTATAGACTCGGGATAACGGCACTTGTGGCCTTCTGAATTCCGCTACCTCACGCAGTGCAATCTGCGTGATACACAACTTCACCTGGTTCTTACATATCAATAGTGTACTGATACACAGTGCAAAAAATTCTGCCTTATATCAGCGCGAAATTGCGCTGATTAGGTTGCAACTGTTCGATGAACGTCGACAAATGTGCGTGATACGCGGGTTCGTTTGCCTGGCGAGGCCCGTGGAGAGAAAGTGCTGCGAAATGCCGCATCGTCGCTGGGAATTTAGGATTCACAACGCACAACAACGGCCGAGTGTGCGTACGGAGGCGAGCTCTTGTCCTTGCTCCGCTGGCTGCTGCCTCCGCGCGCTCCGTGGATCCTGTTTGGGACGAGAGAGGGAGATACGAACCCCCTTCCTCCTCTCCCCGGGGGTTGCGGAGGTGGGGTGCATCGAGGTTGCGAGTGCGAAGCGCACGCCGGGAAGAAAGAGCGAGGGTAAGCCCGAGGCGGCCGCTTGGTCCGTATTTATATTTCATCTGGACCTCCTCTCCGAACCACTTTCCATCGCCACTTTGTGCGTGTAGCGTAGGGCCTAGCCAGCGGGCCGTTTGTGTATGTGCGCGCCCGCCTTGGGCAGGGGGGAGCAGTTCGTGGTTGCTTCTCGGCCGATGGCTGGCCCGCTGCTCGGCTTCTTCGATTCTGTCCCGCGACGTTCACGCACTCCACACGCCAAGTTCTGTGCCTCTTCCCAAAGCTGCTGCTGCGTCCGACGTCGTATCTGCCGTCTTCATTCTCCTAGTTGCTTGACCTATCCGGCTGCTGCGCGGGACGAGGCGCCCTTTTTGTGAACTCGGCGTCGCAGCTGTCGGCGCGGTGCTCGCGTGTGTGTCTGTGTGTGAGTGAGTGCGCGTACGTGCTGCACTCTTTGTTTGAGAGGCGAGAGAGCTGTTGTTCCCCGCTCAAGTCACCGGCTGCGAGTAAGTGGCAACGATCGTCGTCGTCGTCGTTTCTTTCTCGGCGAAGGAGAAAGACGTCGCTGGATTTTCTCGTGGCTCGCGGATTTCGCGCCGTGCTCTCCCGCTGGCTGTGCGATAGCGGCTGCCGCTCAGTGCGCTGTTATTCTACGCGCAGGATCCGCCAGCTTCGAGAGAGTGGATTCCGTCGACTTGCCTGCGCTTTGGGAGGCCACCGGTCAGCTGCCTGCCAGCCGATCGGGTTTTGCTTGTCCTCGACTGTGATGCCGTTGGGTTTAGCGCGTGTAAGCGGCGGTATCCGCCGCCGCTCCGAATGATGAAGGACGAGTCCCGGAAGGTTGCCGCGCCACCGGCCGTGGGAAACGTCGCCGCTCTAGAAGCGTGCTCAACTGCTCAGGGTCGACGCCGGCTCATCTGCATCCGCCGCCATTCGATGCGACCCGAGGCCTGAGCCCGCCACACAATGTCTTCGTGGCGCAAGAAGATGCGCGTGAAGTGGAACCGCAACTTGGACGGCGGTCCGTCGCCGAGCAACGCCGTCGGTGGCGATGATTCCCCGCAGCTGGGCCTTTTCGAGCGGCAGGGATCTCTGCGTAAGCCCTCGCCCCCGGACAAGGAGGAGCCCTTCAAGAGGAGCTGGTCGTTCCGCATCGGCGGTTCCAAAACCAAGGATGCGTCGCCCGGCGGCAATGACAAAAACGCTTTCCTGCGCATGTTCCGTTTTGGCAAGGATAAGAAGAAAGGCAGCCACCAGGAACCCGGCAGGAGACGCATGTCGGACGCCGCGGTGACCGAGACGGCAGCGCGCAAGGAGGAACTGTCGCAGTGGTCCTCCGTGCCTCTGGACGTTAGCGAATCGCCCGAGGCGAAACGTCACCAGGAGGCCGCCCTCGTCATGCGGGCGCACACGTTGCCGCGCTCTCTGGAGGCTGCACCCGGTGGCAGCGAACGTCCAGACGACGCCGGCGGCGACGCCAACAGGATCTGGGGTCTCATCTACTGCGATCCCAGGGCGGAGGTGAACGGTGACCACATTAGACCACCGCGCGCCAAGTCGCCTAGGAACCGTGAGTCGCGCAGCGGCAAAGTCTTCTCCGAGGCGGTGCTTCCCCATTTTCTGTCTCCCGGTCTCGACCTCAGCGGTGGTGATGCCGAGCAAGATGAGAAGCGGGCACTAAAGAAGCTGCTGTTAAACGGAACATGCCCTGCGGTAGAAGTGCTGAGCGAGAACGCCGATGTCGTTCACTCTGTCGCCAATGGTACCGCCGTGTCCGCCGAGTCGGAAGCCGTGTCCGCCGATTGTGGCCCACCGTCAGCCGATAGCGTGCAGGCAGACTCTGGTGTGGCGAGTGGAGCCGACAGCTGCAGTGAAGGTAAGTTTCTTCTTGTTCATTCGGACACTGAACGCGATGAACTTCCAAGCGCAGCTAGCGAACCATGCGAACACGAAATCTCTCTCTTAGAACAAGACAGGTGAACCTGCGTCTAACGTCACATTCGTTGTCGAAGTGAATGAGTGCTACCAGGACGACTGTGATCAGACCCAACAGGCACCCTGCATCGAGAGTAACCGAGAGGTCGACACACAGCTACTCGCGGATACCGAAGACAGATCTCATGTTTTTGCAGAGAGTCACGACGGTGCCTCCGAAATGTGTCCCTAGAATCGAACGCAGACGCACATGAGCAGGTCGCTAACGAAGAAGCCGAGGCGACCGATTTCGAACGAAGCTGCCTAAGACAAAGACACGATTCGGCATCGACGGGCTCGAACTGTGAAGAATGTCCCGCACAAGACGAGTTCGAATTCGTTGCCGCTGAGCCCGAGAGTGAGCAGCAGCGGCGAATGAGTCGCGAAACCGTCTCTCCAATCTCCGACGTTTCCGACGACTTCCCGGCCGACGAGAAGGCCAGCTTCATCTTCCTCAAGCCGGACCGGGCTGGCGAGTCCTTCCTTTCTCCCCTGTCTACGCCCGACCACGAACTGGATGGTGGCCCGTTCGGGCATCAGCCTCTCATTGCTGGAGACGACTGCGGCACTCCCGGAGAGCGCTACGGGAACGGCGCCTGCAGCGAGTCGGACCTGGAGTCCGAGGACCTGAACGTACCGGAAGAACGGGAAGTAATAATTGTGGACCACCTGCCCGCCCAGGAAAGCCAGGATGCTGTGGACGTGTGCGTGATCGGGAGCGACATGATCCAGTCCGTAAACTACGAAACGTTCGTGCTAGAAAACGAGGTCACGCTTGGCACGTCCGGCGCCAGTTCCGCTCAGGAAGCGGCGCGGAGCGGCGGCACACGCGCTACTACGGTGCAGGCGGACTCTCCGCCTCCCGCTGATGCAGACGGCTCGGAGTCGCGCGACGCTGTCGAAGAAGAGGTTCCCGGAGCCAATAAGCTGGAGGCATCCGAGGGAAGTTTCCAGGACAAGCTTCAGTACTTCAACGCCATCAGCATCAGCCAGCCGAAGGCCGCCTCCGAGAACAAACGTCCGCGCACGTCTCGGATTCCAACCGCGTCTCGGCTGCCCCGGCCCTCGACCGCTGCTCGGCCAGCGAAGAAAGAATCCGGAATACCCGTCCTCACGGCGGCGCCAGTGCCAGCCAAGCGGTCCAGGTTCGGAGCGAAAGTCGGACATATACCGCAGCCGAGCAGGAACAACGCCTCCACGCCGCAGCAGGCCACGCCGTCACTGACAAGAGTGACGGCTGCCGTCGCCCCGAACAGGGATTGTTCTGTCACCCCTAGAGTGCCGCTGTTTTCCGGAATCTCGAAAAACGCCAAGCATGCGCGGCACGCCGCAGCGGAGAGCAACATCGCTGCTACAGAGGAGGCCTCAAAAGCGCAAGAAGCCCCAGGGCAGCTGAAGCGCTCGGGCACGTTCGTCCTCGAAGAGTCTGAGCAGCAGCCCACAAACGCAGTGCGGTCGGCTTCTTTGCCGCGAACGGCGGTCCAAAAAGACGTTGTCGTACGAGACACTTCGTCAGCTTCTCCCAGGCCCAAACAGAACCACCAGCAAACTATATCCGGCAAGGACAACGTCAGAGTGGATAGCGTCCAGAAGCAACGTGCCGCGTCTCCCGTCGGACCGGTGGTGGTGCGCGATGCTGCCATGAAGGTTGCGTCGCCTTGTGTTTCGGCGGCCTCCGCACCGCCTTCCGTGCAAGTGCCCGTGGTCGATTCAACTGACCGCGCCCCTCCTTCTTCGAATGGTGACAACGACGAGGATGCCGCCTGCCCGTGTTGCAGTAAGTTGTACTTGCTACTTTTCATCCCCGGATAACCTGTTCAGCTACAGGATAACCTGTAGCGAGAGTATGAGTTGGACTGTGTGAATCTCCGAGCCTTCGTTCACCGTTGAACTGACGACGGAGCTTGATAATGGTGTCGGACAGCTCGATCGCGGCCTAATCATTGGCGTCTTCGCTGACAGGCTTTCACTCTCTTGGGGCTGCAGGATTTCTACTCTTCGCCCTAGTGCGCCTATATGACAGTCTTGTTTAGCGGTTGTATAAACTAATTTAGACATGCCTAACAACTGCCAATTGAGATAGTTGGCGAGAATTCATTGTAGACGTAGCGGAGCTATTGTAGAAGGAATAGTGCAGAACCACACTTGTATTTTATCATTGCAAAAGTTCAGCTATACACAGTCGTTCTAGCTGTAACCCGTACATCGTTTAATTACTAAGCACGGCTAGTTTGCTTTATTGTTGTCCAACGATCCGTGACGATGAGTGCTGACCCCAAAAGCAGTGTTGGCGCGCGCTAGCCCTTTCCCGCGCCGCACATCCTTCGTTAAGAGCCCTGCCCCGGGAGCTCCCGCAGTTCGTTCGTCTGCCCCGGGAGCGACCTGCTTGCCGCGGAAGTAACCTCTTTTTCCGAGCCACGCTTTCTTTGTTCTGACATCCCCCGCGGTTTGATGCTGGAAAGCCTCCTCCGCTTCTTTCTGGCGCCGCCGGTGCCCCAGTCATCGTCATCGTGGAGATATATACGTCGCCTTGCTGTGGCGGCGCGCCACCCCACCAATACGTTGCGAAATTCGTTTCGCGCTCTTCCATTGTGCCCCATTGTTTCAGTGCCCTTCGCAAACCTGTCTCGGTAGGGGCCGCCGTGCTCGCGTCTATCCGCTTTAGCCGGCAGATAATAGGGGTGTGGGAATCGCACGCTGGTACAGCGTTGGTGACCTTTGTAATTGCGGCCCTGTATCTAACTGGGACGTACGTTCTCATACACGTCGTACGGGCTGTTTAACACCTAAAGAACTCGGAGCGCCTTGTAATGCGCTCCGAGTTTTCCCCTTGGTGTGAAACAGCCTGTACGACCTGGTTAGATACAAAGCCTCAGTTACAAAGGTCACACATCGCTAGGGTGCCTCGATGTGTGACCTAGAGGCGTGCGCACATCTAGGCACCCTACACTTCGCTGTATCAGCGCGCAAAAAAATGTGCTGTCTTCGTTGATTACATCCCCTCAACCTCCAGCGGCAAGTTCGTGCAGTACAGCTTAGCCAGTGTAGTGGTCTGTCAGAGAAGCGTAAATTTACGTACAGTTTTGGGAGCGCTGCAATCCCATTCAAGTCTCGCTGTTTAGCTGGGTTTTCTTTCGCAAGATTAGGGCATATTTGGCGTCGGTAAACGCAACTTAAAACGCACGCGGAGGATTTCGGGTTCTGGGTAAGGTTGCTGTTTCCGGTAGCTATTCGAACTTCTTGCAGATTATCTGTCCACGTTCACGCCTCGTTCCAACCTGCAGGGAGAGGTGGAGGAATAGACTTTATTGAATGTCCTGTACAGGGCTGGAGAGCCCGCCTAACTGCTGCCACGTTGGAACAGGGAGGCGGAGCCTTCTGGCCCTTTCATAGGCGTACTGTACAGCTAGGACTTGCTGCTTGTGGCCTTGCGACTTTATCACGCTTGCAGCATATTTTGGCGCAAACTGGTGTAGATGTCGGCTCTGCTGGAGGCTTCTTGTCTGACTCACTGGCAACGAATATTACCGAAGGGGGCCCTCCGAATCCGGTCAGAACTGCTTCTCTTCGTGGTCCTGGCGCGAACAGTCGTAAACGTTGGTAGAGAGGTCCGCATGTTGGTTCTTTTTGTTTCACTTCACGTCCGCCTATAGTAGCAGTTATTGTGGTCTTTTGATCAGCACCAGGTAACAACCAACCGCGCTAGTGATTTCAGTGCATTAACTCTTAAGCGTGTGCGGGTAAGCACCAAGAATCTCTGCAACTTGTAGGGGAATAGGCATTTGGGAAACATCAACATCCCCCTTCCACCCCTGTTGTTTTTTTTTTGCGTCTAACCTTTATTCTTGCGGTAGAACCAACGATTTTTATAAAGGCAGTTTGGCGAATCGCTGGCGAACAAGGAGGCGCTATCAACAGCGGTGCTCGCGCGAGCGTGCGTACCTACATTCCGTGACCGGGCGATCAAGCGACGTTGTATGCGGCTCCCGTGCTGAGTACGTTCGATCAAAATTACCCGATTCCGTCTTGGCGTTGAGCCGCCGATGCGGGAGGCGTAGGGAGTTTGCCGCAGCTGTTGCGGAGCGCGGCTTGACGTGCTTTGCTTTCGGTGGTCCCTGTAGAAGGGCCAGCTCGCTCTCTCTCTGTTCGGGCTTCACTTTGTAATCGAGTCCAGTCGCCGGCGCCAAGAAAAGCTCGCCCTGATTGACGCGCGTCGGCTGAGAGACGGCTTGCAGACAAACGGGCCGCTCACGGTGGATTTCGTTCCCTCTTGTCGATCTGGCTCCTCCGCTGAAGACTGTTATTGTTAGGAGCGAGGAAGACGTGCCTCCTTCTCTCCCCCTCCCCCCCTTTCTTCGTTTGCCTGCCCACTCTGTGTGGGCCGCGTTGAGATGACCAGCTGCTGCCGCGCCGCCAGGACAGCGCACGCCCCTTTTGGAGGTGCGCGCTCTGTTGTTGGCAAGAGTTGCTGTACGCCGGACTGGCCTCCAATGCGTGTGTAGGTATGCGGACCCCGCCACTTGTGCCTCGTCGGTGCTGTTTTCTTCTTTGTTCACTTCTCGATAACCTCGGTATACTTCTGTGTCGAAGTGATGTTACTACAAAGTTTAATGTCGTTCGTGTTCTCGTACAGAAGCGCTGTCGAGTGAACATGCCCTTTCTTCCGACTAGGCGACCCTTCAGACTGTCGCCATCCTGGTTAGAGCATCAAAACACGCAGCCTAAACACGGCTTAGCGCTGCAGGCTAGCTGGCACTGTGTGCTATGTACCAATTGGTTCTGTCTTTATTCTGATTGCATTGCATCCTAGCCATGATCTAGCCATACACATTCGAGATAATGTCAATGTGAAGTCTCTGCGGCGTTATCAAACTACCAGCATTGGCGCGCGTAGGGTTGTCCTTCAAGAAAGGTGGGAGAGTGGTCGTCGCAGCGCCGGGCGCACTCTGTGGCTACCAGCCACGGTGCTACTGCTGGCTTCCCCCTTCTTTAGACTCAGCGGGACAATTGTCTTGTAGTTTGCTCAACTCGTGAATGATGTATCGTGTCGTTCACAGGCGGCGGATGTTTTTTTATTTTTTTTTCACGACTCGTGAGCGAATTGCGCGGCGGCTGTCGTCAGTCCAGTTTGTCGAAGTGCACCTGCTCGACAGTTCGGTAATCTCCTCAAATGTAGCTTCAACGGAAGGCTTTATCACGCCGCTAAATTTCCTGACTGACTACGGTGGTCGTAACTGACCAGCTGCCGACACGGAGCTCTGCCCGAGGGCTTGGACTGACGCTGAGGATGTTCTTGTAGCGGAAGCTGCGCAGGAAGTGGGACTCTTTCCGCCTGTAACCGCGACGGGAGCGCACTATGAATTAAACATCCGAAGGAACTGGTGCGTGCGGTCTGTGTGTCGCGGCGGCTCATTGGAAGTCCGCAGCAGCGCCTTTTTGGGCTTGGCGGAGCCCCTTCCACGCTTGAGCGGTCGTGCTGTCGCCGCCGGAGACTCCGGCGAAGAACATGCCGGTACGGGTCGACCCGGGAGACCTCTTCCCTCCTGTCTGAGGTCGCTGACTCCTTCCGAGTCGTCGTCGAGCGTAGGGAGCGTTTGTGTGTGTAGGGGGAGGGGGGGTGGCACGGCTCTCGTTCGTATCACGGTCGCGTGAACATCCAACCCGCTGTGTGACCTGGCCGGAGCATGCCGGCACGTCGCCAGCCAAGGTCACGTGGCTTCTTTGCTCGCTTCGACGTGCCCTGTCTTCAGAGCGGAAGGACCTTTGTCGTCGCTGCTCGCTCATTGTTTCCCGCCGCTCATCCGTGAGTTGCGAGTCTCCTCGGCTCGTTTGCCGTCTCGCCCAAGTTACGCCGTGTGCCAGCCACCGAGCTTTACAATCGTGCGCACGTGGTGCCTTTGTGGCCTGCCTGTTGCGTTTGCGCGATCTGCAGTGGAAGCCGCCATAGTTTCGGTTTTTAATCTGACAGCTTCTGAGTGCGCGCGGTTTACATAACTTGCTTGGTACTAATCGTCACTATAGGAGCTTTCGAGTGTGCTTGGGAAACCTAGTTCTACGCCATGATGTGTGTTTGTGTATTGGCAGTACTCTTAGCTGGTTTAATGGGTACGTATCTTCGTGGAAACCAAGTTTGGGTCAGGTCAGATTAGTGCCTAAGCACCACCAGCAGAAAGAAGCACGAGAGCTCCTTTCTTGTGTTTCTTATTTCTTCTGGTGGGGCTTGAGCGTCAAGTTTTTTGTGGAAGTTGTGCTCGTGTCACGTGCCTTTGTGTGTGTTTTATGCATACACATGCAATGCGCATACGGTAAACATAAAAGCGTCCGAAGTTTGTGTACTTAGTGAAAAAATATTCTGGAGTGATAAGAGAGTCCATGCGACTGTGCATGACACCGCAGTGGATAGCCTACGATTGTGTAGTACTTCTGTACAGTCCGAGCGTCCATGTCAGAGAGGCGACTTAATAACTTTCATGGCGCCGCATGGATCGCTTCGTTTTCTTTCGCTTCAAGAAAAGCAGTGTTCACAAGCAGGGTCTCCATAAGGTCGACTCTTCGCTCGAGAAAAAGTGCGGAAGTGTGCACTGTTCTGGTCGAGGGCGTTTCGTCGGCGGAAGAGTTCTTTGTCTCTTTCGTCGTTGCCCGGCTGCTCATTTTTTCTCTCGCTCGTCCATTGTATGTCAACACAATCGCCCACTGCAGTCTCTGTCCGTCGAACTCTCGGCTGTATACCTCCTCCTGCGAAGACGACGGATCACGCCCCTTTCTCTTCCATTTGCTGAGAAGCCTTGTGGACACCGGCGGTATCGTGCGCGTTGCCGCCCACTTTTCCGCGTCCCTTTTGTCTCGCGTGGTTTTCTCATCTCTCTCTCTCTCACTCTAGCTCACTTTCGCCGATTCTACGGGCAGGTGTGTTGCCCATCCGAGAACACCCGCGCGAGAGTAAGTCTCACGTGCAGTCCAGTTGCGTACGCGTTTGTTTCATTTTTTTTTTCTTTTTTGCCTCTACTTATGAGGTAGCGTTGTTCTTGTCAGCGTGTGCAGTGCCGCACCTTGGTCCTTGCGCGGTGTCCCCCCCCCCCACTTTTTTTTAATTTTCCGTTAGGGATACTGCGCCGCTTCGCGATGGCGAACGTGTTTTGCTCGTAGATGTCGACGTCCGCCGGACTTCCGGCGTACGTTCTGTTCTGCCCAGAATACGACCGCGCATCCACTTGTTACCGACGTTAAATTCACAAGAACCGCGAGGCGGGAGAGGTCTCGGTCCTTTTTTACGGCCTGGGCGTGACCGGAATAGCAGTCGGCGAAGCCCTCTGGCACGACTTCGTGTACGCTTTGGCGGCGACCGTCCTCGCCGCCGCCGCCGCATCCTTCGAAGACGTGCGTCGCGCGCTCTTTCGCGCACAAGGTTGTTTCGAGCGCGCACGTCTTCTCGCGACGCTTGACGAGCGTAGCGTGGAGACACGCGTATAGAGACCGCGACGTCGGCAGAAGCGCAAGGCACGTTCAAGCAAGCGTTGTCACCCGACATGCACGTCCTGGACGGCGCGCAGAGTAGTAAGTGGCGGCTGTCGGGTACCCTTCGTGACGCTCCTGCAGTTCGCCATTGTCGCGTGCCTAGTAGCGCGCCCATTTTTTTTCTTGCATGAAGTAGCAGCGTTCTGCGATTTCTCCGTGCCTCCGAGACTCTTCGCTGGCGCTTGCGAACTTTGAACGATTATACCCGTCTGCGGAGTGGCGTTCGTATCGCCCAGACGAGGACGGGCTTGATAAATTCACGCAAGACAGTCGGGAGCAGACACGGCATTTGTCATGTGCCCTTCGCAAGTGAGATCTCTTTCCAGCTGGATCAGTTTAATTTGCTTGCCAGGAAGCTTTCCAGTTCGGTGATTAGGCTGTATAGGATTATAATTGAGCTCTATGTTGAAGAACGTCCAGCTGGAATATGGCCGAATTCAAGCTGGGGACTGACAATGTTCCAGGTGGATATTCCACTTCTCGTCGAATTGTCGAAGTTGTCTTTCCACCTGGGAAAATTTGGTAAACTTTGCTTCTTTGCTTCTTTGGGAGTTGTTACTTACCTCTCACTGAAAGCCTCGTGCCTTTTCTTTATATGGAGTACAAGAGGGTGTTTACCTTTAGTTTTTGATTAATATCTAATAAAATGCACCTTAAGTGCAGTGTGGCTGTTAAATTGCGGTAAGGGAAAGTTGGAGTCCTCTAAAATTGCCACCGAAAATGCTTGTTAGCCTTGGGTTGTTTCAATTAATTCAACAGCCTTTGTATGAAGGCAGTTCAGTTCTCAAGAGGTCTCTGTCGTGAGGTCCTAACACCACAGATGGCCACAATATTTTTAAAATATTGCAAGTATTCTGTGTGCAGCTATTGCATCGGTCTAGACAGAAAATTTTTTTGAGCTAAGGAGAATAGCTTCACTCACCCTTTACATATTTTGTGCATATTTTTGCATGTGTATGTATATTTGCACTAGCAAAATAAAAAAAATTGGAGGAGGAGGTTGAACCCCCAACCTCAACCTGGCAATGCCAATAAGTAGCCAGCATGCAAGGTGAGCGAATGCTAATACGCCACAATGACCTGTTTCCACGTTATCACCTGTACACCTCCCTGAAATCCAAACAGGCGGAATCACGTCCTTGAATTGCGCTAATCTGGAAATCTACGAGGTGTGCTGTTATTTTACTCTCTAGTACTGAACATCTGAAACCTTCATTCACTGTAAAGGGTGGGAAGATGTGCATAGAAGGCTGAAATGTCATATCAGTACTCCTTTGTAGGCTACAGTTTGTTGACTTTCTGGCAATATAACCCATTGTAGGTTGCTGGTAGAAGCAAATATCACTTCTACAGTAAATCTATCAGGCGAGTACTTTTAAAGGCAGACTTTTCTGCGTAAATACTTAGCTATGTCTATGTCCCTGTTGAAGAAAACAATTTCTAATTCAATTTTAATTTCCAGAGTCACTGCATTCACTTTCATTTTTGCAAGATTTTTAAATTAGCAGTTCGTAGCTTCATTTCAGGACATAATATGCCTCATAGTGTGGTTTCGAAATTCAACAATTTTCATTTTATTTTATTTTAGCTATCTTAAAATAATATGTATTGTGATCTATCATAGCAGAAAATTTAATCAGTCTTTGACATAATTCTTTGCTTTCTCTCATTAAATAACAGTTCTCTTTTGCCACTTTTTTTTCCATACATTTCTTGTTACTTTCGTTTCTTGTTATGTATATATATCCCATGAGTGTCAAAACACCAAAGTGAGCTTTCACTGCTTTGACATTAGATTTATGTCTATCTTTGTGCCTTACACGTTTCTTGTACAGAGCTTTTCATTGGAGATTCTTTCGTTTTTAATGCCGGCAGGGAAAATTACTGTTCGTTAGTCAATTCATAGTTTCGTCGCAGTAGTTCAGCTTTGCTTGCTTCTCTGATGTTACAATGACAGTTTCAGTGCCATGATACCTGGTGGAGGCAATAGAGCATAATTTCTGTTTTTACACAATCGTTAAATTCAGCAAAGCTTCCTACATGCAACACAGCAATTTCAATAAAGTGGCAGCACATACTCTGCGACGCTTCATGGAAGGCTCAGTTTCTGTGGGATCCTTCTGTAAAATGGAAGTTTGCAGATTTTATTCGTCACTATGGTACCGTATTACATTGCCGACATGGCACTCATCCACTGTGATATTGACTTATGGGAATGAATATTCTGTGTTAGAGAAACTGGCCTCCAGTTAAATAGATCAGTTTTCTGCTAACAAGCTTCACCTAATCAAGCTCATCTTTCCTTCAAATGAGATCTTTTCAGCATATTTGATTTTGTTTGTCAGTGCAATGAAAAAAAAACTCTAAATGTACCGTTAGTGTGAAAAAAGTTTTGGACTGCAAAGGCAAGCTTGTTCCATGTCTGACCTCCTTTTAGGCCGTGTCTAAAATTTTGTCAATCACTCATAATAACCCTTCAGAAAGTCCTCCTAAGTAGCTGTAGTTTGTTGTTTTAATTATGGGTACAGGGGTTGTGGATTTTTTTGCTGTGTCAAGAAATTTGTAGTGCTTTGTTCCGTGCATAAGATACTTGCTAATTAATGGTGTGTAACATTTTCTACTCAATGAAAACTACTCAACCTTTTTGACAGAAAGAGAGAAAACTATATGAGGCAGAATATATTTATTATTTATTATTAACTATATTTATTCCCAGTGGAATAAGCAGGTGCAACAAAAGCTATATGTCGGGGTGCAGCTCCTTAGAAATTTAGTCTCTAGTGTTCCAGATGTAGGCACTACAGCAGACTAGCCTTTATATAAATGTAGGTACTACAGTAGATTAACCTTTATATAAATGGCGTATGGTATGAGTTGGATGGCTGTCTCTTTGCACAGAACTGCATCTAATATGGTTGATCTCGTACTTCAATTCTGCATCTTTGTTCGTCTCTCAGAAAATAGAACTTGTGTTAAATGTAATACTATCTTGTTAAGTTTCACAAGAGTTATTGATAGCATGTTGCTACCTAATGTAAAGTTACAAAACCATATTTTGTTGCTCTCTTCAGGTATTGTTTAACAAGGATGTACTCGGGGTGGGGGGGTGTTTGCTTATAAATATTGAATATTGTTGCTTAGGAATATTACATGACTTTCTGTCTGTTAAAAATAAAGTTTGTTATAAACAAATGCTTCAGGTTATCAAGAGTGTACTTATGGATGAGACACTCATGGGAGGGGGGGGGGGGTTGTTACGAATGATAAATGCCATTGCTTATAACTATTACATGCCTTTCTGTTTGTTAAAGACAAATGGTTGAGGTTATGGATATTAAAAGGATACTAAAGAGAAAAATGTTTTTTTCACGTATTAGTAAAGTTCAATTTTACAATCCTAAAAATGTCACTCTTAATGCAACACGACGCTTAGTAAGAGAGAAAATGCGGGAAAAAAAATGCGGGTGACAACGCCTTTGTGAGATTCCCGTGCCAAACAGGATTTTTAAGCCATCTACTTGGTTTTATATAGCTCCTACTCGATAAAAATGAAGTACATTGTCATCTGTGGTGCCATATACTTTGGATACAAGTTTTTTTTTTATTTTCATCGAGGTAATGTTGCAAAAATATGAAAAATGCATTTTGAAATTCGTTACATCCCGTGCGGAGATCTTGGCACGAAATTTAAAAATAAAACTTCAGCCTTGAAGTTCTCAGCTAATAATGAACTTATGACAGTGAAACTTATGACATTAGAGTTTTCAGAGTGCCATATATCATTCTAAACCAAGTCGTTCTTCACAGTTCCTTTGAAATCGTTACTTTTTGTTTGCCTATTGTGCATAGATGCGTCGTACACATTCTTACATGCACGATTCTTTGTCTTTCCTACACAGATGCAAAGAAAGGTGCGGCAGGAGCAACGACAAGGGTGAACTCCCAAAGTCCCGGCTCAGGTCCTCCCAGCAAGATCGGAGAGACACGAATCCAGGCCCAGACCAAAGCCGAATTCACCAAGGAGATCCAGCGACTGGGTGCGCTGTGCGAGTCCAGAACCAAGGAGCTCACCATGCTCAAGTTGCAGCTCAGGCATGCCTCGGCCGGATTCGCCTCTTTCGCCGTCGTCGTCCAACACCTCAATGCGCAGGTTTTGCAGGTAATTCACTCTGTTCGTTCTTCTCATCTGTAATCTGAAGTCGTTTTTTATTCAGAAGCCTTCTCTCACAAAGTTATTACCCGAATAGGCATAGAAGGGAGGCGTCTGGTGCCATACCTGCCAAATCTAACGAAAAACAGCTCGTGGCCTATCCCGAAAGGAGTATAATAAGAACAAAGGCAACAGTGTAAGCACTACAGTCTTTTTTGTCTTGGCAGGTCGGTGTCATGAGGAAAAACGCACAAAATTGGGATGAAGTTGCTGCTGTTGTAAAAAAAAAGAAAGAAAAAGAAACAGAGTATTTGGAGAGTGTTTTTGCCGCACAACTATAGTTGACATATACTTCGTGTATTTTCCTTGATTACGCCTCGGTCTTGGCACTTCCCAGCCATGAACAGCGTGCGTGCTATCAGTGTGATGTAGCTTTTCTTAATTTAAAACTGGCTCGAGCGAGGTTTTCAAGAAAATAAACGCAAGCAAGCTAAATGATGATTATAGGTGTGGTGCAAGAATACTCTCCAAATACTCTATTTTTAGAGTATTTTCGAGGGATGCAGCATATATTTAGTCTCTCGGGTACAGATGCTTGCACATATCATACAATTAAGAATATCATAACTGATCTCTAGCCTTTCGTGCCCATAATTTAAGCATTTCTATAATGTTACTGCTGTACTGATGAACAATAATTAGAAACATACACTTTTTTTTTCGTAGAAAAAGTAAATGTGCTTTGTGAAATATTGATTCTGCCATTGGTGTCACTGTTCGATGAGCAGTCTGTGAAGCAATTTTGTGCATGGTTCATGCATTGGTGCTTCTCTTTTTCATTTTTCAGAACAACTCGTTTCGTATTCCAAAGCTGTCTGAGGAATTGCGCAAATCGCAAGAAGAGATTGAGAAGGCTCGCATTGCCATTGGTGAGAACGAAGTTCGAAAGGCATTCTTTTGTCCCTATATGTAGAAATTTCTTGTCTTTGCATCCTGACTAAATATGTTCGGCACATGGACCTAATTTTTCATAGTGTTATGGTACAAATCTCAAGTACGGTTGAATTGGTAGATGTATTGGTTGGCGTGTGCATCTTTTCTACACAACTTTGGTGGCTGGCACTGTATCTATAACATCAATAACTACCATTAACACACTAAATTAGTATTGGAATACTTTGTCAGTGCTGTAATTACAGATTTTTGGTGCCTAATTCAGGTAATATATGTTGGTGCTTTCTTTTGCCTCATGCAAACTACAGAGGAGTACAAAAACAAGATAGAGGAGCTCAAGCAGAGCCATGAAAAGGAAATAATCTCATTGAGAAAAGAGTTGGAAGCGTCACACAAAAAGAGGACGAAAGAGTGTGAGTCCCTGCTGCTATATATCCACTTCCACCGTTTGGCCTAACCAAAAAAAAAGGGGGAGGGGTTTAAACATCCACTGAAGATGTTCAATTCTGCATGTGTTTATGTGCCTGCATGCACATAAAACGGCCGAACCACTCCACCCTGCGCTGAAAAGGGACCTCTGGCTATTTCACTAATTGACGGGTATGGGAGTTGCCCCAATAAATGTGCCTTTTCGTTTGCTTTTAGTGGAGGAAGCCCATCAGAATGAACTGACTGGGTACTTGGAGGCTCACACACGGAAGGCAAGTACTGCACATGTGTATTTTTATGATGAACAGTTGAGAAATGTTTGTTCTCCACCATACTTCTTGTTGCTGAGGCAGTGGCATATGCGGTCTGTCAGTGACGATGAGTAGTGTTCACGCATCAAAGCTGCTATGAGGGAATGCCTAGCACGTGGTTAATCATAAGACTATGTAATTGCATTCAGTGCTATCAAAGCCAGGAACCTTGTGGTGTTAAGAATAACCTAGGGAACCAAATACTTGATGCTAGCAGCAAAGCCAAGTTTTGGATGAAGAACGGCAAACGTGACATACACAGGCGCTATTCTATACATATCATAGTGTGGGATTTAGTTTGCTCAAGCTGCTTTGTTCATAGCTCATTGAAAAGAAAGGCACTGCAAGCATTGGGCTCAGAAGGCAAGAAGTATTCACTGTGAGATAACAACCATTGTTTTATTGTACGTTCGTTTATTGATGCTGACTTGACCTCGATCATGAGCAGGTTGCTCAGAATGGAGATAGTGTTCCATTCGCCCAGACCTCAATGAGGCTCCAGTTTTATGCTCACGTGAGACGTTGGAGAAAGTAAAACCATAAAAAGAAAGAAATCCGCACTCCTGGAACAAACTGACACAGTACACACTCTAATGTTGCCGACACATAGTAATTTGTTGGTAAGATTTACACAACAGCGAGCTCGCTAATGTGACAATAACAAAGAAATAAAATGCCAATTTAACACACACACAAACAGCACAACACTCGCAATGTTCTGTGAATGCAAAGTCACCGATGTTTGACTTGCCACGGGAGCTGAAGTAACCAGGGCGTGGAATTCCTCGCGTACTTTCCGTAAGACTCAATCTTAGTCATTGTTTAACGGGGACACCCCAAGGAGAAGAGTGCCCTTCCGCGTGCGCCTGCGTAGCCTCTTGACACCAGGGCAGTGCCACCGCGGCAACAGTGCCATCACTTGTACAGCAGCGAGTACACTAACTACTTCGCAGGACGCATGGATGCCATGAGGCAAAAGCAACTTTAAAGGGTTGTTTGTTGACAAACCCTCATAATAAATGTGATCAGAATGATGCTAAGTGTCTTTCACAATAGCCTCGGAATATATGGGGTTTGCATCAATTGTAGGCAGCCATGAAAAACTTTGGATAAGCAAGCCTAAATTCAGAATAGCTAGTAGTTCAACTTGCCAAGCTGATAGCTAAGCATGGAGTCCTTGTGAGCAGTTCTTTTATTGATAGAACACTCCTATTGTGGAGCACTCATGCGGTCGGAGAAAGAGTGCCCACCTTGGTGAAGAGTTTCTTGTCAGTCCTATAATCACCCTTATGCATTCATTATCTATGTCACAATTAAGTGGTCAACAACGACTTTGGGACATTAAACCCCTTTACATTACAAACTCTTATCATGTGTTGTTTTCATCTGGGCCTCTTCACACAGCTTTTCAGAATAGTGTCATTCTACTCTCAGAAATACATTTTCCTTTTGAGAATACTCCACTTCTTTTAAACTGCTGCATCATTTTAAATGTTTTTAAATGGGCCCTGCAACACTTTTTGAGCATGGTCTGAAAATGCTGCCAATCAGTAGTAGAACCAAATATTATAGCACAACATGCGACCTGGAATTCACAATAAATTATTGAAGTCGGCTAAAAATTGCTTTCTCTTGTCTCAACAAATGACAGAAGCTTAAAAGTAACTCGTAAAAGTCCTTCTATCAGCCATTGGCTGATTCGAACATGAGGCGCTCAGTCATTGCAGAGATCTCCTCGGGAGGCCGTGGCTTGTCCACACTTGTGCGTGATCACACTAAAAAAAGTTGCATATTCAAAGAAAAAAAAAGAAAGAAAAGAAGCGCTCAAGGTTACAGTAGTCCCAAGATGCGCATGATGCAATTTCTTTTCCCATCCATCCCTCCATGCTTAGCTTCCAGCGCTTCTGTTGGGACAAGACAAAAGATATGCAATCGCAGCGTGCGACAAATCTTTTTAATTTTGATCGCGCTCATATTGGATGGATTCTTAAAACTTTTGTGGTGGTGAATAAGTGTTTCAGGGCCCCTTTAAGTCCTCTGGTGTAAATGGCCTGCAAAGGTGTCTTTTTTTTTTTTAAGCATGTCCTGTCCGGATGCATTTTGCATTTTCGGTGGGGGCGAAAGTGTACGAGGCTCGTGTACTTGAGTGCAGGTGCACATTGAGGAACCTCAGGTTGTCTAAATTTCCAGAGCCCTCCACTACGGCATCTCTCATGATCATATCGTGGTTTTTGGATGTTAAACAACAGGCATTATTATTTTTTAAAGTGATGCTCTTCATAAAAACTGTAATGTGCATCAAGTGTCTGCATTTACTGAAAATGGCATGGGAAGATAAGGTTAAAATCAAATGCGTGCTGATTACTCTCTCTATTTAGCCTGCATACAAGCATTTTTGCTTGCAATTTGTCTCAACTATCTTAAATTGTACATCCTAGTTGTCAAACATGCATATATTTTTACAAATAAATTAGAGAAGCTCCAGTCGTGTGTATTATGTGGTGCCGCTCATTCGTGATTCTAACAAAAGTTTGGCTTGCACAATTCTTCTCTTTCATAGCTTGAAGAAATGAAGGCATTTTACACGGATGCACTCGATAACAGCCGCAAAAACAGTGATGAAACCTTGGACGCTATGAAACAGAGGCACAGGGAAAAAATTGATGGTGAGTCCCTAGTTTGAACATAGATCGCTTATTATTTCTGAGAATCTGATTCGGCTGCAACATGGTTTCAGCTGCTCAAAACACCTCAAACCAATCATTTTTGACGTTCTGATGTATGTGTCTTGGAGCCCATTCAAACAATTTGTTCCGGTCTTCAAAAAATCGTTATTTCTTGAGCACGGAAGTCTAAAGTTGGCGTAATCCGAGGCACATATCTCTTGTGGGTCATACTCATAGTTGACTAGCTTGGGTATCCATCATTGCAGTGGCTGTTTCAGTTTCAGGACAATTAATTTTTTCTTGGTTTTCAGCATTGCACTTGTTTTGTGTTGATTATCTGATAACATGAAATAGTGGCACTCTCGTGCCCTGCTCCAATCAGCACAAAACACTGCGATTACATTGCTATTTGATGCTCAGAATTGAAAGGTACATGCAACAAATAGGTATCGAGTAGACTTCATCTCTGCATTTCCATGTTAACATGTATTTGTGTCAATGGCTTGATTCAAGCTAAACCATGCTCTGCTGCAAAAATTGTGACAGTAATTTCACAGCCTCTGTCAGGCAATACGGCCTTTAGCTCTTACTCCTCTTTCTGTATCAGAAAGAAATAAAATAAAATTAAAATAAATAAAATAAAAAGATAAGTTGAAATGGGAACATTTGGGGGCTTAAGTGTGTATAATGTGTTTGTTAGTCCCTTTGCACGTTTCTAATGCTGATGGTAGTTGCATTGTTCCTAATACGGGCTGGGAGTAATACGAGTTGCAGACCACCAGTTTTCTGGAAGACTTGTGAAAGTTGAAATCACAGACCATTTTTTTTTACATATTTTGAGTAGTTATACTAGTTAATAATTATTGTTTTTAGCCACATGTGCCTTGTGCTTACTGGACCTATTGGGCATTTCTCTCTAAGCGTTCAGGTTGAAGGGGCTAGTTTGCTTTGCTTCATAACGTTTTGAAGCCATAAGGCACGGTTGGTGTAAAAGACAAGTGATGCAAAAAAAAAAATATTCGTGGTAAATTCAAAACTTCACATTGTTCTGTAAGCCTTGTTTTCTATTGACATTGTTCCAAGTCATCCAGAATGACATTTCAGAATATAGGCAGCATTGTACCAAGTCTAAAAAAGAGATCACGAGGCAGTTAACCGTAAAAGTACCCAAGGGAAACATAGAATTCGGCAGATTCATTCAGTAGCCCTTATACTTGTTAAATACCGTTGCCCACTCTTAGCTTGCTGTAGCTCATTCGATGTCCAGGATAGCTCATTTGTTGCTTGCATTGCATTGTGTGTGTTGTCGTGACGTAGCTAAACCACTTCTATGATTTAACTGCCTCAAGTTGGTTGTCTTAACTGCATGTGGATGTCTTCTTTGGGTGTGTAAGTGGGGACTGTTGTCCTGCTGCAGCGATCAATGAGGAGTACTCATTGCAACTGGACTCCATCAATGAGGACCACCAGGCACGGCAAAAAGAGCTTCAGCAGAGGTACGAAGCCCTTCAACAACAACACAAGCAATTGCACCAACAGGCCAGGGAGTTCCAGGAGTCCGTACTCTCGGACACAGACGCCAAGATCCAGGTAAGTGTGGTGTTCATGACAGGCTTGACTGGTTGTCACGCGTGTAGTTGTCCATGATAGCCAATGCTTTCTTGTGATAACTGGAGTGAGTTTAAAGGTGGCTCTCTCGTAGCACATTTGTAAGTTTTGGTACTACAATAATTCATATGTATTCAGTTGTTTGACCCTATCTATTTCTGCTTTTTTCTTGGGGTGTTTAATATGCAATTGTTGTAATTAAACATTTCGTTAACTACCTTTGGCTAAGATGAAATAACTTGTCTATAAGATTGTATGGAATATGATAACAGCTTTTGCACACTTTTTTTTTATTTTCTTCCCATTTAAGAACAAAGTAAGTATGCACTTCCGAATGCAGTAAGTACATATTCCGTTTTTCTGAGAGCGTATAACAAAAGTAACTAATATAAGCCAATGTTTCACCTCACTTCTTTAGCTGTTTGGCCCTGGTTTGGACTGTGTACAGTCTGTCAGTTCATTCTTTGAAGTGAGCTTTGGCTTATCAGTGCACCTGGTGTACCTTGCCACCATGTTGCATACTTTAAATAAATATCCACATCGCACTGTTGCCGTCTTTGCAGTGGCTTTCCAAGAAAAATGCAGATCTACAGAAGGAAGTGGAAAGCTTGAATGTTGTTCTCGAGATGCGTGCCAATCAGATACAGAACTTGCAACATGCCAAGATAGAACTGGAACGAAAGGCAAGTGTTGCTTTGTCTGTGCTGCTCAGCCCCCTCAATTATGGCTGCGAAACCAACTGAAAAACCATGCAGCATTTGGTATCTCAGCTGTTGAGCGACTTTACTGTGGTGTGTAGCAGGTGCGATTTCTTATCGCATGCTGCCTTTTAGATACAATTTATATGTACTGTCCGCATTGCTCTTGTTTTTTTTTTTAAATACAAAGATGAAGCAGACAGTGGCAGATGCTCAAAAAGCATAGTTAGCCAACAAAATTTTATGCAAGAACTCGACTTTCTTACGAATACTGGGTTCCTCTTCGCACTGGGTTCCTCTTCGCAGGAGTACCTGGCAGCAGAGAGCGAATTAATAGTCGCTGCATCGATCTAGACCTGTATTTCAGCATCGGCCTCCTTCTTATTTACAGCTAGCTGAGAGAAGTATTACAGGGCCGTCAACTAAGTAAACTTGTGTACTGTTGCTTTTAAAGTTTTCCAACATAAGTACTAATGTCCTAGCATGCAGCCTAGAGTATTGCTTGTTTTTGAAGTCAGTGACTAATTTCACCAAACAGGAATCATTCAAAATGTGGCTCTCTTACGTTCGAAAGTAGCTAAAGATGTACCTTGCTTTTTTGAGGGAATTCAATTTCGCTAGATACTTACCGATGTTCTTCAAATTGTTTGAAGATGCAATAGGAATTAGTCTTGTTGGGGAATGCTTCAAATTACCATATTTTATGGTGTAAAAGTTTCACCTTTGTATAAGATTCGCCCCCTACTTTTGATGGCTTTTTTGGGGAAAAAGGTACATAAAACACACCTATTTTTGACCCTGTCAACATCATGAAAAACAACAAAACATGTACCTAGTCATGCATGGCATTGACTATTTCTAAGCAGCAACATAAGACTTTATAAATAACACTGTGCTGAGGCTCGAAAAACCAATACTTATTCAACAGAATTTAAAGTCACATTCTTAGGTGCACTGCCAAAGTTTTTTCGCTTTGGTTGGCGTCATCATGAGGATGCCGTTGTCGGCCTCTGAGTAACTTTTACGTGATGTTGAAAGCACCTTTGAGCACATTGTTGGCATTCTTTTTGTGGTATTGCGAGGCTTTGCAGAAACACACAAATAATAATAATTGTGCCTCACGTTTGACACCTACACACACAATATATAAAGCGTGAATGGCAATAGCAAGCTGCGACTACTGCAGGACTGGAGTGGTGCTTCAAGCGGATACTAATAATGATAACAAAGTGGTACTTTGGTTTCTGCAACTGGTTCTACGGGCCCTACAACATAACAATAAAACGTTGTGGTGCTCCTTCTCTGTTTATTGCCTCCGTTCTATGGTGTTATTGATTTGCATAAGAAAAAGCAATTCAAATATTACAATAGTTTGTGCGACAAGAATGGCAATTATTGCAGCCATAATCTCCGTGGTCACTGCAATCCTTGATTAGTTAGTAGCTGACATTTAAGATCACACCCATTTCATTGTTGTAACAAGATTATATATCTGTTGATAAATGCTCTTGTACTCAGTTTACGGAACTCTCAAATGAAATACCGACATAGTGGTCTCGCAGAATGGCGTGACTTATTGTGTATGTAAGATGCACCAGCGAAAATATCGGAAAAAAAGGTTCGTCTTATACACCGAAAATCACGATAGTCGAACTAAGTCAACCAAGAGGGTTGATAAGAAAATTAAGGCGAAATTCCCAAGTCATCCAAACACCTTTGTTTGGGGTGGCTGCTAGAAACTGTTGCAGTGCTTTATGTAAGCCTGCGGTGATTTGCGATTTCCACGAATTAGTTGGGGTCTGTACATGTGCATTTGTGAATTCTTGTAGTGTTTGTTGAGAGAGAGCTCTTTTCTGCAGTGCACCCAAGGCCAAGGCCTTTTTTTCTGTTTCTTTATTCTTCTTCTTTTTTTCTTCCAAGTTAGGCATGCGAACACGGTGTACCTTTCTTGTGGATTGATAAATGGGTAGACGTGGTCCTTGGTTTTAAAGGAGCACCAACGCAAAAAAAATTTTTGCATCTTGTTTGTTCTGTTGCAATAGGTAGTCACCGACTTGCTTATCACAGATAGAAGGGTCGTGTTCGTTTTAGAAAGTGCCAAGCGAGACTGGGTGTAGAGTGGTTTCCATGTAAACATAGGCGACTGTGTGAGCATCAAAAACAGTGTGATCATAAGCAACACCTTGAGACATCCTGTCAACGAAGGCTCTCTGCAAAACTATATAAATATGCATTGGCGCCCCAAATATGCACTCTCAAGGCAAGGAAATCGGCCTTTGTATTCGCATACGAGGCCTCTCTATTGAAAAGGGGGCATGCTCGGGGAGAGTGCTCACAAAGACCGCAGCAGCCAACACAAACTCATGATGCAGGCGGTGGTTGGTTGTTTACAAGGAAACTAAAGGTGCATTTCCTGTGTGCTGCTGCGACATTCACCTTAAAATTTAGTACGTTCTAGGCCATAATCATGTATATTTCATGGACGATGTGTCTGTGCCCAAAAAGATCTATTCCACAACTTATCTTGCCTTCAAAATTTTCTCAGTTCTTCTTTAAGCCACACACAATAAACAAGTGTGCTGTTGAAGTACAGTGATCTGTTCAAGGACAGTGAATGAATTCTTACGAAAAACTGGCCACCCCATATATGAAATATCTCTCGACTGTGAGCCCACCACAATTTGAAGAATGCTAACATCATCAATTCATAGGAGAGAAGATATGAATTACATGTACTTTAAAAATAACGGGCCACTCAGCTTACTGGCTATTCGCAGAGGTAATTACTAGTGGAACAGAGGCTACCTTGGAATTTAATAAACCAAAGGACCATGCAGGATTTCCTGCTGGCTACTCAACATATTCACACTATGAATGATGCGATAGAGAAATGTGCAAAATATAACAAACCTTTATACATACAGCCTTCATAGATTATGAGACAAAAATTTCATTTGTTGAAGTCTTCAGTAGTCATGCAGGCATTATAGAATGGGGGTGTGGACTGACTGAGAAAATCTGTGACCATGCAGGAGGAAGAATTGGACCGGTGCAAGGTAAAAATGCAAAAGATGGAGGCACGCATTGAAGACCTTCAGGAACTGCTCAATGAAAAAGCCAAGGTTCAAAGGTCAGGAGCCTCCCTGTGCATTACGAGTACTATGCAAAAACGTAGCAGACATTGCCACGGCAGGTAACTGCTGTCTGAGTGGCGTCATTCTTTGTCTTGCTCTTCCTGTGGTGACAGCAAGGCAACGAAATTTGTGTAAGAAAATAGTTATTCACAATAGAGGCAGCAGAAACTTTAATTGTGGCAGCAGTTTGTTTTGACTGATACTCGTTATTATACCCTTAATGTATTTAAATCTCACATCCTGCATTTGCGAAAAATTGTGTACACTTGTGGCAGCGAAGATACATTGATTCTTTGTGCCCTTTATGTAATGAAATTTTGTTTATATCAACAAAGTTTGAATTACCAGAAATCCTCATATATGTGACTGAAGGCAACATACCCGCGAGGTTTGTGTTGTTTATTGTTTCTCAGTAAAATTTTTAGACTGTAACGATTATACTGATACTTATTGTTATACAATGCGTGTGGAGTTAAGGTACGAAATATGTTGTGTGCAGTGACAGCAACCCCTGCCAATTCGTACGACACTTACCCGCATGACATCAATGCACTGCGGCGAAATGGATTTTAAAAAATGCATTTGTAAAGTGTTACCCTAAGAAGAGACAGTCTTGCTTGGTTCTCTTTTTTAACACCAGAGCTGTTTAAGCTAGCACTACAACGTCCACTAACAAAAAACACCTGCTGTGCCTATGCCATAACAATCGCCACACCTGTGAGCCACTTGTGCTAAAAATGGTCAAGCCACCGCTGCACCGAGGAGCGACCACCGCCACCAGCCATTGCTATAACAATTACCATGGTTTCGTACACCGTGGCTCAGGAAAAGTGACTTCAACACATACAAAGTGGCAAGCGTTGCGTGAATAAGTGCTTCTTCATCTAAGCATGCTTGATTCAATTGCTGCCGGTTTTGTGAATCCCGTGCTGCAACATAACAAGCTAAGCATCAACCAGCTTCATTGTGTCAAGCTTTGCAGAAACTCATGCCACCTTCTGGCTCTTTTTTTTCTTGTTAGCATCTTATCGTTGGTGTTCAATTAGCTCAGTTCGCGACTGTTAATGACCCAAAGCGTGAATGTTCAGCTAGAAGCAGCAAAGGCGACAAACACATAGACCAGCAGCAAGTTTGAATTTGCCAAATTTGTGCAGTGGGGCAGTTTTAATTAAATAAGCGGCTGTAAAACACAATGTAGTGAGCCAAACAAAAATTTAATATTTGAATTAGCCGAACGCTCGAGTAATCAACAGCCTGCTGTAATTGGGTAAAAGTTTTCTCGTTTCCTTGGTGTGCGACTGATGTACGAGCAGCTGCACCTCCAGTGCTCCTTACAAATTTGTTTTCTCCTCAGGCTTTCATCCTCCTCAAGCATTTATCTTTATGTTCATTACACGATTCATCCATTGTGACATTGCCTACTCTGTTCTCCCGTATGCAGTAACGAAGTAGCCTTGTGGCCCATGCAGCCGCCTACTAACACAATATTTCTTACATTATCTGCCCCTTGCATTTCAGCCAACTGTCCGTTGAAAATGCCAAACTCAGAGAAACTTCAGAGAAGCAGAACCGCCAACTTTCTCGTCTGGACATGCACAATGAGGAGCTGAAGTACAAGTTGCGCGAAAGCGTCAGCTCTCCCATGCGCGGTAAGAGTAAATGTGGCTTGCTCTTCATTCACAAGGGTTGCTTGTTGGCCTGACTGTTTCCATATGACTTTTCTCTCATTGTGTCATAGCTCGACGCGCGTAAGTACATCCGCTAAACTCTACTTGTGTTGCGTTGCCTGGGCCTTAAAGTGACATGTGTTGGGAAAATAAATCTTTTGTTTGTGGTGTAACTTATTTGCAAAAAACTCACTTCAGCGTAATATATTTACCGGGAAGAATCTTTGGTATTTTTGCAACCATATTGGATGTCAATGTCGGAAGGTGCGGTGCATAGCGCTCGAGGGCACAATGTGAACTTCAGTATTAGTCTAAATTACCTTTTGAACTATATTCACTATTGATTTTCCATAGAAGACTATGTCAGCAGTGAAATTTTGTGTTGAAGCTCATTTATTGAAGATGAATCCTTATAAGCATCTTTGCGGAGCATTGGCACCATTTTATTCTCTTTTTGCTTCCTTATTGTGTTTGGTTTATTTTTTATATAAATATCAACTGAGGTGTATGTGCTTATAAGCTTTAATGAGTTCCTTCATCAAAAATGTCATCATGGACACTAAATTTGTGTAACCTAACTTCAAAAACATCTCTTGTAATGGGGCACGAATGATCAGATTGGGATTTCTTATAAGTTTTTATTGGTGATGATTGCGTGCATATGGCCTATCGGCATAAGCGCGCACAGGGCTCCCTTTTGAGGTCTAGATTGGATACGAGGGTTCATTGCAGCCCCCCCCCCCCCCTCATTGACTTTGCATAAAAGAACATACATCATGCATACACAAGGCATACAGCTTAAACATTTTTAAATGTAAGGTAACAGCCACATAAGATACACATGTTGCTAGTAACATACACATGTTAAACTGGGAGTGGAAATAGGTAACTAATGCTGCTTTCTTCTTTGCAAAAAACTGCAGATGGTGGGAACAAAGCAAGGGCACGTAGCATGGCCCACAAGCGGTACTCCGTGGCTGACCCAACGGTCATGTCCCAGTCCTGGCACGCTGCCGACCACCAGTCGTTGCCGCGTGCCAGCAATGGTGGAAGCAGGCTGCTGGGTGGAGCACACGGGCTGCACCGCAGCAACCAGACATCCCACTCCCTTCCTCGTGGATCTTCTGAGGGATTCCAACCCAGGATGCGCCGCAGCATGTCTGAGACATCACCGCCGCAAGATGCCTGTGTGCAGCAACTCTTCACATCTTTCGCAGCAGACGTCAGCAATGATGGCAGCACCGATGAATCATTATCCACCTTTGAAAACTCTCCCTGCTCTCAGGACGACCTGCTGAGGTTGACGTGGGTTAAAGAGGATGGCGACATTCTCCAGCAGGATTCCGAAAGCCCGAACACTCCTCACGTGGACTCGTCTTGACAAGGCGCAGCAGCCACGCAAGGTTCTTTGAGATGCAGTGCATCCACTTCGCAGCTGCCCAGAGCCAGGGGCTCGCAAGTGCCGCGCTTGCGAGTCACCACGACCGCTGCGACACGTTCTGTGCTAAATAGGTCTCCTCGCTCCTCAGCGGGCGAAGAGATGGCCCCGGATGAAGATGCAGCGAATTGTCGGCAAGGGAGGGGGCAGACTAGGTACGGACGTACTTAGGCACTACTTACAATACGCCCTGTGTCTCCGTCGAGGGCCCCTTTGTTCTTTGCGAATTCCCTGCCCCCGCTGGCTTGTGCATCTCGCTTTTTCGTCGGCTCCATCCACAAGCGCCATTGCCATGGGCTGCTAGTCAAACTGATGTGTCTGTTCTCTCTTCACTGTGTTAACGATTCTTTGTTGACTGTGTGAGTGTTGGCTTCTTGTGACTGCAGACTCTCTGAATACGTCATCTTCTCTAGCTGCTCTCGTGCGTCTCCTGGAAGAAAAACATTGTGGGACCATTTTGTTGCCATTGTTCAGCAAGTGGCGGCTACCAAATGTGCATCCGGGACATTGTAAATGGTGGTCTTTTCGTGAAGGGATATTCTTTTTCAGTTCCTTTACCTTTGTTTTCCTTTTCAACACTAAAAAAAGGAAAGATTAGGGGTGTATGTGTGTTATATTCTTTTATATCTTTGTGATAATTGTCTTACTTATACATTGAAAGCTTTTTTTTTGCTGTTTAATGTTGTCAGTTTTTTAAGAAATGTAAATCATGAAAAATTGTCTATACAGATCAACATTCATTACCTGTTAGCAATGTGCTCTTAATTTTCTTAAGGTTGCTTACCTTTTTTACTGTTGTTTTAGTTCCTCACATGGAAATGATGTTGCTGGTATGTTGAGGCTGTGATAGCTGGCGTTTGAATGCATGGCACATACTTCAGAGAGGAAAGCACTGTTGCAAGCATTGCTTTGCAAAAGTTATTTACTGCAACATTGCTTCGACATTTATTTTAATCTGTCGAGTGAATTTGGGCAACATGGTCAGAGCTGAAGTGTTTTGACTTCCAAGTTTTGAATGCTACAATGATTTGAATTCGTTCCTCTTTAGCTCCGTTTATTTTGCCCCCCAGTTACGTGCAGCTATATTTATGAGAGTGTGCACTGTTCCACTGTTTGCACATCAGCAAAATAATAAAACTTGAGACCACATTTGTCTGACGGTGTCTATTTTTATGCATGCAACATTGGGCCAGCTGTGTCCTTGCTCATTTTCCTGAACAGCAACTTCTGGGAAGTTGGTGCATTTAATCGCGCAGTACGCTGGAATGAAATGGACTTTTTTATGCCACTTTGTTGTATTGTGCTGCATGTGCATTGTGAACATCAACCAGCTATCTCAAAATGCCATTACGGTTAAATACTAATGCTCCTTTATAGATTTCACATTATTTTGTAACAAAAATTTACTTGACTGCCACTATGAATTTTAAATGCCCACAATTTAATGTGTTCATGTTATGTCATATGCACGAAATCTGTTCATTTGTATACATTTCTTGTTATCCGTTGCATTGGGCAAAAAAAAATTTCCTTCCAACCACTCAGTGCAATGCAGCCCCAGAGTTTGTCACTAGCTGGGATCTGTGTTGCCTACCAGTTTTTGAAAAATGCCTTATGCCAAAGTAAAAACTGCTCTATCCTACACAACATTTCTATTACCCCACGTTCTACCCTACACCTAAAAATATCTAGTTAGAATGATAACATGCAGACTACTTAAAAATATCTCGTTACAATGATAACATGCAGACTACTTGAGTGGTTTAAAATTAAGTGGTTTTAAAGGAACACAAGACAGCTGATGGGAGGAAAAAGTGTTCTGGTATTTGAATGAAAAAATCAACTACAGTTAGGGTAAAGACCAAAAAATATGCAAGGATACGTTTTACGAAAAATCAAGAGGAAGCTCTTTGCTCTTTGTAGGGAGGGTCGGGTTGCCTCTGAATACATAGTTATAAATCGAGATAAAAGCTGAGAAAAATCTCTTCTTTGCTGTACATGCGTGGCAAAAGTGAGAGCATGTCTATCTTAAGGCAGCAGCCTTCATGAAGCCTTAAGTTTTAGCGACAACACAGAAAATATTAACAGGTCGGCAATATAACAAATTCGACAACTACAGGATTTGTGGTAAAAAAATATGTAGAAAGCAAAAATAATTTTGAAAACTAAGGTTAATCTGAGATAAAGCTCATAATGCTGGGGTGTGAATTTAAAATGTTTTTTTGATGATATCCTTAATTCATAAGAAAAAAATTGCGCTGTAATAGTAACACACTTGAACCTCATAGCAAAGTCATGCTTGCCACGAAAATACTTCGTTATATCCGAAAATTCGTTATAAATGTATATTTGTAGCACTGTACCTATAACAAAGCCATTTTTCACTAACTTCATTATAATCGATAATTAGTTATATCTGGGTTCGTCATATTGAGGTGTGAGTGTAAGAGTAATAAATCATGGGATTGGTGGAGCGGAAGTAAGGGCCCATTACTAAAGGGACGCTGTTTCTTCTATCTATTCACTGTCATCGAAAAAACTCTCATGAACCCTTGTGCATTTGCCTAAGATCGCTGGAAGGTGAAAACCATTTTCTTTCTCTTCTCCTCAGTCGATCGTATCGCCCGAGATTTCTGCAGCTAGCGTGGTTTCCATTGTCTCTGGTTTCAGAGGCATTACAAGCTTTCAACGCCTCCATTGGCGCCGGGGTTGACCCGACTATGGCCATCCGATGACATCATCATTTGACATCACATTGTGATGTGACAGTGACGTCACAATGACTTCATAATGACAAATTCCGCCGATACGGATGCCAAGATAACATTATGAGGTGATGTTTTTTCGCGACACTCGCGTTGGCACATACAATCACTTTCTGTGTATGATGAGGCATGTAAGGCTTTCGCCTTGATAATTAAAGCCGACCACCCTCAGGAAATTTAAAAGCTCCTCCATGCAGCAAATGAATGGGAGACAACAGAGAGGGTAAAAGCCATCCACGAGAAAAAATGACTATGCTATCTCAAGGACATGTGACGTATTATCTTTTGTCTGTGCAATGTGGTATATGTTAATTAAAACAATTTCAATTTTATTTAAGGAAAGATTTAGCTTTCGCATCTTTTTGGGAATGTAACCCTTGGATATGTCACGCGGATCTTCTATATCTTTCACTGGCCACTGACGAGCAGATTGTCGAGGTGCCCCTACTTATAAGAAAATCATATTACTAACGTGGGAGCCCTGCACATTCGCGTGCTTCTTGCGGGACATTAGTAAATGTTATTCCATCTATTGCCACCCTATTACTTCATGCTTGCCAAAAAAGTCTGAAATTACTCTGCACTTGGGAACCCTGGCAGGAATCTATCAGTGTGTTGTGTCTTTTATTTATTTATTTACTTGAACATACTGCTAGCTTCACATTTGAGACTGTTGCAGGAGAGTTGGTAGAATACATATACAAAAGAACCCAGTTCAAGTAGTTGCTACATTAGTTGGGCTGAACCTGGTGATATACATGCTCTCTACATATTGGTTGTACAAACTACAAAAATGAGAACAGTAATAAAGGGCCTATTACAAGGCATATTCAAAAGAATATAGTTGAAGTAGGCAAGCACATCAGTTAAACCGGACAGTGCATACGCTCTCTGCATTTATTGTGCAAGCACTTCAAGAATGAGAAGAACAGTAATAGATGACATGTTAGAAGGTTTATCACACGAAAAAAAAAATGCAATAAAAAGGTTTGACGTTTACAGTAACATTGTGAAAATAAAAGTGACATTGTTCATAAGTTTTACAAAAGGAGGTCTTGAAGTAAAAATTGGCAAGGGGACCTCCTAGAGATATTTAATTGATTGAGTACAGGGCAGGCAAATGGCGAGCAAAAGAAAGGCATACCGAGAACTCTAAATTGAAAAAAAAGGGGGGGAGTAACAAAAAAATTGAAAAGTTTGAGACTGGAAACTCCATTTGAATACATGAAATACATCAATAGTACCATAAGCAAAAAACAAATACATAATAAAACAATGGTTCATAATAAAACATGGTTCATGAGAAAAAAAATAGTAAGTGTAGAAAAATTGAACACTCAGTACACTGGGGATGAGTGTCGGCAAGTATTGACGAAATCGTGAATAGCGAGGAATCGGCCGTGGAGACCCCTCGTGCTAGCACAAGCTGGAATCGGTTCTTCGTATTTAGTGGATCTGTGGCACACACCCACTGACGACAGTTTCTCCGCACTCTGAGATCACCACATTTTTCCACCTAGCCACAGCTTTTATTACAGTAAAAAGAAAATCAGTCATTGTAACGCAATACCGAATTGGCATCTGTTGGAGCTCATACACGTTGGCCGATTGGTAAACATCTTTTCTTCCGGTGCCAATCTAGTATACAGTGGCCTGATGGAATTAACTTGGATTGTGCTGACTTCGAGCGTGCACAATGACTAGTCATCCGTGACAATGTCAACCTCAAGACTTCGTCTAGAGCAAGGAGGTCCTAAAACCTCCTTGATCTAGAGAGGTAGCTGGTATGGTGCTGTACCTCAGTGTGGGAATTGCAACGCCATACTACACAGTGCACAGTTAAACAAAAATATTTAAGCGCATACTATTCTGACCTTTTGGGATCAGGTGGGTCGGTCTGCATATGCTGCAAAATGTGCCAGCACCATTAAGTGCAAGCCTGTTGCGAAATCAGATTGTATGTTTTTCAAAGGAGCCCTGCAAAACTTCATCAGCACGGTCAGAAAACGCTGCAGGTTGGTAAAGCCAAACGTAGCACATGTCCTGGAATTCACGAAATCGTTAGCTCTTTTTTCTGCAAATGATGTCATACCCAAGCGACCACGCCTTGTCCCCAAATTATTGACCGTTGCCTGATTTTAACACTTGACGAATTCTAAACATTTTTGCGGTGGTCGTTTCGTGAGGCAATTAATAAACTTTATTGATGGAGTTATTTAGTGAGAGCTTGGAGAAGTGAGCACCTTTCATGAAAAAAAAAAATGTACTAATGACCGGAACTGCGCATACTCCGTGAATATTGATGCCAACGTGGCTAATTGTGTGATTGCACTGGTTAATTTTCATCTGAACGAAGTCTAGGTCTTCGACTGACAATGCAGGCTGGCATAGTTAAGGTCACGGTGGTAGAATATATCTATACTAGCACCGTGCTCATGAGCGATTCATCGGGTCATGAAAAACCAATTTAATCGATAATTTGCGACCCCCTTTTCTCGTTCTCTTGTTATTTCTATGCTCGAAGTAGCCACAACTGTGTATTGAACCCACTAGCCCAGCAACGTGTACCACTTAAACAGCTGTGTAACGCTTTCATGCGTATGATTCGTAATCCTATTTCCTGCTTAGGGGTCATTCAGAACGTTGCTGCTTGGCACCTGTCCAGCCAGTGGGGAGGATTAACCTTCATGTCCAGGTTTGCACGGAGCGCTGCCTCTGCTAACAAAGTTTTTCTTTTGATATGCGGTTGCTCTCATATGTCACGATTAACAGGCACGAAGGAAAATTATATCCGTGCCAAACATTAAGCTCAGCGGGTTCCATTCACAGAGCTGTTCGTACATAAGGCTACATTATCGGTTATTTTTCAGTAGATTACACTCGGATTTCAGAACACAGGGTCGCAATGGGTCAAACAGCTTCGTGGAACAGTAATATTTACGGTAGGCACCGTACACACAACGCAACATGCGCATCGGCGTGGCGTAAACCAAAGCACAGAACATCTAAACTCTACCAACCATGCTGGAACCGAAACTGGAACGACCTCCTGTTTTTTTTTTTTAAATCACAAGAAAGATTACTCAGTACCAAGACATACACATTATTCAATGTGCTCAATTAGACAGAAATTAATTCTGGATACAACTTACGAAGTCTTGGTCTTGCTTGACTCACACGTTTTAATTGTGTACAAACAGCTGGGCGCTTGTGTCTCATTGGACGGACTGCTCACGTGGTATGCATATTTGGCGCCATTTTTCACGGTCTTCCTGGTTTCTGGCGCGCAAATCTTCTGTTCGGCCCTTCGTGCGTGTCTGGACAAGCTCAGGCGGGAACAATGTTCGTCCTCAAACGAGGTAAGTGTCCGAGCAATTTGCTGACTGGCGCGGTCTCGAGTCTACAGTCCCAAGCCGGTGTGCATGCCGGATCTGTGCAGCAAGCGAATTCACTCGCGCTTTTTGCCTGAATTTGCATACGCACATAAAGGTTGCCCTTCAGGCCAACACAATATGCTCGCAGGTGAAGACTATTACCGCGTACTTGAAAGTTTCTGTTCCACCTCGAAACTGGACTTCTCACACCTACCGCCGTTTCTTTTGACTTCAGACAGTCGCAAGGAGCCCGTGCATTTCGATAAGATCACGTCGAGAATCCACAAGCTTTGCTATGGACTCAACATGGACTTTGTAGACCCCGTAAGTACGATAATCCAGAAGTTTAGTTTTCGCAGCTTACTGGTTTAAAGCCATTGCCGTGACTTTAAGTGTAACCTTTACGAGATGGGAGAATCAATTACATTACGCGCTTTATTGTACAGCTACCGAGTATTCCGAGGAGAGCGTGTGGTTTTGGTAGTTTGCGTCCGTGACGATAATTTAAACCGCCACTGTGGGGTTTATCACGCCCCTACTTACTGATTAGGAAAGGGTGCGATGATATGTTGCCTTGCAAGAAGTGCGTTCAAGGAGCTCTTGCGACTCGAGCTCTTGCTGTCTCGTCGAAGTGAGTCATCGTCGAACTGTTTTCGTGTAACCGTCGTCGGGTCACTGTAACCACAGTCTCCAATAACTAGTCTCAAAACGACGAGAAGAAGGGAACAGTAGTTTTAAGACTAACGTAAGCACTTCAGTCAATGGGACTAAATTCGAAGCGTGCTAAATTGATATCTTTTCTTCGTGGAATTAGTGAATTCTCCCTTCTTTCAGTCGTGCATTCTAATGTCTAGAGTAACAGCTTGAGCAATCCAAATCTCGTGTACCTATTAAGTGGCCGTTTATTATAACTGTGGGTTTACAATTTATTATAACTGTGGGTCTACAATTTGTTATATTTCACATGAATGCACTTGTAAGTAGCTTACAAGCTTATGCCAGCTTCAAAATGTCTGTTGATTGGTTTATAATGTTAGTAGTGTAACCTGCGCTGGTTTTACAAGTGTTTTAATCTAGATTGGCATTGTCCGTATGAGTATCCATGGATCTGAACAGTCGAGGTTCATTTTTATTGCACGTATTTACACAGTCTTCGAACATCCAAAGTCTCTAACTAGCATGTGTTTAAATTTAACACCACAAGTGTAGATGAGACATTGATTTTTTGTCTGCAGTTCCGTTCATTAGTTCAACCTGTAAACCAACTTTATCAGTTGAATAGGATTCTGTGTGTTATAGTGTTCATTTGAAAAAAAGAAGCCGAATTTCAAAGGTCATCTTTCTTTGTTAGACAATAATTATGAGAACAAACTGACAAGAATGCCAGGAAAAGTTTAGGGGATGTTATCAGTATTAACTATGCTATAAATGTGAAGAAAGTTAAGTGCACGAATGTTAACTTGCTGTCAACACAAACCGAACCTTCAGTCTTCAAATCTTTCTTCATATTTATACCATAGTTGCTACAAATAACATCCCCTTGGCGTGATTATCTGATAATGTGCAAGAATAAGATTCATTCGAAGCTTGTTACAGGATGGCTCATCGTGCCACTTTATTTACAGTGGTCTGTCAAAATTTGTCAACAACTCCGCAAATATTTCCAGGATTTTGTTATTTCTAAATAAGTCTGCTCATCTCTTTTCAGTGCTCTATTGCTCAGAAAGTCATTAATGGTTTGTACCCTGGAGTTACTACGGTAGAGCTGGATAATTTGGCAGCTGAAACTGCAGCCACCATGACCACAAAACACCCCGACTATGCCATTTTGGCTGCCCGTATTGCAGTTTCCAATCTGCACAAGGAGACCAAGAAAGTATTTAGTGGTAAGAAATTGTGCTTGTGAGTTATTGTTGGACATAGCATAGTCTATGAAAAGTGCTCTATTGCCGTATACTTGTACCATATTCAAATGCATAAGCTGAATGGCTGGAAGATCGCACTTTGAAAAGTGTAGGAAATCTGTATTTATTTGTGCCTGATTTTCTATGGATTACAACATGCTATTTGCAAACTCCACAAGATATTCCAGGGTAATCTTTTTTAAAAACCTGTGCCGATTCTTGTTATGCGAGTCAATAATTTTAAGAGACCCTGCAACACTTTTTCAGGTAATTGTCAAATGACCTCACCATTGTAGTTCATTGCTTCACGAACGGATTGCCTAATAAGTTCTTCTAATCTGTCGAATACGAGTGTAATAGTAGAAATTTGTTGCACGGTTTTGCTCTCCTTTGGTCCTGGCGAGCGTGCTCAAATCTGCATGAGTGATGACAAAGGGCCAAGAAGCTACTTCAGTGTGCATCATGAGCACTTCTTTTTGTCTTTGGATGCGTTGGCTCACATTAGTATGCTCATGAGTGTGCTAGTGCAGTTACTGTGTACGTGTGGTTGCACCCCGTAGAGGATTCGGTAACCATGCAATGCTCGAATCAGCCAGTGGCCGTCTCCTCCCCTCCACCTATGTAGTCGATTCCTCCAACAACGAAACTCACTGAAACAAGAGTGAGAAATATCTAACTGTCTTGGAAACGTAATTTAGATTTCCTGGTGCATGCAGTACTCTAATATATGGCTCACATATTCACAGGAGCCTTGACTGCTGGTCGTGTTTTATGACCATGTTCGAAAAATGTGACAGGGCCCATTTAAGAGGACTCCAAAGTACAAAGATATGAAGTACTCAAGTAGTTTAATTGTTTGCTGACATGATGAAGTGACATAATTTTTGCCATCGCCTTTATGAGATCATTTAGACCAATAAAGGTGATCTGAAAGTAGTGAGGTCCATTAGCACACCTTTCATGTGAAACGAACTATACTTTATATCATGTATCCACCTGAAGTTCCATTGTTGAATGCCAACAGGAACAGGAGCACTTGGTCAGGCCTTCCTAGCCTTTGCACGTGCCCTTCCTTTCTGTAATCGAAACAAATAAACTTCAACCTGCATTGCAGAGGTTGTGGAAGATCTCTACAACATGGTGAATGAGCGCACACGGTTGAGGTCGCCCATGATCAGTGACAGCGTGTACAAGATTGTCATGGACAACGCTGAAGTGAGTATGAAGATGCATAAACCGAAATTCGAACATTCATTGAGTATTACGTATGTACTCTACTGACTGGGCTCCTGTGACATGGTTCTGCTTATTTGGTTGCAGGTTTTTAATTCTGCCATCATATATGACAGAGATTTTAACTACAACTACTTTGGATTCAAGGTGAGTCAAAAGTGGCCTATAACTTTCACATTCGATTCACAATAATGCCTAATGCACTACTATATGCAGAGCGTTGATAATGAGGTCATCCACCGTGATGCTATAGAGGTTCTGGCATCATATCCCATCTATACTAGCCACATTACCTGGGGCCAGAATCCGATGAAAAAGCCTGCATACTTGAGATTCACGTGTATGTCAAAGTACACCAGCTGGCAGAAAATGGGCTTAGATTTTGCAGTTATGGCCCTTAAAAACCTGGCAATTAATGCTTTCTTAATATCGCAATGTGTTTTCGTGCCATTAACATGGCTTCCATGGGAATTTCAGCCCTGTTGACCCTCGATTTAATGCAGTGATGTGCATGCTAGAATTATGTTGTTCAATTGGGAACGTTGTAAAATTGAAAAGAAATTAGTTTTTTCTTCAAAATCTAAAATTGTAATGTGGCATTGCCTAAAAGGTACTGTGGCATTTTTTTTTTTTTTTTTGTCACTAATGTACGCCTGTGCGTGTGAAGAGTCCGCGAAGGTGAACACTCATATGTCCAGGCAATAAAAATGAGGTAGATGGTCGTGTAAAACTATTACAAGGTTCCAACATTCCAACTAAACCACTCTGAAAAATAGGAAATGTTCAAGGTAACACAGTTGTATCACTTCAGACTTTTGCTATGGGTTAAGCAAAATAAGCCCCAATGTTTTCTGAATACACCTGGAAGTACTAATTAATGCGAGAAACGCCGAAAAATCCGAACACTTAGGACAAATTATGGTAAAGAAAATGTTCAATATCAGATACCTACAATGTTAAATCGTCTACGAGGTCTTGTATATTACAATTCCATGCAGTCTAACACCATAATCAAAACCATCCTAAGGCATCATGATATTAAGTACGCTACCTAAAGTTTGTTTGATCACTAATATCTTGTTTATAAATTTGCAATATGCTACGAGGATCTCGTGTTGTATTTTCACGTTGTGTAACAATGTTCTGTAGAAATGTTTCTTTGTGGTGAATTTCTTTTGTGTTTAATTCACCCTGCTTAATAAGACTATGCTTATGCTTGTTGTATTTTTGGGTAATAAAATATCCAAAATATTTCTTAAATATGAAGATGCTCAGTGGCCTGCATGCCAAACCGTATTTAGGAGGAAAGGTCCTTTGTCAGGCCGTATAGTCTTTAGTCTCTGCTCCCGCTCCTGTAAGTTTTTTCAGGGCAAGTAAAAATTTTAATTCAATTCAAATGAAAGCCGAGGAAAATGAATGCAGTTAGTGGGCAAACAGGTGGAGCAAGAAAGTTCTAAGGAAACAATCATTGCCATCTGTTGTATAAGTAGTTAAATAACGAAAGCAACTACCGTGTTCCTGTGAGAATATTTCCAGGGTCAACAGACCATTGTCACCCGTAGCGCCATTTGATGTGTAAAAACGTTACTGATAGTCAAGTCCGTTGTTCTTTGCACGACATAGTGTGCAGTCTCGTCAAAATAAAACTTTCGTATTGACTTTGGCAGCTCAATGTTCTAAAGGGGCCATGACATGGTCGCCCACCGCATTGCAGTTTTCAGTGAAATATACAACTAAAGGGTCCATTGTACATGTGCATGTATGAAAAATAGAGTGAAAAGTAATACTTCACCGCAGAATGAGCCCTAGAAGTCGCAGGCTATAAACCTCACCCACAGTCGGCGACCGCTATTTTGCCTTGGTGTGTGGGATGTCAAGTGCTTCACAGAGTGTAGCCATTGTCTGCTACCTGAGTTCGAGCTGCTGCGGACCATTGAATTTTCAATGCCAAACTGAAGAAAGCTGTAATAGCTCCACTGCACGTGTAGTTGACCATGAAACTATCGTTAGCTGGAATGCAGGTGCCTGCAATACAAACGGCTTGTTGCATCACTGCTCGCGAGTGCATCAAGGCTGTCCAGACTCTCGGGCCGCTCACATGTTTATAAAAATGCTCGTTAATTTTATAAATTAAGTTCTCGGCCAAATGCACTGAAATTTCACGAGTTTATTGGTGAACACCCAAGGGAAGGTTTAACCCACATAACTTAGATTATGAGCGAAAATTGGGTGTCATGGCCCCTTTAACATGATAGTGTTACTGCCCATGTCCGAAGAAAAGCCGTCTGCTGAATCCAAAGAAACTGCATTAAATTGAGTTCAGTGCCATGAAAACTTTGTTAGTTCAAAATAGTGACAACACTTAACCCCATGGGTACATAGCAGTGAATGGAATTTTTTTTTTTATTTATGATATCTGAAAATTCTGAAACTGTACTAACATTTAGTGAACTTCGTAATATTTATCTGCTATTGCATTTTGTCCTATTTGATGCTGTTTTTCCTCAATGAAAATGGCCAAGACGGGTAGATCAGGAAAAGATATCTTTTTCAAAAGCATTTTCTGATTCTCTTTTTTTTTATTATTTTTCAGACATTGGAAAGATCTTATCTGTTGAAAATCAATGGAAAAGGTGGGTGCACCTACAGATATGTAGTCTCTTACATTTTGCCTACAAAATAATGAATTTACTAAATATTTAAACTGCATTCACTATCATAGCTGTATAAGCGTACCAGGCAATGAAGCTTGCTAAACGATACGTGGAAAGACTGGCACGCTGATTTATGGCAACGGCCAGACCTGGCACAAAGGTTGTGATCCACTTTTCTAGGATGGCTAACTACCTTCTAAATGGCGTTAGTCTGTAGCAGTTTATAATATGTCAAGAGCTTATGTGAAACCCAGTGCATCATGTTGATAGATGTTTGTAAGCCGCAATTTCTTCGTCCTCTTTTGTTTCAGTTGTCGAACGCCCTCAGCACATGTTGATGCGAGTGTCTATCGGAATTCACGGCACCGACTTGGAAGCTGTTCTCAACACATACAACCTCATGTCAGAGAAATGGTTCACACATGCCTCGCCGACATTGTTCAACTCTGGCACCCCGAGGCCACAGCTTTCGAGGTACAGCTCATCGTGTCTTGCTGTGCAGAAAAATTGCTTCTTCAGCATTCTGTGATTTCTGCATTGTTTTTGGTGCTGCCACTTGTTTTCTTTGGGGGTTTGTCAATCATGTGATTTGCAGCTATTTTACGCGTGAATGTTGTTTACTGACTGTTGTCATGTTCTGCCAGCTTGTCTTGTTCAGTCTGGGAACACTTGTGGTGTATGAGGCGCTCACAGACTGAGTAGCTACAAAGTGGAAGGGGCAGGACCTGAATAGTATTTACCCTGCAATGTGCCGGCTGTGGGGCACAGCTGTTTCTTGCTGCAGATGAAGGAAGACAGCATAGAGGGCATCTATGACACCCTCAAGCAGTGCGCGCTCATTTCCAAGTCTGCTGGTGGCATAGGTGTCAACGTGCACTGCATCCGAGCCTCGGGGACCTACATTGCGGGAGTGAGTGTTGCAGCCCTCGTTACGCAGCAGCAGGTCGCAAATCCCGCTCGCTACAATTTGCCATGGTTCTTGTTTTGCAGACCAATGGCACATCCAATGGACTTGTACCCATGCTGCGGGTTTACAACAATACGGCTCGATATGTTGATCAAGGAGGAAATAAGGTTTGTGTGAAAAAAGTCTAGATACGAGAGTCATTTATAATAATGCTAATACGATTGTGCAATGCTTAGCTGTATTGCTGATGGAGAGGATAATGCAGACAGTAATGCATTTTGCTTTTCAAGATGGAAGGCTCTCAGAGAAGGGCTTAAAGCATTTTGGAATTGTGATGTCTTTATGTATAAGGTACAAACAAATTAAGTTCTTTTGGTGACACTGACAAGTGGAAGAGTGCTCCAAATGATTTGTTGTAAAAAAATGTTTCTTTGATGCAGTTTTCTTGAAAATGCACAAATCATGACATCGCAGAAAAGTTGCTCACTTTATTCCATATCCCAGCAGTTTTTACGTATCCAAAAAAATCTATGAGTAGCTTTGCAGTTCAATCAACTGCTGAATATTCTGACATGGCTTGAAAATTTGGACACTTTTGCAGCACCATTGCTAGTCCCATAGACTTCAGTATATAAATCTCCTAAGTTTTAAATGTTCAAGCTCGTTATCCAATCTTTCAGACATTCTGCCCACATTTTAGGTTCAAAATAGCGTTTCTAGGTGTGCTGCACATTACTAGGAATGATTGGCTTCATGCGGCGTGTTAGCAGAGACTTTCATGAAATGGCACATGGGGGAAAGCTGGACAAGTCATCTGCTTTTCGGTCACAACCTTTGTGTTCTGTGTTATTTTCACGAGAAAGCCAGAATTCTTTTCAAACTTTGCTGGTATTGGCGGCTCTCATCATGACAGGCAAATTTATAACTGGCGGATAGCATTTGGTGAAGCAAGGTTCGTTGGCACGTACCAATAGTGTTCACGAGAGCCTCAGAGCTTGCCAAAACGCCAGGTTAGTGTACCATGAATCTGACATGGCATATAATTGAAGCTCCCACCTCTGCCGTAACTATCATGTAGGTATGAGCAGAGTGCAAGCTGTTTCGTACTTGACTGTAGGAACTTGACTGCTTGAGTGGAACAAACAAGCAGGAATTTGTTTTTTCAAACTGCCCGATTTTTCAGGCGATTTTGTGGTCGCTAATGAGTCTTAAAAATCGCTCTACATAGGCTCATTGCCATGCAATGTTGACAGCTTTCACATTGTCTTCTAGAGTCATGGTAGTGTCAGTGGTGACGGGTCCGGCATATCAATGTCAGCTCTCGTATCAAATTCAAGTGTCTCATACTAACTTTCATACTTGCATAATGCCATCCTTTCATAGCTTCTGCAGACTTGGAACATGTCGTAAAGCAATCTTGACGCAGAAACACTAATCACCTCTTCAAGCAGTTGTACTTTGCTATTAATACTATTGGTGGTCAAGTCTTCATCTCAAACGCAGCTTTTATGTTTGTATTCAACAGAGGCCGGGAGCTTTTGCCATGTACCTGGAGCCCTGGCACGCAGACATCTTCGAGTTCCTTGAGTTGAAGAAGAACACGGGCAAAGAGGAAACTCGAGCTCGGGACTTGTTTTATGCTCTCTGGATCCCAGACCTGTTCATGAAGCGCGTGGAGGAAGATGGTGTCTGGTCGCTCATGTGTCCCCACGAATGCCCTGGGCTGCATGAAGTTCATAGTGAAGAGTTCGAAAAACTTTATATGCAGTGCGTACATTTTTCATTATTCAATACCTCAAAGGTTAAGGTAGAATCATTACTATGTCCCAGCTGTGATGGTCATATACTGACGGAAACGGAAATATAGAGAGGCCGATGTACTTATGTTGAGCGCACGTTAAAGAGCTCCAGGTGGTCGAAATTTCTGGAGCCCTTCTTCACAGCATGCCTCATAATCGTATTGTAGATTTTAGACTTGAAACCCCCACAATTACTAAGGCAGAAGCTTTACAAAAGGGTGAGAATGTCTTTGATGGTCTGCTTTTTAGAACCCGTGTAACATTTCGTTTATCCGAGTCACTTTGTCACAAAAGGCCCGAAAATAAGGAAGTTTATCGAAAAAAGGAACATTTGTTAGAGCATGTATGGCAGGCATGATTGAGTCATGGCAGGTAGCGTAGGTAAATAGCCAGATTTCGGAAGACTATATCTCTAGGTAGCTAGATTCTTGAAAGATGTGCAATCCTTGTACTCGTCTGGTAAGGCATTGTGCGTGGGCTTCGCAATGGATGATCAATGAAAAGTCAAGACCTGCAGTGTCAAGAGACGCTGCAGGTTGATGAGCCAATAGACATCACCAGTGTAGTGTAAATGACTCGTAATACGATGCTTCGTGAGACAGGTTGCCGAGATGAGGCATGCTGCTGAGAAACTTAGTGTGATTACGGTATATATATATATAAAAAAAGCCGCCCACATTTTCCCACGGAAGGAACTCGAGTAAATGCATGACAGAGTGGGGGAGGGGGGGGTTGCGTGAGTGTTGCATAATTGGGTATGGTTTGGGAATGCTTAATTGTTATTTCATCTTTATTATTCTTATTTATTGAATGAAGGTCCCCACCCCCACTGCTCATGCTTGGCTTGCCCGGTGGTGTCTTATTCTTTAATGGCTCCTGGAGCGACAGTTTTGCAAGTGTCTTCCAGAGCCAGCACAAAACGCGCATGCGCAGTGGAGGTGTGGACAGCGCCGACACCAAAGCGCGACATCGTGCTACGTTGAAATGCGCCGCATTTAAAAATTAAACAAATCCCACGTACCTTGAGAATCGATGTTGTGTGAAGCATGCGGATGGAAGGTGATCTTTTTTTTTTTATTGATTGAGAAAGACGGTAAGAAGTGGCGCTAAATGTGTGTACAAATCCACGCACACACATATGTGAAACAGCTGCGTAGGTTTTATATGAGGAGTTGTTTGCTGTTGCATAATGGTGCCAACAGCAACATGGATATTAGCAACACCAGAAGCAGTAAGCTGATATGAAGCGCTGGTGTTCTTACTAGTACCTGCGAGGCTGGTAGCCCTCAATACTGCTACACAAATCAACTTCAGCGGATGGTGCCTAACTACAATTTATGTTAACCCGACATGACGGCTCTTTATAAAATTTGATAGTGTGCAGTACTGTAACCAGAATTGATGTTTCACAAACATTAGGGTCTATTTGCAAAGTATATTCAAGACCTGGAGTGTGCCTGCTGTAGAATACTTGATTGCCACGCAGAATGCAAGGGTTTGATTCCTGCTGAGACACTGACATTTATTCTTTGCATTCGTCCAATCAACGCTGCCTATGTCAGCTTTTTCCTAACACTCACAACTGTGTGTGTTCTCGCCGTTCCTGGGTAGATATAAAATGTCTATCACCTGTGGCACATACCTGCATACCAGTGGCACATACCTGCCCCCGGGTCGGAGGAGGAAGAATACCCTTTATTATAAGAAACCAGCAGCTTAGGTGGCCGGGCCTAAGCCTCCCATGAGGGAATGTCAAGGGCTTGCCTCGACGTACTCACGGGCGTGCTGGGTCGTCCAGGTTTGGTCGTACAGAGCGGGGCTCCGCAGAGCCTCATGGAGCTTCGACGAAAGGGTCGTGGCATTGGTGTGTCTGTACAGTGCCGGGCACTCCCACAGCATGTGGCCCGGGTATGTGCCACTGTTTTTTCTAAAGTAATTGACGACGTGTGCGACAAAATTGTGACATTATTGATGTCATGACCAGCGCGTTGTCTTTGAGAAAAACCACCTTACCCTCCGATATTAATTTTGGTCTACCCCAAGTTAAGGGGGTGATCATGAGAGTACCCAGGCGTAGACGGCTAGGCAGAGAGACACAGTGCAAAAAGTGCTTGCAGTGGCTTGTGCAAATAGTGAATTTTAGGTTCGAAGCTAACAGTGATTTTGGTTGAATATTTTTGAATCGAATACGAATAGTATATATTACACATTAAGAAAAATGAGCACATTTATCATGACCTAATTAACCTGCACAGTATATTTTGTTAAGTTGAAGTAGGGCCTCTGCAAATGCATTTTTTTTTTTTATCAGAGGAAGTTGAAACAACTTTGAGTAGTAGCAGGTTTTGACTTCTGGTAGGATGAAAGTAGGGGTAGGTGGGATGGAACCTGTGAAATATCTAACATTTCAAAATTAATTATACTTAGAGCATATAAGCTGCCATAATAAGGTCTTGATGGCCTATATGAGCTTAATAAAATGATAAATTGATTTGAAGGTAATATGCTCACTTAAACGAGCCCTGCAACACTTTTTTCAAGTAGCCTTGGAATCGATTTATTAAGGGGAGACGCTCCTCGAAAGCACTTTTTTTTTGTTATTCAACTTAGAGCTTCAGAAATTGGACCACTGATGCAGTTTTTCCTCCTGATTCCAAATCTGTAATCAGTTTTTACATAAGTGCAATAGTTTGGGAGTTGTGTTTCAAGTAATGGTGAAACTTGATAAGTTTTCCGGGAACTTTCGCGCATACTAAATGTTCATGCAGAGAGTTGTTCAATGGCTCCTTTTGCTCCCTATTAGCCATAGAGTGCCGATATCTAGCTAGAAATTGTGCTCCAACTTTGAAACTATGAAAAAAACATCTGTGTAGCAAAGTACCCTTTTTTTTCCACTCGACCACCATTAAATTTATTAATAGATATTTACAGCTGATAGGTTGTGCTGATTCAAGTAGATATCGGCACCCTACGCACTCTCCTCAATGTGTGTGCCAAATTTCGTCGTCGTATGACCATTCTAAGTGCCCGAAACACTTCCCGCAAAAAATGCAAATTGGCCAAAATTGCGAAATGAGAAAAACGCGTTTGAAAGTTTGAAAGTCTGTATTTACAAAAATGAAAAACGCAGTAGCACGAAACTTGTGCTGAACACATACACACATGTCCAGAGGGAATATCAGTTGTCTAAAACTCTCCAGCACCGTAGGTTTTCCCTTCCCGGCTGGTGCGGCAGGACTCTTCCACCCGGGCCCTCTTGGCTGCACTGCGACGGTGTGCCCTCGCCTCAGCGGTCTGACGCACATTCATCTTGTGCATGCGCATGCTGTCTCGGCGGTCGCTGAGGGTAACCAGGGCCTCCGAAGGAAGCACCCCAAGCTCTTCCAGCACCTTTCAAAGCTCGCGTGGCCCCGGTTGAACCACAGGACTGCAATGGCTGTGGCTGTTTCCACAGCAGTCCGGGAAGCAAACCGGGTCTTTGGACACAGCAGCCATATTTTGCTGTTCAGGGACTCGGCCGCGTTCTGTGTCTTGCCGTGGAGGCACCGGGCAAGCAGCTTCGCATCTGTGAGACGCTTGTAGATTGGGAGGACTGCCAAACCCTGGGCCTTGGTCAGGAGGGGGGTGTGGCACGGTGCAGGCTGGCCCTGCGCCTCAGCACGTCGGTGCTTGCACCACGAGTCTGGGCCTGCAGGACAGAACTTGTGACTTCCAGCACCGTCTGTTGAGCACGAGTGCAAACATGAGGCCCATATGGCAGTGTACATCTTGTGGACATTTCCCCGATTGTTCACAATGGCCACCTGAAAGTAAGTTTGAAGCTTCTGGATGGTGGTCTCCTTCAGCTTCTCCCCTCGTGGAAGTGGCGTTGGCAGCTTCCGCAGGCCGGTGCCCAGACGTTTCGCCACGTGGTTGGTGCACTCCTCTTTTTCAATTGGAGTGTCAGGGTACACGTTGGCATCACAGACCCCGTTGTAGGCCTTGCTGTCTCCATCGCTTAGGAAGATGGTGAACCGCAGGGGTGTCTCATAGTCCACAGTCCTCTGCCAAATGCGCACTGCAGCTTCGGCCTCCATGGCATGCGAAGAACAGTCGCAATTCTTCTCACAAACGGGATGATGAAACGCCTGCCATGTTTCTTCATCGCCTCCCATGTCGTTATGCAAACTGCACGCCAGGCAGAAGTTGGAAAGCACTTCATAGTCCAGGCACAAACCAGTGTCCAAGGACACTACAGTTCCCACACCATTGTGGCTTTTGTGGCCTCTTTTTTGCCATGTGCCGTCAAACATGACTGGCACGTCACTGTTACCAGCCACCTCTTTGGTGACGCTGCGTGCCCTTTGCATGTTTTCACAGACAGCCTTCACTGCCGCACTGTGAATCTTTTTGCCGATAGCATGGAAGGTCTTATGGTGCATAGGGTTTGGCAATCCAACTACTGCACAAAATCGTGAAAGTTGCTCATGCCCGATACCGACGGCACGCGCTGCAAGCACCACTTTCAGGTTCACGGCAAAGGCGTCACGCGAACTCCCGCTGTCGTAGCTTCTGCTTGCACCGCGGCCGCCATCTGACGCGACCCGCTTCGACGAGTACGCGGACGAAAGGATGCTTTCCGAGCACTCCGCATTCTCGCAGTGTAGCTCCAGAAACGCCGAAAGGCCTTTCCGCTTTTTATTCGGTGCCCGAACTGCGAGTTTACTCTCGTGGCAAACGGGGCATGCCGCGCCTGCGACGACGGCCGTCAATGCACCCAACTCGCACAGCACTACGCTTTCGGCACGATCGGCATTCGGCCTGACGTCGTTTTCGAATAACGCGATCTTTTTCTGCGATGCACTCACAAAATTCACTGCAGCGTTGATCTCGTCGTCGCAGTTGCCATGGTCGACGTTGCCGTGGTCGATGTTAGGCCTACCGGCCGCTGGCCCGTCGCGGACATTTTCGTTGGCGGTGGCTTTCTTGTACGTCCTCCGCCGCTTCCCTCTGAACTTGTTCTTACTTCTGTATTTCCGATGGTCGGCAACGGCCTTTTTCGGGCTTGCCATCGCACGAAAACAGCGAAAAATAACTCCGGAAAACAGTGAAGCGAACTACGGCAAGAAAACACGGGTGCTGTCAGCCAATGGCGGCCCTGCGTTAGTGGCGCGCGGTTTGAAACGGCGGGAAAAGACTGTTTTTGTTGCTTTTTTTTTAGATTTTTCGTGAACGTACGAGACTTCAAGAACCGGGATCGTGGAGAGTAAGGACAACTCTACACGAGCCAGCGGCCGCAATATGGCGGACAGCTCTCTTCGCGGCCCCGCGAGCACGCGAACAGCAGCCCGTTTTGTGTAAATTTCGTGATGCCGCGCGTCACTGCCGCTCACTCAGACGCGTTTTTCACTGACTTCTGATGCTTATTTCGCTGTGATATTTTCAGATGTCAAAATATAATGTATAAAGATGATAAAGCAACAAAAAACAGAAAAGGTGAAATTTGGAAAAAAAACGCGACTTTTCGACCCGCGTCTCCCCTTAAGAAGCTCATTGCCTTATGAATTCACCGCCGCAAAAATTTTAAGAATTTGTCCAGTATGAGTGAAGTTACAAAGATTCGCTGCACGCCGCAAGTGCATTCTCTCTTCTCGTATTGATGAAAGCGTTGAAAGCTAAGCAGGGAGGGATGGCACGAGAAAAGAAAATATGTCACACGCGCCTCCTGAGCTTGAGCACTTTTTTTTTTTTTTTTTTTCGTCTGATACGCGGTTTTTCAGTGTGATCGCGCACGTATGCGTGGACAAGTGGCGGCCTCTCGCGGCAGCCCCAGTAACGACCGAGCATGCCATGCAGAAATCAACAAATTGCTGATACAATGGCTGTGACGACTTAAGTTTGAGCTTGTGGTGTCACTTGCCGAGAGAAAAGAGCATTATAATTTATTGTGAAATGCAGGCCGCAAGCTGCGTTACAATATTTGGCTAGCGTGTTCTTGGTAGCTTCAACGACCGATCGGCAGCATTTTCTGACCGTGCTCAAAAAATGTTGCAGGGCCCCTTTAAATTTGAAGGAGGGCTTCGTGGCAGAGCGCACTTACCTTGGTTAGGTGCTTTCTCGTCTTGGCACCCCTACACTGCAATGAAACCACCTTTACAGGTGGTTACATGTGGATCAATATACACCTATTTGTTCATTGCGAATACCTCAAAATTTTCAATGATTTAAATTTGAATCAAAGCGAATTCAAATACATTACTTTTCATTCAAATATTTGAAGCATTCGAATATTCGCCCATGCTTATGCAGTATGCAAATAAATGCTTCGCATTTAAGGTTCTAGTGCTTAGCACAGGCTGAGTCAACACCCTGATTGATTGATTGATATGTGGGGTTTAACGTCCCAAAACCACTATATGACTATGAGAGACGCCGTAGTGGAGGGCTCCGGAAATTTAGACCACCTGGGGTTCTTTAACGTGCACCCAAATCTGAGTACACGGGCCTACAACATTTCCGCCTCCATCGGAAATGCAGCCGCCGCAGCCGGGATTCGAACCCGCGCCCTGCGGGTCAGCAGCCGAGTACCTTAGCCACTAGACCACCGCGGCGGGGCTGAGTCAACACCCTACAGTGGTTATTGAAGATCTTTCAAAGGAGTTCCCATCGTGTCGCTTCAAATTTAAAGGGTACACTAGCTGCACAGGCAGTGGCAGAGCGCTCTAAAGCTATCATGTGCGTGCTTCACGGCTGTTCATGGTATGGTAGCAGTGAGCATCCCAGGCACAAGACTCGACTCAATGGCGAATTCACTGTTTATTCATGCTAGTCATGCCTGTTCGCATGGGAAGGGAAAAAAAACGAGGAAGAGTAAAGGTGGTTCTTGATCCCATTATACACAGTATAAGTATGGCCTGTGCCATACAAACAATACCCAACAACATGCATTTAGTCGCAGACAGTTTTTGGCCAGAGTTGGTTGAGTATGACTCGGTAGTCTTACTGTTTCCAATCGCTTTTCACTGAAGAAGTTCTTGAAGAAGTAATTGTCAAATGGCTATCTTCTCTCTCTGTGCAGATATGAAAGTGACAAGCGTTACAGGCGGCAGGTACGTGCACAGCAACTGTGGTCCGCCATCCTCGAGTCTCAGATTGAGACGGGCACACCATACATGCTGTACAAGGATGCCTGCAATCGCAAGTCTAATCAGAAAAACCTTGGCACCATCAAGTGCAGCAACCTGTGCACCGAAGTCGTGGAGTACACATCTCCGGACGAGGTACAATTTGTGTGCACTGCAGCTTCACCCAGCACGTGCATGACATCTAGTCCAAAGGGGGGAAAGGAAAGCTCTCGGGAAAGCTTGTGGCTGTCTGTTCTTACGTGAAAAGCACCTTTGGACAATTTACTGCATTTTTTATTTAAGTTTTTTAAAACATTTGAAAAGGGCTCAAGAAATTTAAAGGAGAATAGCATCTTCAATGTTTGTAGTTCTAGGGAAAACAACAACGTGGCATGAGGTTCTTTTAATTCTTTGATAAAAACATATTCTTTTGCATTTCCAAGCATACAAACGCTTCAATTTGCTAGCAAAGTATACTACACTCGGTGTCTGAAGATTTGGTTGGCAGCTGTAGTACCAATACAGGGGCCAGGGTCTATTACTGTTACATCTAATGCAATAAACCAGATCTGAACTTGAGTAGTGCCATACTGATTTTGAAAATGATTGTCAAGTGAGTAAGCAGTACAACTGCAGTGCAGTTTTGATAACCAAATGCACTGAAGCTTACTGTGCTTGCTTAAACTCGAGCTGAACTCGAATAAATTGCAGCTGTACTGGTGTTCAGCCTTAGAACAAAGTGTAACCATGCTCTTTTTTGCAGGTGGCTGTTTGCAATTTGGCATCAATTGCCTTGAACCGGTTTGTCAAGGATGGAAGCTTCGACTTTCAGAAGCTGCGAGAAGTCAGTCAGGTCATCACACGGAATCTCAATCGCATCATCGACGTGAACTTCTACCCGATTCCCGAGGTGAGATACTGGAGACCTTTGAGACAGTACTTGTATTGTTTAGCATTGCATTTTCGTTGGAATCCCGAAACAAGGCAATTTCATGGCATTGCTAGTGCTAACACGATGTTCATCTGCATTTTGATTCTCTCGCGCTTGAAGTGACAGTTACTTCCTGATGCCGAAGTACTTTCATTCTCCACCTTGCAAGTTAACGTGATAGAACATTCTAGTGCTTGTTCAAACACAGCATCATGAGATGGCATTCTGTCACCAGCTCTACTATTGATAATCGGTATATCTTGGTAAGCCGCTCTATCATTGCTTTCAGTGAGTGCTAATACTGCCTTGTAGTGCTATTTCTGAGGAGGGAAATGTTGTGGGGATAGGAACAGTAAGGCGGACATGAAGCAGACGCCACACAAGAGCACACATGTGTGTCGTTTGCACTCATTTGTATCCTCTACGCTTGTGTAGTATGCTGCATGTCCCATTTTTTGCACAGTTTCTTCCATTACGGTGTCGCCTATTTGTTAGTATCCTCTCATAAACTTTTTTACTTGCATTCTTTTTCCAAACTCAATGTGTAGGCTGAGAGATCCAATATGAGGCATCGTCCCATTGGCATTGGCGTCCAAGGCCTAGCGGATTGCTTCATCCTGCTTCGCTTGCCGTTCGACTCTGAGCCAGCAATGCTGCTGAACAGACAGATCTTTGAGACCATCTACTATGGAGCCCTTGAAGCAAGCTGCGAGCTTGCACAAAAGGATGGACCATACGAAACTTACAAAGGATCACCAGTGTCTGAAGGGGTACATTCTTTTGTACTGCTCTTTCATACCTGCCAACCCACCTGAATTGTCCGGGGGATTTCCAAGTTTTTATCAATCTCCCGTTTGTAGAATTGCTATCTCCAATCTCCTGAAAAGTGGCCACTACAGAGGTGTTCTTTTTCTTATTTTCTCTCTCTTTCAAACTGCAAGCGTATGTCGGCCTTTCCTGCTGCTATAGTTGTGATGCTGCTGAAAAGCACTCGCCTGCACTTCTTATTATAACCATAACGTGGGGTATTGCTAAGTATTTTCTAAGCACTTTAATACCGCGCATCTGGGTGAAGGCCGGTCGTGATATGTGCTGGCTACTGTACCGAAAGAAGGGAATGGAAAAGGTGCCGCAATTTTTGTGTCTTTCTGTTTTGGCTCCTACGTTTTATATTGTACACTGGGGCTATGCTGCGTGCCTAGGCATCAGTGGTGTTTGTTGCATGATCGTTGGGATCGCATGTTTCCCCGAGTTCAGTTGGAAGGTCGATGGCAGTTTCAGAAGCGACGAAGTACCTGTAAGTGTTTCTGGACTCGTACACAGCCAAGTTTTCTGCTTTGCGACTTCAGAGAAAGGTGACAAATACGGATTCTGTACCACGTGTGTCTATGATTTAAGCATTTCGCATGGCAGCAAACCCGACTGAAAGTTGCACATAGCTTCTCAAAAGCACCAGAACTATGTTCGTGCTGCAGAAGGGCAGGGCAACATCGGGAGTTTCTTCCAATAAAGCTGCAAAAACAATGCAATCTGTGCAGAATGCCTATTCACGGGAATTCTTGCGGAACGCAACTTGCCTCTAAGCGTTAGGGATCACGCAAGGTTGTTGTTTCAGAAAATTTTCCCAAAGCGCAAGGACGCGGAGCGTTGCGGGTGCAGACATACGAAAACAACTGCCATCGTCGGGGAAATGGCTGCAGATGCTGAAAACAATGGTGGAGGCTCTGAAATGCGCTGCTTTTCTAATCGCAATGGATGGAAGTAACAAGAGCTGCTTCTCTATTCAATTGTGGCGATGTAATATGTCGTGGAATTGCCAAACGTGAGAAGCCTACTTTGTCTGCTGGAAATTTATGGTGAGGCCACCGTCCAAAAAGATTGGATACATCATTCTGTATTTACTCAAATTGCATGGTGTGGTTGAGAATCGCATTGCATTTTTTGCCAATGTGATGCCTGGCAAAAAAAATAAAGGGGCAAAAATGGTTGGCTTAAAAATATCTTCTCTCTTCCTCCTTCTCCTTATTCTTCGCTTAGCAGTTGCTACTAAAACCCTGTTAGCATAACTAGGGTGTGTGACGCAATAATATTGCTGTGATAGAGTTTTGGCAGATTTAAGTTAAATATGAAGCAAGAAAAGGTAACATTATGTTGTGTCAATTCTCGCGCTAGTGTGGTTTGGCAAGCCTGCCTACAATTAAAGCTGTCAAAGCACAAAAATGTTGCTGCCGATTATGAACAAATCTTCAAAGTCTTAGAAGTTAAAACTTGGAATAATGCTAACAAAGAAACTTATTAAGGTTCTGTATACTGTAAAATAGGCAAAGGAATAAAAATCTTTAGCATTTAAGAGACCGGGAGATGTGTAGACTAGAGTGAATGGAAGTAACTGACCTTTCTGTTTAAATTGGTGGCCGCATCACGAAGTGCTTGAAAGGTTACAAACCATATTTCAGAGAGTAACCAAGTTGGTACAAAATTAGTGCAAAATATGGAGTAACTGGATTAGGGAAATGTAAGGCTTTGAAAGTAACTGGTGGGCACGGTTGCGCATGCTGGTGTCAATGGTGTTCTCATGTGTGGTGGCACATCTGGCATTCCTGCTCAGATTCTTCAGTACGACATGTGGAATGTGACGCCGACAGATCTGTGGGACTGGGCAGCCCTCAAGGAAAAGATTGCAAAGTGAGTGCTCGTACAACTTTGGTTATAGGGAATTCATGAGTGTCACAGCGTTGTATTAGTGTCTTAAACTGGGATGATTGGTACATAGTACTCAGTTTGAATGAAAAAACACTGCTAGAATGGGCGAACACATTTGATAACCAAACGCACCGAAACGGCAAACAGGGCACTGAGCATCAACTATATTTTATTGCATGTGTACATCAATATATAGAGGGAGAAACAATCACCATTTTCAAAGATACATGAACTCATTTTTGTGAAGCAAATATGCTAACACAGGTCTCCACTTTTTGCCTGAAAGATTTCACGTTGGCATTGCTCTGCATATGTGCCTAGTATTTCACAATCTTTAAAAACTGGCTCACAATCACGTGTATTCTTGTCTTGGTCCAGTTCTAGCGCTGTTTCTTTGTTCAAAATCGCAGTGTTGTCTTATGAACTTTTGTAAAATCGCTCAACAATGAAACTGCCTTTTGTACTCGTTCAGGCATGGTGTCAGAAACAGCCTACTCCTTGCCCCCATGCCCACGGCTTCCACGGCCCAGATTCTGGGAAACAACGAGTCGATAGAGGCCTATACAAGCAACATCTACACGCGGCGGGTTCTGTCTGGAGAGTTTCAAGTATGTGTGATAATTTAATTCGGAAGTATAGTCAAAATTGCATTTTGTCAGCTAACATCTGCTTCTCAGGACTTAAGGTTTGTGTCCCCCAGAGAATGCACTTATTTTACCTTGATTATGCAACCTGGCTACTCTAGATGCACTGAATTCTAAGAAATTGTCATCATTTGTTACGGAAAAAGAGTGCATGTGGCAGAGGAAGGCATTGCCTTCAGAATAAATTAGCCGTTTTTTGTGGAATCAGAAGTTATGACAATATTTTTATTGTATCTGAAACAACGAAGTCTCTCTTCGTTTCATTCTTGCACTGTTGTGAATTGTCAGTTTGTATTGTTCATTAATTTGAGATTTTAGGTTTTGTTCTCAGCTGCATTCTGGCGGAAGCAAAATGTTAAAGCTAGGCATGGGCAACTATTTGAACGAGTATCACAGTATTTGCATTTGCTTTGATACAAACATAAATTAGTTGAAATGAACAAAGAGACATTTATTGGACCGCATGTAACGCCTATGTAATAATGGTGATTTCGCTGCAGCGTGGGTAAAGGTGGTTTCAGTATCGTGGTTTCAGTTTATTGCCGATGGTTTCAGTGCCAGTGCAAAATTTGCACTCCCGCAACGCCACACTTCAAGGTTGCGCGTACATAATGACTTCAACTCGATTCTCTCGAGCCTATATAGCCTATATAAAAAGCTCATAAGCTTTTTATATAGGCTCAACTGTGCTAAGTATAGTAAATTAACAGTATAACATATTTACGGCATATATCTTGCACCCTATTGCTATTCAAATCCTTCTATTCAAAGTTGGTTTCCCTTCACTTTGAACCAAAAAGTTTACGTTTACACATGCCTTGTTCTGATTCTTAGAACTATTGTGCAAGTTAATTGGGTCATGACGAAAATGCTAATTTTTTTCATAAAACATGAAATGTACTATTATAAATATTCGATTTGAAATAGTTCAGCCAAATCACCATTCGCTTTGAATCTCAAATTTGCCCACCCCTAGCTACATCACTTCAGTACACACCTGAGGGCACTAAAAAGCTAGCTGGTTAAAGTTAATCTAGCTCCTGTTCTACCTGACCTATGGGGTGCAATCGATAAATCAGCCTTTTCTCATTCAAATTTTTCTTGTTAATGCTCACTGGTATTTTATATTAAAGGGGCATCTTGAAAGGGCATTGCATCTGTGTAATACTACATTTCATATGTGTGGAGGTGCAAAGTTGAGCCATTTCGTTTCAGCACTATGGGAGCTCATAGAACAAAGTGCTTGCTTTTTTTTTTCCACCCACAGGTTGTTAATCAGCACCTTCTCAAAGACCTCACAGACAGGGGCCTGTGGAATGAATCATTGAAGAATGACCTCATTGCCAACAATGGCTCTGTTCAGGTATGCATAAAGTGTTCTCACATTGTACAGTCAACTTTCAGAGGCTGTGTAAAGGAAAATTGGCTTTCTTTTTATTAATCCTATTGTTTATATTGCTAATTGTTCATTTGTTTATGTAGACAATCATTTATGCCGTGGCTTCATGCAGCACTGCAAAAAGCTGTCTTTCTAATCTCGTTTCTGAAGCCTGGCTCATGACTTGCATGATTTCTGTGCAGAACAGCCTGAACATGTGGAATAGCATACATATAGCAGTTAAAACAGCATACCTACCAAGTCTCGCGGAGTGTCCGGGAAACTCCCAGATTTCGACCGCGTCTTCTGTTTGTACGGTTGTCATGAAAATCTCTCCCAGAAATCGAAATTTCTGTGCGTGACCTGGCCGCATTGGCAGAAATGCAGGTCAATCCACTTTAGGCTTTTTGCGAAGCTACCACATTTTATTATGAACAAATTTAGGAGGCGTTCATCTAAACGTACAGTAAAATTTCAGTGATGCGAAGCCACGGCAGATACGAACTCGTGAAATTCACCAGCCAATTATGCCCCAATGTCCTTTTCGCCGAGTCACCTACGTCAGTGGAGCACCGAAGGGGTCGGAAATATGGGGGTTTTAATTCCCCCCACCAGAGGTTGACCCCTCCCCCTTAAGTTGTCGTTTCAATCCAAGAAGTGGCTTGAGGGTAGAATTGCCTGATTTATTTCATTATTTATGTCGTATTCACATATCTACTTCCATACTGAGAGCGGAAACCGCATGCTCTGTGGCTGGAGCCGTGTTCACTTCCAGTGAAGGAGCTTTGTACAAAAAAAAGGTGATTTCACGAGCCGTCAGTCTGACCGTTCTTACTTTATTCTTGGTGGAAGTCTAAGAGGGGCTGCGTACAATGACAATGCCCTGCGTGATTTGGCTTCGGTGCACAGTTCATGTCACTTCAAAATGTATTACATCAAGCAGCTCAATTAGCTGTGTATGCAATACTACTTACATGTGTGTTGCTGATGAGCAACATTGCTACATACATTTGTAATACTTGCGTCCATGTGCTTCGAGTTGTCGATGAATACACCCTCGCGCTGCCAAATGCTAGCTTCCTGGTCAGCTCAATTGGCAGAGCGACCGCCCCAGATAGGTGTTGGTCCTGGTTCGAACCACATACCAGGACGAATTTTTCAGCAACTAAGAGGCTTTGTTTCTGAGAAATCCATATAAATTTCCTTGTGGCTTCGTGCTACAAACAGGTGGTTGTCTTGTTTCCCTTTCATACATGTATGTTCAGAACAAGAGTTCGCAGTGTTGTTCACCGTTTATGACATTATCTGGTTCACACGGGCAAATCTACTGCACTGACTTCTATGCATGCAAATACCTGGTTCACTTGGATGCTCTTAATGCAATTAGAGACTATCTCAAGTGCTTACATACAACTAAATTATCGGCCTCACAAGGCTTGATTTAATGGCCCTAAGGGTGTAATGTGACGAAGCTGCAAAGTAAAAACATTACGCTCATGTTGCTTTAAATGTGCAACTTCAAATAAAAAGTCATGAAGGTAATTTTATAGAAATGATAGGCAAGTTCATTCAATGGCCTTACTCGCTATAGAAGTGAAACACGTGGCGCCCATTTCCAGTTTCGATGCCGGTGGCAGTTTCGTTACTCTTTATGCAATCTTTTACATTATAGTGAACATAAATTGTGTCCATCATGTAGCTTGTTTTCCTTTAACACTTTCCTGTCCGCGCCTATCCTCATCAACAGTATACTGCCGGGCTTCAATAAATATTTTCTCGCGTTCGGAGCGCTCTGGGACAACTAGCGTAATCCAGTGCATAAAAGGAGAACTCTTTCTCTAGTTTCGCTTTTGTGTTTTCTTTTTTGGCCGCATGAGGGATTTTCAAAGCGCCTTTTAGACGTCGCGCTAGATAAGCGCTTGTTGTTTCTGACATAGCGTCGACGTCGCACGTGACTGCCCCTCAGAAATGTAGAATTTCAACGGATTCTGGTGAATCTGCATGAGAATTTTGTCATGGTGGTAGCAGCGAAGGCTCGGAAAATGACTGATTCGTCAGACTTTTGCACGGACAGCGAAAGTGCGTCATGTAGCCCCGGACTGTCGATAGGTATCCGCCGGTTGGTTCGGTTTTCTACTCCGAACCATTTCATCGCCGCGATGATCAGATCTAAAGACACCCGGTGTATTCTAAAGGTCACAGTTCTTATCTGCAGGGTGTAAACGTCGTTTGGATGGGATCACCTATTGGCGGCGGCACAGAGAGTGGAGTTTTGCGCGAGAAGACGGCCGGGTGTTAACCTCTGCATTACGTTCAGCAGTGCCGCGCGGCGCTTCGTAAGAGCCACTATGGCTTACCTTTTTTTTTTGATAAAATTAACTTGTACAGATATAAAGTTCACATTTGTAGTAATGTTGTAGATAGTATTCTTCTTTAAAATGTATATTTGGAAATTTTTTTAGGTTGCGTTGTTGCAAAGCAGCATCCATGATTTTACGGCGTTTTCTCGTTTTTCATGCAAATATTTTCCTTGAATATTTTTCTACAAAAATTATTAAGAAAAGTTTGTTTGAAAATTATAAAGCACAATCCTTCTGCTTAAAATTGATCTATACATTATGATATAAAGCATGTAATGTACCAGTAAAAGAAATTTACTAAATCGCCCAAAAACTGTTTATTTTCCTGTGGACAGGAAAGTGTTAAATAGTCAATAAGCCAAAAAGGAAGCGATTACTTGGCACATACCGCCGTCGGATGCGTCCATCGATTAGTCATCACTGAGGATGCTTCAGTCGCCAAACTTGAGCACCCAAATGACATTGCGAATCAGTAAGTGTAGTTACGATGCAGTTGATCCGTAAGCTGGGATTATTACTACATGTGCGCTGCATTGAGCTGTATATACTTTTTATAATCAATACCGCAAAGCTTATAATAAATATTTACGGTGCACTTTCATATTTGTAGTCTGGCGAGGCTCAAGGGAAGTTAAATATATAGGATATTCTGTTTGCATTATCCGGAAAATTCTCAGTTGCAGTTCTTTAACTGCTAAAGTTTACAATGGGGCTTGTTTGTATTGCATTTACTAACTGCCGTATTTACTCGCATAATAGGCGCACTTTTTTTTCAGAAAATCCAGCTCGAAGTTAGGGGTGTGCCAATTACGCGGGGTAAAATTTTCGAAAATTTTTTCAACTCGGTTCTCGCGCTTTAAATCTGCACACTTGTCAAGTAAAAGGCGACTTTATCGTTTACCAATTAATTCAGCATAAAACAAACATACCTGCATACCTTTTAATGAACAAGCGAGAGCCATCAACTGCACACACACACGTAAATTTTATTTACACAAAAGTCGTAGCTGTTCCTCCTTTTCCCTATTCGGAGTCCGAGTCGGAGATCACACATTCATCCTCGCCGAGCGGGGATTCGTTTTCAGTGTCCGAATCATCCGCACCCCACGACATGTCATCCTCACTCGCATCCAGTGCGTTCGAGATACCCGTCTTCTTGAAGCTTTTCCTGGCGACTTCGTCGGAGATCGCCTGCCACGCTTCCACGATCCAAGCGCACAGCATTTCCACAGGCGGCCTCTTAATCTTACCACCTGGAGTCAGCTGATGTTGTCCTCCAGCCATCCAGGTGGTGTACAGCCTTCGAACATTGTCCTTGAAAGGTTTATTCAAGGACACGTCCAAAGGCTGCAGTATCGATGTGAGGCCGCCCGGAATCACTGCCAGATCTGTGCGCAGCTCCTTTAGCTCATCTCGTACGCGGTCTACTAGGTGCCCACGAAAACTGTCCAGGACAAGCATGGACGGCAACAACAGACCACCCGGCCGCCGACCCCAGACTGTTTTCACCCAATCCACCATGAGTTCCGCGCTCATCCAGCCTTTTTCCTGGACTATGACGTAGATGCCTTGAGGGAATTTTGCCTTTGGGAGCATCTTACGTTTAAAAATAACGTAAGGCGGTAGCTTACGCCCATCCGCTGTCACCGCCAGCATTACGGTGCATCGTTGTTTATCAGCGCCAGACGTTCTGACGATGACGCTCCGTGCACCTTTCTCCTCCACTGTCGTGTTCCACGGCATATCAAAGCAAAGGGGGTTCTGATCAGCGTTGCCGATCGGGGACAAAACGAAGTCTTTCTGCTGTCGGAGCTTTATAACAAAACTGTGGAAGTCCACCACTTTGTCCTCATATGCTGCGGGCAAGCGCTGGCACAAGGGGGTCCGCCTTCGCAGTGCGAGGCCATGGCGCCGCATGAAACGAGTTGTCCATCCGGAGCTGGCTTTGAACTCTTTTGCTTCGATGCCCTGCGCTCGGGCTATTCTGCACACCTCAGTCTGCACAATATCCAACGACACAGCACAGCCGTCTTGTCGTAGCTCCAGTATATGCCGGACCAGTTGCTCTTCGACGTTCGGATGCCTGCCGGTCTTGGCACGGCGGAAAGCCCGTCGTGTCTTCTTCGTCGCCTTAAGTTTTTCTTCTTGGTCCCTCCAGTACCGAATACTGGTTTCTCCAATGCCGAAATGCCTGCTTGCAGCCCGGTTGCCGTGCTCCAGCGCGTACTGCACTGCCTTCAGTTTAAACCCAGCCGTGTAGCTCGCGTACTTCCCCATGGTGGAACCAAAGTTCAATACATGACCACAACATACGCACACCGCTTGCAAAATGGCGTTTCTTTCTTTTTCTTTCTTTTTCTCTTTTTTTTCTTTCCTTTTCTCTTGGAGGTCACGTTGTACACGTGACCTCCAAAAAGCGCGGCGATTTGGGGGGTATCAGTAATTGATGGAACAGCCGTTTTTTTTTTCTCGCTCATGGACGCTTTTTTTTTTTTTTTCAAGATTTATTTCGACAAACACGTTGGTTAGGTCGTTGCACTTCGAATTTTTTTTATTTGCTCGTCGATTTGCCTTCTTTTTTTCTTCAGGGTTCGGGGACCGCGTTCCAACTGTACCGCTGGGGGGTAGAATCGTTTCTGATCACGGCCAAGTTCGGGGTGCGCCTATTATGCGCGGAATTAAAAAAAAATCGAATTTTCCGCGACCAAACTAGGGGTGCGCCTATTATGCGAGTGCGCCCATTATGCAAGTAAATACGGTACTCAGGTAAAAAGACAAAATTTACAATCATTGGCACACAAGAAAGGCACACTGCACCAGGTGTTGCCGTGTGTCTTTGTTGCATTTCTTTTGTTCGCTCTACCATAGTAGTCATATTCCTTTTAAACAGCAATGTATGACTGCAAGCCAGCCGACACGCCAGCACCAGAATCACTAAACTTAGCTGAAAAGCTAGAAAAAATAAGTATTTGTTGGACATCTCTGTTGAGAACTATGTTACGCCTTGTTTTATTCGATTTCCCGTTTGTTTTCTACATGCACTGATTTATCGAACTGTTTCTTGGCCTATTCAAGGTCTCCCGGTAAAACCGTCTAAAGATTGCTGTCATCGTCATCTCGTTATATCTAATCATAATAATAGTAATGATGATAATAATCATATTTATTATTATTAATATTGCAGGTATTATAATCTATAATAATTATTTAGTATGGTGGTGCTTTAGTTTCATCTGAAGTTTCAACACCCCCTCCCCAGAGAGAAATCCTGGGTGCGCTAATGGTTACGAGCATTTTTCCCAATCACGGCAAGTGATATGAGCTTTTGTATCGAAACCGACGAACGAAGGCCGAGAGCAGCATGCTCAAAGCTTTGGAAGTACGTGTGCGACCAGCACACGCATTGTAGTTGCTACAACTGCTGTGGACGAAATCGCGGTCGTTCTTGAAACGATCACATATGGCTGTTACTGGCAGAACTCTGAAAGTCTGCATGCGTATTATGACGCCTGACCAGTCAAAGCAACGCTGCTTTCCGCAAACTCTGTGGACAAAACTGCGCAGATGCTATCATGAATAGCATAAAACGACTTAGTTTTGAAGGCACGTGCGCTGCCAGTGCTCACGGATGGAAAATGAAACTACCATTTGCTGCGATCCCGGTGACACCATGGCGATCTACGAGCTCCGAGGGCATGCGGCTAATGCAGGAATAGATTAAAAGCAATAAAGTCGAAGAAAGTCTACAAACGTTTTGGCATTCCTGTACAAGGAATCTAGTAGAGAGCAAAGCTTTGACCCATGCTTTCGCAGCAGCCAGCTGCGCCGTCTCGTCCGTTCATGCGTGTCCCAAGAAGACATACGCAAGTTGTTTTGACGGAAATACGTACCTAGAATTTGCTGGTTGTTTTGATGACGCAAAATTTTGGGAGTATTTGCACTCCCCCTTGAGACTTTCACCTTAGTTGGAAACCTCGTGTGTTCGGCCACTCCAAGCCTATGTTTGTGTTTGGACCATTCCTTCCCCCATCTCCCACTTGTTTTTCGTTGTTTTTTTTTTGTGTGTGTAAAAAAATGAGTGTGGAGATAATCTAGCCGCTCCCCCGCCCCATTGCAGAAATCTCCCGTATTCAGAATCCGTGAACTTGGCAAGTATGAATACGGTAGAGCACATTGCTGATGTACAGTGGTGTCTGTGTATGTAATGCATAAATCAGTCATTGTTTGGGGTCATTGCATAAGTGAACACATTTTTCAAGCTGTTATTTCATAAATTTGGCATATTTCATAAATTTGGGCATATTATTGCATAGCTTCTATTTATCTGGCATTTTTCTAACCTAGGCAAACTACTGGGTCACTGTTAGCATTAGCTAAAGCATGCTGCAACACAAAAGCTGCTTTCAAAGAATCCTAATTGGATCTGTGATGATTTGCAGTGAAGGAATGGCTTCTGTGTGTACTTAAAAGGGCGCTGCGTCGGTCCCTCAGATAATCATCCAATGGCTTCATTAAGAGTATTGCCTCGTGTATCGACTGCCGAAAATTTTTATAACCGTCATATATGAGAGGAGTTACAGGGATTTGTCTCTCACTTCAGGCGCTCTCTTCTTTCGAACTGGAGAGCACGTTGAAAGCTACGCATCAAAGGAGATGACAAAGAAGCAAGATGATGTGTTGATTGTCATTGTGTGTCATGACTTCAAGCTTTTTTTTTTCTGTAATCTTCGATTACGTGGCTCATTTTCAGTGTGACCACGAGTGCACTTACAGGCACCTTGCAGTGGTCATAGTAATCATGCAGCTCATTATGTTCCAATCAGTCAACGGCTTTGAACTTTGGATTTATGGCATCATTTGTCTAGACGAGTGTGCTTTCCCACTTTGAAAATGTTTCAGGCCACATGCTGCGCTGTAATGTTTGCCTCGACTATCGATTGGCAACGTTTTCTGAACATGCTGAAAGTTGCGGGGCCCCTTTGAGCACAGACTAAATTTGCAGCATTGGTCCCGATGGCTCGAATATACTGTAAGGTTGGCTAGGTGTTGACGCGTGCAGGACATCTCCCTTTAGTGCACTAAACAACAACTTTGGCTTTATCACTTCCTCCCAGGACTTGGACATCCCTGAAGACCTGAAGGCCCTTTACCGCACTGTGTGGGAAATTCCGCAAAAGAATGTCCTGCGAATGGCCGCAGACCGTGGAGCATATATTGACCAAAGCCAGTCACTTAACGTTCACATAGCCCAGCCCAACTATGCCAAGCTGACAAGCATGCACTTCTATGGCTGGAAACTGGTAAGAGTGTCACCATCTGGTAACACGCGTTTATTGCGGCATAATGTCATTGTTCATCTGCTGAAATTCTGAAATTGGTGACAACCATCACTGACGTTAGCCAACAGTATCTGTCTATAGCAGCAGTGCTCCTTGTCTGATCTGCCTGAAACTAATCTCAGCAGTCTTATTTTCATATTCAACATCTGTATAGGTTTTGAAATGACCGTGAAACGGAACGCGAATCTGCATGTTTGGCAGGTATCTTCTGCCACAAGAATGGCAACACTAGTAGGCTTGTGCAAATATTTGAACGAATATTTCTGTATTCAAACTTCCTTTGATTCGAAAAATATTCGAAAATTTTGGACAGGCCATCACTGGCATTCTAACAGAGTGTGAAGTCCTGCTCCTATTCAAAGTTGTTTTCACTTCTTCTGAACCAAAAAGAATGGCATTTGCACAGGCCTTGTTTCAGTTTTTAGAAAAATATTGTGCAGATCAGTTGAGTCTTGAAAAATATGTGCATTTTCATTTATATTTTGTCATATATGTACTCTTCGAATTTGATTAGAAATTATTCGACAGAAATCACGATTCGCACAAGCCTAAACATTAGTGCTCATGCATGTTCTGCTGTTGTAGAACATGGTCGCTGTGAAAGATTTAAATTGTTGAGAAGGGAAAATGCAGTTGTATCGAAAAATTTTGTTTAGAACAGTGTCCTTTGCCTGCTTCATCCTAATCGAACATTACACACTAAAAAATTCTGTTAACAAAGGTTGTGTGCTCGAGCTGACATTGCCACAAGTGTACTTGTCTTGTGCTAGGATAGAGCTGAATTTCATACTTGCCTTGAAGAAAACGAGTGCGCTTGTTAAAACTTCAACGCGAGCACACAACCAGTAAACAAATTTTTTTCATCTAAAGCTTCCGTTTTCCTCTTCCCGCCGTCTTATGGGGAAATACTGTAAGGACTGCAAGATGGAAACATAGCGCTGAGATCCTCTTCCCGCCGTTTTCCTCTTCCCGCCGTCTTATGGGGAAATACTGTAAGGACTGTAAGATGGAAACATAGCGTTGAGATGGCAGATGAATCTTGCTAGTCTTAGCTCCCCGAGCATCCCTTTTCTAGCAAATTAAGGTTTTTTGTGTTTCTGTTTGTTTTTTTCCCTCTCTCGAAAATTTCCGTCCAAATTGCAGGGCCTGAAGACTGGCATGTACTACTTGAGGACAAAACCAGCAGCCAATGCAATCCAATTCACAGTAGACAAGACTGCACTCAAGAAGAAGCAACTAGATGGCATCGCCTGCTCACTGAAAAACAAGGACGAGTGCCTCATGTGCAGTGCATGATATCTTTGAGGTTCCAGACTACCTTTTACCATGGAACTTTTTTTAATTGCATTGGAACATATTGTAATGCATGAATCCACTTCACACATCTCGACATTTGGCAGGTGCCTGCCAAGTAACGGTTTGTTCATTTAGCCAGGTTCCTTCTCTAATTGTTTATTTTGTGTAGTGTGTCCTGTACACATGGTCTTGGTGTGTTGCTTTCTATGTGAACGTATTTTGTTAAATTTTTACGAGGACCGCCGGCAAGTCATCGCTGGGCATTTTTCTCGTTTTTGCATTATGAGCGAAGTTTCTTTGGGCATTTTGTGTCATATTTTAATTCTTCACGTGACGTCTTCATAGACATCCTGGTTTTGTGATAAGTTATCCAATGAATAATGCATTTATGTTGCAAGTCGACGTAGGCATTTTACTTGAGCCGAGTTTAGTTTTCTTTTTGTTGCTTTACATTTTATACACAATGCAGAAAAAAAGAATTTTTTTAAGAAGCAAGCCTTTTGAGAGCTGCAGTTCACTGTTCATGCCTTTTACACAGCAACATTGTTCATGAACATATCACTGCCCATGCGTCTTGTGACTGAGCTTTGTTGTGCATTTAAGTATGTCTTTTACATTTGCATTCGATTTCATTATGCACCATATACCATTTACAGGTATTTTACTTGCTTACTTTTACAATCTTTCACTTTTTGTCGATCGAGCAGTAAATAGATTTTCCCAAACCTGTGTGTGAAGACCTCTTTATTTACACAGTTGTCATAACGCCATGAAGCTCTTGCATTGTTGTTGCAAATTTCTGGAATAGAATGAAAGCAAAGTATTTGATAAAGAAAAAAAAGTTCAAGCTGATGCACTACTTGTACCTGGAATTCTGGGACTGTAAGTTCAATAGTGTGACGAGATCGGTGGCTGGCGGAATCTTCCACTGTCAGTTCAAGCATGACAAAAGGAGAGTTCAGGTTCTTGCAGAGATCGGACATGGCTGCAACGCCTATCTTCCATTCGACATTCACTAGCTGAAGTAGGCAAAAAAAAAAAGAATGCTTAACAGATGGCTTTTAGAATTGCCATCTGCCTCTGTTTACCTTCCCCAAGGGTCCAGCTGGCTTTCCTACCTGCAAAGTAAGATGAAATCATTGTTTGCCAAGAGTAAAACTCGATTGTACAAAAGCGGTCGCACAATAAAGGACTTCAGGTATGCTACTGTTCACAAAAATCGGTGGCAACAAGACAGCCAAACAAATTACGTTTCTGACATTGTAGTTCGAATGAGCCATCCAGGAATTGTCAGAAGTGCCTAGAAGAATGTAAAATAAAAGCTGCACCAAATTGCTGCACAGGCTCCTTCATTTAGAGTAACAGAAAACAGCTTTAAATATCGCTAGAATTGCTTACCAGAAAGCAGGCCAATTGTTTGCAAAAATGCAATGCTGTGAAAGGAGACGTAGAGAAATCTGCAACAGGCATTTGCTTTCTGCAGCGAGTCTGCCTTGGCTGCGAACGTACTCGCGTATTGTAGGCGCGAGAAACATTCTAGGTCAACTGAACCAAACAAAACATTATCGCTCCTTCTGATTGGCTGATGCAGCAACCGCCTAGCCCGCATGAAAAATACGCAGAGTACAATGGAATCTTCGACAAATCGCACTGGTGCGATTTCCAACGGTAATTGTGGGGGTTCTTACGTTCCAAATCCACGACACCATTATAGACGCCGTGGTGGAAGGTTCTGGAAATGTAAACTACCTTAAGTTCAACGTGCAGCTAAATTTAAGCACACGGCCGTCGAGCATTTTGTTTCCATCGAATTCGTGCGATCTGTCGAAGATGTCAAAGGCAGAACACGAGATTCCGGTTGCCCACGTGATAACGAAATGTAAGTAGACTCGTACGTTCGATGATGCCATCGCCTTCAACAGCGTCATAACTTCGGCGTCCAAGTGCAGGTCTTCAAGTAGGGACGTTGCGGGTGCCTCTTTCAGAAACCGCAATGCCCTATGCATATGTAACAAATAAAGAACAGAGTGTCGGCAACGTACGGGCGCCAATATATGGTACTTCGTCACTTACGAAACCAAACACCTGGAGGCCTCGTACGCAGCGTTCAGGTCCTCTGGAGATATACGGCAGGTCCTTGCTTTCTGCAAAGACACATTTCGTCGAATAGGACAGGTGTTGCACAGCGGAGGGTCATTTATTTACCTCCTCGAGGGTAAGCGCTGAATCGAACTGAAAACACGTCTCGATCTGAAATACAAACAGCGCGCTTTGGCCATTGCTAAACTGACAGACGTAATCGCAACATTACCAGCGCTTTCTGTACTTCGACCGGGTGTTTTCTGATCACTTCGGCGGCGGCCGCTATACCTGGGAAAGAGTGTCATCGAAAACAAATTTTCAGGTGAGTCACGCCCACCGCCACTCGCAGTGCAGCTCCACGAGATTCAGCCGTTGTGCCGCTGAAGTAGGCGAACCTTGAACCTTTAAATGTGCCTTTATAGCCTTTATATAACTGGAAGAGGGTTGGGGGAGTTACCTTTTGCGGCTTTAGCCATATCTGTCGCCTAACAATTTGAGTATTCCGACCAAAGCTGTTCAAAGTAGTTGAAGCAAGTTCAAACATGAAATCGTGGATGAAAATAAACAAGAAGTGACGTCACAGCGCTTCAAGTCATAAGTTTGCAAACGCCCCCAGCACAAAACACCAACACCTAAATGAATTTGATCAAATATACGATGGTAACTTTGTCTGTTGCATAGCTGGAATACAATTCTTCACAAACTCTCGAGCTAAGTTGAGCGTCCGGCGGGGGAATTTGAATCGAGTAATGCTTGGCCTCTGTGACTAAAAGTTGCAAGCGGTATCACGGAGGCCACGTGCAGTTGTGGTAGTGGCATTGGGAGCCGCTGGCTTGCTCGCAAGCTTGCGGATCGAAAGCTGAAACTTCACAGGGCCTGCGGGTATTGCTGTTGTAACCAGGATATGGGCAGGCCCCGGATAGTTCGGACACCTGAAGAGCAACGTGAGTATGAAGCGCGTCGAAGGGAACAGACTCGCATCGCTCAACAACGCCGTCGTGCCCGTGCCGAGGTTCGTGCCCAAGAAGCTGAGCGTAGGCGTATAGCCCGGCAAGACCCAGCTGTTCGTGCCCAAGAAGCCGAACGGATGCGCCGAGCTAGGCAAGACCCTAGAATTCGTTCCCGAGAAGCAGAGCGAAAGCGCCTGGCCAGGCAGGACCCAGAACTTCGTGCCTACGAAGCCGAACGCAAGCGTGTGGCTAGGCGAGACCCAGCAGTTCGTGCTCTTCAAGCCGAGCTGAAGCGTCAGGCCAGGCAAGACCCAGCACTTCGCGCACAAGAAGCCGAGCGCAAACGTCGGGCCAGGCGAAATCCAGAAATCCGAGCTCTAGAAGCCGAGCTCAAGCGTCGAGCCAGGCAGGACCCAGCGTTTCGTGCCCTGGAAGCCGCGCGTAAACGCCAGCGACGTCAAAACGCTGCAGTCCGCGAACGGGAAAGTGCATACAAACGACTTAAGCGCTTCAAACAGAAATCAGGTAAAGAACAAAACAATCCTTATGACAGTACAGATGACGAATTTGAGGAACAGTTTCCGAATCAGAAGCATGGATTCTCTTGCGATGCTTGTGATCGATGGATTGAAGAGGACTTGACAGTCGTTGCGAACGTCAAAAGTGAACTAATGGAAGAAAACGTTTCGATTCCGCAGAGTGCATTTCCTCACGCCGGTGTTCGAAACTTCAAAGTGTGTGATTCATGTAAAAGCTCACTGGACAGTACTGTAAGGAGCATTCTTAAAACTTCTGTCTAGCACCGAGCATGTGCAGCATGATCTTCGGCCGTTGCACATGGCTACAATGCCAGTCATAATTTTAGACACTACCATTTCAAGAAAAATCCAGATCATTCCTTACAAGACGAATTCAGGTGCCTAGGATTGCCGAAAAATTGCAGCAATTGTTAGGCAGTGAAGTACAAGGTGACAGTCATGGCTAGTCAATGCTGGTTCACTGGCGCCTCACACATGTGACATCACACGACAACATTTTAAGATAAATCTCATCTGTGCTCTGTAACCTGCGCCCACGAGTACTGGGATGTAACGGTAACGCAAGTGCAAAGTGGAGTTGCCATTGTGACGTGCAAGCATACATATGTATGCTAAACATGCAAGTTGTAACTTTGTGCGTATCGCCAAACACTTGCCGATGCGACAAAGAAATGTCTGTGTGCCCTTAACATGGGTGAAAACTGATCGTACGTCAGTCATCGCTGTGTGTCGCCCCGCCGCGATGGTCTAGTGGCTAAGGTACTCGGCTGCTGGCCTGCAGGTCGCGGGATCGAATCCCGGCTGCGACGGCTGCATTTCTGGTGGAGGGGAAAATGTTGTAGGCCCGTGTGCTCAGATTTGGGGCTACGTTAAAGAACCCCAGGTGGTCTAAATTTCCGGAGCCCTCCACTACGGCGTCTCTCATAATCATATGGTGGATGTTGAACCCCGCATATCAATCAGTCATTGCTCTGGGAGGTTTCAGCGCTGACGTTTCGAAGGCCAAGAAGAAATAGTTCCTCCATTACATTTACAAGAACCTTGTCGCTTCTGTCGCACCAATCCAGATTCCAACCACAGTCATCTCACATGCATTGACGTCATCATCATCACCAGCCCGACTACGACTACTGCAGGACAAAGGCCTCTCCGATGTTCCGTTAGTTAACTCGGTCCTGTGCTTTCTGCTGCCAATTTATACCCGCAAACTTCTTAATATCATCTGTCCACCTAAACTTATGTCTCCCCCTAACCCTCTTGCCTTTCCTGGGAATCAAGTTAGTTACCATTATTGACCAGCGGTTATCCTGTCTACGCGCTACATGCCCGGCCCATGTCCATTTCCTCTTCTTGATTTCAATTTCAACTATGATATCAACCCCCCCCCCCTCCGTTTATCTCTAATCCACTATGCTCTCTTTTTGTCTCTTAAGGTTACAACTACCATTTTTCGTTCCATTGCTTCCTGCATCGTTCTAAATTTAAGCTGAACCCTCTTTGTAAGCCTCCAGGTTTCTGCTATGTAGCTGAGTACCGGCAAGAAAAAGCCGTTGTATACCTTCCTCTTGAGGGATAGTGGCAATCTACCTGTCATAATTTGAGAGTGCTTGCCAAATACACTCTACCCCATTCTTATTCTTCTAGTTACTTCAATTTCGTGGTTCGGCTCCACGATTATTACCCGCCCTAAGTAGACATAGTCTTTTACTATTACCTGTCTCGAAGCGCTGCACTCTTCCGAGGTTGTTGTACAGTACTTTCGTTTTCTGCAGATTAATTTTATTGAAGACCCACCTTTCTGCTCTCCCTGCCTATCTCCGTAATCATGAGTTGCAATTCGTCCCCCGAGTTATTCAGCAATGCAATGTCATCAGCGAAGTGCAGGTTACTAAGGTACTCTCCATTAACTCTTATCCCTGTTTCCACTCTAGGCCTCTGAAAACCTCCTGTAAGCACGCGGTAAATAGCATTGGGGAGATTGTATTCCCCTGCCTTACACTCTTCTTGATTGGTATTCTGTTGCTTTCTTTATGAAGTATTATGGTAGCAGTTGATCCCCCGTAGATTTCTTCCAGGATGTTTATATATGCTTCGTAGACGTCCCGATTCTGCAGTGTCTGCATGACTGCTGATATTTCTACTGAATCATATGCATTCTCGTAGTCTGTGAAAGCTATGTATAGTGGTTGGCTGTATTCTGAGCATTTCTCTATTACCTGATTGATAGTATGAATGTGGTCGATTATTAAGTAGCATGTTCAAATCCTGCTTGTTCCTTTGGTTGATTGAATTGTAATGTTGCCTTAATTCTGTTACCAATTACCTTTGTAAATAGCCTCTAAACGACGAAGAGCAAGCTGATCGGCCTGTAATTTTTTAAGTCCTCGTCATCTCCTTTTTTATGTATTAAGATGATGTTAGCATTCTTCCAAGACTCTGGTACTCTTCCCGTCAGGAGACACCTCGTAAACAGGCTGGCTAGTTTTTCTAACACAATCTGTCCTCCATCTTTCAGCAGATCTGATGTTACCTGGTCCTCACCAGCAGCTTTGCCTCTTTGCATGCTCTCCAAAGCTTTTCTGACTTCTTCTATCATTACTGATGGGGTGTCATCTGGGTTACCACTAGTTCTTATAGTATTAGGGTCGTGGTCGTCCCGGCTACTGTACAGATCTCTGTAAAACTTTTCCGCTATTTTAACTATCCTATCCATACTGGTAGTTATTTTGCCTTCTTTGTCCCTTAGTGCATACATCTGATTTTTTTTGCCTATCCGAGGTTTCCTCTTCACTGCTTTGACGCTTCCTCCGTTTTTCAGAGCGTGTTCAATTCTCTCCATGTTATACCTTCGTACATCGGATACCTTACGCTTATTAATCAACATGGAAAGCTCTGCCAGTTCTATTTTGTCTGTAGTACTAGAGACTTTCTGCTTTCACACTTTTTAATGGGGTTCTTTGTCTCCTGGAACAGCTTGCCAGTGTCGTGTCTAACTACCCTGTCTCCATTTTCCACTGCACATTTCGTAATGATACTCGTCAGATTATCATTCATTGTATCTATGCTAAGGTTGGTTTCCTCGCTAAGAGCCGAGTACCTGTTCTAAAGTGAGACTCTGAATTCCTCTACTTTCCCTCTCAGTGCTAGCTCATCAATTGGCTTCTTGCATATCAGTTTCTGTCGTTCCTTCTTCAAGTCTAGGCGAATTCGAAACCGTACCATTCTATGGTCAAAGCATCGTACCTTGCCAAGCACTTCCACATTCTGCACGATGCATGGGTGTGCACTCCTCATAAAATCTATTTTGTTCTTATTTTTGCCATTAGGGCTCCTCCATGTCCACTTACAGTGTCCTCGTTTTCGGTAGAAGGTATTCAAAATTGGTAAATTATTGCGTCCTGCAAATTCTACTAGTAGCTCTCCTCCGGCATTTCTAGTACCGATGCCATAATCTCCTACTGCCTGGTCTCCAGCCTGCTTCTTCCCTCCCTTTGCATTAAAGTCTTCTATCAGTATAGTATACCGTGTTTTTACCTTGCTCATTGCCGATTCCACATCTTCATAGAAGCTTTCAGCTGAAGCGTCATCATGGCTGGATGTGGGCACGCAAGCCTGTACGACCTTCATATTGTATCTCTTATTGAGTTTAATTACGATAGCTACCACCCTTTCATTAATGCTATAGTATTCCTCTATGTTGCCAGCTATGTTCCTGTGAATTAGGAACTCCACTCCCAGTTCTCTTTTGTCAGCCAAGCCCCGATAGCAAAGGACGTGCCCATTCTGTAGCACCGTGTAGGCCTCATCTGCCCTCCTAACCTCACTGAGCCCTATTATATCCTATTTAACACCCTCTAGCTCCTCGAATAGTATGGCTAGACTTGTCTTGCTAGATAAGGTTCTAGCGTTAAACATTGCCAAGTTCAGGTTTCAATGGCGGCCTGTCTGCATCCAGAGATTTTTAGCACCCTCTGCTGCGTTGCAGATCTGACCGCCGCCACAGTCAGTTGCTTTGCAGCTGCTGGAGACTGAGGGCCGTGAGTTAATTGATGTATGCATTGGCGTAACATTATTCAAAACCGTCAATTAAGTGGAATTATGAAGGGGCATGTTCTTGTACACTGTTGCTATTCCAAAGTAGTTGTTATTCTTGAATATAAGTATTGTCAACATTATAATCAAGGATGTCATGTTCAAACCAATGATAAACTCAACATAGTATTAAATGTATAAAGAAAGCTTGATTACATTGCATTGAACTTTTTGGTGATAAACCAGCCGCTCAACCTGCCATTTTGATAAGACGGTGTGATATGTTCCCATATAATGGTATGGTAGCACCCACAATGGCCCAAAAACTAGGTAGACAAATCTTTAATTACACAATAAACTTGTAAAGGAGTAGTTTCGAGTATTGTGCGATTGAATCAGCAATACTTACATCTACACCTTTTTTTTTGCTTGTAGAAAAGCATCGATGGCATTAAATGTGTCCCTTCGGCTCACTGCTATTGAATACCTGAGGGATCAATGTTTGGATTTCATGGAAATATTTTATATATTTGTCGGTCATGATGTGGAAATACATATTTGATATGCCCGTTCGGCCTTTGATTGCCTCTGGGCAGTTCATGTAGTGTGAAGCTGGGGTCAATGTACCAAAAAAGAAAAAAATTTTGCTTCAGTGTACTATTCAGCTCAAATGAGCAGAAATTAGAGCTTGCATTGTTTCCTTAGACGCCTTTGTGATGGTGCCTGTTTTGCTGCTTTCTAATCAGTACTGGAGTGAGACCTCACATTTCTGCCACTTGCTTAGTTGTCTAGCTGTAATGTTTTGCTACAAAGACTGCTGTACACCCGAATACAGCCTGCCATCATGCACAAGGCCTGGCACGATGAAATAGTACTCTATTTCACCAAAATTCATTCGAGTACTATAACACTGAGAACATGTACTTCCAAAAGAACATCTTGGGTGCACCCTCTGTAATTTGGCCTTTTGAAATTGAAGTGTGTTGAAATAAGGTACACAATGAACATGGCCATGAGCACAGCTCCTTAAGTCATTTTTAGAGTTATAATTGATACTAATGCTTGTTCATTTGTTTTAATAGCACAGCTGTTTAAATTTGACAAAACTCGGTTGTCAAGCATTAGCTGTTTGAGTGAGGAAGTGCTATGTTAAGAGAGAGGGAATCCTGCCTAGCTATGCCAAAACACACAACACCGAGAAAGCAGCATACCATAGTATTAAGGTGATAGAGCTAGAGAGTTTGTTTCACAGTAATTCTGCTGTTAATTGCGTCAGTTGAGAGAAAAATAAGCGTTTATTATGAGCAATAATTCGAGATTGATGCAACTGATGGAATGGAATTAAAAAATAAAATCTTCCATTCGAGTGTGAATCGAACCCAGGACCTTAGCGTGGCAAGCATACATACAGCTTCTTGTAGATATGTTAGAGGGAACACTGGTGTTAGCGTATATTGGAGCTACAATGAATTGCACTTCAGCCAGCATGGGAATGATGAAGGTGTGTCTAAACTTCGTTCTTTCGGTTCCTTTTGGCTCTGCGTTGATGAAGTTCAACTGTTCCAGATCGCCACCTTTACCTTTTTAGACTGACATTCAAATCTGCTCGCACAGTTCACAACAATCAATTCATTGATGTGAAACAAATGCCAAAACACAACAATTAATTAGTTCACAGGCACGTTCGAAGCTGAAATTACCAAGATTAGGCAAATTAGTCTTTTACCATCGTTTTCTATCGCAGCGCTAGAGTTCCCTATATTGAGTTCCCTCTAGCACATGTTGTAGGAAACTGTATGCAAGGAGGTGTTTGATTACAAAACCATGCTCGTACTGAAAGTTGTTTTGGAAAAAAAAAACGCTATATGAATGTTAGGGGGGTAGTGTGTGGAGTGCCCTTAGTGCATATAATATTGCATTGCAGAAGTGTAAAATCACATTAGGCATTAAAGCTGGCAAATTTCATGAGTTGGTGGTTTAAAGGCCCAGCCATTACTAAGTGCCCAAATATAATTAATCATAATGAGCAGCAAAAGGATCAACAAAGTGAAGCATAGGTTGACATGTCTTATGACTGCATAGCAAGGACTTGAATGTGTACTTGCTGTAAGCATTCTTGGGTAGTTTTAGACAGCCAATGCGACTCATATAGACTGTCTTTTCCATGCGACACGGTTGAGGTGTTCACACAGAAGTGAAGCGAGGCTAGTGATTGAAAAGGTGATGTGAATGGGCCCGATTATACTGTTCCAGTAATTACCCTGCAGGCAAAGCTCATCATCATCAGCCTGACCAAGTCCACTGTACGGCAAAGGCCTCTTTCACGTTCCGCCAGTTAACCCAAGCATACTCAAATGTTTACAAGGGAGTGAAAAAAAGGAAATGAGGAGGGGAGAGGGTGAAGCCTTGTGTTCTGTAATGCAGAAACTGAGAAAGGGTGGTGAGAAGGGGAGGGACAAATAGTAACAGCCATGTAAAGTATGGTATAGCATACGAGTGGGAAAGGAAGCGAGGGTGAGTGACTTGAGAATTAGCAAGAGTGGACAGGCTAAAGCATAGCATAGTCTTGTATCTCAAGGGGTGGGAAAGGGAAATGTTAAGGAGGGGAAGGCCATCAGCTCTGCTGTTTCCCCATTCTTTGCACCTCTATAGTGCATGTCTATCCCAATTTCTTGTTTACGTGGCGTTTATGACGAATATTTCTAACCTGCATAGCGCGTGGGAATTCAGCTAATGCTTTTGCACGTGAGACCTGGTGGGCCGCAAGATTCCTTGTAGTGGCACGAGTACCGAGTGACCCTCGTTTGCTCTGTTTCAAACTACCCTGTCAAGATGCTGTTCAAGGTGTGCGATAACCCGGTTAAAAATATTTAAAAACATGTGAAAGGAATGGAATATCCGGGTTAAGCTAAGGGTTGTATAAAAGAGACCCGCGCCGTGGTGGGATGCTGTGGTGCAGGGTGTTGTTGTAAGGTCCCTACGATGCTGCAGAGTGCCTCAACGCCAACGCCACCATGGTGGTCGGCAGGAGTTTCTCTTGGGGGTGCAAACCAGTGTTCGCGCCTGGGGGAGGAGGAGGGTACTGGTGTAACTTGGGTTAAGGCAAGATCTGGTGAGGTTTGAAGGGGTGCAGGTGCCCATTTTGCACACCCTCTCCCTGCCGACGCCCATGATCGCCGTTGCTTCAAGGCAGACACCTTTTGATCCTCTTCGTCCCGTCGTTTCTGGCTTCTCTGGAGTGTGCGCGGACGGTGCTGCAAATGCGGTCATGTTTACGTTATTACCTGATCACTTATTCGACCTCTATGACTGGCTTCTGTGTGCCACTATGTATAGCGGCAAACGTGCGAATTAAGGGCCAAGAGATATGTCTCGCTTCGCTCAAGATAACAAGCAAATAAAAAAAAGCTATGAAGTTTCAAAGCACGTAAGGGAAGGGTGTTAAGGTTCCTCTGACGAAACCTGGGGAAGGGCGAACATGCAGTGTGCGTTGTTGTACCCATAGGCGCTGCTAATGCGCATTGAGACAGAAAAAGAAGAAATGGGGGCCTGACGGAAGTAATACGCACGCCACATTATTTTGAGATTTTTTTTTTTTCATAAGGCACGATGCCAAGCTTGAAGCTGGGCATGTAGGAATGGGTGCTTTAACTCCACTAATGTCGTCGGAACACCTCGTCAACATATAGTATACCCAACTGCTTCTTATTCTTCTTCCCTACATGCAGGTCTCTACGGCCTCTAGAGAAGGGTGTTTCAAATGCACTAACGTCGTCTGCTATTTGTTGGGCCAACTGTTCTCTTCTATGCAGCATCATTTTGCACTAGATATGTTTCAAGAAATGCATAGTCTTTCAAATAGACCACTTTGCCGTGGAGATGCACGTTTGCGTCTCTGGTTTTAGATAAGAATTAAACTTGCACGTCTTAGTAAACTTCGGAGATTCTGACACTGCTAGTAAGTCAAAACATGATGTTTTAGGCAATAAGGACGAATCTTTAACCCATAATATGCATACTACGGGCTGGTAGTGAGACTTCCCCAATTTTTGTGAGGCATGCCCGTTTATGATGGACCGTGATAACGACATGACAAACCGAGACCTTATCGTGCTTCGATCGTCCCTACAAATCGGAGGCACAAGTGAAATATGACCGCTGGCATCCGACAAAAAGTACCAGGACTATGCGAGATATGATCGCGCACTTTTGATCTCTATATAACATATATAAAGTCATGCACAAATGAAATACTTTTTGGGGACGAAACACCCTATACCTTGGGTCGTGCGTCCGCGATGTATGTAGTAGTAGTAGTAGTAGTAGTAAGTAGCCACCTCCTCGGCCGAACTAGAGGAGCGGCACGCGCGCACCCTTTTCAATTTAGGAGGAAACCCGCGCACGTTAATCATAAATAAAAAGATGGTTGCTTCTGATTAAATAACTTACGGAGACGAGTATTGGTGACTTAATCTCCAATACCATTTGGCTTGAATTTGATGATTACTAAAGAAAACTAGTATCAGAAAGACACACTTTGAGCACTACCTGACCAGAAAAGGTTGCCACGTTAAACTTGCTGGGCGTAACCTCCTTGGTTTTAGCAATTTTTGGCGAGGGTTGGGCCGCAGTGCCGTGAATATAGTGAACTAGTATATAGCCATGAACTAGAGGCGGTGAAAGGTGGGAAGTAAACACGAAGCGCAGGCCGCATAAAAGTGCGCAAGTGCCACCTCTCGTTTAGTTTTTGGAATGTCCGCTGGATGGTGCTACTTCTATACGCCGGTTCATTGTTGAATATATAATAAATGAAAAGATGCGAGATGGCGGTACTTGGGACGTTTTCACTAGATGGACGGACAGACAGACAGATGCACGGTTGGTCGCACGAACGAACACAGGGACGGACGCACGAATGGACGCACAGACGTACGAGCGGATGGATGGAAGTAAGAACAAACGGACGCGGACGGACGGAGCTTCGCCCCACTCATCATCGTGCACTCCGTGGATATGCTGTGATTTTTTTTTTATTGTGTCAAGCTGCTATTACAGAGGAGCTGTTATTAATGTTTGCTTTTCGTTAGGCCGTGCGGAGTGAATGGAAACTCGGCACAACTAGGCTATGCCTAATTTATGAGGGAACGCGCGAAAAGAATTATTGCGAAAATCATATTTTCAGTTTTTGAAACTCTTTCTCAATACGATTCCAAAATATCTACACTGAAATCGCATAGAAGTGCTTCGAAAAATTTGTTGCGCCCTCATAGGGGGCGAGAATTATTGCGGCAATCACGAAATAACAGTTATTTTCAAAAAAACGGTGCGATAGCGCAGCCGGGATTTTTCGTCCCGTCGGAAACAGCGCACAAATAAGCGAATACTTGAGGGTCGTTCGAGGACGCCGGTTGGCCGCGTCTGCCATGTTGCCCCACCTCACCTCGCCATTGGTCCGATGCTCACTCCGGGAGATCGTCGCCTGCTGCTTGCGCATCACTGGTTCACGGCTGTCGAAAATCGCGCTACTTATTATTATTTATTTATATTATTTATTTACAGATACTGCTGTCTCATGTTTGAGACATTGCAGGAGTGGTTACAATAAACGAACAAAAACAGCACAAATAAAAAAAACATAAAATTGCATAATTAGACACCTGTTCAACAAACAATAAATGATCAAACAAAAGGAACAACAGCAAAATTAAGAACATCAATTTACATAATTGGACACTTGTTCAACAAACAGCGCATGCGGTAGTCGTTTCAAAGTAGTGTCCAGATTATTCCAAGTGTCAACTGTGCACGGAAAAAAAAAGAGTATTTATAACAATCAATAAAACATTTGAATGGGACAATGTTCAACGGATCGTATTGGCGAGTCACCTGGGTAGGATGATTGGTGAACGAAGTGGGTGTGGCTACGCGGACGGCATTGTGCAAGATGTTATGTAGCATGGTAAGTCGATCACACATACGTCTGTGTTCTAAACAGTTTAGCGATAAAGCATGGTAGTGCTCAGAAGGGGAGAAATCATGGTCATAACGGTTAAAAATGAATCTAATCGCTTTTCGCTGGTTGGCCTCAAGTTTATTTATGTCAATTGCAAGATGTGGTGACTACACAACAGACGCATATTCAAGAAGAGGCCTGACCAGTGATTTGAAGGCTATAAGCTTGCATTCTTTTGTGGCGCCCTTTAGCGTTCTTCTTAAGTAACCTAATTTGTTAAGCGATTTTGCAGAAATAAGGTCGATGTGTTTGTGCAACTTCAAGTTTGGAGAGAATACAATTCCAAGATACTTAAATTCCTGAACCTTTTCCAGTGTGTGATTGGAGTCGCCATATCTAAATTGCGAGGGGTTCACGCTTGAGTTGGTTCCTGCAAACAGATGCTCGATCAGATTACGATGTTGTGCCGCGTTCGCAGACCGCGCTCGGACGTTTGTAGGGCATTGTCACCGAGCGTCATCTGGCGATTACGATGAAAAGTGTTGCAGTGCCCCTTTAAAATGGCCCAGAAATACTTTTTCCGGTAATCGTCAGATGGCTTTAAATACCCTATTGCCTCACAAATTGACTGCCGCATTTTTTTTAAATCTGTTAACTACGAGCGGAGTTAAACGTTTTTGTCGCCCTATGCGTTTTCTCTCCTCTCGTACTATAGCGAGTGCTCTGAAATCTGCGCCTTGGTGGGAGGGGGGAAAGGAGAGAGAAACGAAGGGAGCAAGTAGATGCGTCCCTTCATCAGCGCGCATCAACGACTTGAGGACATTTTTTTTTTCTTTTTACTTTGAACGCGCTGCTTAGTTCACGTGTGCGCGGGCCTACATTGAAAACGCTGGTCATTTAGGCTTTCTAGCGTGGGCGGCCACGTGGCGGCATCTGACGGCAGTCACGGTAACTATGCGGCTCATGATGTCCGAATCAGCGAATGCCCGTGGATTTGAGTATGTGGCACAGTAATTTGGGCATATCACATCATTTGCAGAGACATGAGGCAGCGATTTCTAGCTGACTTTGAGAATTGTATGAATTCGCCATCAAAGCTCGCGCCACTGTACTTCAGTATCTGCTATGTTGTGCACCGATATTCTTTTTTCCTGTGCATGTCGAGTCGCAATCACGATATGACTTTGTTTTAAAGTGCGAATCATTTCTTAACGAACTTCAGCAACTTTGAACGTATCGATGTATCTATCTATGTATCTATCTATCTATCTATCTAGCCGCCTACGACTTTTAGCTCTTCTGGCCGTTTCGATAATCATCGATGCCAAAATTGGTATGGCATAACATGACTCTATGACGCGCATAAGTGACTAGTCATAACATGAGTATGATGACATCAATTTTATGATTTACATTTCATGGTCCTGCTCCGAAACCACCTGCTCTTGCGGTGGTTTCGTTGACATATTTCAAAACTGACATGGTATGACATGACTGTGTCGCGAAAGTAAGTGGCCCTAACGTGGAAACCATGACATACATGTCATGCAAGTCATGACTAAACGTCATGTTCATGGTGCGCTCCCAGTCGCTTCACTAATTTCACTTATACCAAGTTTCGTATTACGGGACGTGAACGGATGACGAAGTTATATGACTAGTTCAAACATGATAATCATGAGATGCGTGTCATGTGAGAACATGACTACATGCCACGCTCATGATAAGCTCGCGGCCGTTTCGATAGCTTCGCATATACCAAAGTTTGTATTACGTGACGTGAATGGACTACGAAGGTAAATGACACGTCCAAACATGATAACCTTGATATGCGTGTCATATAAAACATAACTACATGCTACGCTCATAGCGTGCTCGCGGACGTTTCGCTATAGCTTCACATATACCAAATTTAGTATCACGTAACGCGAATAGACGATGAAGGTAAATGACACGTCCAAACATGATAATCATGACATGCGTGAGATGTAAAACATGAGTACATGCTACGCTAATAGCGTGCTCGCGGCCGTTTCGCTAGCGCCATATACCAAATTTGGTATCGTGAAAAGACAACGAAGGTAATCGCGACACGTCCAAACATGATAATCACGACATGGAAGTCATGTACGGCATAATTTACGGCCGCCTCGTAACGTTGTGCTGATTTTAAAGTCACATATCAACCTTCCTTCATTCGTGCTTCGCATATCATCGATTCCCACTGTACGTGAAATATATGCCCTTTTTTTTTGTATAGTCATACTTGTTCATAGTACAGGAACAAGAAAAGTACCTGGGTATAAAAGCGAATTCATGGCTCCAGTTCACAATTGGCACCGCATGTGCATTTGTAAGCCACGTACCATATGTGCGTCCAAGCACAAAATCTCAAGTTGCGTAATGTGCACGAAGACGCTTGGCTTCAATGCGCAAGCGTCAAACCACGTACAGTCAACCCGCTGCTAACTATTCCAGTAAACACCACGTGTGCAACAGCTTCCGCCGCTTCGGTGACGTTGGCTTCGTCGGGATCACCGTTCGCTGTACGTACTACACTGAGAATGACCTTCATTCACTGCGCCGACGTAGCTCCGGTAGCTCCGGCAACAACGCCGCGCTCTCCCTTCCCTTCGTTTATTTCTCTCTCTCAAGCTAGCGAAGGATAAGAGCCAGCCAGCCGGCAGCTTCGTAGCACTGGGCGCGCAAGTTGCCGCGATTATCGGCGGGTGCGAGCACGAAGTCGTACAGCTGCCTCGCGAGCTCTTCGCCATCATGCTTCCCTTCGCCTTCTTCGAAGCGAGCCAAGTCAAACGGTGCCTGCAAAAGAACATCCCACAGCTGGTGCGACTCCTGGAAGACGGATTCCGTAGCCTCGCCTTGGGTCCCGGTGGTGGCATCGTCCAGCCGCAGAGACATGTCGTGCCTGTCAAGGGTCACAATGGGTGCGTTTGTTATATAGCCTGTGCTGCAGATTTTCCTCGTTATAATGCTGTATTATATGTGTGGCAAAAAAAAAGGGACCAGTTGGGCATATATACCTTTGTGAAGAAAAAGAACTGTAGATGACGAGAGCGTCTTAGCCGCGTTTGTGTGTGTCGTCTACTGTCGCCCGGATTTCGAGCCGCGATTTACTTGTTCCGGGAGTCATAAGAGTGCGCACGGAAGAAGGGGAGAGAGGGTTAAACCATCCGTGCTTGACACACACACACACACACACACACACACACACACACACACACACACACATATATATATATATATATATATATATATATATATATATATATATATATATATATATATATATATATATATATATATATATATATCTCACGAGAGATTATATATACGAGGGTCCGATACGAGAGATGATTGGACATAAGGATGCACGTACGAAATATCGTTTCCTAACGATTCGACTGAGGGGGCAAGCCTTCATCAAAACTCACGGAGTACTTCTGTTAGAGACACTTTTTACGGGTGTGTGGGTTTGCACTGCAGTGCACGCAGTACACCACAATCGCTAGCACTGCGCATCAAAAACAGTAAGCTGTACGCGCGTGGTGAGGAAAAACATTGCCAGCAGCGATAGCGAAAATAACCATATCGCGTTAGGCAAGATACCGCGGCACTGGCCCACTAGTGAGATACAGAAAAACGTGGCAAGAAGAGCACACAACAGATCAGTTGGCGCTATGAAACGGAAAGCTATCTGTAATCATTTTTTACTTCCGGGAATTTTTCGATTAGAGTGAGAGAACTGACAACTTTCAATACGGCAGCCTCCCGCAAGCGGCAGGGCTAAAGGTGGTAAATGAAAGCCAACAGTTTACAACCTTAAAGCTCACGGGAACATATTTACTTGGGACCCGATGAAAAGTGCCAGGATTGAACTAAAGCAGAGCGTCAATTGTACGGCCCGTAACACGCAGCACGATGAATGCAGTCAAAATAACGCGAACTTACGCCTCGTGAAAAAAAAAAATAGTCGGAGTTCTTTATCTGAATGTTTGGAGCGCTGTCAACAAATTTGGTCAACTGTAAAATTTAATCTTGTCGCATCACTTTCACTCAGTAGGACATAGTAATTAAAACGTAACTGCGTCCTGGATGGGGATTCAAGAATAGTTCCCGCTTCATATATCCCATTTCGCAGAGAGAGAGAGAGAGGATCAGGATAAAGAGGCGTGACAGTCGTAATTAAAACTAACCTAGAATGTTCAGTATGGGTAGATGTACCGGATCACCAAAGCGTATCATAAAGTCACGTAATGCGACAACAGCATACTATCGGAGACGTTTACATACCCCAAATTCTCAGCCGGGATATCTTGAGAATATTCATAAATATATCTTTAAAGGCCCATTGATTCAAGGTGAAAATAAATTATTTTCGCCGGAAATTTCAATTCACGTGAAAAAAAAAACTGGATTATTCATTCACATGACGGACGGGTAGTACGAAGTTTTGAATCACTATTACGCCTTGTTTAGTTTTTCATTATATGAATTAGTTACTGGAAATATCCGAAATAAGTCAGTAGTTGTGGCTTCTTGACTTAGCATCTGTACACTACACGGGTGCACGGTGTCTTCAGAAAACGGCGTTTGAGATCATAAATCGGTCGTCTTATCTCGTCCGCTATAAGCAACACAACAACACAAAAAGCCATTGTCTATTCATGTAAAACGCTGAGCACATGTTGACGATCATGGCGAGTTAAGCTTCCTGAAAACAAACTTTGCGGCTTTCAATGAAATTAAAGACGTGAACGAACAACGGTCATGTTTAAAATGTATTGTTTTTTTGTGCGACGAATTACTATTACTAACCCATTTTTATATGTACCGTACGCGTAGCTGAATACCCGCATATTTATCTATTACTTTTTTTTTCGAAACAGCAACGTTACCAGACTGTTGGTGCAGCGCAAACATAAATCGAAATCGCGAATCAGGTTCGAAATTATAATTATCGTATAGAGCGACTGACGACTACTCGTTGCAAACTAATGGAACATATAATCTTTCAGATCACGCTACTACATTTAGAAATCAACTAATTGCTCTAAAACCAACGAGACAGATTTAGATCAAGTCTTTCAACTGTAACACAACTCACTGAATTTGCGGATAAAATAGTTTACGAAATTATTGATTGAGACCAGATAGAAATTTTTTAATTTTTTTCCAAAAAGTTCGGCGTTACTCCGCATTTAGATTTATTTACGAATCAATTAGTATTTGGTATTCACAATAAAGTAATTTCATGTATCCCCAGCCTTTCACCAAATCGAACACAAAACGTGACAATTATAAAGAATGTTTTGGAGCAACATGACGTTCATCCTGGCGCTCCGCCAAGACACTTTCTTGCTCCCACTTTATTTTTCATGTTCACCAATGATATATTATCTTTAATGTTCACGGAACGGTCCAAACGCAGCTTTTTTGCCGTTGACTGTGTAGTATACATCGGTATATACATAGTAGGCCGTAGTCTGAAGCGACCGAATCGAGCCGATTAATTCACTAAAGTTTATCTGCTAACTGTGGGATACATGGGGCACGAGAATTACCGCGTCCGAAACCGAACGCGTCACATGTACCACAATCCACCGTGGTGGAGCTGCATGCTCCCGTCCCGAAGGTCGCAGGTTCGATCCTGGTAACGGCGGTCGCATTTCGATGGAGGCGAAATGGCGGAGGCCCGGGTACTGTGCGATGTCAGCATAGGCGTATCAGTCGAGGGGAGACAAAAAAGGCGCGAGCCCCCCACCGCCCCCCCTCACCGAGAAAAGTTGGGAGGGGGTCTGAGCCCCCCTCCTCCCACCGAGAAAAGTTGGGAGGGGGGCTGAGCCCCCCCCTCCCACTTTTGACAATGATCACTCTTGGCTGCAGGCTGGGGAAACCATCAAGTAAGGCGTAGATTTTCCGTCACAACAGTAATCACTCAACCATGTTCTTACGAAAGAATGAAATTGTCCAGAAGCTATGTTACAACGTAGTGAAATTTCGCAACATTGCCGCGGTGATAATTTTCCTTGTAGGCTAGCTCTTTGAGTTGGTAGAGTTGGTAGGCCACTGTAGTAAGTGTGCATCTTAATCTTTTCCAATACTGGTCGTGCGCCGTTCCTAGGAATCCCGTATGAAATCCCCGCAGTAGCCGTGATGACAACAGAAAATTGGACGTCTTCTTTTACGCCATGCATCGTATTTGGGGGCACTGGATAGTCGAAGTTAAGCGACGTGCAAGTTATCTGAGAAGAAGGCGAGGACTGAAGTTGCCATGAGGTAAAAAAAAAATGACAGCAAAAAAAGTAAAACGCATCGAGCCTGTTGCTCTGCGCAGAATGTAGACAGAATAAAGAGGGGTATACGATAAGTGACGATTAGAGTATGTAGAGACGCATGTGATGTAAATAAAAAAAAATCAGGAGCCGTTACCCCTTCTGGAAAGTGGGGGCGCGTATAAAGCTTGGCTTGCGCGTGTCATCCCTACAGTTTTCTTTCTTTCTTTCTTTCTTTCTTTTCTTTCTTTCGTTCTTTCTTTCTTTCTTAAGTGACCTCGATAACAGCAGATTATTATATAACAAACGGCTGATCACCAACAAGCCCAGGATTTAGTACTTATCAGTTACTGGAAAACAGCGCATCTAAGGACGTCTGCAGAACTTGTTGCAGGTAGGTGCCTCGACAAGGGGTAAGTTGGAGGGGGGTGTATCCAGCACAAGCAGCCTTTCTTTCACCACCATGACATAAAATGCAATATTAGTAAATAGTGTGTAATGTGCGAAACTGAATGGCAATAATGAAGGCCAGGATGGCAAACCCTTCCCACTTCCAAAAAATATCGCAGCGCCCTTACCCGAGTTGGAGATGTTTGCATCACGTGTCGAGCGGTATTGATTTCAGGGTTCATGAAGGCACCGGTGTTTCGCCAATGCGTCAATCGCACAAGCGCATGGGCACGTCCACAGCGAGTGAGTGAGATCTTCCTCCCGGACGGGACACAACGAAAAACATAAATGAGCAGCTGCAGCTTCAACCTTAGCGCCGATAAAGCTGCGGTGTGGATGTTACTGGGCAGGATGCTTTGACAGCGTTGACACAACATGAGCCGAGAACAGCTGCGTCCATAGAAACACAGTCACTGCCATTCTTATTTTCATGCATTTTTCGAAACACGGATGTATGCACTGAAACTGAGCTGCCATGTGGCTCAGTGGTGTGCCGGGAAGGGTGCCGTTTTCTGAGGTTATTATACGCAGCAGACGACCCATGCTTGCCACTGTTTTTCGCGGTGTTTATGTGATGGATGTTGTGTACAAACATTGACGTCCGCTGTATGAGGTGGCGCCATGGCGCTTTGTCCTTATTGGCGGTGCTTTTACCGCAGGGAGTTGCTGTCTATGCCGGCTTACATCGATTCTGGCCAATCATTGGCCACCAAGGTGATCACTTGTTATCCGAACAACCGGCCGCCCTTCCCAAGTATCCAGGGCGTTGTGATCCTCTTCCATGCCAGCACAGGAGCCCTCAAATGCGTAAGTTTCGCATTCGCCAAGAATGGGGGAGGGAGTATACTAGGACCCAGGAAGGAGCGCAGAAAGGAGGACGAGCGCATCAGTGTGCGCAGGGTTGCCTATCAGGGGGAGGGGTGTAAAGGTTCATTGTATTGTCCTCCCCTGCCCCCCTCTCCCGTGTGATCGACTGTAGACGCGTGTCTGCTGGTGGTCATGTAAGGATGCACTCAATTTATTGTACCTTTACAATAAACAGAAGCCAGGGAAGAGTGAGAACGAAGTAAGGTAGTAGTCACATAATCGCAAGTAGTTGCCTGCTTTGAAAAAAAAAGCAAAGGTTATAAAGGAAAGGTAAGTATATTTGCGAACAATTTTGTTGCCGGAGTGACAAATCAGTAAACTAGAAATTAAGAGAATGTGAAACTACATTCACCGTTCACCGCACCCTCTGTAGCACAGACCGCTGACATCTCAATGACAGCTAGCAAATGCAGGTTAAGGGAATAAAGAGAGAATCCACAGGGAGCAAGCAAAATGCTGTCGAAGAAAAAAAAAAGATCACAGGATATCCATTGAGTAAAGTGACTACACTTAGAAATCAACTAATCGCTCTAGAGCCGACGAGACAGATTTAGATCAAGTCATTCAACAGTAACACAACTCTCTGATGATGAGAGGGCGAAGGTCCAGATGTACATCGGTAAACAGCGAACGCAACTTGCTGCGCGAAACGTTAGAGACACTAGACAGTAGACCGTTTTCCGAAGAGAAGATCCTTGGTTCATGGCTCTACGCGTCACAGGCCAGCAAAGCCACGCGGGCATTGCTAAGTTTTCTAAAGACGACCGGACTACGCGACCGCTTATAAGCGGGCAGTGGACAAGGTCACATCTACACACACGTTGCCCTTCACTTCTCTCTCTCTTCTCATTTAATCCCCTCATTCCTTCCCCCAGTGCAGGGTAGCAAACCGGACGTGCGTCTGGTTGTCCTCCCTGCCTTTCATTTCTTCCCTTCCTCCCCTCCCCCCGTGAATTCTTTGTGAATCTTGCCTAGTCGATCATCATGTAAAGAAGGTGTGCACGCGCAGCAGTGTTTTCAGAGCCCTCCGCTGCGCCGCATTGTCTTCTTTGCTCACGCTCGAAGTACACATACTGCCGGCGAAAGAGGAAGCGCGCCAAGAGCGAACTAATTTTAACGCAAGAGCGAACCCGGTCTTCTATCACGCAGGAGCACTCATCGGAGTGGAGCGAGCGACGCAGCACCATCTAGTGAGTAATCCGAGTACCAGCGGTGCGAGCATTACAGCACCATCTAGTGAGCGCTCGGGCGGTGGCTACTACAACGCGGGACTTGCCTATGCCTTAAGGAGTCTCACCCCTTAAAACAAGCCAACCATAGCCGCTGAGCACCTTAGGTAGCGTGATACATGTACACTTCATCGAACAGATTGTCGCTTTGTCGAACAATACTTGTTCCAGTTTTTACGTCCTAATACTCTGATCTCACTATGCAAGACGCTGTATAGTGAAAGGCTCCGCAAATTTCGACCATCTGGTCTTAACGCCACCTAAATTTAAGCGCAGGGACCTGTAGCATTTTACACCTTCATTGAAATGTGGCCGTCACAGCCGGGATTCCATCCCGCGAAACTATAGTCAGCAGCCGAGAACCCTAACTACAGCAGCGGATGGTTGTTACTTTGTCGTTTGTAATGTATCACGACAATGTAGAGCGCGCAGATCTTTAAAGACGATAGTTAAAGACGTTGGAAGTAAAGACGTTGAAGAGATACTTCAACGCACGAATTTCGATCTGTCTGTCTGTTGTTCGACGTGTCTGTCTGTCAATCGCAACGATTCATATAATAGGGTAAAGTTTGACCAATTCCTCAACGCCCACCAATCTTGATCTGGTTTCAGCGTCTACACTTGTGCGCATTGTCGATTGAAAAGCAAATATTGTACATATTGGAGGCACAATATGAACATGCCAATATTTAATGATGTTTTTTTATAATGTAGCAAAGGCATACATAAGTAATTCCAAGGACCGTAGCGTTTATTACGCTACGTTTATTACGCAATACGACGCTTCGCACGAAAAGGCGGGTGTTTCCTACGCTTTGCTAAGACGATACGGTGCTGCCACGTACTCGTGGGATTGCGTTCCACAAATTATGGCCTCCGAGATGGTGCGCGCACGCCGCGCGAACGTTTTTAAAAACGTTGCCATATCGGAGGCCATCTTTTCGTTTTGCAAGATTACTGCCACGCGGCGCTAAAGTCTCACGCAGCGCCTCCGGACTGAGGATCTCACCCGCCAATCTACACGGCAGAAAATCTAATCAAGGCTTTACTCTCCCTCACCAGAATCCCGTTCACCGATTTTCTCGCGCAGAACATCAAACTTTTTATTCACTCTCTCCTAACGGTAGACCATCATCTTTCGACGACATTTGCAGTGAAACATGCAGATACGGGGCCATTTCTTGATTTATATTGTTTTCCGTAATATACATCGCTATATCTAAATATTAGATTAACGTGGTCCACATTTTTGTGCTTGGCGCTCGGACCATGGTAACGTGACGTGATTGTGCTACATCAATGAAATAATTGTTTCCTCGCAGGCGACAGGATGAGTCGTATTTAACAATGAAGCTCATACAGCATTAAAGAAAATTTCGAACGTTATAGTCAACTACCCTAAAATTCAGGCGCCATTCAGCCACGTTGCCAATTAATTTGGGACAGCCAGTTCTGGACGCGTAACTCTGTGACGTTTTCGTGCGCTTTCTCTTTTCCAGATCATGGACGCCGTAGAGATCACCGCCTACCGCACCGCTGCCGCGTCAGCTGTTGCTACCAAGGTACGTATAAAGCCTTCCGTACTTCTGTCTATATATGTAGCGGTATTCTGTAAACCCCGATTCGAACGTTGTCGTTCCATGTCATGCGCACATCCACATGAAACATTTGAGCATCCAGCCTCCTCTATGCCACAAAGAAGACGCGCTATCGTGACAAGTCCACTGCTTTCCAACAGAGAGAGAAAGAGAGACAATAAATTTTTATTCTGAGCAGATGCAGTGTGCTTCTAGAGGTGAATGGATTCCTTATTCCGGATAACCGTGGACTGCCATGGCCATCTCTCGTGCCCGTTCTATCTGGCTGAGCCGATTCTTCGGGTCTGGGTTTCCTAGCTTGGCTCCCCACTGCTCTTCGGCTATTGTTTGCGTGTCTCAGATTACGTGTAAGATGCCACCAAGGAGCCATCTTGTCTGTTCTCTTCCAGTATCTCGCCACCGAAAGCCCGAAGATCCTCGCAGTTCTGGGCGCAGGGACGCAAGCGAAAAGCCACGTCCTCGTCATGACCACAATGTTTCGTTTCGAACAGGTTCGTGCGGACATCCGCGAAACACCGCTAAGGAAGTGGTAAGATGTGGGGGCTAACAAATATACGGGCCTATCAGATTCTTAACCTTGCCGCCCCTGATGGCGACAGGTGCGGATCTGGAACCACCGCGAGTCATCGGCCGTGTCTCTCGTGCAAGAGCTCGCCGCACTGGGCATTTCGGCACGCTGCGAGGCTTCCGTCGAGGATGCAGTGCGTGATTCCGACGTAGTGGTCACCGCCACCTCGTCTCCCAAGCCTGTCCTGGAAGCCGGCTGGCTGAAGAAAGGCGCCCACGTCAACGGTGCGTGTTCAAGTCTCAAACTAATTTCATCTAGGTGTTCGTAGCGTTCTTCACTGGGAGGGGGGCTTCCTCCACCACTTTCACTAAATGCAGGGGGCCCACCCACTTGATTGTCCATTACGAAAGAAAGCAAACTTCACGACAGATGTAAGTAAAGCGATGAAGTTCTTCCCAGAACGGCCTTCCTTTGGTCGCGGCGGACTTTCGGAGGGTAAAGGTGTGATGTAAACAGTTCTTGGAATGTAGTAATATAATAGTGGTCCTCAGCCGCCGTTATCGTTAAAAAGCTGCGTGACCATAACGCTGCACGAAATATTGACGGGAAATGTCACACAGAGCGTAGTATAGCGCAGCCTTGCAACTCTGTAATGAGTCGTCCTCTGCAGCGCCTTCTAGTGCATGGGTCATCCGCTTCGGCTCCATTTTGGGAAATACGGCGCTCGTTCCTGAGAATCCGTCCTCTGCTTTGACTATCGCCATTGTGCATTGTCGCCGAGTGCCGTCAAATAAATTGTTTTACAAATGCTGTGAAACAAACACAATGCAGTGCCCCCCCCCCCTCCCCAACCCCACCCACTCCATACGATTAGGAGGATGGCGCCTCTCTGCCTCCCCCCCTCATTTTTTTACGATTGTGGACAGTTATGGCTGCAAGGCGAACAGGCGTCTGCGATGTACACCACGTATACCGCACTGTGAGCAGAAGAGTTTGAGGAGAAACAGTTGGTACCGTTACTTATGATTATATCATGTGCTACATTGTGCGCATTTGCACATTTATACGCACTTCCAGAATTTTGTATGGTGTTTTTGCACAGAAGTGGAGAGAATAGAAGGGCGCTGCTGGCCATTGTAAACTCTTTTAGGAATGATTGATTAATTGATATGTGGGGTTTAACGTCCCAAAACCACTATATGATTATGAGAGACGCCGTAGTGGAGGGCTCCGGAAACTTAGACCACCTGGGGTTCTTTAACGTGCACCCAAATCTGAGCACACGGGCCTACAACATTTCCGCCTCCATCGGAAATGCAGCCGCCGCAGCCGGGATTCGAGCCCGCGCCCTGCGGGTCAGCAGCCGAGTACCTTAGCCACTATACCACCGCGGCGGGGCCAAAACTCTTTTAGGTCGTCTGATAAAAGTACTGTTGCGAAGTGTAAGCACTACGCCATAATTCACCATACCGTGAAGTAATGTCTCTAATGCAATGTACACTACTACGTGGCTGCACACTTTGTTGACGCTACTAGTGATACTCACGATAATGATCAGCATCAAGGAAAAAAAAAGAATTGGTCTGCGCTGTTTGTATTAGGTGAACATCTTGTGGGGTCTGAAAAAATGAGATTGCCAATCTCGGAACACATGGAGACAGTCACGCAAGTCGGGCAAACTAGAACACGTGTACACTTCTTTACTTGCTTTTACATTGACGATTCAGCCAGCCTAATCCGATCCATCACTAGCGACACGCCAAACAACCCTATATAGCCAATACAACACACGAACTACGTAACAACAAAGTACCGCGAATGTTTTGTCGCTGATGGTCGACTCCCCACGAGAGATCCGCGGGAGACGACCCACGGTCTCCGTTCACCACGGATAGGAGACGTCCATCCAGGCACGCTGTTTTATCAAACCGCAAAGAGACTCGCTACTGTTTTTCGTGCGCCGGCCTAGCCTCTCCGCCGCCGACAGCGCGGCGCTGCTGTCACCTCCGCGCTAAAGTCCTTACCCCGCGCTATCCCCATGGTCCTTAGAATTAGGCACTGCGCCGTGCTCCCGGCCGGGCTGCAGAAATTCGGTGCCTTTTCTCATCTTCTAACCACCACCACCACCACCACCACCACCTTAGAATATTCCTAACCCGCACGAGCACAGTTCCATTTCTCGCTCGGCGGCCGTTAACCTAACCGCAGCTAATCCACGAGACGCGCGTGCACCACGAGGCGCAAACAACTTTACAAAGTGTGATAGCACCCCCACCCACCCCTCCTAGTGAATGTTTAAATCAACCACTCGCACTCCAGGGCTCCATGTAACACATTCAAATGATTCGGTCATTCCAGCGACGCTGGCGGCGCCATGTAGCTGTGCTCCGAAGCTGTCACACGTTGATACGCTTTCCTCCGTGTGCGACGCAGTCAGTGACGCAGTTCGGTCTCTCAGTAGTCATGAACCAACGAACGCGTCTTCATGCTCTGCGACGCTGACGTTGCAGTACTGACGTGCACGCTAGGGTGTCCACCCTATTGCACGCTCGCGACTATGGTGGCTAGACCCCATACTCGCAACATCACCGTCTTGTCCGCCATTTCGACGTACCGTTGCGCCGCCTATAGTCACTGGAATGGTCGAATAGAGTGCACACTATATGCGGTCTTTTTTTTTTTTAAGTAGTTTCATGCACTGGACACGGTGCTGTTGTGGAACACTTGACTGCCACACAGAATGCCTGAGTTTGATTTCATTTCCAGCACCGCATTTTCTGCGACAAGGCCTCTTTAACGCTCTCGCGTTGAAAAGTGCCGACTAGTGAGTGTCACGGCCGCTCAGTGTCGCCATCTCTCGGTCTCGCGCAGCGGTGGGCGCTCCGCTTCCCGACAGGCACGAGCTGAGCGTGGAGCTGATGCGTCAGGCCGTGGTCTACGTGGACAGCACCGAAGGGGCATGCACAGAATCCGGTGACGTCATCATTTCCGGGGTAAGCTTCGCGCGAACGCGGCCCTTTCTGGCAGAAATTTTGCCTCTACAGATAAAGAACTTGATGAAATGTGATATCACGAATAAAAATTGAAAGATGCGATGAATGGGGCTGGTTCGTTCGTGTTGTAACACAGACTACAAAGAAGACGCATGACGCGGCTTATGTTTGCGTAAAACAGAAGGACACAGTTGAAGTATACATAAACCATGTTGAAGTTTGGGCTCGTCCTGTTCAATTGTGTCCTGTAGAGTTACTGTATACGACTCCTCTCTGCGCGGTAGCCTACATACAGTAACTTTAGCCCTGACTTCCCCCTTTTTATGAAAGTAAAGTAAACTTCTAGTGCTTTCCTACCATTATCGCATCACTAAGCCATAAAATAAAAATGTATTCACTTGAGAACTGAGTTTGTTTTGTTTTTTTTTCAGCCAGGAGACGCAATGACATTTTGAAACAAAAGTTCAGCAGCATAAATATTTCTCATCGACACATGTTCTTTTTCAAAATCATGAGAAAGCTATGCATATTAGATGTGTATACTTTCACACTATTGCCAATGGAAAGAAAAGCATACGCATGTAACACTTAGTGCGACCATTCATCACGCATTTCAAAATGCATTGCGCTCCCATTGTTCTATTTTAGAATAACTATTTTGTCGCTGCCTTTGTTTTGGAAAACAGTAGACGGACCGGCTACTAATCCTTTTTTAATTTACACAGCTATGCAACAGATTAGAAAAACGCCTCAAGCAGAGTAAAAATTAAAAAAAAATTAGCAGCGTTCCTGTTCACATCCACACAGCTCACGTTCGCATACAGTGAAACCTCGCTGTAATGAACACAAATGTATCAAATTATCGGTGATGGCGTACTAAGAATTAACGTTGCTTGGTCACACTCTATTCCGGTGACGTTTATTTCTTGTATAACGAAGCCGAAAGGCGAGTGCCGCCGCAATAATCGGACGGCTATATCGGCCATAACTAAGACTTATTAGGTTCGCGCGAGCCTCAAGATTAGCCCAAATAATTATTGAACGACAGCTTAGCAGGCACATTCTTTTTGTGACACTAGAACATTGGTTAAATACACGGTCACATGCTTCTTCAAATCAATGTGTATATGCACACCTTTTGTCGAACCAAATTTGTAACGTTGTAATTTCACCAGCCTTCTCTCTGTTTGGCTTGAAATGTCTATGAGGCAACGACTTCCTCGTTTAAAGTGGGTCCGAAGCTTAGAATAAGTAATTTTTGTATCTGTCTTCTGGCGTGAGCAGCAGATGGGCGATTTGTCAGCACAAATGTTTATATCGCCATTTCTGCGACTACCGAATATAACCGTCTATAGTATGTGGACGTTGTACATACTTCGCTACTTCGAGGTTTAGCCGTACAAATTTTATTAAGCCGCTTGTATTATGTTCTCTGTTCATTTCGTCCATATTTTGATCAGGCTGATATATACGCGGAGATTGGGGAGGTCGTGCTGGGTACAAAGGAGAGCCGGCGCTCCGACACGACAGTCTTCAAATCTCTGGGTAAGTTGCTTCTGAATTCAACGCGGCATTGTTGCTTACATCAAATACAATACGCGTGAACTTCATGTCTTGTGTTTTTTTTTCTTTTTTTATACGTATACAGGCATGGCGATGGAAGATGCTCTGGCAGCCGACCTTGTCTACCGTCACTTAGCGGACGATAAAAGCTGAATGGGAAATGGATAAAAGCAAAATGGAAGGAAAGAAAGGTGTTCGTATGGTTAAGAGGCTGAATCGTACGATCAGCTTAATCAAAAGCATACCTGTAAGGAGTCATAATAAATAGATGTGGAGACAGAAACTATGAAACACACGTGACGTGAAAGTGGCTGGGACAAGTAACTGGCTGCCGGTAAAGCCCTTAGCTGCCGTCAGGAGATGAACCACGTACATCTTTGTACTTCACCGCAACAATGCTAATAACGATGGTCCTAGCAGTATTCGGTTTTGAAGGAGGTGGGAGGGGCGTCTAATGCACGTGTACAATTTTGATGCGCCTGTTTAAAGGCCCAGTCAACAGGCTCCGAAACACGCAGGATAAGCTCGCGCATTTTTCCTGCGCGTGACGTCAACTTGGCGATCGGTGACGTGACGTAGCACGCAGCTCGTCGATTGGTCTAAAGCAGGTATCAATAAAGAGTAATTTAGTCGACGTCACTGCGCCTGAAAGAAAGTTGGTGAGGCGTACGAAAGATGCGCGAGCTTTTCCTGCGCGTTTCGGAGCCTGTTGACTGGTCTTTTAATCACTATATATATTGCCACCTGGTGTTCTGTGCCAGTGAACAGTGGGTCAGTTCTGTGCCGTTGAACGAAAAAGACGAAGATGAGCAACCCGTGCTCTGAACAATCTCGTGCCCTAGCAGCGTTCCACACATTAGCACCGCCGCATTTAAAACTCCTCAAATTAGTGTGGGTCCCAGGTCACTGCGGATTACAATTAAATGAATTGGCAGATGCTTTGGCACGAGCATCACTCGATGGACCAGTAATTTCAGTACTTCCCGAGTTAGAATACTTATCAGGGGTTAGATATAGAAAATTCGCTATTTTTACAGATAGTTTAGAAAATATCACACAATGGACAGATTATCAGCACCTCAAATTTCCATGGAAAGCCCAGTGGAGTCCGTCAAAAAAACTTGAAATTATAATTTCTAGATTCCGGTGCCGTGTCCCCCCATTAAATTTTTATTTACACAGAGCTGGTCTGACACTTTCCCCCCTTTGTCCGTTCTGCGAAGAATCAGAAACTATTGAACATTATTTTGGCTCATGTCGTAACTATGCATTAATTAGGAAACGACTTTTAGATATTCCATTTGCGAAGCTAGGTTTAAATTTAACCGCAGAAAATGTTCTAAGTTTTGGTGCCTCTGTTTTGGGAAATTGCCACAGAGATGCATTCGATGCGGTGTGTAATTTTATTCAAGACTCTAAACGTTTTTCAACATAAAGCCCTCGTTAACAAATACTAAAAAAACGCGTCGAAAAGTAATTTTCTATTCTGGATAAATCCGTGACATACCAAATTAATCGGGTTTCGCAAAACCAGCTGTCTGGTCGGCTCCCAAAATCAAGTTGTAGCTATTAGTATCTACTTTGTTATTGATTTTCTTTGGTTTATTTCTTTCTTTCCAACATACTGTCTTAACTATACAACTCCCCCCCCCCTCCTTTTTTGTTGTAAGCAATAATGCAGTTACCGTTAATATGAGACTATTTGTTCTCTTGGCCAATCCCCCAGAGTGGGTACGAGCCATGGATTAAAGGATACAAAGAAACAAACAAACAAACAAACAAACGTGCCAGCGGAGACGTCCTTCTTTGTCTCTGAGATTTTTGACAGTGGCGTCCCTTTATACGTTCCTTCGAGCTCTTAGCGCGTGACAATATATATATATATATATATATATATATATATATATATATATATATATATATATATATATATATATATATATATATATCACCTCGCAAACGCATTTAAATTTTGTCCGCTTAATATAATAATAAACCGCACCCCATAGGCTACCAGAAGGCCCAACTCCGTACACTCTAGGCCCTTAATTAAGGTGGTAATCAGCAAAAAGCTCATTTCATTAAAACAAATTTTCAAAAGGAGCTACAAACGCCACCGAAAAATAGCTAATATCTTCTTTTAGAACACAACAGTCCGGTTTTTTCCGTGTAAAAATAATTTTGATAGCTTAAGGTAACCGGAAGATACAGAGTTAGAAAGAATATAACGAGAACCGCTAATAAACGTGTGGCGCCAGCGTCTTCCCTCCCTCAGAGGAGGAGGGTGGCTCACTGCTCGGGAGAAAGGTACGCCCGTCAAATCAAAGTCTTGAACCACGTGTTTTTTTTTTTCCCCTTACGATCGCTTTTAACTTTGCTAATAACCTACCGGGAAACTTTTAACTAATACAGTGCAAAGCCCTAGTTGTAGACCTGTCGCCGCTCAGGTTTCATCAGGACAGGAGTAATAGTACCGGAACTATTTTGTGACCAAAATTAAGCCTAATCACTAAAAAGTTTGATTTGGTAACATCACCTCACAAACGAATTTAAATTTTGTCCGCTTAATATATTAATAAACAGCACCCCATAGGCTAATCGGAGGCCCAGCTCCGTACTCTCTAGACCCTTAATTAAGGGGATAATCAGCAGAAATCTCATTTCATTAAAACATTTTTATAAAAATAACCACAAACTTGACTGATACACCACTGAAACCTACATTTAGAACATAATCCGGGTGCGGCGATGGCGTAGTGGTTAGAGCATCCGCCTCGCATGCAAGAGGTTCGTGGTTCAAATCCCGGTGCCGCGCAGTTCCCAACGGGAAAAAAAAAAAATCCGCGTGTTGATGGAACTGCATTAAGAGGCCTGGGGTGCGGTCTCACCGGTAACCACCGCCGGGAACGCACTCCCTCACCAGAGAAGGATTGGCCACCCTGGTGCAGCATCTGGCCACTACCTCCCACATGCATACGTCAAATAACTCACGGCCCTCAGTCCCCAGCAGCTGCGAAGCAACTGACCATGGCGGCGGTCAGATCTGCAACGCAGCAGAGGGTGCTAAGAATCTCTTGACTACAGGCCGCCATTGGAACCTGAACCTTGCAACGTTTAACGCTAGAACCTTATCTAGTGAGGGAAGTCTAGCTGTACTATTCGAGGAGCTAGAGGGTGTTAAATGGGATATAATAGGGCTCAGTCAGGTTAGGAGGACAGATGAGGCCTATACTGTGCTACAGAATGGGCACGTCATTTGCTATCGGGGCTTGGTATAGACAGATGAGAACTGGGAGTGGAGTTCCTAATTCACAGAAACATAGCTGGCAACATAGAGGAATACTATTGCATTAATGAAAAGGTGGAAGGTATTGTAATTAAACTGAATAAAAGATACAAGATGAAGGTAGTCTTACGCGCCTACATCCAGCCATGATGACGCTTCAGTTGAAAGCTTCAATGAAGACGTAGAATCGGCAATGAGTAAGGTAAAAACACAGTATACTATAGTGATGGGCGACTTTAATGCAAAGGTAGGGAAGAAGCAGGCTGGAGACCAGGCAGTAGGAGATTATGGCATCGGCACTAGAAACGCCAGAGGAGAGCTACTAATAGAATTCGCAGAATGCAATAATTTGCGGATTTTGGATACCTTCTACCGAAAACGAGAAAACCGCAAATGGACATGGAGGAGCCCTAATGGCGAAAATAAGAACAAAATAGACTTTATAATGACTGTACACCCAGGAATCGTGCAGGATGTGGAAGTGGTTCGCAAGGTACGATGCAGTGGCCATAGAATGGTACGGTCTCGAATTCGCCTAGACTTGAAGAAGGAACGACAGAAACTGATACGCAAGAAGCCAATCAATGAGCTAACACTGAGAGGGAAAGTACAAGAATTCAGGGTCTTGCTTTAGAACAGGTACTCGGCTCTTATTGAGGAAACCAACCTTAGCTTAGATACAATGATTGATAATCTGACGAGTATCATTACGGAGTGTGCAGTGGAAGTTGGAAGCACGGCAGTTAGACAGGACACTAGCAAGCTTTCCCAGGAAATGAAGAATCTCAATAAGAGGCGTCAAAGCATGAAAGTCTCAGGTACAACAGACAAAATAAAACTGGCAGAGCTTTGGAAGTTGATAAATAAGCGTAAGGTATCTGATGTAAGAAGGTATAACATGGAGAGAATTGAACACGCTCTGAAAAACGGAGGAAGCGTCAAAGCAGTGAAGAGGAAACTTGGGATAGGCAAAAGTCGGATGTATGCACTAAGGGACAAAGAAGGCAAAATAACTACCAATATGGATAGGATAGTTAAAATAGCAGAGGAGTTTTACAGAGATCTGTACAGTAGCCGAGACAACCACGACCTTAATACTATAAGAACTAGCAGTAACCCAGATGACACCCCACCAGTAATGATAAAAGTAGTCAGAAAAGCTTTGGAGAGCATGCAAAGGGGCAAAGCTGCTGGTGAGGATCAGGTAACATCAGATCTGCTGAAAGATGGAGGACAGATTGTGTTAGAAAAACTAGCCACCCTGTTTACGAGGTGTCTCCAGACGGTAAGGGTACCAGAGTCTTGGAAGAACGCTAACATAATCTTAATACATAAGAAAGGAGATGACAAGGACTTGAAGAATTACAGGCCGATCAGCTTGCTCTCTGTAGTATACAAGCTATTTACAAAGGTAATTGCTAACAGAGTAAAGAAAACATTAGAATTCAATCAACCAAAAGAACAAGCAGGATTTCGAACAGGCTACTCAACAATTGACCACATTCATACTATCAATCAGGTAATAGAGAAATGCTCAGAGTATAACCAACCACTATACATAGCCTTCATAGATTACGAGAAGGCGTTTGATTCAGTAGAAATATCAGCCGTCATGTAGACACTGCGGAATCAGAGCGTAGATGAAGTATATATAAACATTCTGGAAGAAATCTACAGGGGATCAACTGCTACCATAGTGCTTTATAAAGAAAGCAACAGAATACCAATCAAGAAGGGTGTAAGGCAGGGGGACACAATCTACCCAATGCTATTTACCGCGTGCTTACAGGAGGTTTTCAGAAGCCTAGAATGGGAACAGTTAGGGATAAGAGTTAATGGAGAATACCTTAGTAACCTACGCTTCGCCGATGACATTGCATTGCTGAGTAACTCAGGGGACGAATTGCAACTCATGATTATGGAGTTAGACAAGGAGAGCAGAAAGGTGGGTCTTAAAATTAATCTGCAGAAAACGAAAGTAATGTACAACAACCTTGGAAAGGAGCAGCGCTTCGAGATAAGTAATAGTGCACTTGAAGTTGTAAAAGACTATGTCTACTTAGGGCAGGTAATAACCGCAGAGCCTAACCACGAGATTGAAGTAACTAGAAGAATAAGAATGGGGTGGAGCACGTTCGGCAAGCACTCTCAAATTATGACAGGTAGATTGCCACTATCCCTCAAGAGGAAGGTATATAACAGCTGTATTTTGCTGGTACTTAGATACGGAGCAGAAACCTGGATACTTACAAAGAGGGTTCAGCTTAAATTGAGGACGACGCAGCGAGCAATGGAAAGAAAAATGGTAGGTGTAACCTTAAGAGACAAGAAGAGAGCAGAGTGGATTAGGGGACAAACGGGGGTTAAGGATATCATAGTTGAAATAAAGAAGAGGAAATGGACATGGGCCGGGCATGTAGCGCGTAGACAGGATAACCGCTGGTCATTAAGGGTAACTAACTGGATTCCCAGAGAAGGGAAGCGGGTTAGGGGGAGACAGAAGGTTAGGTGGGCAGATGAGATTAAGAAGTTTGCGGGTATAAATTGGCAGCAGCAAGCACAGGACCCGGTTAACTGGCGGAACATGGGAGAGGCCTTTGTCCTGCAGTGGACGTAGTCAGGCTGCTGATGATATATATATATATATATATATATATATATATATATATATATATATATATATATATATATATATATATATATATATATATATATATATATATATATATATATATATATATCTATATATATATATATATATATATATATATATATATATAAAGTCACCAGATGAAGCGGACGAGCAAACGAAAAACGATGCTTTATTGCCAACGTTACGGCCGGGCCCCGGCCTTCGCCATACATGCATATGACTGTAACACGCACTTCTTAAGGACATGGCATGGGGGCCCCCTATTGTGAATAATCACTGTTAACAATATTGACATACATATATGCTAACAAAAAGATATTCATACATACGCAGCATTTTGTAGATAGCGGAGCAACAGTGCGCGATACAGAATATGGGAAGGTAATGTGACGTGAAAACATAAGATACAAATAATATGACGGACACTTGTGATATCGCAACATTTATGAATAAATAAAAACAATAAAAAAGGCAATGTCATGTTAAGGCACGTTCGTTGTCAATGAAATATACACGAGCATTGATGTCACAATGTGGTAACAGAGTTTGCATGCGTTCTGGTCAACTAACTGATGTGTCACCGATGGCACCGCAATGTAATCACTGCAGTAAACAAACGTGTATGTGGGCTACAGTGGTTTATTTATCTGTTTGGCTGGCATAAACGTAAGCCTCCCTGGGTTCTCGTTTATTCCAGCCGCTATGGCGTTAAATTTATGAATAAGAAAGATTCACGAACTTCCCTTTCGTAGTGTGATTTAAAACCAGATTCGAGTATTGTGGCAGTTATGTTGTCGAAAGAGCAACCTGGGGTAGCGAGGTGTTTAGACAGGAAGGCAGACCCAAGACGTGTGACCTGTGATTATTGAAGCGCAACCGGAAATCTGTCTCCGTTTAACCAATATATTGGAGGTCACACAATGAGCATTGAAGCAAGTAAATTGCATTGTTCGTGTCGCAGTCGAAATTTCCTTTTATCCGGCGAGTGAAGTTTGATGCAGAGCTTTTAACGATTCGTGACGTGGTCATGCGGGGGCGCACCTTGCAGCGTGCCTTGTTACATGGGTGACACTCCGCATGGACTGGCGTTGATATTTTGGATGACGTAAGTATGTCTCGTAGGTTTCTCGATCGGCGGTAAACTACTCGTGGAGGCTCCGGGAAGACGTATTTGAGACTGTTGGTTTTTTACTATTACTTTATACAACTATTCGAATAACCAGAAATCTTCTAAAACAATATTTATGTGAGAAATCCTAGCACCGCCCCTGGCTAAAACGTTGCAACGCTATATAGATGCGGCCATTACACACAAGATGACATGTAAAGATTTTTTCCTGCTGGGACACATTCCTCTCAGGTCTTCGTGGAATGCCACGGAGACATCCGATTAGCGGGACGGACGACATCGCCTCCACTGCCCTGGCGTTGTCCTATCCGTCTTCCACCAACATCCGACGCGACAGCGGCGAGAACTTTCTCAGCACTAACTGGCCGGCTTGCAGCAACGACACGAGGCCTACCAGAGCGCGAGCAGACTTTGAAGAATGTATTTTGGGGACGTTTTTTGCTACTCGCCCACCGTTCCGCGAGCAGCGGGTTGGCCTCCTCTTTCTCGGTACAGCGTCGTAATATTTGCGTGCTGCGCTACGGAGGCTGCATCCTCTGTCAGACCAATCGCAAAAGCGCGCACTGCGGTGCACATTGTATTCCTCCGCCTGAGGATCCCTCAACTCATCAACTAGTTCCGCGTTGAATCACCTGAAAATACTGGCAGAAAAACATAAATGCGCTTCCTGCGGCGTCAACAGATACACAACTTTTTTCTTTAGATATCGCAAGCGGTAAATTAGGACTTCAAGAACGAAGGGCTACGTCGTGTAGCGTAGAAAGAAACGCACATTGGCTGAGCTTTAGAGGACAGTGCGCTGCACGAAACTGCCGTTACAGGCAGGGCTACACTTCGGCCGAGTCTCGGAAGCAGACGACGGGACCGGGGTCCTTTCGTGGAGCACGTGATGCAACGGAGTGCCCAAGTAGGATAGACCAAAAGAACAAAAACAGATTACGTGACGAGTGGTGCAGCTGGGCCAGGAAACCATGGGGACCATGCTCGCGGTGCTGTGCACGTTGGCGGGACTCGCCGAGATCGCCCATTGCAAGCAGAGACCGCACACAGTCGGGGATTCTTGCTGGGCGGCCACCGACTCGCATCTCTCCAAGAAACGGGTAAGGATGATGTCCTTGCCGAGCCGTCTGCTTAAGGTGTGTAAAAGGTTCACTTCTACTATACAGTTGCCGACATTTGGTTTTTTTCGAAGCGAAGCTCATTGAAAATGCATTTTTTTTCTAAGCAGTCCCCCCAAATTCGGTCCTCTTGAAGGCTTCATTGTATAGCGCCAAACGACACGCAGGTACGAAGAGGCACATGAGCACGCCACACGGGGCGCTACCAACATGTTTACGTTCACAAAACCAGAGTGCTTAGAAACCTCCATGCGCATTCTTCGGGTCCGAGTGTCGTTGAGCGCAACGTTATTCTAGTAACTTCGGTTTCGCGCTAGCTGTTCACAGATTCACCAAGTGCGTGCGCATTTCGACCCTTCGCCGCGGTGGCGTTGCGGTTATGGTCACGTTATGGTGCTCAGCTGCTGACCTAAAGTTCGCCAGTTTGGTCCTGACGGCGACCGTCTCATTTCGATGCAGGCGAAATCCTAGACACCGCGTACCATGCTATGTCGGATCACGTTAAAGAAGTCCAGATGGTCGTATTGCCGGAGCCCTCCCTTATAACCATATCGTGGTTTTGAGACGTTAAGCTTGAGATATTATTTTAACCCTTGTTTCTTTAAGACCTGCTTTGCTTTGTGTATACCTGTAACATGCATGATCAATGTGGGCAAAGCTATAAGGGAAAAAAAAGCTATCAGTCCCGATTGCCTTCTCATCATGCACGTTAAAGAAACAACATTCATTTACGTTGTGTGAAACCCACGAAACCTCCTTTGCTGTCATAGCGTGTCATCACGGCATCAATTACAGGTATGTATTTGGCGCGTTACGGCAGTCCGACAAATATTGTGTGCCGCCGACTTTATTGCGACTCATTGCATGCGGGGTTACGAGGACAGGGCAGGAATTTCATTACAAGGAAAGCGAGAAGCAGGAATCTTGTGGAGGCTCGGGAATGAAGATACTGGAATATGCACTGCTATAACATTCAGGGCACTTTATGTTCAACTGCGCCAGATAAAACGAGCGGAATTAAGGTAATACGAACAAAGTTAATTAGGCTGCCTTCCTTTATTCCGATGCACGATGAGGCGTTCCGTCGCATGCGCGCGTACATAATAAAAATGTGTACATGTCCCGCACAAAAAGCGCGACTCTACAGGTGATTGATACGTGCGGCTTAACGTCCCAAAACCACCATATGATTATGAGAGAGTGGAGGACTTCGAAAATTTTTGTCGCCCGAGGTACTTTAACGTACACCCAAATTTGAGCACACGGGCCTACAGCATTTTCACCTATATCGAAAATACAGCCGGGATTCGATCCCGCGACCTGCGGGTCAGCAGCCGAGTACCTTATAGCCACTACAGACCACCGCGGCGGGGCGCGACTCTATATACAGGTGTGCTGTGCAGTTGTTGATCCAATGACTTATTGCCACATGCGAATCGATCGTTCCGGCAAATACGCGTCACAATCTGCTAGCAAATTGTGCATGTTATGTTACGAAGTAGTCCGGCTTCTATGGCATTTTCAACTTTCGGCGAACGAATACACCGAACGTTTATAAGCAAGTATGCAATTACCCACATTAACTTGGAGGTAATTTGCATCTGCTAACGAGTGCAGTATTGTATTAATTAATCGTGAACTTACAGCGCAACACCAGAAAAAATACAGGACAGGGAAGGAGTAGAACAGAAAGACGGCGCTCCTTACCTGTCCTGTATTTTTTCTGGTGTTGCGCTGTAAGTTCACGATGGATCCTAACCAACTGGCCCAACTTACCGTCTTGTATTAATTAATCTTGTATAACGATCCAACGAATTTTACCAGTAGCTGGCATCAACTGCCACTCCATATTTGGATATATATATTTTTAATAGTTAGTTACCCTTAACGACCAGCGGTTATCCTGTCTACGCGCTACATGCCCGGCCCAGAAGAAATGGACATGGGCCGGGCATGTAGCGCGTAGACAGGATAACCGCTGGTCGTTAAGGGTAACTAACTGGATTCCCAGAGAAGGCAAGCGGGTTAGGGGGAGACAGAAGGTTAGGTGGGCGGATGAGATTAAGAAGTTTGCGGGTATGAATTGGCAGCAGCATGCACAGGACCGGGTTAACTGGCGGAACATGGGAGAGGCCTTTGTCCTGCAGTGGACGTAGTCAGGCTGCTGCTTATGATAATTTTTTAAATATTTATGCAGGTATCGTGTAAACTTATCTCTTCAATATAAATAGCAAATGTTCTCTAGTCCCCGGTCCCGGTGTCTGCTCATGTCATGAATGCGAGAAACCCCTGCGCGGTCCGTGCAGACAGCTGCCAGCAGCTCTCGTGCGGTCGCACGAGACGTCGCAATGCATCGTCGTCCCTGACGTCTATAGACGTCGGGCGCCAAGCCAGCAACAGCCGCGTGTGTGAGCATTCCCCGAGTCGCGTTTCCGCCTTTTCGCTCTGCTGTTTGCGCATTCTGCGAGGACAGTTTATACGTTTCCGAAACTGACATCTACGAGCGTCGCCGGCTGCTGGGAGACTCGTGTCTGGGGCCGTTACTCATCGCCGGTCTCGCAACGATGCCGGGGTGCTGAGCAGCGCGAAACGGGCGCCGAAAGAAGCGACTGGTCGCCGAGTGTTCTTTGGGTGTGAGAGCTAGCGCACCGCAAAAGAAACAGACGCATGTTTTAACGTCAAGAACGCCGAAGAAAGAGCAGCAGGAAACATCACGAAGCATCAAAACTCGCAGTGCAGTGGGATTTTCACCGCATGCTTGCGCACGGGATTAAGAGGGAAATGGGACAAAGATCTGTGCTGTATTTTTACTCAGCCGGACTTTCCCCGCAATTGAGCGTAATGGCGGTCAATTACGTAATGGCGGTCAATTACTTGACCGTAATGGCGGCCGAAGACTTGTGATGTTTCACTTCAAGAACTGTTTACTCGTCACCTTTACTCGCGAACGATGCATGAGCCTAATTTCCGCGTGTTTTACCGATTCCTCGCTTACGGGCCTATAGCTGATATAGGCGCGAGTATTCGAAACTCGGCTATTGCATACGTGTCGCCCCAAGGCCGCCTTTAACGACTGTCTGCGCAGATCCCGGTGCAAGTTGTCCGCCAGCTGAACGAGGCTCACGACTTGCACGATGTGCTGCGCATGTGCTCGGGTGGCACGAGCACCTCGTGGCGGCGAATAGGCACTTACGGCAAGTATACATACTTTCACGATTACGGAATAGATAACACGCATTGCATGCAGTCGAATCTCTTCATAACAATATGTAGCATATGGGGACCGTAAGTTCGTTACATTCGGTATTTGTTTTAACAGTATAGGTAGAAATCGACATTAACAGATCGGTGGTACGGTTCGAGCGATGTATTTAGATACAGAAACAAAACAAAATCATTCTAGGTTTTTAAACCAGTATTAACGACGTATTCCTTACCTGCCGCCTTGTAGCCTTAAGTGAAAACAGACCGAAACGCCAGATGCTGGAACTACAGCAATACTCGGTTCGTTCGGCAGAACAGGTCTGCGTCTCATGATTTGAAGGAAGATGTGACCACATCTTATACACCTCTGATGCGAAAAACACGTTTAACTGAGAAAAAAAAAATGCATTGCCTTTCAGCAATGATATTGTCTCTCACGTTAGAAAGTTTCTGTTTTGTGTGTTTTAAAAGCCTTTATTTGCTACAGCCGATATCGCGTAGGTGCTCATTTTTTTCGGTTTCAATATGAAAATAATAAACGTCATTGAAATAAAGCGTGACCAACCAAAGTTGATGTTTAGTTCGCCAAAACCGATAGTTCGCTGTATCAGTGTTCGTTATAACAGTTTAACTTACCACGCAAAGTGACATTTGATTCGCTGCAACCACGTTCTATACGCACCGAGAATCCGCGTGGCTGATGTGTGTGTCCTCCAGCTTTTTTTTTGTGAACGTAATTTAAATCTAAGTCTATAGTTGTCCATATCAGCAGCTGCCTCTGTTCCATCCTGCATTCCGACTTGTGCGCTGGAACACATACTCTGGCCACAGGACTGTACAATTACGAACGAGCGTAGAGCTACGAATGATATTTAAGTTACGGTTTAATAAAAGAGGAACAACGGGCTTGAAATGCACAGCATGGCAAGAAAAAGCCGATTCGGTGCCGTCATCTGTCTACGTCATTTGCCGTCATTTGTCTGGATCCGGCGCTTCAACTGGCAATTAACAAAAAAAAAAAAACAAGTACTGGGTGTACGACTGCCACAGGGACCATATAGTGAGCGGAGATTGCCGTTTCTGCGGCCCATCTTGAGCATTTTTGAGCTCGGCTAACATGTAAAAGTAGGGTGGTGGAGGAGGGTTCAGCCACGCCCTCACTCCCCGCTTGCTTGCAAGAGGTTACTTCGGGGGGGGGGGGGGGGGGGGGGCAAGCTTCGCTTGCACATGCTGGAACACCACCTCGGTGTCACACTGTCACGAGCTCACTTAACGAAGAACGAACGAGAACATCTCTTTTGCGAATCGGGTGTTTTATTTCATTGCAATGAAGTCGAAGCACGGATCCGACATAACGGTACATTCTATCGTCCCCAGCAGGCTACCTTCTGTGGCAGATACGCTCGTACGAAGGGAACACCATGAGTCAGCACCTGCAGGCGACCGGTCACGCCACCTATGAACGTGAGCCTTGCATATTTTCGCATTTACCCGCTTATTACGAGCCCCATTGTAATCGCTCCAAAATACTGCCGTTTCATGTGCTGAGCTCTGTCACGTCCCTCTCTGCATGACTGTGACCAGGCAGAAAACTGCTGGACGCCCCAAGGAGCAACCGGGCGGACACCATCGATGAAGAGATGATGCAAGGTGACGCACCGGCTGAACAACGGAGTGAGTATGTGCGCTGTTAGGAAATAAGTTTCGGAGGATTCCTAAGCATACTCTTACGAGACGATAACATGAAATCATGCCTCGCGAAATGCGCCGACTATTCTCATGCACTTTCCTTTTCCCCCTTTTGAGTCGAAGCTTGAGCCGCGGCAGTGCACGTTATGGCTGCGGCGGAGTTGGCGCCGGTCGGAGAGGGTACGTGCTTTCCGAACGCGACTTTTGCGGACCCTGGAGTAAGAAGAGCGGAGTTATAGCACGTAGTATAGCAATGGCAACTGGCCATAGGCTCGACCAAGCATGATGATGATGGTTGTGCCAGTTGGTCAAAGGGCGCCAATACATGACACATTTCAGCAACGGTGCCAATGACAGTGGGTAAGCGCTAAGGAGGCTCCATATAGGAGCCTGCGCGCCATATTGCACCATATTCCACTAAAGGGAACCACGTGGGGATGCAACGCAGCGCTGGTGTTCACTTGTGTTAACATTGTGTTTACATTTGTATATTTCCGTGTATGTTTCATTCGTGTGTGGAGTTGTGTATAGGTTGCGTACCGCTTGTGTTACCCCCTCCCATATCTGTGTGTATTACCGCGAAGTGAACACGAAGCGCTGCTTGGTGAGTGCAGCGGAGCGAGCGAGTGCAGCATTATATACGAGCGCACAGCTGTGACAGACAGATAAACGGGAGAGGGGAAACGAAGCGGAGGCAGCGCTCAGCCACCTCCTCCCACCTTCTCGCGCCCAAGCGAAAAGATGGGGGAGAGTTGGCGCATGCGCAGAGGGGGAGCGCACGGTCGCCGAGGCACAGACACAGGCCCGAGCAAAAGCTGCTTCGCATTTAATAAATCAGAACGGTGGCATGAAAGGTGCACGATGAATGAACCAACCGTCGACAACGGGCGTAACTGTTCTACCTGTTGAAGCCTGGGCGTCTGGAAAAATTAAAAAAAAAAATGGCCCCGTATCTGCATGTTCCACCGCAAATGTCGTCGAAAGACGATCGTCTTGCGTGTGGAGAGAGTGTACAAAACATTTATTTTATGTTCTGCGCAAGAAAATCGGTGAATGGTATTCCGGAGGCGCTGCGTTAGAGTGCCTCGAGCGTGCAGCGGAGGCGAACGAGCGCATCAAGTCAGGCCACACGTGAGATGTGAGCGCCATCTGGCAGTTTCTTTTGGAAAACAAAACGCGTGGCCGTGCGCGCCCGTCTCAGAGGTGATAAGCTGTAGAACGCGAGGCGACGGGTAGGTGCCACCACCATCTCGTCTTAGCAAAGCGTGGGAAACACTCCCCGTTCCGTGCAAGCGTTGCACGGTAAGCGCTAGGGTGCTTAAAATTACTCATGTATGCGTTTTCTAGCAAGAGATGCACGTGCAGAATATATGCTTGTTGTTATGGTGCCCCAGACATGCGCAATAATTGCTTTTTTTAATTGACAATTGCGCGAGCATGGACGCTCAACCGTTTCAAGTACACGATGTCGGTAAGAGTGGACAGACAAATTTACAGACTGACACACCGAAATTTTTGCGTCCCCGAGAAAGACTATGGTCTTTAAAAAAGGCGGCTGCCGCGCACGCAGGGCGGACCCTGCGCCTGGACAGGCGGGCCACGTGCAGCCCTCGGCCGGTGCCCGTGCGGGTGCCACAGCCGCGGGACCCGGACGCGCTCTTCTACCCGACATGCGCCGACGTGGAGCGCTGCGCCGGATGCTGCGGACACCACCTGCTGCGCTGCAGGGCCAGCGCTTTCCGAAACGTCACTAGACAGGTCAGCATTTCCATTACCTGACTGCTAACCTGAACCGAGGGGTAATTCTAGACGCCTAAAGCACCACAGGAAGAAATAACCACAGAGAAAGAGCGTCAACTGATTTATTTGTAGGAGCAACGCAGGAAATATATAGCCGCACCTCGCATGTGCAGAGCACACTACTTCACCTAGTCACATGACCACAGACATAAACTGAGGAGGTTCAACCGGCATATCTAATCAAGCAACGAAGCGCGAAAATCAAACTCAGACTTGCGCAAGACGACTGACTGATATATTTCCTGCGTTTCTCCTGCGAATAAATCAGTTGCGAGTTGACGCTCTTTCTCTGTGATTATTTCTTCCTGTGGTGCTTTAGGCGTCTAGAATTATCCCTCAGTATGACGAACCAACTAGCCCAACAACAAGTACTTCTATGCTAACCTGAAGTTTACGGGATCGAATCCCGGCTGCGGCCGCCGCATTTTCGATGGAGGCGAAATGCCTTGGGTGCGTGTACTTAGATTTAGGTGAACGTTAAAGAACCCCAGGTGGTCGAGAATTTCCAAAACCCTTCTAGTGGCGGTCTCATGGTTAGATGCCGGATTTTCAGACACTAAAGGAATCGCGTTCTAGGTGCCAAAAAAATAGGCAGGCAAAACAACGTTTCAGGACTATAATACCATGCACAATAGACTTTTACATGAATGCAAATAATTCCAAGCGAAGACTTGTGCGACCCCTATAGTTACAAAAAAAAGGAAGTTACATATAGTTAAAGGTGGTACACAGGTACCAACAGTTAAACGTAGTCGTGCAATTGTAGTTAGTCGGGCACGCTTTCAGTAAAACAATCTCTCCGCTTATTCTGTAGCATGGTTAGTCAAGTATCCACGTGCACTGTCGAATTAAAACACACCTATGTAATTTTCTCGGAGAAGACAGCTAAGAGGCTACAGGGGAAACCTTTCTGACCATTAAGAGACCAGAAAAAGATTTTTGCTATTGGTCGGGTCGAATCGCGTAGAACCAGTTTCTCCTCTGGTGGTGAACACCTTCGAAAGTGAGCTATACGAACTAAGCAAAAGTCACGTGCACATCACATTTTTATTTCTTTTGCTCCTCAGTCTCGCCACACCACGTCAGGCGCGGTGGTGTATTCGTGCCGGCACATTTCGTTTCCGAGACTCACATTAACAGCTGCTAGCGGTTTTTTTCGGGAGATAGTGGAAATAGACGACTAAATTGAACCGCATAGAATTTCCAGCTGTTAATGCAGCTCGGTAACGTGAATAAACGGGCTCAAAGTTCACCAGGAAGCGAAACTCGAGGTTAAATGTTAATATAGGCGCCAATTTTGAAGATAGGCCTTTATAATCACTTTGTATGCATATGGGCACGACTGAAAAAAAAAAGAAAAAACTTATAGGCACTATCAAAACACTATAAAAGCCCTCCTTATCATCCATTCATGTTAATATGTCAAAGCGGCGCTATAGAAGCGTCAGTAACAAAATGAGTATTCGCCTAAAATCCAGTCAAAATCGTATCGCGCTTTTCAGACAGTGTCTGTTCAATTCATATGGGTGAGTCTAACGCTAACAATTCGCCAGGGTGGTCTAGTGGCTAAGGCACTCGGCTGCTGACCCGCAGGTCGCGGGATCAAATTCTGGCCGCGCCGACCGCATTTTCGGTGGAGGCGATAATGATTGAGGCCTGTGTGCTTAGATTTAGGTGGGCGGAACCCCGGGTGGCCGGAATTTCCGGAGCCCGCCACTACGGCGTCTCATAATCGTAAGGTGATTTGGAACGTTGAACTCCAATAATTATTAATTATTCTGAAAGGGGGTTTATTGACGACTGTTGCGACGGTGGTCCTACGAAGAAACACGATCGTGCAAGAGCAACGGTCAAGCAGATGCCGGCGATGATCAGCACGAGCCGAGCGAGCCAAGCCCAGCACCCAGTACCCAAGCGGTGGCGATGTTGCTTGCCAACGACGCTGTTTCTTCTTCACAATTTGCCCCCGCCGAAAAAGAGCCATCCTGGCGACCTAAGAGTCTGGAGGCAGAGGGCTATAATATGGCTTAAGGCGGGCGACGTGGACGATGTCACGTCCACGCCGGCGCATGTCGTCAGATGGGGAAAGTGGCTCGATGAGAAAATTCACCGGCGAGGTTTGCTCCAAAACGCGGTATGGGCCCTCGTACTTTGGAACGAGTTTTGAGGAAATGCCGGGGGTTTGGTAAGGAACAGCCAGCCATACAAGTGATCCCGGGGAATAGCTGGGGCTTTGTGAAGAGTCGGCGTTGTTTTCTTTCTGGCGCTGTTGTTCTCGAGACGTAAAGGTGCGTGCGAGTTCACGGCACTCTTCCGCATTTCGAGCAGCTTCGGACACAGATGGGCATTCGGATGCGTCAGGACGGTATGGAAGGAGAGTATCGATGGTGTGGGATGGTTCGCGTCCATAAAGAAGAAAGAAAGGTGAAAATCCAGTGGTAGACTGTGCCGCGGTGTTATATGCGAACGTAATGAATGGAAGAATGCGATCCCAGTTAGTATGATCGGATGTCACATACATGGCGAGCATATCGCCAAGTGTGCGGTTAAATCTCTCCGTGAGCCCGTTAGTCTGCGGGTGGTATGCCGTGGTCTTGCGATGAACAACATGGCATTCAGAAAGCAGAGACGTGACGACTTCTGATAGGAAGGCCCGACCTCGATCGCTTAGTAGTTCTCGAGGTGCACCATGTCGTAATATGAAGCGATGAAGGATGAAGGATGCTACGTCCCGCGCAGTGGCACTTGGAAGGGCGGCGGTCTCAGCGTAGCGTGTTAAATGGTCCACAGCGACTATAATCCACCGATTTTCATCTGATGTTGTCGGTAGAGGGCCATAGAGATCAATTCCGATCCGATCGAAAGGTTTGGCAGGGCACGGAAGCGGTTGAAGCGCACCGGACGAGTGGAAAGGCGGTGATTTGCGACGTTGACAGTCAGGACAGCCCATAACGAATTTTCGAACGAAATTATACATTCCGCGCCAGTAGAAGCGATGGCGAATGCGTTCGTAAGTTTTGAAAACTCCGGCATGACCACATTGGGGATCGTCGTGAAAGGAGGCGCAGATTTGTGATCGCAAGCTGCGCGGGACAACCAAGAGCCACTTACGACCTTCGGGGGCGTAGTTGCGTCGGTGTAGTAGCCGATCACGAATGGCGAAATGAGCAGCTTGACGTCGGAGAGATCGTGGTACCGCAGTGGTTGACGATCCAGAAAGACAGTTAAAAAGGGAAGCGATCCACGGGTCCTTGTGTTGTTCACTGGTAAAGGAGTCGAGGTCGAGAGATGCGATGGAGATACCAGTGGTTCCGCAGGCCGAGTCGGGAGGTAAAGGCGAACGCGACAGGGCGTCGGCGTCAGAATGCTTGCGTCCGCTGCGATAGATGACACGAATGTCGTACTCCTGGATTTGCAGTGCCCACCGAGCTAGGCGGCCAGAAGGGTCTTTCAATGTGGCGAGCCAACAAAGTGCATGGTGGTCCGTTACTAGGTCGAATGGGCGACCGTACAAATAAGGGCGGAACTTGCGAAGCGCCCACACTAGCGCCAAGCACTCTTTTTCAGTGACGCTGTAATTGGCCTCAGCTTTAGTAAGTGTGCGACTCGCATAAGCGACGACGTATTCGGAGTAGCCCGGCTTGCGTTGGGCGAGAACGGCGCCTAGACCAACCCCACTAGCGTCTGTGTGAACTTCCGTTGCGGCTGTTGGGTCGAAATGCCGAAGAATTGGAGGAGATGTTAGCAGACTACGGAGCGTGGCAAACGCGACGTCGCAGTCAGGAGACCATGATGAAAGGTCTGCATCACCGCGTAGGAGGTTGGTCAGTGGTGACATGATCGATGCAAAATTTCGCACGAAGCGCCGGAAGTACGAACATAGTCCGACAAAACTGCGTAATTCTTTCAGTGTTGTAGGTTTCGGGAACTCAGCGACTGCTCGCAGTTTTGCAGGGTCGGGTCGAACACCATGCTTGGAGACGATGTGCCCTAAGATGGACAGCTCTCGCGCGGCGAAACGGCACTTTTTAAGGTTCAGTTGGAGCCCAGCGTTGGTTAAACACGTCAGAACCAGTTGGAGCCGAAGCAGATGCGTAGGAAAATCGGGAGAGAAAACGACAATGTCGTCGAGGTAGCATAGACACACAGACCACTTCAGTCCACGCAGTGTGTTGTCCATGAGCCGTTCAAACGTGGCAGGAGCATTACAAAGACCAAATGGCATTACGTTAAATTCGTACAGGCCATCTGGTGTAATGAACGCAGTTTTCTGGCGATCAGCTTCTGCCATAGGAACCTGCCAGTATCCAGATCGTAAGTCTAAGGAGGAGAAGAATTCGGCTCCTTGTAGGCTGTCAAGGGCGTCGTCTATGCGCGGTAATGGATAGACGTCTTTCCGCGTCACCTTGTTTAATCGCCGGTAGTCGACGCAAAATCGAATCGATCCATCTTTTTTTCGAACTAGAACGACAGGAGATGCCCAAGGACTGTGCGATGGTCGAATAACGCGACTACGTAGCATCTCTTCGACCTGGTCGTTGATGACGTGACGTTCTGCAGCAGAGACACGGTACGGTCTTTGACGCAATGGCTGGTGCGAACCGGTGTCAATGTAGTGGTGCACTGCGGAAGTCCGACCCAATTGCGGCTGAGAAACGTCGAATGAATTCGCGAAGTGCTGGAGGAGATTAAGAAGCTCGGCGCGTTCATGGGCACTTAAGGTGTCGGCGATGGAACTCGAGAAGGTGTCACTCGATGAGCACTCCAGTGGGGAAAGGGCATGAAGTTCGGTCGAGGCGCTACTGCACGATTCGTCTGGCATATTAAGGAATAAACAGGAATCGAGGTACTCCACTCGACCGAGACATTCGCCGGCAAGTAGCGTAAGCGGTGCAGAAAGGGGGTTGTGGACGAAAATATTGCTTCGGCCCGCAGTGACGTCGAGTGTAGCGAAAGGCAAGGAAACTGCTCTGCGGCTCATGAAAATGTCGGAAGGTGTAAACATTACTGTAGCATCGTTATAGTCATCGCAGCAAACCGGGACAACGGCAAGAGAGGCTGGCGGAATTTCAGTGTCCTCACGCACGACAAGTTTTGGCGACCGCTCAAGGGTTTCGTGCAAAGGTTCGTCACACAGGTGCGAAAATTGAACTTCAGCGCGTGCGCAGTCGATGATGGCATGATGATTTGAGAGAAAGTCCCACCCTAGGATAACGTCATGCGAGCACACCGAAAGGACGATGAACTCGACAACGTACATAGAGCCTTGGATGAATATGCGGGCCGTACAGGTGCCAAGAGGTCGAACTTGTTGTGCGCTAGCTGTACGAAGTGATAGTCCAGAGAGCGGCGTGGTCACTTTGCGTAGGGAGCGGCAGAGCTGGGCGGCTATAACAGAAACGGCAGCACCTGTGTCGACGAGGGCAAAGGTAGAAACACCATCGACAGATATAGCGACGACGTTAGCTGGTGAAGTGCGAGGACTTGAGCATTTCGACGACGGCGCAGTTCTTGCCTCTGGAACTGCGGCGTTCAGTTTTCCCGGTTGGAGGAAGCGGGTCTAGGGCGCATTGGGGACAGTGATCGCCTGCGAGGAGATGGGGAGCGGGGAGAGTGAGTTTGAGGCTGGTGTGACCGAGACTCAGGAAAGTTAGTGCATCCATACTGCGGTGAGGGATAGGGAGCAGGTATGTGCATGGGCTGTGGGTCATACGGTAACGGCCGAGTAGCGTCGCGGAGTGGTTGGAAGCGACGGCGACAATATCGTGCCACGTGTCCTGGAGTACCGCAGGCGTAGCAGATCGGTCGATTGTCAGGAGTGCGCCAGGAATTGCTGACTCGTTGTGCGGCCCAAGGTGTCGAAAATGGGGTGGAGTGGGGAGCGACTGAAGACATGGGTGGCAAATGCTGCTGTCGGGGTCTGCTACGTACCACCTGGGCATACGTAAGGGGCGCGGCCACGGGCTGCATAGCCGGCGCATGGGCAACAGGTATGGCCACAGGCTGCTGGTGGGCAGCGACGGGAACAGCCTGAGCTACCTCTTCGGCAATAACGTCGCGGAGTGGTGAGGGCAGAGGAGAGGACGGCGGCTGCTGCGTGAAGGGAATCAACGACAGTTGCCGAGCTACTTCTTCACGCACAAAGTCTTTAATCTCTTGCAGGGTTGGTGAGTGGTCGGGAACAGAAGTGAGACTGGAGAGCGAGTCGGCGTGTGAGGAAAATGGGCGAGTCAGGGCGCGCTGCTTGCTCAACTCGTCGAAACTTTGACACAAAGTGACAAGTTCCGCAACGGTCGCAGGATTACGGGCCAGGAGCAGCTGATATGCACCGTCATTTATCCCTTTGAGGATGTGTTGAATCTTCTCCGACTCGGGCATGGTGGTGTTCACACGGTTGCAAAGACCAATAATGTCTTCGATGTAGCTTGTGAAAGATTCTGTTGGCTTTTGTGCGCGAGTCCGCAAGCGTTGTTCGGCTCTGGACTTGCGGACTGCGGGTCGGCCAAAAACGTCAGCAAACAAGGTTTTAAAGATGGACCACGTCGTGATGTCGTTTTTGTGGTTATTATACCACATTTCGGCCACGTCAGTGAGGTAAAAGATGACGTAAGTCAATTTGTCCGCGTCATCCCACTTGTTGTTAGCGCTCACCAGTTCATAGTTAGCGAACCAGTCTTCCACGTCGGTCTCATCAACTCCGCTAAAGACCTTGGGCTCTCGCAAACGAAGAACGCCGGGGTTGCTGGGGGATGGAGTGGAAGAGCCAGGTTGCGCGTTGTTGGTAGCCATGATGGGAGGTAGCGTTCGGTTGCGCAGCTCCAGGTTGAGGTGACGGCGAATGGCAGCACCCAGGTTCAGGCGACGGGGAATGTCAGCACCTTCCACCAATTGAAAGGGGGTTTATTGACGACTGTTGCGACGGTGGTCCTACGAAGAAACACGATCGTGCAAGAGCAACGGTCAAGCAGATGCCGGCGATGATCAGCACGAGCCGAGCGAGCCAAGCCCAGCACCCAGTACCCAAGCGGTGGCGATGTTGCTTGCCAACGACGCTGTTTCTTCTTCACAATTCTAACAATTCTAACTTAGTGTTAAATTTTGTTTGTTTATCACTTTAGAAATCAGATACGGCAATATTACCCTCCTTAAGAGCAACCTAATCAAATTACTTTTCTGACATTTTTTAGAATGTAATTTAAGTACATTACGAACTACAGCGGGCCGTGAGTAGCAACATGACATTACCATTGCTTTTGAAAAGTCGTAAAATTCCTTCGAAATTTTTTAATTGCTTTTTTATATGTAAGTTATGCTCATGCAAACTATATTGCAGCACATTAACATAAAAACTTCTGGTATCTTTGATCCACTTCCCACACTGGAGGCCCGGTACTCACGTTAACTTGTCTTTATCTTCTCTTCTTTCTTCGGTCAATTTATTATGGCACGCATTAAATCGCTGCCATAGCGTGCATGCTGTAAATGTCCATGTTTTGCGTGTCACTGGGAAAGTCCCAAAGTAGCTATTTCAAGGAGCCCTGCAACACTTTTCTATGGAATCATCAAGTGGATTCATTGAAACAGCTATATTGCCTCACGAATCGAATGCTGCAAGAACATTTTAAATTAAAACCAGAGGCGCATAGGAACGGAGTTGCGGAGATTCGCCGCGCGCCTCAAGCACTTTCTCTCTCATTTCGCACAAGCGGGCGCGCTGAAAGCTAAGGAGGGAGGGGGGGGGGGGGGGACGACGACAACGACAAGAAAGCAAAAACATGCCTTCTTCAGTCAGTGCCTATTATTAACTTGAGCACAACCTAAACATGCTCATAATATTTATACTGTATTTTCAGGCTAGAACGAATGTGCAGTGAATGTTTCAGCTAACTACAGCCCCAAGTAGACTTTCATTTTGTGTCCTATAAAGAAAAAGAGAAAAAAGCCTGTGAAAATTCTAACGGCAGCTGTCTCAGCATTGATGAATAATACAACGCTGCTGAACAAATTTTCAACTATTTTGTTACACAATTAAAAGCTAATTAAGCAATCTGTTAACCTTGAATTGCTTATCAGATTGGCAGTTATTTCGGCATAGTCGAAATATGCCGACGTTTCAGAACGAGTGCTACAACTTTCGCATTGCGGTTTTTTCGCCAGAGTTACTAACGAAAAAAAGTTTATTCAATAATCTTTGATTATGCAGATTGGCGAATCGAACAAAAAAAGCCATGATGCGTTGCTAACGGCTCAGAACAATACTGTTGCGTATATGTTAGCTTAAAAGCCTTGCATAGCTTTCCATGACATGTTGAAGAGCTTCCCCCCCTCGCGACAGGTGTTCGCCCTGCGGCTGGCCTCGAACAAGTCTAACGCCATCAACTTCGAGGGCTTCAAGAATGTGCGCCTCGTTGAGCATGCCCAATGCCGCTGCGAGTGCAAGGTACGTGGTTCTTCTGCCGATACTCAGGGCCGGTCGTTTGGACGACCGTGGAGCGAATGCCTCATATGTTGTAGAAAGTATGCATATGGCAAAACGTAAATCGAAAACGTCTTTGCTAATCTGTAGTTCTGGCAAAAGTTCAATAGCTGCAATTTCCGCGGCAAGGCAATTCGTGGCGTTAAATAAGACTCAAAGGGAGATCAAAGTAAGATATTTCAAGTAATACTTGACGGATAGATTAGATTTTGTAGACAAATTCGTCACTCCCAGCGAAAACACCTTTCAGGCCATATCGCTGTATTAACAATATAGCACCCAGTTTAAAACAGCTGGGTAATAATGGCACACAGGACGGCGTGATCGGCGATTTAATACGGAACATGACGGCGATACCGAGGACGAATATGTGCCTGGAGTGTCCATGTAATTGTCTTTACAATAAAAAGTTATGCAGACCATAGCAGACACAGTCAGAATCTATGAAGTGGCGTCGTGACTTGCATTTTTTTCCACGTTTTCTGGTGGCAAGGGCTTATATTTTGACACGAGAGGACCCGCTTATTTTTCTACAGCACATTTAAAGACAAGATTACGAATGCAGTAAATCACAGTGGCGTTGGCCAACTACAGTAGCTCTAGTCTTATGTCAGCACTTAGTTCAAAGAGAGCAGCGTAGAGGAAGACATGTGGCATCACGTCCACCCTTAGTATGGGCGAGGGAGATTCGAATGAAAGTCGATAGCGGAAAGACGCCCCAGTCCAACGATCATGTACCGTATTTAATATGAATCACTGCGACAATAAAATGTTTTATCTGACATTGGCAGAAGCTTTTTAAAGCTACGCGTAGTGTGATAGCATAATATATGGGCAAACAGAAAATGATGATGAACTCCTGTATGAATAATCTATGCATCTAGCCCGGCCTAAAGAGTCTAACAACCATACAGAAAGTATTACAAGACAGCGTGATAAAAGCGGGAATACTGCGAATAAAATTCGAATCCTCAACTTGCATTTGAAAGACAAATTGGCAGATTGCGCGGCCTGGCGACAAGTAAGGTTTTCCTTTGTAGCTTCGTTCTAGAACCGAGAAAGAAACAATGTTGCCATTTCACCAACCTTTCAGGCTTCTGCAAGACCAATTTGCAAAATCATAACTAACTTTACCTACCCTATAATAAATGTGGTACCTCATTGAAGCGAACTCTCATGTTCGATAAGAAGGTAGCTTTGTTATAAACAATATTCATTATAAACGTATACTTTCTGTTGAACTGAGATCAGCACAACCACAATTCTGATTCAATTATTTACGATATTCGTTATACAGGAATTTATTTATTTATTTATTTATTACAGCTGCTGATACGAGCAAAACCGCAATTTTCATTTACTTCATTCTATACGATGTTCATTACAAACGGATACTTGCTATTGATCTGGTATCAGCGTAACCACAATTTTTGTTTATTTCATTCCAATACACGATAATTGTTTGTGTTAGCTGTATTGAAGGATGTTATATATACATTGAACAAAGGCTTCGGTTATTTATCGGTGCTCGGTGTGCCGGCTGCAGGTGCGTCCTCACCACTGCAGCCGGGGCCAAACTTATCGAGAGGATCGCTGCCAGTGCGTGTGTAACAACGCCTGGATGGCGAGCCATTGCAGTGGTGCACACATCTGGGACGCGAGGCGCTGTGCCTGCATCTGCCGACGCGCAGACACCGAATGCTCAACGGGCATGCGCTTCGATCGAGCGCTATGCAGGTGGGCTAACCTTTATTGTGCTCGGGTGTCTCAGAGGCAAACAATTTCTTTACCCACAGGCAGGCGTGCAACAGCCAAAATAGAATTTCAAGCAATTTTTCAGAGAACTAAAATAAAAATTTGGAGCAGATAACAAAAAAAAAAGAAACATGGATTTTTTATGATTCAAAACAAGGTTTGCAGCAGTATAAAAAGAAGGCTTGCATTCAAAAATGATCGAGCCCGCATATAACGGCCTCACTTAAAACGAATGATACCTGCATGACCGAGGAAAGTACATCAATTAAATGGCACAAAGTCGCACTTACAACAAACGTCTCTGAGCGTGGCCTATCGGTTGCAGCGAACAGAGTCGGTGCTCCGGCCACTTCCCTGAAAACCCCTTTTCACCACCGACAGACCATTGGCGAAGTGCCCATATATTCATATTGTTAAACACCGACCCTGCCTCTGCAGCTCTGTACTTGTCGTTCTCCCCGACCATTCTTTTTCTTGTAACGCAACCCCTCTGTTCTTTGTCCCCCGCTACACTGAGCACCTCGCATCACCAGGTGAGGCCAGTGTTTTCACACGGCTACCGATCGTTTGAATACCGGTCGACCAACCAGTCTCCCCTCAGATTTTGATCGCTGGTATAGTTACCCAATCGTCTGCGTCTGTACCTTGTCTCCATCGGTGTATCGTTCCAGTGCACACGTTTGTGCTACCCCACCCAACGTGTCAAGTAACGTTGACCCCATTAGAATTGACAAATTCGCTATTCGTTCCGTGTTTAAACCCTGTTTTCGTATTCGGCTCAGCATGCCCTTTGCATACATTGGGAAGCGCAAAAAACGGCTTTTACAAGGAATGAATTGCGAATTATCGAAGTTAGTGGAGCCGCGCAAGTCTGCCAGCACCACAGTGCGATTCTTCGACCTCTGCCAGCGCCTCCCAGGCGCTGCCTCTGCGCATGCAGACTACTCGCGAAAGTTTTCCAAGGGTGCGAGTTGCGCGTTTTGTGGCCAAGCTACCTGGCCTGCCTTCTTTTTGCGTGTTTTGGTTTTCGAAGTCGCCTTCCCGCCGTATGCTCCTCTGTCATCACTCAATCGCAACTCATTTGCGTGTCTCTCGCAAGTCTCGTCTTCTCTCTTCATGGCAACTCCGCCTGTCTTCATTGCTCCGCAATGCCAGCCACACTGGCTCAAATTCAGAAGTTTCGTTTTTCAGTAGAAACGGGCCCAGAGTAGTTCCACGAGTTCTAGCTTTTTCGTCGCGCGTGCGTGTCTTGCTCGTTGTTCATGTGTGGTCGGGATGGCGAACGGGAGACCTTCAGTGCTTTTTTCTGTCGCTGAACAAAACGTCGAAAGTGTGACCGCTTGGCTTGGGCCGCGCGTTTAAGACTTATTATAGGTGCCGCATTGTGGAGCGCTTGCTCATATCTGTTACCATCCCGGCAGCCAACTTGACGCGTCCTGTGTCCCTGTATTTAGCCATGGAGATGGTGAAGGCTGCGTGGCCAGCGGTGACGGCCACATGTGTGCGAAACACGCGCTCGAAATCTTTGCGGACATGGCGAAACTGTTTTCGGGAGGCTGACTTTGTCGATGTCGGACCCGATGCCGAGCCTGAAGCTTCCGAACCGGACCACTCCGGCGGCGATTTGTGGCACTTTGACATGGGAGGGCGTGCGGCACATATGTTGCGATGATTTAACTACGGCCAATAATGATGCTGACACTGTGGAACTGTGCACGGATGAGGGCATTGTGAATGAAGTGCACGGCAAGAGCGATTTTGAAAAATCGGACGGCGAGGATGACGTAACTTTGAAGCCAGTGCCCACAAGCGTGGTTGTAGCAAATGGCTACATTAACAGCCTCGGGCAGCTTGGATTTGCCATGGGCCTCGATAAAGAGCACGCTGCTGCTGCTTTAAATAAACTCGAGACCATTATTGTTATCGCTTGTGCTCGTCGAAACACGTGCATCACTGACATCTTCGAGAAACAAAAAAATGTATGTTTTCCCTCACAACTTTTTTTAAAGCTGTGTTTTATTTACTATGAACTTCGGCATACAGCGAACGGATGCCACGTCATGCTCAAGTTCGTTATAAGTGGGCTCGACTTATGTACAAACCACTTAAAGTATCCTAAATCATGTAGAGCGAACATGAACACTACTATTTCAATAATGGTTGTATCTTGAATCACCCACTGAGCCAACAATGATAAAAACCATATCAACATTTGCCTTGCCAGTCAGATCCTTTGACAGGCTGCAAACTCAAATGTGAATCAGCCACGCTGGCGACTTCGAAATTCGTAGAATACGTGAAACTGAGGTGAAGAAAAAAAAAAACAAAAAAACCTGCAGCACAGTTTTTTTTAGGGTGATAGGAATGTCATATGCTGCTCCAAATGATTGCCAGTAACTTTTTTAGGTGCCAGCGATCATACTAGTACTCAGAATTAAACGTCCATACATGCCCGAGTAATTGAACAAAATGTGCCGTGTCCCATGCCTAGTAATGCTAATCCCCTTACAAATCATAGTACGCTTTCCGCAAAGTACTGATGTACTGCGGCGAACGTGGCTTAAACAGATTTTTGCACAGGTTGGAACACGGTTAACAAACTTTCGAACACTGCCTCACATCCCCCTCCTCTTTTCTTTTTCTTTTTTCATGATAGACTTAGGTATAGGGCATGACTACTCAGCTCGCTTGCAAGGCACGTTCGATAAGATAAAGTAACAACGGCGGGCTCTTTGGCCCGGAGACGACACAAAATATCTATTGCCAGGATCATAACGGCCGCCGGCAACACCGGTGCTCACAGAACGTGGAGACTGTTCCCGCTTGGAAAACGCGGCATACACTTCCAGCTTTAGTTCCTAAAATGCCATAGCCACGTTTGCTGATTAGGGAATTCGGATTTCCTGTGAAGCGTTGGTGGTTACGGCAACACATTTTTGTCTGCAAGTTGCTTCATCCTGCCGCTTGAGTCAGCATGCTGATGGGCATGAGGCGTTGTTACTTTAGCTGGTCGATCGCGTCTCGCAAGTGCCGTTATCTTACACCTTAGGTTAGGGTCTACGCGCTTGGATTGATTGATGGGACAGACTCCAAATGACCACCGTGGCCTCCATTTCTTGCTGAAATTAGCACAACTGAAAAAATTTTGAGGCTGCTTGAGCATTTCGGTGCAGTGTGGTGCAATTCCAGCAGATGTCAGAGTTCTGGTGCAGCTTGGCTCAAAACTGGAAAATTGTGTCACATTGGCACAATCGATGCAGCTGTTGCACCCCTGGACAGGGCTTCCAGGCAGAAATATGGCAAACAAAATCAGTGGATTGAAACTGAAGATAGCACTATAACAGTGGACAACAAACATTGGCATTCATTTAGCAATTATTAGCCAATGCTATAATGGCTTGTAGTAGTGTGAAAATAAGGTAGTTGAATGCAAAGTGAAGTATCATACCCTATTAGGAATGGGGTGACCCATTTACACCTCAGCAGCTCATGGTCTGAATGTAAATGGCAGGTATGACGTCATGCCACCACTGTAAAATTTGAATCAAAGGTAAACAAATGGTATATGAAAACTCCAGGCACATGTTTGACGTAGTCGTCGTCATAAAGTACAATGTAAAGTCCAAAGACGATAAAACACCATTGTAGGCATGGAAAATCGTTCACTGTGGTGAGGAATTTCAAAATGTGTAACTTATGGCTTTGCATACGTTGTGGACATATTTACGAAACATATTTAGGGTGGAGCTGCATCGAGTATGCAATAGTTGCGGTAAGAAGCCTTTTAAAATAGTGAATTAGCACAGTTGTGTTGACTACCTAAGTTGCTGTAAACTTACAAGCTGTTAATGGAGCAAGAATGCTCAGGCAAGTAGTGACACAAGACGGGAAACATTTAAGTTTTTTTTTAATACAAACATTTATAGTATAAAAAATGCTGCTTGGCATTGTGGCTCTTTAAACAATGACTAAAAAACAAATTACACATACAAGATAACTTTCCACGACATCCAACAGGTTAAAAACGTTTCTCGGTTAAAATGTCTAAAAGCAATATTTACAGTAAACAGATGATAACAAATGGTTATTTAAAAAGGCCCGGCAGAATGTAGTGCATTTAGAAAGCATGACAACAATTTACCAAACAGGATTTGTACACAACAAAAATCACACATAGTAAGACACACATCATTCAGATGATATGGGTTACAAAAACACAAAAAAGTGCATTTTCTAAAAACATCATCCTTGCAAAAGCTCGAAACAGAACAATTAGACCTAAAGTCCGTAGTACGAGTTCACAATGTCTCAACGAACGATGTGCACAGAAAAAAAAAAGGGGAAGCCCCCTTATATACTTTTAAATGTTCATTCCAGCTTACCAACAAGAATCACGTGCACCAAAAGTACCATTGATACCAGCAGCTCTTACTATCCTATATAATCCTTTTCTTTCTACATTTACCACCAGTGTGTTATGCACACCAAGGGGTTAGCGTAATTTTAAATTAATGTTTCATATATTAAAAAAGGAAAAAGTATAACGCATCGAAAGAGACAGCTTATGAGAGATGACTGCCAGCCCTACGTGAGCTTGGTGCTTGTGCAATGTTATGGAAGATTACATGGTGAACTAGTGAGAGGCACTGCGTTTATGTCTATCTTAATCCAGTTGTTAATGTAGCGATAGTTAGTCTGCGGCTGAACAGTGCTGCCTGACACGGACTAATAAAAGACTGTAGAACAACACACAGATTTTTGCTTAGTCTATGTCAAGTAGTTTCAGTGTCAATTTATACTGAAGCAGCCGATTTTACTTTAGTTTTAAGCAACTCACAATTTCTGTGATGATATCATTTCTGCACGTCTCAGCTTACAAGGGATCCAGGTTTATGAATGGAAGCTTTTGCTTTATGTGTGTGCATGTGTGTGTGTGTGTCAAGTGAGAACAAGGTATCCTTAAATTGTTGCTAATGAGCAGAATTTCTTTTAAGACTTTTAAGACTTCAAGTTCGCAAATATTTCACCCTTCAATCCAGCTGAATTCAGCTCAAGACAGTTTGCAACGGAATGCTACATAACCTGTAGTGCATCTGACAAGATGGTTCAAATATTGGTGTAAGTTAATATCCAGATAAGCTTACTGTTGTGTAAAGTTAGCACAACTGCACATATTAAATTCTAATTTCATGGCACAGAATATGCAAGGCTAAAAAAAATATATATATATAATACTAAGTCTTTCACTTGTATAACCACTCTGGTCTGACACAGATCACACATAAAGGATGTGGTCTGTAAAATTATGAACGGCTACTATGTACAGAAAGGATTTGGAGTAATACATGTAGTATGCTCATATTTTCAACTTTCAGATGTGTGAAAGATCTCTACAACGTGGCAGTGATGACCTGAACGACTTCAAACCACACCTCTCTGGTGCTTACCAAGATGCACACTGCCTTTGTCATTGCTCCACAAATGTGCATTTGCACATGTTATTTCATGCTCATAACCTCACACATTGGTCTACGCCACCCACTTTTTTTTCGCTGCCTAACTACAGCAACACAACAACCAGAACAGCAATATTGATAGGGCCATACATGTACGAGTTTCCTTGTCAAGTTCGCACTTGCGGTAATAAAAACAATCTCTCAACATTCACAAACAATAGATGTGTAAAAGCTTATTTACATCTTGTACAAGTTGGTGAGATCAGCGTTTTATAAAATGTGCACCCTCCTGCCTTTGCGTAAGCACCCACAAGCAAGTTGTGATAGCCTTGCCTTGGAGAAAGGCCTGACCTTTCACGTTTTCTCCACCACTTGTGCACCCATCGATGAAAAACTAAGCTGCTACAACAAACCAAGCTAACTTGAATTACTTAACCATCCATATAATCACACATAACAGATTACCTCGCACACAACTATGCAGGTGCCAAAAGCAGCTTCTAAGTACACCACATCAACTGATGATGACAGAAACACACACAGACAAAAAAACTATGGGCAGGTGCGCAGGGAAGGGACAACAGATGAAAAATGCGTTGTGCAGTACTTTCTCAATATACATCAGCTTTTAACAGCAGCTGAAAAGAAGCTTCCTGCCAATAATAATGTACAAAAGATTCATTACGCTACCTTTGAATTGAGCAAAAGAAATATAATGCCACAAGGCTCTTCCCTTCCTTGGTAATATAAAAAGATTTTTCTCTTAAATTGACTCAAACTTAATTTTGTGCATTTACCACAAGCGTGCTCGTAATAAAAAGGGCCTTCAGTATAGACAAGCAGCATTGCGCACTGCTGAAGTTCTAAAAAATGGCAGGTTGTGCATTTTTTTCTCCTACAGCATAACATGAAACATTCCAGCTTGAACCTCCCTGTAGCTGAAAGACAAAAGGGAGATCATCAATAAGACTGTACCCAACCTGAAAGTTCTAAACAGTCAAACCTCATTACATGAACGAAAAAATGAAAATATGTTAGTTATATACCGATATTGGCGATGTACTAAAGCTCTCCTGTCAAATCATGCCCTCTCGATTCCAAATTGAGAAGAATATTAGGAATGAGCAAATGATTTAGAATTTAAAAGCAAAAAGTATGGACAAGCAGCTGCATATTACCACGTAGCACACGTTCCAGCAAATGAGCAGCTCTTTCCAAAGTGCTAATGACTGCAGACAATTGAGGAGCATGAGTAAAGTATGATCTTAAACTAACTTTCAAAACAAGTTGTAGTTATTTTTTAAGGTGAACTCACATTTTTTAAGCTTCTTAAGAGCTTGGCTTTTCATTTGATGCAAGAAAATGACAACCAAATCATTTCATGTCAGAACCTCTCTAGGTCACTCAATGCTTGTATGGGAATGAATCATTTATCATACTGTTAGGCCACGTTTACACTTGAGGAGTGAAACGAAAACGCCAGAACAGCCGGACAACCACGTCCGTCAGCGCCGGAAATGTTAACACTCGTTCTGCCAATCGTGTGTGCCACCGCCACTGCCTCGTACATTACTTTGATAATTCATTTGATTTTGCCTGTTTTCTGAGCACTAAATTTCGTACTGAATTCTGCTTATTTAAGCAAGGTACTGAAAAGAAACAGCTCGCACCTTTTTAAATGTTAATACAGGAGATATGCCAGCAGAAACGACACGAGCAAACGCAGCGGCGATGGATTGAGCCGGCTGTGCTAAAGCAAGACACATCGCGGCATCGTCTCTTTCCAGTGCTCTCGGCGGTCGTGATTCAAACCAAGCTCGGTATGATAGCGACCTCGCTGAGGTCATGAAGCTTTGTTGTGATGCAAGGGTCGCTTGCGATTTGAGCCAATGCGAGCCACCACCGACGCTTTTGCCGCCATGTTGGATCTGTGGCCCACGGTTAAGATCACGTGGTTTGAGCTAGTGCAGCCAAAGCCATGAAGCGGAAAGGCGATCCGCTTTCCCGTGACTGAAAAGTTGGTCTCAGACTTTTTTTCGCGCTGACCTCGCAGCACGGTTTCTAGGCCGTGTAGGTGGCGAAGCAAGCGAGTTACCAGTGAGTTTTGCCATTTCCACAATTTTCAACGCCAATGAATAATACTGTTACCCTTTAATATGAAGGGCAAGATAGCTCAAACGCATGTAAATAGTGCATAAACATGCTCACTCACTTGAGCTGACTGCTCAGAAGGTAGCTCTCGACAGCAAACTTGACCTTGGGTATGTTCTGTGCACTGTGCGCACCCCTGCCAGTGATTATCCTGAGAGTTTGCTTCTTCTGCAGACACCAGGATTCACGCTTCTTGAGCTTCACATAATTCTTGAGCACCTGAATGGCCTCTTGCACGTGCAGACCATGAAGGTCCAGGGTGTTGTCATCAGACTGAGCATTCCTTAAGGAAAATGAGGAACAGCACTGTGAGGCAGATGTTCTTTTAATTGAGCCCTTCTTACACCAAAAAGATCATCATGGCAAACTAAAACCTTGATATTAGAAAGCGTTGTTCTGGGAAGTTCAAAAGAAAAATTAAATATTTTGCCAGCAAATAAAATGAGCGTTATTCTTGGTAGTTTGGATCATTCACATCTTTAGGAATATTTCAGCAGTTATAAGAGCAATCCAAAGCAATGTCTAATGACAATTGCAAGCTGCTAAATATGACTAACCTGGCTAGCCATGTCCCGAACGAAGTTGCTTTCGGGTTATTTTATGCTATAATATCATAAAAGACTAATCACAACAGAAAATCAGTACAGAGTGAGCACCGAGCTGGCTGCAGGCTAGGCAAAAAATCACATAATTAATCCTGCATACCCTGCAACTAATATTGAAAGAAAAATGAAGACAAAAGTAATAAAGCAATCAATCAATAACACAGACACAACAGCTGCAAATAAAGTTATATCTATGCACTTTTACCTGAGCTGCAGCAATTTCCATGACGCTCGTTCATTTGCTTCCCTCATTTTTTCTGCATATGCTCGGCCCTACAACAGAGTGAAACAGATATACATGCTATTTCTCACATAACTCGTTAAATACTGAAAATATAGTGACCAGTTATGCAGTTTTGCCATACGCAAAGCGTTCAGCTGTTAAAATGATGCAAGATCTAGCAGATGTGCCAATGAGGCATTACACACCACTACTACTACTTTTACTGAGTGGCTGGTGTACACATTGTGAACAGACTAGTGGTTCAATATGTTTAGCCGCCATCATTAGTAGCAATATTTTTGCTCATAGCAGGATGAAGGCCTATCTCTTTATGATCAACAATTCAACATTTTTTGGAGGAAACAATTCTGTTTAAAGCTTGTATATTTCGACACATAATTTATTACGCACATATGTTTTTTTTTGAAAAGCAAAAAGAATGACTCACAAGGACAGGCATTAAAAATGGACGTAATGTATGGTCGAATGCTGCATAATTTCAACACATGACTGCCAGTTAAGAGTGATGCTCCCGAAAAAACACCCGATAGTATGCCACTCTTCCAGTGTTGCATGAATCTTTTAGTTGCCACATTCAGTTTTATTTTGGCAGTAATAAAATAATGCCCCCCAGAGCCTCCAGAAGAATAAAAGGCAAATAGTAATCTTGAAATTATAGAATAAGGGTGCAATCATGATGAAGCCCACTGTGAAAAGCTATCAGAAAGTATGGCGTTCTAACGATAGGAAGGTTTTATAAGAATACAACGTTCGAGCCATAAAACACCATACCAGGCCTTATGACATTGCATACTTTCTACAGCACCCATTTTATGGACCTAATTCGGATGATAGTCGTGTGCGGTCACACGGATACTCGCTATTTACCAGCATGCAAGGTGCTGACACATACAAAAAGCTTTATTATTCCATAGGAAGAGCATTGTAACCTGTTGCGAGTAGAACGCGGCCACTGTCTTCATGCCCCGATGGTAGGCCTCCTTGGCCTTGCGAAATGACTCTTGACGCATGTGGATAGTGCACAGTGGCCTCTCGACGAATCACGTCGTAGTCCCCTACCAGTCGCAACCTGTCGTACATGTCTTCATGGCCTTCGACGACAGGCTGCCACGCACTGTCGTCAGCTTCCTGCTGCAATTATTTTGCCAAATGGTGTAACAAACGTTTGTAAGATCAAACTAGTTTTTTCACGTGTTACAATTGCAAACCAGTTTTACCTGGCATTAAAATATATTACGACTGGACGGGACTTCTATGTAAACCTTTGGACTGCAACTTCCATTGCAGGACAATCACTAAATGACCCAGCTAGCTCTTCATTCTGCACCACTTGAAGTAAAACAAGGCCAACAACTTCACAGCAAGCTTGAGCATCATGCAATATTTGTTATCTCCCGAGGTTATGTGAAAGTAAATCACAAAAATTCAAATAATAAACTTCGGACTCTGCACGCCGTACAGGTATGAGCAAAAGTTTCAAGATAGGGAGCATCAGCAATGAAATAAGATATATACTATATTTTTGTACCACTGCTCCACAATGTCAAATTGCTTCAAGAAACTAGTGTTAAACTTATGCACAGAGGCCATGCAATTTCATTTCAGCCAGCATTCCCACACTTTGAAATATTATTATTATTTTGCACCAATGGCCTGTAAGCCATTGCTTGCAGACGTCGATGCACACCCTATAACAAGATTTGCTGGTTGAAGGATAAAGAAACGATTGAACACACTGCCAGGCTAGTACGGTATATAACTTTTCTCCTACATCTTTTCCCTGAAACCAGCCGCTAAATATGACAAACATTAAGCTAAGAAGATATCAGTGGCCTAACACCATCTTCAAGTTTTGTGAAAATGACAAAGGTTTCTTTACAAACAGCAGAAATTTAGTTCCTAAATCAAAATCAAACTTTAGTTGCTAAATCAAACGGGTTACATACAACAGTAGAGTTTCTTTAGGTGAAGATGGCAAACGAAATTGCCAATCAATATTTATCCACAATGAAAATTGAAAAGTGCAACATGTTGCAATCAAATGACTTGTAAGCTGCAAACATTCATTTTAAAGTTGGAACTTGCGTTAGTGTATATTAAAACTATGAAAGACACACCAAATGTCACATCAATGCAGGTAAAACAAGTGTGTGCACTGTTACCTCTGACATGCTTTCCATTTCAACAAGATCCACAATTTGCTTTTCAATGTTTTCCATATCATTTTCTTCAGGAGCTACTCCTAGGGTTTCGTTGATAGTCAAGACAGACTGGATCAACGAATAACTGCAACACAAGATATGAAACTTTACAAAAATTCAACACTTCATTTACCATTTTTTTGTGCAAATGCCTCACCCTCAAATATTGTCTGACTGTTTAAACAATTTTCAGTTCTAGGTCAATCTTCTAAGTTGATCTAGAATGAAAGTATAGGTAAATGCTGCAAAGACAACAATGGTACCACTCTATATTAATGATAACAAGAGAAATACAACGACCAACCACATCTCATCACCAGTTCATATATTTTTTTCCAGTTCCTCATTTGTTGGAGTCCACACAAATCGGTATCCCTGTTTCCACAAATGTTAGCACAAAAATCTTCCTCGCGATGACGGATAAAGAAAGCCGCAACTACAAATTTAATGACATGCCTCCAAAACTGCAGGCTTATGTAGTTCACTAATATGCGCTAGTAAGAGGCCGAGCACAAGTGCAACGCGGTTTGAACGTTGACTCCCTTCGCTCATGTATTAGCGATACATTACCAAAGAATATGAGCGAATCAAATGTTAAGGCAATAACAGCACAGAACGAAAAAATGCCCAATCCTAACAAACATAAGAGAATCGCTATAGCATATGCCAATAATGAATCCAAATGTATTCCCACTATGTAATAAATAGGGAGGCTAATTGTCTTTTCTTTTTTATTTTACCATACCACCCAGTAAGCTACAGCTGGGGACACACAAATTAAATTAAACTGGCAGTTCAAAACATACATCAATTCATGACAAGCTTGATAATGTAACCGAATGTGCAGACCAGAATGGGAGGACACAACTTGGGAGGGACTCTGGCCACTTCAACTGCATTATAAAAACATCTCGATAGGTCTCTGCTGCACATAGAAGTATGTGTTTATAAAGCACCAGAGCACCTGCTACGCCAGAATGCTATTTTCTGAGAACAATATGTAAAGCCATTAGTATTACCCAGAAAGGCCGAAAGTAGATGCACTAGATAGCCGTCACAATATGAAATGCCACACAATTGCCTGAATGTTCAAATCAAGGTATCCCTCACTGGTGGATACCACCCAAAATGTTACAGGAAACGTGGCTTCTTTTAATGCTCTTAAATTGAGTAAAAAGTTGACACTTAGAAGAGTTTCCGCATCCTAAACTTCATAATAGTCATGCATTGGCTGTATGATGCCTCAGGCAGTCCGGTGAAAGCACACAAATTTTATAGCATGTCCAAAAAACAAGCAGCTTTGTCATCTTATCACTGGTATCTGTCTGTAAGTCTAAGTCGATATTATAGTTTTCTCACAACAGCCTGCCATCCCTAATTTTGTTTTTTCTCTTCTTTTCGTGCAACTAACTCATAGCAAATATCGGTTATAATGAAATTTTTGTTTCACTCCACTTGAGTATTGTTATAAGGTGGTTTGCCTGTACAGCCAATCCTCTCCTGCCAAAGGTTGCAGTCTGTGTGAACACATGCACAATCTCTATTTGGTTCCACAAGGCACAGTTTGTACAAGTGAGCAGTAACAATGGCAGCATGGCGATTTAGCGTGGATCACCCTGTGTCGTAAGTGAGTGCTGATAAGCAGGGTTGCTTGACAAATATTACAACGCCTTGCATTCCATGCTGTGTCAAGTTCACTGCAGTCGAAGGGTTTCCAAGCAATTTAGATGTGACGCTACAATGCGCAGTGCCTACACAATTATTTAATCTGTTGACACAAATACACTCTGTAAGACAGAGAGAGGCCTGGATTTTTTTTTTTCTCACATAAAATATTCTGGTGGGCGCAATGGCAATCATTTTGAGAAAAGTGACAAGCACCTGCCATCTTCCATGAACGGGTGATGCTCGAGCAACCAATATGCCAGCATCTCCCAAGCAGTTCCCTTCCTGGAAAATTGTTTATCTACCACAAGGTCTTTGAAGTACACTTACTTGCTTGCAACGAAGATTTCATCCAATGCTTGTCTATCAACACCTGGGAACTTCTCATAAAGCTGCTTGAGCTTAAGTTTGGTTGCCATATCCATGTAAGTATTGTTCTTTGTCTACAAATAACAGACAAAACAATTTCAACATCAAAAGTGACTAACTCTTTCCAGGAACAGTACAATGTGAGTGCACATTAGAAACAATTTTCTCATCCAGTATTGGCCGATGAACACGGGAGTGAAAGAAGACCCGATCACCCTTCATACCCAATCCTTTCTTTTCTCTTCTAAAGCTGCTTCCATTTCCATGATTTCACGAAAGCTCATTTCGTGCGGCGCCTTGCTCCAGCGCGGATCATGGTGCAAAGCCGGAGGTGGAACGGCAATATCTGGTGCGCTTTCTTTTGAACTACCCTCACCACCTGTTTGCGAATGTTGCAGTTCACCTGGAAAGAAGGCAAACTAGTAGGTTATCTGCATATGCAAGCGATTGCATATTTAACAGATAGCCAAACACCAAAAAGGAAAGAGTGATTGATAGGACTGGAGTAGAAGCAACATCAGAGTGATTAGAGCTTATTTGCCAGAATTGATAGCACAATGCAAATAGAGCAGCTTAAAAAATCGCAGTTCGAATAACAGACAACATGAGTATACATCACACTTTTGACCATATATGTTCTGTGACCAAGACTTGCAAAGAAAAAATGAACTAACTTTCATGAGAGTTGGCTGCCATTTCCAGCATTTCGTCCTCTTCCTTTGACATTCTCTGCTTTAGAGTATCCATCCAAAGTTGATGTATTTGCCTGGCAATTTCACTGCTGATCGTGACATTTAGGTCAACACTTCGGAAAGCATCTGTACAAATGAAAAAGTTGTGAATGACAGCTGTGCAGCAGTGGACACGGCGGTAAACACGAAATTCACTCACTTACCCATAGATACATGCAGTCCTTCAGAACCAAATGTTTCCACAAGCTGACATGCAAATGAGTGGTCAAGGTGGAACGTGAACTCCCTGTCAACGTTTTCTGGCCTTGGTAGAAAAGTTTTTATCGAACTTTTCTTCAGCTTTTTATCTGCAGGCTCTTTTGCAGTATGTACGGTCTTAGCCGGGGTTTTATCATGCTTTTCTTCGTTTCCTGCAGGCACTACTGACGAAGCATGCGCTTCTGGCTGTTGGCTCTTTGAGCTCGGACTAAGAGTGGTGTCCGCATCACATTCTTCATTAATAACGAGTGGTTGAAGGTCACAAGCAACATTAGAGTCCAACAAGAGATCAGCTGCCCACACATGATCGCCATGACAGTGCTGAAATATGTCTTCCAAATCGGGAGGCCTTACATCTGGCATGCACTGCTGGAGCAGCAACAGCTTACCTTCATCATCTAGGTCATCTGTAGGAAGGTCATCAGTGTCTGTGCTCCGAGCAAGCGTGTTTGGCTTATAAGCAGGAGCGAGGTGCATACACTCCTCATCCAGCATCTCCGCAGAATCTCTGGCCCCCACAACACGCAGCTCGTCAGATTCTCCAAGAAGAACTTTCCCTACTACGACGAAATCCGCTGGATCGGCATAGGTCGACGCATCCGTGTAAGCACAAGCGCTGTTCTTTACTTCAGTTTCCAGGAGGGCAGGCTCAAAAACGTTGAACTCTGGAAAAGTCCAAGTGCTACTGCGGACAACCTTTTCCAACCCGAATATGGGGCCGCGAGCTGAAGAATGTTTCTGCTTTGAAGTCTCGGCCACCTTGGGTACTGTGTGTGGGGACTCTATTTGACAACTAGTGTCTGCGCTGTTTTCGCTAGTCATCTTAGGATTCACCTTCCCTCTGCGGGACCTCTGCTCTCTTGGAGTATTTGTAAGAGAGTCCAGCGTTTCTTCTTCAGGAGAGTGTTCCCAAGGAGCAGTGAAATCTGCAAGTTTTTCCATTATGGAAGTATTATCACCCCTTGCTGAACCCCCGAGGTGTCTAGGAGAATCTCTCGGTGGCTTCGGCTTATTGTCTTCCCTTTCTTCAATAACATCAGGCCAAGCATCTGTCACAGCTTCTACCACTGTATCAGAACATTCTGACTCCTCTTTTATTTCTTCTAGTTCCGTTTCAAGCCTGCGGCTAGCCTCTTGTTCTGGGGCATCCCTCTCTTCAAGTATGGCTTCATTTACTGGCACATTTGATTGCGTGAGTGATGACAGTGCTTTGCGGGAAGCCCACAGAAAGTCATCATCGCGCTCTGTCCCATCTTCTGAGTCGTTGCCATCATGACCAGATGACCAAGAGTCCGAGTTCTGACGGCTCCTACTTCCAGACTCTTCACTGTCATTTTGAACAAGAGCAATGAGATCTCCCAAGCTTATAGTTTCTTCAGGGGCAGCTGTGGAAGTTTTCTCGGATGATGATGTGCTTGGATTTTGATGTGCTTCGAGTGGTAGCTCCAAAGGAATTTTATCACGTGGTTTGGAAGGCGATTCGCTAGCACTGGTTTCTTGTATTTCTAAAGGTGTGCACGCAGGCAAAACTGACGAATCAGGGCTTTTAGAAAACTGGCCAAAGCTTAGGCACAACAATTCTCCTGTAATGTTACGATCATACCGCTCCAACATAGAGTCTATAGTACGTCTCGGAACCCCATGAATATTTTTTTGTGTCAACTGCCTAGCATCAAACTTCCAGTGAGTATCCGGCTCTAAAACGCACACGTGATATTTTGCCCTTAATGCCAAGGCCACATAAGGCATCATCTCCCAGATTTCCACGTTAGTGTTATCTATAATGATTGGTGAGCGACCTTCCTGAATAAATTTTTTGGCCCTTCTTTTATTCCACTCGTGTGCTTCTGACAACCTCGATTTATCAAAGTTGTATTTGCCACCATGGCAAAAAAAGTGGTCTGCACTCAACACAACGCCTCGACCACATATCTTCTGAGCTAAAGTTGTTTTTGCCACTGCCCGGAAGGCCTCTCATCAGCACCAGCACATTCTCACCCTCGTCCAACAAGCTGTGTATCTTCTGGAGTTCATTTTCTGACGCAGGCGATGCTTCAGGCTTGTGGCTAAAAGAGGGAGTAATGTTAAAGCCTAACTGGCATCCCGAAGCTGCCAACTGGCTCCACGCAATTGGAGGAAATGGACCTTGCTCTTTCGAGGCATCAGGGCAGCTAGTTTCTGTGCTGGCAGGCAGGCATAAGCTAGGAACAAAGGGCGCAGCGTTCACATAGAGAGCCAAGTTCGAAGGCGAACTAGCGGAGGCATGTGCATCAGCAGCCAGGGGGCTTTCATGCTCACTCTCCTCGCTAGATTTGTGAACCTCTGCTTCAGAGGTAACAATGTTCTCTCCTGCGCCAATACTTTCGCTGCTGGTGGATGGAGACAAGTTGCGCGACTGCAGTGGATGGATGACACTTGCTGCACTAGTACCAGACTCTTGTGGTAGCAGAGTGAAGAGAGCTTCTAGGGCGTTGTTCACTGAAAAAAAAAAAATTATGATGACTTATCAGTGCACAAACTTAAGCGCGATAATGATAAATATAATCAATCGCAGCTCTAATACTATGACCGAGATATACACAATTTATCTTGTTAAATAAAATTGCGGCCCAAGCCTACTCTCCTCCAAGCCATGGCACTTTCAGGGTGCGCTCGGAAGGATTTCTTTAGCTCAACTCTATCGTTGAATGTTTGTCTTCTTCCCGCCAAGACAACAATCGGTTGCTAGACGTAGCTAGAATTAGCGTGGAAACGGACGATGCCTACCTTCAGGCATGCAATCACGCTTGACAATCGTTATCAAAAGAGGCCCTGAATCGGCATGCCTTGTGTTCCAATGAAGTCAAACAATGGGAGTGCCCGACAACACGATCTCAAGATTATGCACCCTCCACGTGCATGAATTCGTCAAAACAACAACACGGACACGAAATGTTTTCCTTACCGTTGAACTCACATTCGGTGAGCACCATGTGTATAACATCAGCATCGAGTTTGCCGTCAAACATTTCCTGAATGTTGCGGAGGCACTCCGCGGGATGAATATCTTCGCCAATGGCAAAGTTGTTACGAATGATGCCATCGGGCTGGATGTCATCGCCAATCGGTTGCAATTCGTCCGGTCTGTACAGACCGCTAGTGCTAGCCGCACCATCGGCCGCTGATCTTTGTTGCAGGACACGCTTTCTGCGGGGCATGACTGGAACAGTTCGCCGTTTTCCGTTACGTATGCGGGTACCTCAGGTAAGAAGTTTGCTCGGAAAAGAACACAATGACACTACTGTAGAACGACGCGTTGAACATTTTCCCACCCGCGGCGACACTCGGCAGCACTGCGATTTCATGAACACTGTTTACAAAGAAAAACTCCATGTCATTTTACAGACACGGATGACTTTGAACCCTCCGATTCGCTTGTCGATGTTTCCGACACTTGTCTTGACTCGTGTCGTCTGGAGGATAACCGAAAACGTGAAGTGGCACAAACATCGCACACACGGATATAAATTAAGTGTAAGTGTTATTGTCATTCAACCAGGACTGTAAATAAAAAATTACATTTTAATTTAACATACAATTACTTTGGGTAAGTTATTCTTTATTTAGGCGCTCACTCATGCTATATTATAAAACGCAAATAACACGCCGAATCACCTTGTGACTTTTCAATCATGCTCGCGATGAACATCGAGTAGACGAATTGAGAATTGTTTCAATTACATTCATTTAAACACAATATTCGGCTCCTTATCTTGGTTAAATATAGATGCAGGGCACTCAGAAGGTACGTTAAACTTTACTTTCCTTTTACATCTAAACCGTCATCGCTAAGCACGATTTACAGCGAGTCCCCTGTGAACAGTTTGCGTGACCGCACACTGCTTTGGTGTTGTCCTTTGGTTTTTTTGTGAGATACGCGGACTTGCTCATTTGTCATTGACGGTCATAGCTGTAGGTTTTTGGCAAGTTTTCACTAGCTGCGTTGTACTTGCTAACGTTCTTCTTTTCATGATTCGGTGTGCGATGAAAAACGAATCTACCCTAAAACGGGAGCGAAGTCACTTCGTGCGATTAGCACGGGTGGCTGTTCAGGCAGCGTAGCGTCTGCGCTTTTGAAAGAGTTGCTTGAAATTTCATGTGTAGCAAGCACCATCCGTGTACGTACGTAAACGTTTTTTCTACCGTTACCTGTTGGCGTAGGCGCCCAACGCAGGAACGCCCTTGGTATTACGCAGCCTCGTCGATGTGCGGCATTTGTATCAACTAGTGTGCCATACGAAAGACTAGGCGTCGTTTGAACGTTGCGATCACGCTCTTATCCACGAGGTTATTTCTGCTTGCCTCTAATTTGGCGTTGCACGTTTCTTTTTTACGTCCTAAGACCTTGCCATGTAGTAGTGGTTGCAACATTTTATTTTTTCTTGTTGATCAAAATGGCTCTCGTTGGATGAACAGTATACGAGCGACCGCACCATTTTCTGGTTGCTCTCTCAACAAAGTGCGTAACCGTACGAAGCTTGGGGATTGCAGTTTGGCTCACGCGCGTCTTGCGGACATATTTCGTACGTACTGCTTTCCCTTAAAAGGCGCGTTGTGTTAGATGGAAGCTCGGCGACTCTAATCGTTAGCTACGCAGTTAGGCTGGTTAATGGTGTGACGCTGAGCGATCGTTTTTTTGGTGTTACCTGTCATATTTGTGCGGCACATCAACACAGTGCATAAACCTTTCCGGTTAATTGCGTTCACTGGTCATCCGTAGCGTTCGTAACCTTGTTTGTGCGCTTGCATATTTTGCTTTTTAATTTTCGGACGCTTGCGTCCGATTGCAACGCACCTCTCGATGCATCCTCATCAGTTGCCCCGTTTGCTCTCTTTTTTGCATTTCAGTCACCGTGGCGCACGCTAACACAACAAATTCGTCCTTCCTCCAGTATTCATTTAGGAATCTAGTGAGTGTACAGATTTGTTTTATTGGTCTATTGGTGCCTGTCCTGTTCACATGTCGTCTTTGGTAAATGCTAGTCACATTGGTGCTCTCAGTTTAAGACACTTGAACGAAACCTGCATGCGGTGTAGCGTAGCAAAGCCTTGTTCCTTCATTGTTTTTGCACTGCACACAGTAGAATTTCATTGTGGTTTATACGAGTACACATACTGTTGACATGTTGACACAAGTGGTTCTGAATGCTATCTTACATAAGAGTAAATGTTTGTAACATTGCTGCCATGCGATCAACTTCTATGGACCGACTAAAGATCTGGCATTTAGTCATCATCTCTTTTCGCAACTTTGTCTTCTTGCACCACATTTTTCTGCTGTGCTGCTAGCTAAACAGTCAGAATATGAAAATTGCACTTGGCTTGATTTCTTGAACTATAATTACGCATCAATAGTCTCAACTCCTGCGATCGTGCGCACATTGTTCAGTTCTTGGTCATCCATCATTGGCTTGTTATGAATTTAAGTTTAGACTTAGGCCATCACAACCAAAACTGTCAGTTCGAACCCTAAGGTCATACCTTTTCATATTATTATGCACAGTATGATGAGCGGCACAGTATGATGAGCACAGTATGATGAACGGAAGCACAGTATGATGAGCACAGTATGATGGAGCACAGTATGATGAGCGGCAGTACGCAAATAGTACCATTTTTCTGTGCTTGAATTCTTCATGGAATGCCTTTACTTGCAAGAAGTAGTGTTTGAGGAGCATGATATAAAGCTCTAATTTGTGGCATATGAGGCCAGTAGTGTGGTAGGTTAGGCAGATTTGTGCGTGACAGCCACATTTCTAAGCACCTATCTTCTTGTCTCCCCTTTAAGCCTTCTCCACATTGAGGGGAATACAGAAGAGTGTCTCGAAGGGCCAGTCGGCACATGTCAATGTGTTCAAACTAGTGCAAAAGCAAAATAAAGGCTAAGAACATTGGTGATGACAAGCAACTGTGCACAAGTTTATTGCGACTGAAGGTGTAGGCTAAAACCGAAATTTAAAAAAACGTTAACTGTCACATGATCAGAGCAATGAAGTTAAAACAAATGTCCATCACGAGTCAAGATAGCACAGTTAACTTAACAAAAACTAAATCTCCTTTTCAATAAGCATGATTGAGAGCTTGCTGTGACGCATGGATTTTTTTTTATGGATCATGAAGGCTTCAGGGATTACATGCACTATCAGATTTTGATCATTTGAAGACCACACTAAGGCTGTGCCACTCTTCAATGACTGGGTGGTCCTCACACTATAGTGAAATTGGATACAGCGTGAAATCTATGAAGCATTCGCGATCAAGCAGAAAAGGATCGCGTGCATCAGTGAGTCTTCAATCATGCTACTTAAAAAGGAACACTGAGAGTGCTCTCTTTTTCTACTCTATTCAATTTCTTCCTTTGTTTGTGTGCTGCAAAATTCGCCATCATGAACCAAAACTAACTAGCCCAAGCTACGACACCTATAAGTTAAAAGGAGGTTGATTTCTACAGCGGAAGCTGCTATGAGATCACAAAAGCAATTTTTGGTGCCGTATTTGTCTGTAACCGCCATCACGCCAAATAAAAAAGGATCTTCTTCTGGCCCCCTTCGAAGGGACTCTCTTGTCGATGGCGGCCCTTCAGTTTAGAAATCCTGGCGCTGCCCTGTTCTCTGCTCCGCAGAATGACAAAAGATGGCGTAGCGGGAGCTTCCCAACTTAATAAAAGTTGTGATGTATGGCTCAGTGTGCATCTTGCAAGCATACTTGAACTAGTAGCTTCAAGAGAGTTTACAATGGGTTCTAGAAACAGTGGTCTTGCAACTTTCACTGTGACAGGGTCGCACGTTCTGTACAGGCCTGGCGTTTTTTTTTGTCAAGTTGTGTTATGCCGACTCCTGGCAGACATTCATTGCAGCTTCATCACAGTGGTCATGTGCCAGTTTACGGTCCTTTTTGTTATTATTTTTATTATATAGTTTTGGTGCAGTAAATTTGTGCACAATTGTTTATCAGCGCTTGTTTTTTGTTCCTTTGCCTTCGCCGCATTTTCAATGCTTGGGAATATAGTACTACATTAGTATATAGAGTGCACAAGGTCTGTATGTGTTGACGGCAAACTAATCCACTGCATACAGCCAGCTTACTCTTTCTGCTTTTCGCACTGAAAGCATCTGGAGATTATAATTGCATGTATGTAGGTAAATGTGTAACTTACATTGCTTCATGATCTCACTCCTGTAGTCGTAAAATGCCGGACTAGGTACCGATACCTCGCTGCTTGTTCCAGTTATAATGCAAGGCATGATAAAGCACCTTGTTTTGTCAGCTTTTACAGACTGGTGGGTACTCATTTTGAAGCTCCATTGTATCCACTATAAGAAACTGTTTTTACTTGTTAGTGTCTGCTTGTTAGTGTCTCATGAATTATAAAGCAGTGTCGACATTTACATAATTTGTCGCCGACTGGCTGCTTCAATGTAGTCATGCACGTAATGCATGTTTTGTTATAAGAATGGTATGAGAGTGTACAGGCTTAGCAGTTCTAACTTGCTTCTTTATTATTATTATTAATATTATTATAATTATTATTATTATATTATTGTTACATAAGAGGGGCTTCAGAAATCTCAAAGGCATCATTGATAGAACCATCACATCACGTTTCACTATTTTCTTGCACCTCATGTGACAAACATAACTTTAATGGCTGGCACTACGATAATTGGTTGGAAATGTGATTGCGTAGCTCTGTGCAGGCTTGTTGTTCTTCCGTTCATAGAAAGGGCACATCTGGCCGTGTCAGTCTTGTAAGAGGTTCCGCAATTTTTCAAAATCCTTTGGCAAAACAACGGTAGTAGGCACAGAGTCCGAGGGATCGCTGAACAGACTTCTTGTCCCCAGGACGAGGGAAATTGGCAACAGCAGCCAACTTCTCCGGATCTGGTCGAACACCCCCGGGCTCACCACGTGGCCAAGAAACTTGAGTTCCTGATAGCCAGAGTAGCACTTTTCAGGCTTGATAGTAAGGTTTGCTCTCCTTATTGCAGTGAGGACACTTATTAGTCTTGATAGATGTCCGTCAAACGTGCTTGAAAGCATGACCTCATCCAAGTATCGTCCAAGACACGTCTGCCACTTTAGTACAGCAAGTACAGTGTTCTTCATGCGTTGAAATGTGGCGGGAGCGGAACAGCGACCGAAAGGCAGCACTTTAAATTCATAGAGCCCGTCGGGGGTCACGAATGCAGTTTTCTCACGGTCGCCCTCGTCAACTTCAATTTGCCTGTACCCTGACTTGAGATCTAATGATGTAAAGAACTGGGCATGGTGTAGACGGTCTAAGGTGTCATCAACCCGTGGCATGGGGTAAACGTCGCGTTTTGTGACCTTGTTAAGCCGTCGGTAGTCGACGCAGAAGCGTAGTGTGTTGTCTTTTTTTTTTACTAGGACAACCGGTGACGCCCACGGACTTGTTGAGGGTTGAATGACGTCATCGTTCAGCATTTCTTGTACTTGACGCCTAATCACCTCTCTTTCCTTCGGGGACACATGGTATGGATGTTGGCGAAGAGGCTGCACCGACTCCTCGGTAACAATGCGGTGTTTTATAACGGTGGTACGTTGAACTTTTGATGCTGTGGAAAAGCAGTTTGAGAATTCTGTCTCAATGTTTAGCAGTCGCTGTTTTCGTGAATCTGGCAAGTCTGGATTACTGAATGCGGCTGCCCAGGTCAGCACAAGCTTTTGCATGCGGTGAAGTCGTATCCAATGTGCCAACATCGGAAAAGTCGGCGGTTTCACCGAGGGAAAGCGACAGTGGTGCTTCTAGGGACGTGCTGAATTTCATTGCTGAAGTTGGTCAGCAGAGCTCTAGAGTGTTTTATTCTCTAACTGAACAAGCCATCAGGCTAAGCAGATGTTCCGCTTGAGCAGCAGCGGGATATTTGCCTCTGCAATACCTTCGTAGTCATTGAATTCATCGAAAACGTCACAGGTTACCAAAATCAACACGCTACTCTTCGGCGGTAACATGACTTCATTGTCAACAATTCTCAAAGCATTGACGTAACTGCCGTGAGAGTTGCGCACTAAAGCGTGTGCCGTAGAAAACGTCACCAGCGACTCTTGCAAGTCGATCACGGCTTTGTTGTCATGCAGAAAGTCCAGTCCGAGAATTAGGTCCCTTGAGCAACTCGGCAGTATTACGAAATCTCCGAGATACATAAATCCGTGAATACTGGCTCGCGCTGTGCACCGTCCCACCGGAGTGAGAAGATGGCCTCCTGCCGTACGTATGTGCAACCCAGCCCACTGGGTAGAAACCTTCTTCAGCCTGCAGGCAAGGCCCATGCTCATAATGGAAGTATCTGCTCCAGTGTTGATTACCATTACTTCTTCGTCGTTCACAGTTACCGCAATGTTTGACGTCACCACTCTTCGTACCACATTTGACTACGTCTGTACACCTTTTTGCTGCCGTCGTAGTGGAGGATCTCCCGTAGAGTCACCGTCAGCGGCCTCACTTCTGGAGGTCGCTGAACTTAGTTTTCCCGATTTTTTGGACTGGGTGAACGGCGTCTAGGGGCACCGCGTTTATTGGCTGAGCTCGGTGACCTATAGCGAGCAGGTGACGACAAGCGGGCCTCTTGTGGCCGATGTTCGATACTGCGACGATTCGAGGTGAAACTCTCTATTTCCAGTGGTCGCTCGCCAGGTCGTGGACGAGGAGCATTAGGCGAAAATCCATGGAGACCCACAGGGTGGTATGAATATGTTCGGTAGACGTGTCCGGCTTCCCCGCAGTGGAAAAAAGGGGCCTGTGGTCAGATGTATGCCAGATGTCACTCTTCCTCGGTCGTGCTTCAGCAGTCAACGGCGGGCTGCGAGGACAGAAGCCCTACCTCCATTTGCTGAGCGCGTCGCTCATTGGAGTAAAACACGCTGGGTGAACTGCACGATTGCAGAACGTCGCACAGCTTCCGCGTAGCTCATTTCGACGGAGTGCCTCTGTTGTGGCACCTCGGACTGCTAGGGAGCGTGAACGGTTTGTCGTAGCTCTGTGCGTACCATCTCCGCAACGGAGAGCTGCTCTGCAAGTGAAGCAGTCACCTGCATCTTTTGTAGCTCCTCCTTAATGAGAACTCTGATTAGCTCTCGCAATGCGCTGATGTTATTGCCGAGAGTGATAGAAGTGACCTCACTTGGATGTACACCACGGTTATACTGCCTGGCACGTTGTTGAAGAACCCTCTCCATGGCAGTGGCCTTCACAAGTGTCGCAGGCGGGTTTCGAATCAGGCCGGCAAAAATCTCTTCTTTAACATCATGCGTTAGGTGGCGAACTTTCTTGGATTTGGTCATAGGGCTCCGCACGTCTGAAAAGCCGATCCATGTCCTCTATGTATGTCGTCACTCTTTCGTTAGGGCCTTGAACCCTTGCCCCTATAGCATGCTCCGCTGTCTCATTCCTGTCCTCTCGAGCAAAGGCCTTGAGGAACTGCCGGTAAAACTTATCCCATGACGTAAGCGTTGCTTCATGGTTCTCAAACCACGTTTTCGCGGAGTCCTCGAGAAAGCATTACTTATAGCGTAGCTTGCGCTCTGGGGTCCAATCGTTGATGAAGGCGACCCAGTCGAAATGCTCGAGCCAGTCGTCGGGATCTTCAAAAGCAGCTCCGGGAAATATCTTCGGCGTCTTGGGCTGGTTGACAACCAGGTGCGCTGGTGATGGCGCGGTGACATTAGGCGGTGTTTGTTTTGTAGTCCTCTGACGTTCAAGCAGTAAACCGTGCTGGAGACGACGGCTGGAACGTACGTTCACAGGGGTAAGCTCGGCTGAGCTACTCCATGGGCTTGCGCCAGGGGGGCTCTCTGGAGACCGTATCATCTACCGTACCTTGCACCTCCACCAGAAAATGTCACAGGTACACAAGCACAAAACAGAGCGTTTAATTTCGTAACCAAAGGCCAAAAGCACGAACACCAGAGCACGCGCCCACAGAACTTCTTCGTTATCCTCCTCAGAGGCTGGCCGCTATAGTTGCCAGCCTACCTTGCATCAATATGAACCAGATAATGGCTTAAGAAAAAGGAGATGTTGCAGGACCTTTTAAATCAGCTCAAAAATACTGGCAAGTGTTAGGAGTGCCCCAAATCACAGTAACACGATAAACAAGTTTTTCTTTTGGCACTTGATGGCTGGATGCATCATCGCATTGTACAGTGACTCGCTCCGGTCCCTCACTTGCGGTCGTCATGGTGCACAACTGCTAGGAGAAAGCAAGGCGAACGTATTTGCTTTTTTTTCCCCTTGTCGTGTCACTAAGGCCAGTCTTACTGCTGGATATTATTGGAATCTTTTGTTTTGCCATAGCATCATGAACATTTAGTTCATACCAAGTCTGTCGTCTTGAGGCCAGCTTCAATGTCAAATTAAGAAGTAATTCATATTATGGTGTTTATTAAACATCCTCCTTCTATGTGCAGGTAACTTGTAAATGAGTACCTGCAACTTTGGTTATCACTTACGCACATTTTTTCGAACTAGTAAAAGGGTTATGAAAAGCGACATTGACAACCGCCCATTTCTGGCGCAAAGCTTCAAGGAAAGGCATATGAATTTATCATAAAGAAAGTTCCTGAAACCCTCGTAAAGAAAAAGACTGCCTCGAAAAGAAAACGTTGGTCCTGATTTCGATCCCAGGACAAACTTATTTTTGGCAAATCGGCTAAGAAGCATTCTGGGAAATCTATATGGACTTCGTTGTAGCTAGCCTTGTGTTATATAAACGGGTGATTGTTGATTTCTCCTTTGATTCTGCAACTTAAAACATAGGTGTTAGAAGGCTTTAACAGCATTTCACTGCAAGGATTCAAAGCAGCCTCGCGTAGTGTCTTGAAGCTGAGCTCTGGTATTGCGACCGGTCCTATGATGTGTGTCGATGGGATGCTTGACTATTGCCCCTATTGTGTGTGCCTGTACATAACCAGACGCTAGTGGAGTCGAGCAGCCTGTTGACAGGAAACTGCAGCAACCGCACTTGCAGTGACCAGCCCCCACTCCGTAACCAAGCTCAGCCGCTAGACTTCAGAATGGGCCCCCAGCGTCGCCGGCGCGCTGACAACCACGATGACGATGCCTTTGGCGGGAACAAGCGTCTTCGTGGGGGAGCACACATTGGGTGAGTTTTTGCCTCGCTCCTCTGTTGGGTCTCAAAGGGCTGAGAGAACTTGAGTTGCCCTGTGAGACTTCCACGTACAAATTGTTTTTAATGCATATGGGCGACTGCCTTGGTCAGCTTATCGCTCCACGGAAGATCAACAGGGAAGAGGCCACATCTTGGCAGGTTGCACACTCGGTGCTGTTGTTGCATGTTGCATAGTCGCATTTTACTTATGTCCTTTGCTACGTGCAGTCACAGAGTGTGCTTCCGAGATGCTTACTAAAAACGTGTATTCCCTTACGGAGAAAAAAAGTGCAGATTTCAGCTCAAATCGTTTTATTTCATTGAAAGAAGGCTTTGGCAAGTTAACTAGATAGCTAATGCATTTTTAACACATTATATAAGGTCAGCTGCGTCAGTAATGGTACTATTCTTAATATTGTCATAAGTCAAAAGAAGTCATGGTGGCTTGTCTTTATAATGTTGCCCTTCAACATTCGAGCCAAAGTTTGTCAATGAATGTCTTGTTTAGCTACCTGCTATCAAAATTTGCAGAATAATCACCTTCAAGTAATTTTTCTCCCGAATAGTGCTGTATGCTTCATGCAGTCTGTCAAAACTTTGTTTGAGGGAAAATAAAGTGAGAAATAAATACCCTATTTGTCCGAACAAGGAAGAATTCCAGGAGAAGACAGAGGTTTGAAGAGATGAGAAAATTTTCGAACAAGGAGTGACACCCCCTACCCTGTTCAAGGATGTCTCATTCCCTGCCTGTAGTATAATCTGATGGTTCCTACAGATGATGTTGTCAAGGAAAACAGAGGGGGCATTGTTTTATTAGTTTATATCTCCTACTACATTTAATAATGATAAATGAAAATTTAAGTGGAAGAAAAACTTTCTGCCAGAGGGAATTGAACCTAAAACTTCAGAATTTCATGTCTTACGTTCTACCAGTTGAGCCAAGCGTGTGATTGCTCCTCAGTTCAATTTATTGGGTATTTCTGTATGTGTGAGTCCTGGGAAGCTTTGCTCATATCCTGTTGGCAAATGTGGAACACACTTTTTTGTTATGAGGAAGTATGTGTAGCAGGTGCCATTTCTCATGTGCTGTAATGCAGCATTCAGTCCTTTTGCCATGCTCACCTTTATAATCTTTGTGCCTCCAGGTCTAAAAGGACTCTCTTCAATAGCGAATCTACTATGTCGAGCTTTTCTGAGAAGAGGTGCCTTGCTCTCTTCCAAGAATACACCTGTGAGTTCAAATTCATGTTACAAACGCTTTACGGTAGTTTTTGAACATTGTGGCTATAGGCGTAGTTAAATAAACGCTACGCATTGATACATTAATGCAAGATTTTTAAACGCACCCGTCTTGTTCTGTATTCATGAATTCCCGAGTGCCTAGGCAAGGAAAAAAAAGCAAAACTGATGAATACTGGGCACTTGCACTGTAATTGTCTTTGTGAAAATCTGAGAGATTGTAATGTTACAGCACGAAATTGATATTTTAATAATTGAAGCTAGGTTTAATGACTGGTATTTATGGTCCAGTTAAAACTTAGATGTCTGCCCCGTCGTGGTGTAGTGGCTAAGGTACTCAACTGCTGACCCGCAGGTTGCGGGATCGAATCCCGGCTGCGGTGGCTGCATTTCTGATGGAGGGGGAAATGTTGTAGGCCTGTGTGCTCAGATTGGGTGCACGTTACATAACCCCAGGTGGTCGAAATTGCCGGAGCCCTCCACTACGGTGTCTCGCATAATCATATGCTGGTTTCGGGACGTTAAACCCCATGTATCAATCAAATAAAAACATAGATGGCTGGAATTTGGCGTGAGGTCAAACTGTTTCCCAGCTAGAACAAAGTGAAGGGTTGATGTTAGGTAAAAAATTGGTAGTTTTTTTGATACACAATCGTGAAAAATAATCCAGCATAGTCGATATGCAAGATGTATGCCCTCTTTTTCATCTCTAAGGTGTAAAAGTTTATTATTACTTTTATGCCAGGTCATTTAGCATCACTTATATTTTTTTGAGCTTATAACTATTTAATATAGTGATTAATCAATATAGTTTAAATAGACAGTGGATTATCAGTTAGAACAAAGTATGTAAGAATAGTTAATTATAATAAAGTATCGCTAATTCACATTATAATGAATTTTGAAATGTATTGAAGCTCATTTCATGTCAGGTGAGACTTTGACTCGTTGTGATTATGTCAGAAATAAGATTCTGATAATATTGTATACTGTAAAATGTTGTAGTAACTATGGCAAAGGCACATATTAAGTGCTCCATTACTGCTGGAATTATGTGATTTTGTCTGATGATAGCTATATTGATCCATGTTATAATGTTATAACGTTTGGTGTAAACCATTCTATAGGAAATATTCTGTGTTCCAACTCTTGGTGAGCACCAGAAAAATCATTTCTAGGACAAAATAGGTTGGGGGGGGGGTGATATCTGGTGGTGTTAAGTAGCACATACAATATTTGTGATGTAAAACTGTAATCTAGATTAAGTGTACAATAAATACCTTGAAAATTTTGAAAAAAGTGAATAGCTCATGTGAACCCTACTTGATTTACTGACAAGATATCTGCACTGATTTTTTGTTATCCATTGTTGCATACTGTTGTTCGTGCACTTGTATAACAGTTTATTAAAATAGATGTACATCCCTGTTTGTCTACCTTAATCCATTGAGTGCTTCTCACATAATGACAGTTGACCTAAGAGGCACTGGCTGTGATTTTTTTTTGTGGCAGTACAAATACACCAAAAACTTGTGTGCATCTTTTAATCTATTTCTTTCTACTGCTAGGCTTTGAATATGGACCAGTTATACCCACCCCTCCTATATATCAAACTTTAGCAGTTCCCATTGCACTTGCAGCGGTGGATGAGCCTAGAACGATGGGACCTGAAGCTATGGAAAAATTTTGTGAGGATATTGGCGTCGAGCCTGAGAATGTGAGTTCTTTGTATTATTTTACAACCCAAGTCTGATGAACTATGCCTCTTACAAGGAACCTAACAAAGCGTTTATGATTTTGTGAAAGTCCCAACGAAAGTGCGTTGTTTGAAGTGATTGGGTTTGTCTGTTTAACATTCTGTACTATGGTCAACCTCTGTTTGACTAATCGTCACTTGTGTAACACTGTATGGATATACTTCAAAATGTCTTGATGCCCCCCCCCCCCTTTTTTTAAGTTCTATCTTTTCTTAAGTTTAAATCAGTGGTGCAATTGTCATGCAACAGATACATGAAGTCCTTCTACTTATGTTACTGTGTCGGTGAAATACTCACAGGGATGTCAATAATTTTAATATTGTTCATTGTAAGCATCTAATAATCCAGTAATTTCACCATCTCAATCAGACCTCTCCCCATCTTACCCCGCTTCTGCACCCCATCCCCTTCCAGGCAATTCATGATACTGTATATACGTGTTAATCCACCATTCTCTTTATTTCCCTGAATAAGGGCAGAAAAGCTAGGAGGGGGGATATTTATTATTCAGAACGGATGCATTCAAGCCTGCACCAATATGCACACACTACAGGCTGACATCGTGAGTCAGACGGCCTTCGGAGAACATTGCCGAAGGCATGGCACGGGACTATTTCATTACAGAGGTGTCGCGCTTCAGTTGTCTGGGCTTTTCTGCCTTCTTAAGTTGTATTCAACTATAGATTGCTTACCCTTAGCCGCAAGTATACACGCATACTATTAGCAGACTGCTTTTATTGCAGTGTATTTTTATTGGCACAGTTCTGTATAAAGTTTGAATCAATAACATTGCCTTATGTGCCGTATGTTCCATATGCAAGTCAGGTATGCATCAATTCTGTAAGTGCATCCATTGCATGAGTACATATGCTACTTAACTTCTTTTGTACTCACTTATTGTTTATATCTTGCAGATTGTCATGCTGGTGCTAGCGTGGAAAATGGGTGCCAAGCACATGGGATTCTTTAGTGAAGAAGAGTGGCTTCATGGTCTCTCGTCCCTACAGTAAGTCGGCCATTATTCATGCGCTTGGCAGGAATGGTCATGACACGAGCGATGGTTGTAGCATTGAGGACGTGCAGACATAGTGTTCGCATACACACGAGGCAGAATTTGGCATGAACATTTTGCATAAACACATGCTCAGGCTCCAGAGAGTTAGGAGACAATAGCTGTACCGTTGGAGAAATCTTGCAACACTGTAAGTACATTCCTAGAAACTTGTGCCACGCTTAACACGGGGCATGGTAGTTTAGGTGAAAGAATCGATGGCTCGCTGCATTGTCTCAGTTCTTATAATCCTCTGCTGCCTTTCATGGTACCTTGGCGGCTAAGCTGTTGCAGTGCTAAGCTCAAGTTAGTAGGTTCGAATCCTAACTACAGTGACTATATTTTGATAGGAGAAAGATTTAAAGATTTTACATTGCATGTCTTTTTGTTTGCTGGTTGTGCAGACGACAGCTGGGGATATGATTACAGTGATTTCACTCCTGCATCAAAGTGCGCCAAATGAAGCTTACTGCGCCGTCCTGATGATATCAACGGAAATTGCCCAAAACTGCTCCAAAGTCGTTGGTTTGGGGCCGTCTATCACCGGCAATAGCCACGCTGGCGTGTCAAAACATATGCAGCTTATTGTCAGGGCCCCAAAAGTCGCTACCACGTTCCTAGAATTTTTGTGCTGAATGATCAGTAGCTTGACGTGCGTCCCAAGTAATCCCGAGTGCCGGTACAGCTTTTGTTGTGGAAGCCTGCTCAATGGCAAAACCCGCTCTCCGCAGCAGCTCATGATGTCTCGCGCAATTGGTAGTGTGCCAGTGTGGCACACTACCAATTCATCGACAGACGTCGCTCGTTTCAATAGTTGCACTGCGCGTAATTTAAGCAATTTTCACTAATAACTGCTCGTGGACCGGCAGAATGTCTACGGCGCGTTATTTCTGGGCATCGCAATCGAATTTGCTATGCTTCGTGTCCATAGGAGAAGAGCACGTGAACAGTGGGAACGCGGTGGCACTTTTCCTCTAATATATGTCATTCACGGATATTCATCCAGAACAGCTTTTTCGTAATTCTGTCCTGTAGACACTCTTGCACTAAATGCCTTTAAAATGTTCTGCGCTTTCGAGCTCTTGAGTACTGGGGCCTCAGTGCGAATTTTATGCATTCTTTTTTTAAACAAATATCTCATTAATTAAGGCATGCCTACTTGTCGTAGCAGCCGCAATTTAGTTTTAATACACGTAGCTAGTATAGAACCGGTGCACCTGAATATCGAACTCCCCCACTGCTGTACATCTGCTATATCGAATGCTGTGCCGCGCTGAAGCCCAGAAAGTGGGTCTTTCCTAGGAAACGTTGATCTACTTTCAGCCGCGTTTTAACAAGTTCCGATTCCTTTGCTCGTGCGGGTGGCAAGAAAGCGGCATTAATCTACCGCACTAATCTGGTTCATTGCGGGGCACTTGCGAGCACACCATTACGTTTGATGCGTGATCTGCGCGTCTTAATGTGTGGGCATAGTGTTTTTCAAAAAGTCTGATTGTCGAAGACACCCAAATGAAAATTCAAAGTGATTCGGCGATATTGCAATCCCTTCCTTATTTGTTAGCGCACAGTGGTATGCGATCCTGAAAAGCATGGCCTTCAAAATGTGCAATCTCGTGACGTATTTTTGGTGGTTACAGTTTTAAAACGCATGTTTCAGAGGCTATGGTTTTTCTAGCTTTTCACATCAAAGCAGCTGAAAGCAGCTACTGCCAGCTATGAAGCCACAAGTTACATCGACATCACCAACATGTCGACGATGAGAACATGGCGTTGTCTTTGGTGCCTTGTGGGCTTGTGTACTTTTCACCTCATGCCTGACAGATCCTCATTCGGGAGTTAAACAGAACTTCGACCCGCATGTAGCGATTAAAATTATGACTGGCGCTTAAAGCGACTTCAAGTAAAGCAGCACCGCATACTTTGCTTGCGGGCCAGGTGATTACTTTGGGTGCGTCATGACCACTGACAACGGCGTACGGTGCTTTAGTGAATTCTGCGACATAGCGTTTTGGGCACCATCTCAGACAGTTGGCGACTTCATTGGTGCAGATGACGACTTAGCTGTCTCATAGTGCATCGATGCTGAGATCATGGCTGCTTTTGCCGGAGTCACGGAAGTCCACCATTGCATTTATAAATATGCCAGTGCCTTCCCTGTTGCCGCTAACCATCCTTTTAGCGCTTTACAAAGCTTGAAATGGCGTTCTTTGTCAATAAACGTTTTTGTGGCCGAAGGAGCGGTATTCGCGTATTTGAAAAGCTTCAGTCATATTGAGGATGACTAGAGCTTGATGACACGCAAGAAGCAAGACAAGTTTATGGACTGTTTTTATGCGAAATGAAGTGTGGTAACTTGCAGTCACACTTTGTCTTTATTACACTGTGAGCATATCATTATGTAACGATTTTCCGTGCCTTAAATGCTTTAATTTAGGCCTTAAATATGCGTATTTTGTATTTCAAAGTATTTCGCGATCCCCTTCAAGTTCGATATATGGGGGATCGACTTTTAGTTGTCATATGCCCTCCCCCCCCTCCCTCCAATTCGCGCTTCATGTGTACATGCAGTAGTCGTTTTGGCAATGTACAAAAAGGAGAAAATCATTATGAAAGTGCTAGTTCGAAGGTATGTTGTATCATCACCAAGCTTGTTTATTGAAAATAAACATGTAACAGTCAATGTACAGTAGACTCTCAATAAGAGGAAATTTGTGAAATAGAGTGTCTTCCTACTCTGGTGATTTTTTGAGGTCAATGGATCTTGATGAAAAAATGGATATGTTCATTTGCACGTTTCAACCATTCATGGTGTATTTCAGGCTTGAGAGTTTCGTAGATTCTTCTAAAATGAATTTTATTACTTGCCTCCAAATTATCACCTCGCTTGCCAGAATTAATGGCAAAATTGTGTGCACGTGACGTTGATTTTTGCGACGTGGAAGTGATGGAGCTGATGTGCCAATGCGGCATCTGCTTTGGATTGTGTGGGAACAACTGTCTCTGATATCACTGGTTTAGTACTTGTATTCTGCACCCCTGTCCACCTTTTGGTAAACAAAGCTCCTGCTAAATGGAACATATTTTCCTGGTCCTTTAAGGTTTCATAATCTAGTGTCTACTGTAATTTTGGGAAAATGAATTGAACCCTCCTAATATACAGTTGCATTGGCAATACAGTGAGATTGGAGCTAAGGATTTCATATCTGAGTCCATTCAGACAACTCCCTGCTTGTGGTAGGAATTTGCAATCTATAATTGAATTACCTTTGTCAGAAAGTTGTGGCATCAACAAGCCACAAACCTCGCCTTGAAGCACATGAAACGGTGTTGTAGTATTGGCTGCTTCCTTGCATTGTTTTGATTCTGAAGATTCATTGACTTTTCCCGAGACATATATTTTGACGTCTATCTTAATACCTTTGCGTAAATGGTTACTAGCTGTAGTGGATGCACTACTATGTGCAAACACTTAAATACTTTCTTTTACAGGTGCGACACGATTCAGAAGATTCAAGGCAAGCTGGACTACTTGAAATCTCTGCTGAATGACCAAAATCACTTCAAAAGTATCTACAGATATGCCTACGACTTCGCTAGGGTGAGCTCTTATGGCTGCTTGAGAATTTTGACACACACCATTTTTATTATGGGGCACAGAAAGTTCATTTAGTAAATATTTTTAAGTGTTGAATTCTGCTGTTGTAATGGAAGGTGCAGTAAACGTGTAATAAACAAAAATATCTTGAATTGAACTGCTGCTTAAATGGAAGAAATGCTTGTTATATGATTAGTTTCAAAGTAAAAGTCTGCAACTTTGTTGATGTCTCAGTAAAAAGAATTAAATGGAACATATTTTTATGGTTCCTTCATGTTCTATCTAGGGACTACAGTCGCCGACCGATTTTCCGGACTCTAAAAATTCGGACTTGTTGGATATTTCGGACTTCATAAATGCACCGTCAGGGATCCCATAGAGCTAATGCATTGTTTCGACCGATTTTTCGGGCGAATTTGCCCCTGAAAGTTCGATTTTTCGGACTAAATCGCTCGTTTTGTGCCACGCCCCAAGCCATTGTGAACGCCGCCATGTTGGATTTTCCGTCGGCTTGGCTAAGCTTGGTCTTCAGATGCCTTTCCTGCCTCCGAGATTGGAATGCGCACGCCATATTTTAAGTTTCGGAGGCCGTGTTTGCTTTTTAAAAGACGCGGTGATGGATGCCGTTTTTTTCGTCTTCGGTCAGCACTATCGTCATCACATCGCACAGGGAAGAGGCGAAAGAAGGATTCTTTTATTGTTGTTGCAGCTTTTTTCAGTCGCCATTCTGCACGTGTTGTGTCGCGTAGCGTCGAGACGTTGTGTGCTTCGCAGCGGCTATCTGCGGCATCGAATTTTGTGTTCTCGGTGCCATGGCTCCGCTATCTGTGCCATCGCGGGAGCCAAGTGGTGTGAAGAAGCGTGGGAAGTATACGACCCTGACGATGGAGAAGAAAGCTGCCATAATCAAGCTAATAGAGAGTCGACGTTCGCAGCTAGATGTCGCCAAAGAATACCACCTCTCCAAGCAAACGGTATCCGACTATGTCAAAAACCGCATTAAGATTTTGACAGCGTTCGAGAATTCACACAACAAGAGCCAAAAAAACGACAGTAAGGGCGTTTATGCAGCCCTTGAAGAGGCTCTGCAGTTGTGGCTTAAAGGAGTTTTGGCAAAGAACCTGCCCGTGTCGGGAGATTTGTTAAAAGAAAAGGCCGAGTCGTTCGCTGTCAAAATGGGCATTGAGGATTTCAAATTTACGGACGGATGGCTTCGTGGCTTCAAGAAGAGGCACGGAATTTTGTTCAAAAGAGTGAGCGGTGAAAGCGGAGCGGTGGAGCAGACTATTGTGTCCGATTACCGTGCCACGAAGTTGCAAGCCTTGCTTAAAGAATACGCTCCTTCGGACATATTCAACTGTGACGAGACGGGACTTTTCTTTAAGATGCTGCCGGATCGTACCCTATCATTTTCGGGGGATTCATGCGCCGGTGGGAAGCTCAGCAAGGAGCGCATAACAGTCATGGTAGGTGCCAACGCCACTGGTACGGAGAAACTGCCTCTTCTTGTTATTGGGAAGGCGAGAAACCCGTGGTGTTTTAAGGCTGTGAGAACCCTCCCTGTTGAATACGAGAGTAATTCCAAGGCATGGATCACTCAGTCCTTGTTTGAACATTACGTACGCAAACTTGACCGCAAGTTTGCGCGACAGAGCAGAAAGGTAATCTTTTTTGTGGACAACTGTGGTGCGCACGGTAGCGTGCCGAACCTTGAGGCCATTCGGCTGGAATTTTTGCCGCCTAATACCACAAGCGTGCTCCAGCCAATGGATCAAGGCGTGATCCGAAACAGCAAGGCACACTACCGTGCCCGCCTGCTCAGCCGCACCGTCTTGTGCCTTGACAATGGGAAGGCCTACAAGGTCGACATTCTGGCCGCCATCCACATGTTAGCCGAAGCTTGGAAGGGGGTGAAGCCAGATACCATCGCACATTGCTTTAGGCATGCCGGGTTCGCTGCTGCTGAAGAGCCCGAGGCGGATGACCCGGGCGTAAGCGACCCATACGGCACCGATGGCGGGGAGGACCTAATGCGCGACCTGTGCAGCGTAGGAGTGAATCTACCTGCCACAATGACATTTAAAGACTTCACTCGTGCGGACGACGACATTGTTTCGTGCGCGGAGGCCACTGACAAAGAAATTCTTTGCCAGGTTGTCCCGGAGCCGGAGAGCGGCTCGGATGACGACAACGACGACCGCCCGCAGCCGTCGGCGGCGGAGATCGCCAACGCAGTGACAATTTTGTCGAGCGTTTACGGCGACGATGTCACCTTGGCGCAAATACGGGCAAACCAAATTGCCTCCAAGCGTAGTTTGAGGCAAGGCAGCATCAAGGACTTTTTTAAACCTGCCGGATGCAACAAACTTCAGATTTTTGGCAAAAACGAATTTTTCGGACTGTTCGATCTTCGTACTTTTTCTCGGTCCCCGCAAGGTCCGAAAAATCGGTCGGCGACTGTACCATACTTTAAAAATGTGTTGTGAACTTCAGAACTGTCAGCATAGCTTTTTGACTCATGATCTCGTTATGAAATGTCCTATGCGTATGCCTGCCCATGGGGAAAAAGTGGGAAGGTTCTGTCCCATTATTGTTTAGTTTGCGGGGTTACCGTGTCTACTCGCGTAATAAAGGCACTTTCATAATAAACGCACCCCCTACTTTAGTCATCAAAATCTGGATTTTTATTTTTCCTGTGTAATAAACGCACCCCATACATTCGTCCACTGCAGTCCCGCTGACACCTGGTACCTCCTTGCCCATTAGATCTCTTTAGCCGACCCCTCTGCGCCACCTCGGCTCGCTTCCTCCCCCTTTTGCCCTCTGCCACACGCCATGTAATTTTTTTTCTATCTGTGTGCGGCACGTACCCAGTCTTTTTTTTATATATATCTATGCGCCACAGTGGGGTTCACTAACGGTGCGAGTGTAGAGACATCGCAGCGAACAAGCACACAGCGAGTGAAGGTCACGAAACTTCCCGCGCCAACCGAAGGTCGCTTCCTGCAAATACGAAACTTTAAGGCCCAGTCACAAGCACGCAATATTCGAGCGACGACGACACTGTTTGCTGTCGCTATGGCTGTTGCGAAGGGCCATTCATCGTCATCGCGTTGCAGGTTTTTGGAAAACCAGAAAGAAATGGCTTGTTGCCCAAAAAAGATCGTGACTATTTTTGCAACATGGTCTCCCATTCTCGCTTTGGTTGCAAGCGAGGCGGCTGCCGTATTTTGTCGTTAAATCTTGTTATCGATGGTTTGTTTCAATGCTTCAGTAGTAGCTTGCTGTAATTTTGGTTGCTTGCTACAATGTCAACGGCGGCGGCGCGGTCGTCGTGTGAGGATGCCACAAAGCTGGCTAAGTGCGTCGTGGCGTTGTAGCAGAAGCTTCTGGGCACCATCGAGATTGTAGCAGATACTACTGTTGCGGGTAAACGATTGCAAGAAAAGAGAGCCACGAAATGCTTCCATGGCTTGCACAGGCGGCGCAGGAACAGCTTGCAGTAGAAAGAGCCTTCAACCACTGAAGATGAGGGAAGTACAACAAAGAAGCTGAGCGACCCAACTTTTTTTGCATAACCACATCTTTTCGCTCATACCGAACAAGTTTTCATAAACTTTTCCTAGCATAATAAATGCACCCCCAACTCTGGTATGATTTTTTTAGAAAAAGTTAGTGCGTTCATTACGAGAGTAATTACAGTGTTGGGGCGGTGTTGGTTTTTACTATGATGGCAGCTGAAGACCTGTAATATTGCATTCAAAGAAATATTTACTTCCCACCCTGGAAAGCTGGGGACCAAAGGCAGGTCATTGTGAGCAGCACACCATTGAGTAATTTTTGTTTATGCATCTTTTGCGAAACTCTGTTTCTTACACACTCATCCACCAGCGAGGGAGGAAGGGCACTGCATTGAAACTTCGCTCCCCCTAATGTGCGAGCATGGCCCTGCCGCGGTGGTCTAGTGGCTAAAGTACTCGGCTGCTGACCCACAGGTCTCGGGTTTGAATCCAGCCTGCGGCGGCGATGGAGGCGGAAATGTTGTAGGCCCGTGTGCTCAGATTTGGGTGCACGTTAAAGAACCCCAGGTGGTCGACATTTCCGGAGCCCTCCACTACGGCGTCTTTCATAATCATATGGTGGTTTTGGGACGTTAAACCCCACGGATCAATCAAATCAATGTGCGAGCACGGTTACGATTGTTACACGATTTTGATTTTATTCACTTTTGTCCCGCTCTGGACAGTACTGAACCTAAATAGCATCGTAGACATGCTTACATCCCCCAACGTTTCAAAAAAATAAAATTTCTTTTGATAGCTGTACAGTGCACTAAGCTGGTGCATAACAATTACGTGTACTCTGCTTCTTTCCTATTTTAAAACAAATGTTGCTTGATGATAAGGTGCACACTTTAATCCGTGCTGAGGTGGTACCTGTTTTTTTTTTTTTTTTTCAGGACAAAGACCAGCGTAGTATGGACATGGCGACAGCAAAAGCAATGCTGCAGTTGCTTCTTGGCAAGCATTGGCCGCTGTGTGCGTCGTTCCACCAATTCCTCGAGGTAAACAACCAAATTTTTTCAAAGAGTGCAGTCGTGCTCAATTATGTGGGCACATGCTTCTAGTAGTATTATGTACTCGAAGTTCGATGCGCGATACATAACTGACAAGTGGTACACATTACTGTATGATGGTTAATCCTGTCAACTGTTAGTATGTTTCATTGCATTGCATGACAGTGTTGCAGTTAAGCTTACTGGAGCGAAACTGTCATTATAAATTTGACATTGGAAGCCTTCTCAGCCTGAGCTTCGATATTTTTGTAAACCTTGTTCATCCTTGCACCTTCTTCGGTCATTAGTGGTAATGGGGTTAAACTTGATTCATAAGCAGACAAAATGGGTTCTTAGTCCTTTGTTGGTAAATTGGGACTAGAACATAAAGGAGCACTAGAATCGTGTGCACTGGCACGCGAGCAGGCTTGTCACATGGTATTTTTTGCATTTCGTGGGCATTTGCAGTTAGTAGGAAAACACTAAAACTTAATAGATATAAAGGTCTAAAGTGTATTATCGGACACTTATCAAACCGATGAACAACTTTATCATTGGAATGTCCGCCCGTTTTCGTTGCTTAAGAAGTTATTTAATAAAAGTGACGTAGTGAGGCAATTAACCAGAACACAAAGTATAGTCTGACTCACTCTAGGCAAAAGTTAGCAACATGCATTTGATTGCATCGTCATTGCATGAGTCATCATATTTTTAAACTCTAGGTGAAGATTATATATATATATATATATATATATATATATATATATATATATATATATATATATAAAAGGGGCATGAGTGAGAGAAACGGCTGAGTGAGAGTTGTCGAAATAATAAAGAAGACAATAAACAAATGTCTGTTACATGAATACACTTTCATTTCTTTGGTTAGTACGTAAATATTATACTTATTTCGCACAAAAGCGGGGCTAAAGTCGCAATATCATAATCCTGTGACATCGTTCTGAATGCAACCATGGCACCGGACTCCTGACTTGCCACTGGCCCATGGATGGTTGGCAGGATGGTCATACTTTATTAAGGAAAAGGAAACAGGCTTAAGCAGCCCTCTGTGAAGTAGCTGCCAGACAGGATGGCCAACAGACCATTGTCACTAGAAGAGATCCTAAGACAGGTTTTAAAAAAATAAACCGGGCCAGCGCTAGAACGGGCTCTGCTCTCGATGAAGTGTCCTATAGGGGCTGGAGCCCCTGAGACACCACGTAATCTCTGCCTATGCTTCCACAGTATACACAGCTCGAAGGGCGAAAATGGCTGTTACTTTTTTTGTTCTAAGGTTTCTATAAATCAATTATTTGGAGTAGAAGAAAGCTAACGCCCTGGTTATAACATCTATTACCATTACGTTTCACTGAGGTCACAGGTTAGTGCCTATGGTGGCCAGTAGGGCCTGCATGGTCGTTTAGAAGCCCGAGAAAACCTGCAATTTTAAACGGGCTTCGTTAATCGTAGACTGGATATTGCGTTATAATACTTTGGAATAGGCATGTCTAATCCTTATTGAAGCAGCAAATATTACAACTGGGCAGCTTCATTTTCGTTTCACGACTCGTTTAATGCATGCTTTTAAACTTGCTTGCTTTTTATGCAAATAAGTCTGTATGTGACATGTTAATTATCTTTCATTTTGTGTGCTGACTCGTTCCCACCACCTTTGCACATGTTAGTTATCTTTCATTTTGCCTGCTGATTTGTTCCCACCACCTGTGTAGCAATCCAAATATAGAGTGATAAACAAGGACCAGTGGTGTAATGTCCTGGAGTTCAGTCGCACCATCAAGCCCGACCTCTCCAACTATGACGAGGATGGTGCATGTGAGTGCTTCATCTGGTGTCTGTCATTTGAACGGGTCTGTGTTTGCTTCAACTGTGCTTGGTAGCTAGCAGACAGTCATGTCATGTACTAGCCACGAGGCAGGAACGTATCACAAGATACACTTTCATGATTAACTCTATGACTTGATTTTATGAAACTGTGGTGGTGGGGGGGGGGGGGGGGCAGGCTGATATCTTAAAATTGCTATCAATTGTGTTTCCTTGCTTAATTCTACACCCTAGTGACCTGTTGTTACATGGTATAATGACTTCGAAAATGACACCTAAATGTCAGAATTCGCTTCCAGCTCTTTTGTGCTTATGCACAAGAATGCAGTATTGCTGTTTTGTTGCATGCAGTGACGACAAGAAAAACAAGTGGTAATTTGGCTGCAACTTGCTTGTTTTATCACTCTCTAAAAAAAAAAAACGAAGGTAACGCAATGGTGTGGAAGAAATTGTAAATATGAAAAATGGTTGTAAGATTCTGTGTGCATTTATCGTTTTCCTGCTCATTGTGAGCCATCAGACTGGAACTGCATTACTCGTTCATCTTTACATCACAACTCTTGCATTTTTTTCTAGCACTTGACACCATCTGCTATTCTTGAAACTCGTTCTGCGCAAAACTTGTTCGTTACAATAAGGACTCGCCTACTCTGCCGTCACTTGTCACCTTTTCTGCCCACGCCGTGTACCTGCTTTTCAGCAGTACATGGGTGATTACTCCTCAATTTCGTGATGGAAATCTCTCGGTACAAGAAGAAAGGTTTCACAACCAGGGAAAGTTATCCAAGCTGTAAAAAGTTCTCATAATTTAGCTTATAGACAGGCTTCCAAACGAATGGAAGACTTACTGTGGAAATGGTCATGCAGGACAACAAGACGGCTGTTGTTTTTGTCACACACACCAAAAAATAGGTGCTAAAAAAATAAGCTACGTGGTGCTAACATGATTACTAGACATAGACTCCGAGGTTAAAACATACGTGGGCCAAAGTATCCCAAGAGAAAACAGGAAGTTTTCAGTTCACTGAGTACATTGTGCTTTACCATGCCAGTTAGCCTGGATCTGCAAACAATTTTAATGATTTAACTGAGACTTACGCGTGCTCCAACTGGAGACTTTACATGAATCTGACCGTCATAATCACTCATTTAACATACAGTGGACTCCCATTAAACGAAACTCGGTTAAACAGAAAAGTCGCTTAAACGAAACTATCTAGGTACATTTGGTTGGTCTCCTATATATTTATTAATAAAAGTTTCGGGTAACAGGAACATTTTTTTTTTTTTGCTTACATCGGTTAAATGAAACTAAAACGACCAAAAATCCATGAACGGCGGAAGTGGCCACGGCATTCTTGCCACCATGAAAAATATATCTAAGCTAGCCTAGCCAAGCCAATCCAGCGATCGCACATGTCCGTGCACGCCATGGTGCACGCCGAGCAGCGATTGACGTCTCGTCGTAAGCTTGAGATGAAACCAAAAAACAGCAGCACAATGCACTTTCGCTCGCAATGAAAGCAAAAATCGTTCAAGAACTTGACCGCAACGACCTTTCGAAGTTAGATATTGCGAAAAAGTTCAATATTCCCAAGTCCACGCTGTCGAGGATACTCAAGAACAAAGGGAAGATTGAAGAACCTGTAAAGCTTGGGAACTTCATTACAGACAGTGCGGATGAGAATGATGGCATACAAAGAAATCGAAGATGTTCTTTTTCTCTGGTTCAAGCTAGCGTGCAGTGCGAACTTCCCGATCAGGGGCCCCATTTTGGAAGAGAAGGCCAAAGAAATTGCTACTGGGATGGGGATCGAGGACTTCCGGGTGAGCGATGGTGGGCTGAGCCGTTTTAAAAAGCGGCATGGTCTTGTCTTCAAAACAGTTTCTGGAGAAAGTACGGCTATAAATAGAAATATTTGTAGTCACTGGCAACAGGGGAGGTTGCAAGAAATTTTGGAAGCCTACGATCAACGGGACGTGTTTGATGTTGATGAAATGTGGTTGTTTTACAAAGCACTCCCTACTAAGACTTGCTTACAAGGGCGAAACCTGTGCGGGAGGAATGTGAAGCAAAAATCGTATTACGGTGCTAGTAGGTGCCAACATAGACAGTAGCGAAAAGTTGAAGATGTTAGTCGTGGGGAAATTGGAGCACTCATACTGCTTCAAAGGTGTGTGCACGCTGCCTGTCACATACCATGCGAACAGGAAAGCTTGGATGACACAAGCAATCTTCGAGACATGGTTGAGCGACGAGGATAGAAGATTTACCCAGCAGAACAGGAAGGTTATTTTTATTGTTGATCAATGCCCTGCTCACAGTCAAGTCAATAGACTCAAATCGATCAGCCTAGAGTTTCTGCCACCAAATGCGACTGCAATCGTTCAACCGATGGACCAGGACATAATTCAAAATTTGAAGGTTCTCTACCACCGCCAAGTCCTCCGGCGAAGGCTCCTTTGCGCAGACAATAAAAAAGATTACACTGTGGACTTGCTCTCAGCTTTTCACATTCTAACCAATGCCTGGGAATGGGTGAAAGTGTCAACTGTGCAAAGGTGCTTCCACCATCCAGAATTTTCAAGACTAGAAGTCCTTCCAGATGACAAAGACAACATTGCCGAGGCTGAGGAGGCTGATATTCTCCTCAGTCAGGTGACACAGTCTACTTCTTCCACGCCAGTGGACTGTGAAACACTTGATGAAAACGTCGCCACGTGCCGCGAGGACAGTCTTGAGGAACTTATTGCTTAAGTTCGAGATGAGGGCGCATGGTCAAGTGGTGATGAGATGGTGTGTGATCCTGAGCCCATTGCAGTGGCGGGCAGTGCAGCAAGATATACTGTCAGCTTGTTGCAGCGCTACTTTCAACATGATGGTGGCACAGATTTCCTGCCCAGCCTTTAGGCCATGCACTCTCAATTTGTGAAAAAAATGCTTGAACAAAGCCAAGCAAACTGTTATCACCTCCTTTTTTCCGAGTCAGTAATAGTAGCAAAGTTTTTTTTTTTTCAAACCAACGATAGTAGTATTGTATACTTCATAATGCATTTTTTTTTTCAGTCAGTCACAGTTGGTGTTTTTGAAATAAAGTCATATTTATTTCATTTTGTAGGCTTTGCTTAAATGAAACTTTTCATAAATGAAACAAATTTTCTTGCCCCTTCGAGTTCTGTTTAAGAGGAGTCCTCTGTATTTGGAAAATAAACAAAATAATACTGCTTCACGCACAACCATTGTGGAAATGTTTAAATATGTCCGTTTACTCGGATCATATGTACAGGCTTTTTCAGAGCAGTTTCCAAGGATTATGTAGTCGTGCACCCTGAACTGTGGTGAAATGCTGGGGTGATCTACCGCCATGTCACAAACTGTATTCTGCCCTTCACGTGGCAGCACTGCTCATAGTAATGATTCTAATACAAATGCCTGAAAGTTGAAATAAACTCAACGGCACATTCACCGTGGCCTGAGTAATAGTTATAGAACCTTTGCATTGCCGTCGTCGACGCTACCGCATTCTTCACACCTTCCGCTGCTTTCGTTCATCGCTACCTCCCACCGCTCTCGTTACTCTTCAAGGTGGTGCGACCAACGTGCCTGTGGAGAATCCGTTCCCATTCACGATTACGCTGCTTCGGGGCGAATGTATCGGCTCAATAGAAACATTTGAAATCATCGCGACACTTGAAGTTCCTGATGAATCATCGCAAGTCAGCGCCCTCTCGTGTAGTTCCGTGAATGGCCCTTGCACTGCCGACATTTTCAACCGTGTCATCGACAAAGGCCTAAACCCACAACAGAGGTGTGAGCCTTTGAGCCTCCTTGACAAGTTTCGGCCATCTTTTGACAGTCACAGTGCTACTTTAGGTCGAACATCTACTGTGTGCCACCAGATCGACACAGGCAATCACCCATCATTACGGCAGCGACCGTACCGTGTCTCGCCGACCGAATGCCGTGTCATCCATGAACAAGTAGGTGACATGCTAAAGCGCGGCGTCGTTCAACTATCAAACAGTCCTTGGGCGTCGCTGGTTGTTTTAGTTAAAAAGAAGGATGGCACGATACGCCTTTGCATAGATTATCATCGTCTAAACGAAATAACACGAAAGGATGTTTATTCTTTGCCTCGGATCGATGACGCCCTCGACTCTTTACAAGGCGCAGAGTTATTTTCCTCCTTTGATCTACGCTCTGGGTATTGGCAAGTGCCAGTGAATCTGGATGATAGGCCAAAAACTGCCTTTGTAGCACCAGACGGTTTATACGAATTTAACAGGATGCCGTTCGGCCTATGCAATGCGCCGGCCACATTTGAGCGCAAGATGGACACTATCCTACGAGGCCTCAAATGGAACACGTGTTCGTGCTACTTAGATGATGTGGTGGTATTCTCGCCCGATTTTCCCACGCACCTTCGTCGCTTGAAACAGGTTCTACGCTGTCTCTCTGCAGCAGGGCTTCATGTAAACTTGAAGAAGTGTCACTTCGGAGCACGCAAGCTGACGATTCTCGGACACATCGTGTCGAAGGATGGCGTTCTCCCTGACCCCGCTAAACTACGTGCTGTTAGCGAGTTCCCGAGGCCCACGTCTCTCAAGGAGCTGGTCTATGCATTTAATGTAGGCAGGTCAAGCAACCTAGTGCTTCCTCTGCGTGATGTGCTATAGCATTTTTCACCTGTGGGATCTCTTTAGTTGTTTACCTTTGCCCATTAATGTGCAGCTGGTTTACACACACTGATCCCGTCCACTTGTAGACACTGTATTTGCGTTTCTAGCTAGAGCTACCTACAGCGAACTTTTGAATGCACTTGGGAGTAGGAATGATGATGGACTTGAAAAGGTTTGAAGTGTTGTGCTCACCTTGTGCCTTAAATGTGTACTGAAGGGGGTTGTTAACATGAACCACACGTATACTGAATTTCGCAATATTCCAAGCATTTGAAAAGTAGTGAACGCAAAATTTTTTCTGCCAACTGCCTGGAATTGCCTGTAGACACATGTTCCTGATGCCCCCTCCCCCCCCCCCCTTTTTTTCTTCTTCTTCTCAGGGCCGGTGTTGCTAGACGAGTTCGTTGAGTGGCTGCGTGCGAGGTACCCCCACCTAAACCGTGCATCACAGACAGCCGAGGACAGTAGCCATCCTTCACTTGGTGCAGCCTCATGCAGCTGAGGGGAACTGCTCACGTGCCCTCTGCCACCTCCCCCTAGACTACCTTACCCCATCCCAACCCCTTTTAAGCATTGGGGGGGAACTTGGTCACAGGTTTTTGGCACCTAGACCGTTGTCTTCCCCCTTTTGCACTCCCAGTGAATGCCGTGAGAGTACGACACCCCATGTCAAGAGGGCCAAAATTGTCTTAATGAACAGCTTCAGCCCTTGGCACCCTCTTGTCTCGTCTAACTGACTTGTTTCTTTGACTAGTTGGAAACTACGCACACTACCTCTGTGCTGGACACTTCAATTTTTTTTTTCTTTTGTCCGCTTGCGACCTGAACATTTGAAGTCTGTGCATTTGCTGCTATAACTTTATAATTATTTTGCAGCTTAGCTTTTTCACTTTGATAAGACGAAGCTTGAAAAAGTGTATTTAGTTCGTGTACAAGGAATTTCTGATCGAGTCAGCGTGTGCTGCACTTGTCACAAAATGGGTTGTCTGTTGTGCTTCCGTGATCGTCCTTTTCTCTATTTATTCGTGTTGAAGTGGCGCAGTGCACGGCTTGTTTGCTTGCACACGCATTTTGCAGCGACAGCAGGGACTTCACTTCGATGCCATTGTGGCCAAAGTGCAGTGCCAACAGCGCGTGAATGCTTGCTTTCGTGATCTGCACGTGTGCCTAGGAGCTGCCTTGTCTATTTTTTTTTTAAATTTTCTGAACCATACGTTCGCTTCTTTTCTTTCCTTTTGTGGTGCTCTTACTCCGAAATTCGCTTTTTTCATTTGGTGCACTTGTTCGTCCCGTTTCCCCGACAGCTGCGGGGAAAATAATGGAATGTTCAAGAAAACTTTCACCCCACTCGGCTACTCGCTGAACAGCGTGCAAAAGTTAAAAAGACGACAGAGTGTAATGTTATTGTCTTTTGCACTTTTGCATACCGTTACACAAGTCGCAATGAACCAACTTGCTCAGCAAGCAGCCATTCTTGACCCCCCCCCCTTAACTATAGTTAATGAATGCACCACGCCCCATGCAAAGATGGTCATCAAATGTGGCATATCACGTGCTATAAAGCGCTCCTGTACTGTGCCCTCTTGTCTGCCACTGTACCTAAGGTCGATCATGAGTAGTGTAGTCTGCCTGTGCAAGCCTCTTCTTTTGCGGGGGAGAACGCTTCTTTTTACAGAATGTGTGTGGGCATGCAAAGTGAGTTCTTTGTATGAGGTGCGCAGCAGCTTGTGAATACCTTCAGGAAGTCGGCTGGCCAAGCGTTTTTAGACGGACGGAGAGTCAGATGAGTGGGTGTACCTTGATGGCTTCAACAGCATGACCGAGGACGAGTTAGGCCTCTATTTTTTTTTTTAATTTCTTTTTCGAGTTCTCTGCCTTCGGTTGCACTGTTGCAGCCACGAAGGAGTCTTCCTATCGGAGTGCCAGTAACGCAGGTGGCCTTGGGACGCTTGGACTGCCTAGAGCACTGCTATGTTTTATCAATTATACTATAGCAAGGCCCCGCAAAGAAGCTCTGAAAGGAACACATTCCGTAGATTGAACTTACTAAGCATCTGTTTTTGACTATAATACTTTACAGCAGCGCAGTACGCTCTTGAAACGGTGCTGCTGCTCTTCCAAAAAAAAAAAAGTATGCTGTATTGAGAGTGACCTTTTAAACGAATAAACACTCGAACATGCAAATACACATTACCAAGCTGCAACACCTAGCCCTGTCTCTGTCTTCTGTCCAGGGGAAAGGAGTGAAGGCAACAGGGGTGCAACTACGTAGTGCTTTCGCATTGATGACTGCAGCCGAAGAAACTACAGGGTGTTCTTTTAGGGAATAGATTATTTTTATAAAACTTCTATGAAAGTAAAGCATCTGTCATTTTGCTAACAAACTTTACAACAAGGTAGAAATAAAAATGCAAACTTTTTAATTACTGATTTCGGTGCCGTTGCAGTGCATCACTTATAGCACAACCATTTTTTAAGTCTCTAAAATTGCTCATATATGTGAACATTTGTCATTGAATTTTAAGGGCGAAATCAAAGCATAACGCCTGGCCTGCAAAAATGTGAGCACTCTGTTATGTTGGACTGAAACTACCCGCGACAAGAAAGTTACAAAATTTGAATCGAGGCATGCTGGAGCAGAATCTGGTCAAAATCTGCAAGTATTATAAAATGTATGAGTAGACAGAATATGAACGTGCAGTGTTTAGCGCTTGTTTGTATGTGAACAGGCACAAAAAACTACTTTGCCCGACAGGCAAAGGAGGATTTAGTGGCTGCCCCAGAGTTTTGTGCTTCATATACAAAAGAAAGGTTTATATTGCTGTTTTCTTGTGCGCAGTTGAAGGGAATAGATAAACATTTAACACTGCATGTGAAGATAAACTTATGTGCAGGCACACGTGAGGATACTTGCTGCTTTTCACGAAAAAACATGGTTGCGACGTGCCTTCATCCAAGTTTCATCACTGCAGTTGTGGTCTGATGCAACAGAGTGGTTGCACTTAGCACAGCACTGGCATGATCAGTTTCGATTTCGCTTGTTAAAACTGATAACAAATGTGAAAGTCTACGAAAGCTGTGCACCTTCGACAGGCACGACTGCCCTCGTGTCTTCTGTTCGTGTCTTTAAGCTCCTAGTCCTCTTCCCTTCATCTTTGTCACCGTTCTGTTATGGCTCGGTAAGGTGCACATAACGCTATAACAAATAACTTTAGTTACGTGCAACTTTTCAATTTCTAAATAATAGATTTGTTACAAGTCGTCGTGCACTAAAACTTTCTAATATAAACAACTACCCTTAAGTGAATAATTAGGAAGTTAGTTTTTGTTCATTGTAACAGTGTATCATTTGCTATGGCAAAGTATTTCTGCCTTGACGTGGAGTTGGGGTGCAAAAATGACAGATGCTTTATTGTCGAAAGATTTTTATTATTGATATCGTATCTAATGAGATAGCTGTTTTTACTGTTGACTAGTCGGGATTTGTTCAGATTGCCATCGAGTGCTTGCACAGCACCTCCTCGTGGACTTCCACTATAGTGGAGAATTTTATGGTTTGCAATTGCATCCTCCAAACTTCTAATTAACTACTGTGACCCATTAATACTCCAGGAAACTGGAGAATCACAATGTAAGTGATAGGTTTTGTGTTACCTTCATCCCAACTTTTATTAACTTCCTATGAGTATGGTGATGAAAGAACATTCTGGCCTGCCATATTACACATAATTCGAGGCTACAATTTACACTTTACAATGAAAGTGAATAAGGTTTCTTAGATGGAGGCTACCTACTGAGTAGCAATTGCTGCCATGTTCAGCGTTCTCCGAAGTCAATGGGAATTTAGAATGTTTTGTGCATGTTGAAGCCAAATTATTTTATAAGCGATATACCCACCTAGTTTCTTATGTGTTGCATGAACAAAAAGGCCTCCAGATATCTGGTAGGCTATCTGAAATGTGCTCAGAATTTATAGGACTGCACTCATCTCTAGATCAGTAGCCAAGGTCTTGCGTTGTAGAGCTTCAGTCCATAGGTGTGTTACTAAGCTGTTAAAGGGGCCATGTAAGCAAAAAAAGTCATGCTCAGGGGATGTTATGATGAGCTGCTACACTACTAGAAGCTCAAATTTGTTGCAGCAGTAGCGAACATAAGCAAAAAATTTTTTTTTCAGATCTTGTAGTTCTTTAACAGCATTTGATTTGCCACTGCATTGGATTGGATTGGATAAACTTTTATTTGGTCCTCCAAAACACAGATCACTGTGCTGCGGGCAGCTCCCTTGTGGGGACTGAGATGCCAAGCTCCTCAGCCGCCTCGGGGGCTTGGTGGACAGCCCAGAGCTGATCTGCCAAGGATGAGCTGCGGATTGCCGCCTCCCATCTGGCAGAGGTGATGTGCGATAAATGAGCGAATTTGCTGCACTGCCAGAGCATGTGTTCTAATGAAGCTATTTCCCCACAATGCGGACAAAGATTACTTGGATATAGGTCAGGGTACATGATGTGTAACATTTTCAAAGTAGGGTACATCCGCGTTTGCAAAAGCCTTAATGTAAGTGCTTGGGGCCGGGTTAGATTTTTGTGAGGTGGAGGGAAAATCCTTCTAGACAGGTAGAAATGTTTAGTGAGCTCGTTATATGACTGCATGGCTGCCTCTTTTACTGATCCTCCTTCATGTTGGACTCTTAGGTGCTCTGTCCACACCGGTCGCTCTCCCCAACTCCATGCAGTGCTCTGAAACATAGAGTGCGCCTGACGAGAACTTTTTTTTTTATAGGGAAGAGAAATGGCCAAGTCTGTTGAGGAGCCCAAAGTGTTTTCAGTCGAAGTCCCCCCCCCACTAGTTGTATCCTCCTGACGAAGCACCACTTCTGTCTTGGTAATGCAGAATGAATGGAAGCTTTACAGGAATTTCAGTGGGTCAGCAGTGTCCCATTCCTTACTCTGAAAAGGCAGCAGTCTTGCATCCCATTTTTGCTCTCGTCCCTTGAAGAAACGGCCTCTACTCCTGCCTGAATGATAGGAAACTTTCCTTTTTTTCGTGTGTAGCAAGTGCTCACACAAGCCAGTACAGCATCTTTTATCGCAAGGTATGCAGCCATCATACACTCAAATTATTTACAAAACTTGTCAGATTTCATTTTCGATCGTCGATCCAACAAAGCTTCATGGAGAGAACCCTCGATTCTGGCTCTTTTCAGGTCCTTTCTGTCTTGCTGACTCACGCGGAGTTTTCTATCTTGGAAGCTCTGGAACTTTTTCCTGAAAGTAAGAAAAATAAGAGCTATAACTAGGAACATGCCGCAGTACATAAGCAGCATCTAAAATACGGAACGCCTTCTCTAATGCTTTTCACAGTACAAGTAATTCATCAATACGTGTTATAGCTGTTTTCCACAGCGGTCTTACACTACTACATGCCACTACTACACGCAAGAAAGCCAACAGTTTGCAGTAGCTTTGTCCTTGTCATACATGCCACTGCTTAGTGTCACTGGAGTAACATGTGCTAAAAGAACTGATTTCATTTTGCTTTTGCAGCCTAGGCTGCGGAACATTTGAGAAACCGCTACCCTCTAAATTATATGTATGAAAAATGGTGAGCAGACGAAGTAAATGTAGCATCTCCTTGAAATGCAACGTTTCTGTGATAGGCAGGCTGGACTCGGCTGCAGTAGCCATGTTCGAGAAAAAGGCACTGCATTAGAATCCAAGACCGGGAAGTTAAGAATCGCATGTGAGTAACCCTTGTGCTGTACAGCACTATACTATCACTATCTCCAATTTCTATGGCACAGGTTTGGTTTGTTAATGACAACTCGTAAAATGATTAGCAGACATCAAGTCTTCACAGTTTCTGAAATGTGTTTTAAAAGGTGCATGATGCATGCACTTAACACTTACACATAATTTACTTCACATTCTCCCAAGGACCCTCTCTCCTCTTCGGGAACATCTTTTTCCTTTGATGTATCGGCTTTAGCCACAGCACGGACCTGTCAGTACACAACAGCAAATTATCTTAAATATTTGTTGCACGGACCTACGTTCAATGAAAGGCTTGCACGTTCCCTTTGAAAACTGAAGGAAAAAAAAAAGTCTTCATGATGGCTGCTCACCTTAATCATTTCATCGCTGCCTGCTGAACGGCAATTGGCTTTTATGTCTGTACCATCCACTACTGTGACGAAGCAGTTATTGCTGGCTTGAAGGGCTACTTTGCCCTAGAATAGCAAGTGCATCACTTGTCAGCGCAAGTTTTTCTCTACTGCAAACAACCACTGTTCGTAACGCACTCACATCTTGAAAAACTGGTTCCCACTGCTCAAGTGGGCCTATGGCATCTGACCGCCCCACAACTGTACCATCTGGCTGGACAGAAAGGTACTTCCCGTAGCCAGATTTCAGGGCTATCTTCGTGTCAGAGAGTTTGACAGCTGTTAATATTTCTTCTGGAACTGGGCCTTCACCTAGAAAAAGAAAAGAACAGGAGATAATTTCATTGGCGACGTTCTCTTCACAATTCACTGTTCTTTGCTGTCTATTTGCCGGCATTTCAAGAGCAAAATCACCCTCGTGGCTTTTCATTTTAAGAGTTGATAAAATTGCCATGTGATGACATGACCTAGTAGAAATAGGCTGCCAGTTCAAACTGCAGGGAGGCATACAGCATGCGACAAGGTGGGGGAAGCCTTGTACCAGCCATGTGTGTAAGGCAGAGTAGAACTTTTTTTTTATGACTGCACGTACCACATATACCGCACTAGAAGCGAAAGTTGGGTTAGTAGCCCTGTCAACTCTCACACGGTTTTTGTCTATATATTTTTGCACTGTTTTTGCTTCCCAACCACGCATACGCATGATATTATTTTCATCTGCACGCCTTTGCCGTCTACTGTTGAGAGCATTTCTCCGATGAATTCCATGAGAGTAATGCTTTCAGTAACAATTCTGTCGGAGCAATGCTCCCCACGGCAGCAGCTTCTGACTAGACGACATAGGCATCAATTTCGGCACTCGCTCTCGTGGCCTGTATACTTTAACTCACAGGTGTACATATGAACGGATCCATGCTGTCACTAACTAGGGTTTTGGAACAGTGCAACACAAAGCGTTGCCTTGTGCATGGGTCATACACCAACCTCTTGCGGGTTCCCGTTATGGTATTCTAAAACCCTAATGTTACGTCCAAGCCATCCGTTGCAACACATGCACTCTCATGGAACATTAGAATCTGAGCATTTCATCCAAGTTGAACAGAACATGTGGATAGGTGTTCCACATTTCACAGCCGAGTTGTTTCCGCCGAAATCTTGGGACACAAATATTGTGGCTTTAGCACGAGATAAAGTCAAGAATAATTTATACGATATAATCAAATGCACTTCGAACAACAGCACACAGACGTACGGGTAGTCTAAACGATGCGCCGCGCTCCAGTCTGGGCTGTATAGATAAGCAAACCTTACGTCACTGTCAGTTTTGTCTTGACGTCGCATACACGGAATGCAAAACGCCACGTTAATTACAGAAAATCTCGGTGGCTCATTAGAGAGAGTCGAGGAGCCGAATACCCAATTGAGAAATGAGCTTACCGAGTGGATGAGGACCACCGAGAACGAACAAGCCATCATCCCGCGACGACATGTAGCAGTACGGGCTGAACTCAATGGCTATAGGACCCGTGTACTCTTCGAACGCCTTCAGCTCCCACCAGCCTCCTGTGACGAAATATACGGCATATAGAACAGTTCGGTACGTACTTCAGGGTGTGCAGAAGAACTGTACCGTGGTTGACGGTGTCCTCACTTTCCATCCTTTCGTCGCCACCACTGGAACTCTGCTTGGACTTGTTTTTACTCTTGTGCTTCCTGCGAGATGCAGGGGATGTCAACGTGAAACTGTCACCGCAAGCACACAGTTCGCCATCCTCGCTTCCCGCATAAACATGTGTAACGTGGCAAAGCAGATTAACCTAAAACAACTTTCACTCAATGAACTGTGGCAACCCCAAGCATTGTTCACCCGACAACGGAGTCAAAAATCTATGAACCAATCGTAACCAATGCGATCGCGAAAGAAATATACTCACTTCGTTGCGCGGCCCTTTAGCACAAGCTTCCCGCGACGCACTAAGCTGTAGTCAGCCATATCTCGTTTAAAGTCGATGCTGTTGGACTCGTTCACGGGTAGCACTCAACTCGACATCAGCGTTGACTGAGTCCGAACAATTACGGCTCTAGAGCAAACCGATTTCGCTGTTTACGCACACAAGTCGACACAAAACAAAATGCTCGGCCGTGAACTTAATCGGTTAGGTTATTTCGCTGTCGCGTTGATGTTTTCCTTGCTGCCGATGCTGGTTTCTGTGTTTATCGTGAAAAAAAAGCGTAACTTTCGTATATAACATAAAACTTTAAATAAAATTGAGTTGTATTGTTTTAAGTAGTGAAATAAATAAAGTGACGCGTTATTTTTAACAAGCGTGTAAACATCATGACGTAGTGTCCGCCGGAAGTGTTTAACGTCAGGTGTTCAGCGTCAGCGGCGGCTTGCGTTTACCCGCTCGCTGCGCTGGCTCCCTATCGCTTTCATACGCTCCTTAATTTTTTTACGACACTGCTCGCGGGCGCAGTGGCAGTAGGCAGCCCTGCAATAGTGGCGCTCGTGTGGCAGGTTCGGCGCTGCTTTTGCCGGATGGTCGACGGAGCGTTTTTCTCCGGATACTTGCTCATATCGGCGGGAAAAAGACGGCGGCAGCGAGTGCTTCGAAACGCCGACGAGCTACGGTGTAACCTGCTAGCAAAAAAGTGATCGCACCTTGCACGGATATAGCGTGTCGACTTCGGCGATGTGTGCCTGCTCCCGTCGCTGCACGCAACGGCTGCTCATCGCCCGGGATCTCCGACGACAGGCGTGCTGTGTGGTGATTCTTACATCCGCGTGAAGTTTATCTTCAAATGACTGCAAGGACGACTCGTCGAAGACGCGGATGCACTCGCCTCGCTCTCTCTCGGAGTCGTCTCGGATATAACACTTTCGAGTTCACTTAAAAGCGCCTTGGCTGCGGTGCTTTCGGTGAGTTCTTCGGCGGCCAGTTTCTTGTCGCCCCTTTTTTGCTCCCTCTTTTTTCGCCTCTTGTTGACGGTAGTTCGTTGACGCCGTTTTACGTACACTTTCTATCGCAACAAACCTGTGCACGAGATCGGCCGCTGTTGTGCGAACCGAGAAGTGCCTCCTTTCAAGAAGCCGCTGTCTCAAGGGAACCCCGAGAGATCACGTTCCAAGTTTGCTTCCCCCCCCCCCCCCTTCCTACTCTTTTTTGCGCCAGGGTGCTTGTTGCGTAATAATCAGCGCGCCGGCTTAAAACTGCCGTCGCTATTGCGTTGGCGCAAACTTCGGATTTATGTCCCAAGTTTCGCGCTGCACTTGCGCTTGTAAAAACTTCGTGAAGTGATTTTTTTTTTTATTAGTGTACTCGGTTCGCCCAGTGAGGAAGCCTATAATAAAGTTCTCACCGTGGTGCTGTTTTTGAACAAAACACGCTTTTCTGTTGAGCTAGTTGCCGACGTCAGCGCTTTTCTTTTTCGCTTGCCAAGTTTTCACTGGCTGGGCAAGGCGGCAAGACCACTTAACTTAGCCGAGGAACGTTGTGGAATAATGACGTCGCTCATTATGCTCACACGCGCTGTAAGGCAACCGTGCCAATGAGTACCGAAGCATTTTAGATGGTTTCGGTAAGAGTTCCTACGGATACGGTAGATTTGATAGTAAAAGGTTAAAACAGTGCTAAACGTACCGTGCGGGTTGGTTGAAAAAAAAAAAAAATCTACTACTTTCGCGATGCGTCAACATATAGTTTGCTTTGCGGTGTCGCTTTTTTTTTTTTTGCCGGTTTCCGACTTATGATTGGATGTATTTCCAAAGCTCAGGCAAAATACAAAACAAATGCAGTCATGAAATAAAAAGGAGACAGTAAAAACGCTGACCTTCAAGTAAATTTATTCCACGTGAAAACTGGCACAACCGCAGGATAAAAAAAAAAAGTTTTTTTTTTTTTTTTGCCGCAACAGGGAATGTGGCACACGTGCGCTTCCCCTCAACAAATAAATTTTGAAGTAGATAAGCTGCTTCCTTTTGCGACAGCACGATAAAGACACTGCTTAAAGCAGTTCTCGTTTTCTTTTGTAATACAAACGGCCTGTGATAAACGAGGTGGAGTTTTTCGCTGTCCCCTTTTCTTTCAGTGTCTGCGTGTTTTCTTAGTTCGCCTAAGCGCTGGACATGCATCAAACTTCAGCATTTTAAGCGCTGTATAATACGCTTGGCTGTCACTCTCGCCGTTCTTGCGTGTGACAGAGGTTGCTCGTTAGATACCGACCTTGGCTGTGCGCTTAATCGGCGCAGTGGCGCGCTCTGGTCTGTGGCGCTGCGTGAACGGATCCGTTTGCTCGTATTGGGACACGCTCGCTGTGCAAGACTTCGACGCCGATTCTAGGGCGCATACCGGCGGCGGCTGGTGCGGGTCTGTGTGCCGCGTGGAAAAAGTTTCGCTTTGCGCGGTGTTGTGGCGGTAGGCTGCGGTGTTGTGAATAGCGACTGCTTCTGCAGTCGAACAACGGATTTTCACTATCGTCGGCGTCACTTTGTAGTCGGTGTGCCCGAGGACTTGAGTCGAAGGCGGAGTGACAGCGCGAGGATAACGTAGGAGATAAAAAAAAAGGTAGTCAGTAATGTAACTCTTGATTGCCACTCGAGCTCGGCAGTCAGATATCGCCGTGCAAAAGAGAATGACGTAGCGCGAAGAAACAATAGGTACTGGAAAGAGTGTAACTTGCAATTAGATTTGTTTGAAGAAAGTCAGATGCGCAGTTAAATTTTCGCAAAACAGTGAAGTATAAGTTGTAAGCATACTGTGGGCACCTGGCTGCACTGAAACAAAACAAAAAAAAAATCTTTGAATAGTTGCAATAGTCACGCTCTTTTTCTTTCGCGTTGCGTTATTACCATTTGCACAGGGAGAACCAACTAGCCGAACATGTCGGCGTCTCGCGTAATCGTATGGTGTTTTTCGGGACGTTAAACCACGTTAATTATCATTATTACTATTAGCCGAACATGTTGGCGATGTAAAAATGGGCTCTTTACGCAGCGCACGGACAAGCTTTTCTAACTTTTCCAAGGCACAATAAGTATTTGAAGATGATGCCAACCGTGAAATTAAAGTTTAGTGGCGCGCAGTGCAGACGAGGCCAGGTGTGATGCGACAAAGGTGGGCATGTGAACATCCATGCACAGCGTCGTGCGTGACCATGGCCGTCTTGCGTCCACGATTTGTTGACGTAGCCGCGCCGGCACTTTACGCTAATTTAGCTCGAGTCATACTTTAATATATTTTTCCCCCATCCGGTCATGACTGCGTTGCATGCAGGCGTTGCTTGATGCTCACAGTGATTTTTAAATTTAAAATAATTGAAATTAGAAGCCTGTTCTAAGGCCTAGCGATGTTTTGAGAATGCGAGATAAGCGCTAGCGAGATGACAGGCGGAACCGCATTGCGAGGGTTGTGAGTCATTGCGCAGAAATAGCAACGAGACACGTTCTTTATTGCCTCGTAAACCTCTTGTCGCCGTCTAGAGAAGCAATATTCAGGTCGTATTGCATTTTCTTTTTACGATTCGTTATATCGCATACTTCAATGGGAGGCACCCGGCCGACAATACAAAGTGATTATTTGTGCTTTTCAATCACTGCCGAAACGTATGTGGGACACAATAAACAGTGGGGCGAGAGGCGCTTTGTTCTATTGTTTAATTCTTGTATCCGAGCTTTGAACACGAATGCGTACAAGCTGGCCGAGTTTCTGTCGCTGGAGGCAAAGCGGAACTTTTACAAGATCTTTGCGCGATTCCACGGTGGCGGTTTCCGTTGCGTTTCGTTGCTTGTCCGGCCACGCCTCGCTTTTGCTCCATCCGTCCGCTAGGTTGTGGCGCGGCAGTGTTGTGTTCCCTCACACTCCTCACACTCTCCCCTTATGTTGCCAGATCTAATCTCTTTAAATATTCTTTTTTTTCCCGCACCATGGAGGAATGGAACCTAATACCTGTTGATCATCTGGACTCAACTGAATCAATACAGAATTACTTCTTCACTATTTCCTAATTATATTTTATTTAGAGTTGTTTTTACTTGTTACCCGATTTGTTTATGATATTCAATTGTGCTTTGTAGATGTATTTATGTTTTACCCTGCCCCTCCTGCATGGGCCACATGGCCTGCAGTATTTTGTGAATGAACGAATAACTTTACCGCGCGGCTATCTTTCAGGATACGTGAGTTGCTTTGGAATATCGTCATGTCTTAATGTTCCAATTTACTTTCACCATATTTCTGTTAATATACCCCTCGCTTACCCTCCTGTTCAGATGAACACGTGACAGCGCTTCACGTTCGCACGTGTATTTTAGCACGATTCTGTGGTCGCTGACGCACTGCTCAGGTTGCGAGTTTCGTGTTCACAATTCTCAGCTGCCACCTGTTATTCGGATCTTTGGTAGAGACGTGGCTGTGTAGGAAGGTTGCTAGACCATCCCCGTAAGATAACGTCGCAGGGGGATGACAGTCGTAGGACGCTGTACGTGTCGATATGTGCGTTTCGCCACATTGTCTCTCCTGCTTTAGATCGTGCGATTTCCGTGCTCGTCTTGCTTAAGTCCGTTACACCTTCAAAGTTGCAGAGCGGGTCATGGCGTGACCTTTTCTTTCTCTTATTTGGCGATCGTGCGAGGAAGCAATCAGCACGTACTTTCGAAGTGATCACGTGGCCACACGTTTACGTCGGCAACATAATCGTATTGTGTCGCGACCGACACGCGAGGGCTATTTGGGGGGCGAAACTCCTTATGGTCTAGGGCAGTCCATCCCTCCGACGTACCCAACACAGCATATTTACAGGGGGACGGACGCTTCGCCCCACTCATCTTCATTCACTCTGTGGATATGCTGCGACTTTTTTTTTTTAGTATTCCGATTTCTCGTTGCTACGCTTCGCTGTAAAGCGTTTTATTGTTTGTTTTCTCACAGAGGGTGCGCTCAGTATTTCCCATCGTTCGAGGCATAAGCGCGTGTAAAACGAACGGAGCTGCAGAAGTGGGCTTCCCCGCACAATGCCTATCAGTGCGGAGAACTCGGATTTACAGGCGCCTGCTGCATACGTTCAGACCACACCGTAGTTCAGAAGCGTTAGAAACCTCGGAGGCTTCGAATGGGCTTGCTAATATTTTTTCCCCCTTCTAAAATACATTTTGTTAGCGCACGAGAGTTGTGACGGATTCGTAAACATCCGTGCTTATTGAAACGTCTGAGCAGCTGTAATGTTATCCCCCGTTCCTTTGAATACGCAGAGTGGGAAGTTAGTAACGTCACACGATGTGATAATACAATTAGTGATTCGCTGGCTTCGCTATGTATGACGCAGTGTATTTATCTACGATATCACTTCTTTCCTGTATGTGTTGTCCGGTGACTGCATTTTGCGCGTCAATCGTTTCACAGCGCATTCGACGAGCGTGACATTCTGTGCAATGTTGTACTTGATGGTTGTGATCTTTACGTGTTCAACTGAATACTCAAGGGGAAAAGAAGAAAATGGTAGCGTAAAATTTTGTAATTCCTTCATTATAAAAAGCAGTTCTAGCGAAACAACTTGGTGGAACAGTGGTTATGGCGCTCGGCTGCTGACCCGCAGATGGTCGCGGGTTCGATTCCGGCCGTGGCGGGTCGCATTTCGATGGGGGCGAAATGGTACAGACCCGTGCATACTGGGCGATGTCATTGCATGTCAAAAAATATACGAAATGGCCTAAATTTCTGTAGCCCTACACTACGGCATCTCGTAGTCATGTCGTTAATTGATCTCATGTCGAAGGAAGGAAGGAAAATGGGAGAAAAACAACGGCAAGGAGGTTAACTAGCCTTTAGGCAGCCGGTTTGCTACCCTGCGCATGGGAGGGGGATGGGGGAGATGAAAGATAGGGAGCGTAGAGGGAAGAGAGATAAACACAGCAGATTCGGCAGCACACGCGCGCACACTCTGTCATTGTCCACTCTTGTCTTTCGCGGTGGTGTGTGACATTGCTTTCAAAAATGGCCAGCACATTCTCTTGGACGCCAGCATAAGTTGCTGGCCTGCTAGAGATACCGGTTGCCATGTTATATCTGTAACCTTAGGCTGACGAGGACACGTTTTTGCGGCAGAGAACAGCTTTATGAAAACAAACCTCAATCCGGGTCCACTAACACGTTGTTGCACGTTTGGCCACGTAAGTCAAGCAAGCAAGCTACACGTGCGCACGTGCACGTAATCAGCAAGGTGTAGTTGACTGTCCTTGACAGCGCGACGCAACAAGCTGCACCGAATCTGCCGCCGGCAAACGCCGTTGTGCTCTGCCGAGACGCTCGTCGTTTCACTCGTGTTGGACAACGGAGATTAGCTGCGGCTCAGAAAGCGAGCACGTGGCGACATATTGGCGGGCTATAGTGCTCGTGTGCGCTCTGTCGGAAACACCAGAAGGCCGACACGATATGGCTGCTTGTTGTCGCGGTATTCGTCATTCATCGTAGGCGAGCGCCTGTGTTAATCATGGTGCGCGTAACTATAGCAGTTCTGACTCGACTCGCTGAAGTCGAATTGACGAAAGTCGATCTTATAAGTACTCTGCGGTGTGTGTGTGGATCCACGATAGAGTGTACTAGAAGTGTTCTAGTACACTGTATCCACGATATGCTATGGAGGTATGCACGTGATGTATCCGCGAGGGGCGCTGGTGCGGCAGTTGCCATGTTCTGTAAAGGGCTTCACCCTATTGTTCAGGATGATGGCGCAGAGTTTTTCAAAGCACTGGGGTTTAGGGAACGGGAGGTCAAAATAGACTTTAAGCGGGTAGACTTAACTATAAGTAGGTTATCTGATTGGTGGCTAAAGTCAAGGCACGAGTGAAAATTAAACACTTCACTGCAAAGTACAAATCCTCAAACTCACTTTTTAAGGAAAAAAAATAAATCTAGTTTTTGGTTCATTAAGTATTACGGCTTGGTGGCGCTAGCCACCGCCCGATCTAAAGGGTACAGCCAAATCCATCCATCCATCCATCCATCTCTGTGGTCTCGCGCGCGAGCGTCATCGTCGTACCACACAACCGAAGTTTTTTTGCCAGCACGTGTTACGTTGATATATTTCTAAGAAAACGAGTTAGTGAGCTTGCAGCGCCGCCAAATATCGTGCTGTCACGTGCCGGATCGCTGACGGACCGTGGCTGTTGGGGCGAATTCACTGGCTCCGCCTGGCGGGAAAAGCGAATACCTCCTGTATTCTGCCAAAGAAGCTGACTCACTGCGAAATATCGCGAAGCTGTTGGTTGACTATGATAAAACGTCGCATGTAGCTGTTAGTGAGCTCATCTAAAGCTGTGGAAAAGCGTGCAAGCAGACTTTTCTGGTTCGAATGACCGATTCGATGCTCGGTCTGCTGAAAGGTTGATTATCGGGCAACAAATCGTGTATATATTTGTGGGCGCCAGAGATTACAGCAGTTAACGTCTCTCGTTTGTCACTGATAACACACGTCGTGTGTTGCAAACACACGTTGTCACGGTAAACTCGAATCATGTGCATGCACTCCAGTGTACATACCTTTTGGCACGTGGTACCGCAGTTGTCAGTTAGGCGCGTCGCGTATCTTTACTGGCCGAATTCCGTCCATCCCCCCCCCCCCCCCGCCGTTCACTGCAACGTGTTCTGCCATGTCGTGTCAAGAGGCGATTGGGCGACTTGGTGCGTCATATTCGCGTATTGCTGTAGCGCAACTCAATTTTGAGCACGGAGAAAAGGGAAACAAGCAGTGAGGTAATAAGGATCGTTGATGATTGATTTGATGATTGATATGTGGGGTTTAACGTCCCAAAACCACTATATGATTACGAGAGACGCCGTAGTGGAGGGCTCCGGAAATTTCTATACCACCTGGGGTTCCTTAACGTGCGCCCAAATCTGAGCACACGGGCCTACAACGTTTCCGCCTCCATCGGAAATGCAGCCGCCGCAGCCGGGATTCGAACCCGCGTTCTTCGGGTCAGCAGACGAGTACCTTAGCCACTAGACCACCGCGGCGGGGCGAGGGAATAAGGATCACTTTGTGGTATATACTCATACGGAGTTCCATGAATACCGTGTTATATTCCTGGAATGACGAAAGCATATACTTTCAGCGGAGTGCCCTGTCTTTCTGTGTATGGCGGAATTGTGTCTATACAGCCTCGAACTTGAACTGGTATAGCGGATTACGGGGAAGAAGAAACGGCCGAGCAGACCTACACAAGAGGACAGAGCGCTATCCTCTTGTGTCGGTCTCTCGCTATCCTCTTGTGTCGCTATCCTCTTGGACAGAGCGCTATCTTCTTGTGTCGGACATAGCGCTCTGTCCTCTTGTGTCGGTCTGCTCGGCCGTTTCTTCTTCCCCGTAATGCGCTATACCAGTTAAAGTACGACGAACCAACTCGCCCAATCTTCAACACTCTTATATAGCCTGGTCGCTCTGTTCTCGCTATCCTCTTGTGTTGCTATCCTCTTGGACAGAGCGCTATCTTCTTGTGTCGGACATAGCGCTCTGTCCTCTTGTGTCGGTCTGCTCGGCCGTTTCTTCTTCCCCGTAATGCGCTATACCAGTTAAAGTACGACGAACCAACTCGCCCAATCTTCAACACTCTTATATAGGCTCGTCGCTCTGTCACGTGCAGGGCCGGCGGCGGCGACATGGCCACCGCCGAGGATTCTAGCATGGCGTCGCTGTCGCTGGCCGCCGAGCGGGTGGCGCCCCGCAGGCGGCGGCTGGGTCGCTGGCTCCGCGAGCTGCCCTGGCGGTGCTTCTCGCGGACCGCGAGCAAGGAGGGCGGCAGCCCGGGCGCCGAGCCCAACCGGCGGCTGGTGCCCAACCACACGGTGCCCGAACACACTCCGGGCGCGCAGCACCCGAACCGCGGGTTCGCCGACAACGCGGTGCGCACCACCAAGTACACGCTGCTCTCGTTCGTGCCGCGCAACCTGTTCGAACAGTTCCACCGGTTCGCCAACCTCTACTTCCTGGGCATCGTGCTGCTCAACTGGGTGCCGCAGATCAACGCGTTCGGCAAGGAGGTTGCCATGATTCCCGTGCTGTTCGTGCTCGGCGTGACCGCCATCAAGGACGCCTTCGAGGACCACCGCCGATACGTGTCCGACAGGCGCGTCAACAACTCCACCTGCCGCGTCTACAACAAGTGAGTCACTGGCCGCACGTACTGGTTGCCTGCTGACGAGCGTTGGCGGTTGGCGGCGCTTGATGCGTTACTTTTCAAGCTAAGCCCCGTATCGTCTGCGACAACGTTAACGTTCATTTAATGTCTTGCTATACATATATTTTTATACTGACAACAGTGCAAACAAAGGACAAGGGATAGGAAGAACTCGGACGAGCGCTGAACCTGCAACTGAAGTTTATTTGCAAAACGGAGCAGAATGTAAAGCTATGTATTGTTCACGAGCTATGTATTGTTTCAGAATATATCATTGTTCACGTGTCTTTTTTTTCTGTATATTCTGCTTTTCCTGTCCCTTGTCCTTCGTAACGATGTTGTCAGTACAATGGACGCCAACTTGCCTAACGATTCGCTCTCTAGATATATACGTTTAGTTTGAATTACTGTTTCGTATACACACGTGACCGCGAGCAACTGTCTCTGATGAACGTGTTCTTTTGGCCCATTTTGATGCGCTGGTTCGCCCGGGCGTATAGTCATTTGGAAGAAGGTTCGCTGGATCACATTGAAGAGTGATTGTATACCATCGCGCGTCAAACATTTTGGGTGGTGCCACTGCACTCTGTCCAGCTCAAAGATCTTAGCGACTGAAACGTTGCTTACGAAATGATAGAAATGCACTGTCTGCAGGCACGCGCTGGATTGTGCCTGTGGTTTGGTGTTATTTGGGAATGGTTATCGGGGATTACTTGTAGTTGCAATGCCGTTTCGTGAACGTAGTGTTTGATGACGCTCGGCCGATCGCTTGTGAGGTGGTTGCACCATAACTTCGACAGTGTGTGTACTTTTGTTTAGTGTATTAATGATTTTCATAGTAGTTGAGCACGTCAGGTGTCAAAGGTGCGACTGCGTAAAGGCGCCTGCCAGAATTGGCGCCCCCTTTTTGTATGATCAAGGAAGACACTCCGCCCACCCCCTTCCGCACGCCTGTGTCCACAAACGAACGAAATTTCCGCACGTCGACGTCTTGACGGGTAACCGCGAGCTGCGGTTCTGGAGTCAAAGAACTCGTGGTGTCGGCGGACGTCCGGCTCACGCTGCTGCGCGGTTTTTCGATGTCATGCGCTAACCCTAAATCGCGCACAACACACCGCAACGTATTGCCACTCTTCCCAACCAGGCCGAACTCCGCCTTCCCCACACACGCAACCCCCACAACTGCCAGTCCCAATGATGATGACGACGCCGTCATGTAGTGCCCTCTCTCGGCCAAGTCCCGATGATGATGACGCCGTCACGTAGCGCCCTCTCTCGGCCACCCTCACATCGAATTTCATGGCTTCGCCTTTGAAGGTCACCGCGAGGCCTGTTGTATCAACTGACCTTACACCCCCATGATCCCGACGGGGGGTCGTTTTCTCGTCACCCCTCGTGGATGCGGTCCCGCCGCGGAGTTGGCGAAAGCCGCTGCACGACTAGAACTTGGGTGTACCGTTTGTGCTACACAACTTCTTCACCTATGGTACATTTCTTGCAGGTGCCCTTCGGCTACACACTCGCCCAGTGTTTGCTTGCAGCGCATGTTTGCATCCTTTGTCAGGATCAGTGCGCAGCGCAATGTGTGTGTCACCTTTTCATCCTTATTCTTGTGTCAGGTAGTACATACAAACGACATTCCTGCGAAACGGATTTTCAATGTAGATATAACGTAGTGCGATTTGGGAATCGGCAGTTTCAAATCTAGGGAGGGTTAGAAATAAATGCTTGCTAATGAAGATTCAATAAGACAGAAGGATAAACGTAGCAGCAATGAAATTTCAGGAGCTTTTCACCCGTCGACTCTTACGTTTCTGTCGCTGTAGATGCGTCGCTCATTAGGCAAAATTTAGACCCATTTTTAGGGGCGAAGCTCCATACGCCGTGGGTCGTTCCCTCCTCTGTATTAGTAGTAGTAGTAGTATGTAGCCACCACTAGTTTGAATTCATCTATGGATGGCGTTGTGTGTATATGTCCTTGGGAGTGATATAACTAGATGGCTTTAGTGGTTTTCACAGCATACCCATGGAGTGAATGATGAGTGGGGCGAAGCGTCCGTCCGTCCGTTCCAAGGTGGCAGACAGATAAACAGACGGACGGGCGGATGATTCACGGTTTACCGATAAAACACTCCGACGCTTTGCCCCCACTCATCGTCATTCACTCCGTGGATATGCTGCGATATTTTTCTTCGTTGTTTTTTTTTCTTCTTCTTGCACGTTGAAAGGCAATGTTCGGGAACACGACGAAACGACGCTTGCTTCGTAATTGTTTCTAATTAAGTTTTCCAATTTTCGCACGCCGTGCTGCTGCTGCGGCGAAACCTAGACGGCAAAAACTACAAAAACGCTATTAAAAGAGAGAGAGAGAGAGAGATAGGGCTGTTGCAGCCGCTGGAAGCCGCATCGGGCAGCGCTGGCGCCGCTTCGACAGGGATTTTTACTTAATAAAATGTTTTCTCCCCTCTCTCTCTCTCTCTGTCCACGATATCGCTATTATTTCCCGTTGTCTAGTCGACTACCTGGCTGGAGCGCAAAGGACACCACGGGCACCTTCTCGTTCACCATCACCCAACTGCTACATGTTGTCGCACCATCAGAAGTACTCTAGCACAAACCATAGCCTGGCAAAAGGTTATGTTGTACTGGGCGGGCGGAAAGAGATTCGGGCGAATACGACTGCGTATGTAGGGCTCTGTTAGGTCGACCGCGTCGTGTGACAGGGGGCGCTGTCGGGAGCTGCAGCCGGACGACTGCGTTGCGTGCGGTACCGTGTGCGTGACGTAGTTTTGAGCGAAAGCCGCCGTCCCATTGTGCACTTGGACAGCTTTCGCGCTCGGCGACGGAACGGCAAGCGGAAGTTGTTTCCCAGACGAAACGACGTCACTCGCTCGTGTCACTCGTTGGGAGAGGGGAAAGAGAGAAAGAAATTGAGGGAGAGAAAAAACCGCTGTTCGCCGTGACGTGAACGCGTCCTTCTTTCTCCGACAGACGGGCACTTTACTTGTCCGTGCGCACGCTATACAGCCGGTCTGCATTGTGCGTGGCTGCTGCCGCCGCCGCTGTCGTTTGAGCGATTATTCCTCGTTCCCACTGCTCCCTCTTGCATCACTCTTCTTCCACCGGCAGTTTTCGGTCGCTGCCGTGTTCCTCCGACGATTAGCTTTTGCGGTCGCTCTTGCTTAATCTCCCTTCACGTGGCAGAAGGACTTGTTCCTGGGCTATAGTTGGTGCCGGATCAAATTCATTATGTAGCGCAACAACATACGACGAGACGGACATAATGAACGAACACATCAGCTAGCGCTGTTGTCGAATTAACTAACTTGAAATTGCTGGAAAGTTTCGAAAACATCAGGCTGCCCCGCCGCGGTGGTCTAGTGGCTAAGGTGCTCGGCTGCTGACCCGCAGGGCGCGGGTTCGAATCCCGTCTGCGGCGGCTGCATTTCCGATGGAGGCGGAAATGTTGTAGGCCCGTGTGCTCAGATTTGGGTGCACGTTAAAGAACCCCAGGTGGTCGAAATTTCCGGAGCCCTCCACTACGGTGTCTCTCATAATGATATGGTGGTTTTGGGACGTTAAACCCCACATATCATCATCATCATCAGCTAGCGCTTTTGTTGTTGCGCACTTTTCTTGTTAGTAGTGGTTATAGTAGCGCTTGCGGTGTGTCGTTCTTTGTGTCCGTCTTGTCGTTTGTTGCGCTGCATTACGAATTCGCCCTCCACTTGTTTGCGCCGTCTTGTTTTAACAATTCCTTTGTTCTTTTCTTTTGTTTTTTTTTTGTGCTAAACGGACGAAAAACACCAAATCGGAGTCATTCGCGTGATTTCACTGTTCGTGCAACAGTGTTGATCGAGGGGAGTGAAGCAAGTTTATTCAGTGGTTCACAATATACGCGAGTGAATTCAACGTCACCTGGCTATAGGCCCGTTCAAGGATGGTCAGTTTAAAAATCTGACCACCCACGCGCTCCGGAAACCCTCTGCCAGAATTTGAGAGGTCAAGACCTGGGCCTCAAATTTTCTCCATGAAATGTCGTCTGTCATGAGTTGATCTTACAGTGAAGCTGCTTTAGTGTACGCTGCACCGTCTTGTGTTTTGTTATTATTATTATTATTATTATTATATTTGAAGTAGTAGTAGTAGTAGTAGTAGTAGTAGTAGTAGTAGTAGTAGTAAATTTCACTTAGCTGACGTGCCCAAAAGGGCGAGTAACGAATTAAGATGAACTAAACTATGCGATGATGATGATGATGATGATGACGACGATGATGATGATGATGATTGACATGTGTCAACGCGCGTATTTCAAATCTAGCGGCACATCAGCGGCACCGCGTGATCTCGCCAGCCAATCAGATACGCTCGCGCGCATGCAACTTCGTCTTCCGGTGGTGCATGGTCGCAGACTTGCAGGTGTCTTCCATTATTATTACTGTACCCTCTGTTGTTTGTCCGCGTTGTCTACGCTCACAGTTTCAATGAAATCGCTTCGCTCTTGCCTTTTTAAGTAGCAATACCGTATACCGCGCCAATTGTTCCCCCTTCCTTTGCGTTCTCTGTAGCGGGCGCGCCGGATGGATGGATGGATGGTTATGGCTGTACCCTTTAGATCGGGCGGTGGCTAGCGCCACCAAGCCGTAATGCTTAATGAACCAAAAACTAGATTTATTTTTTTCCCTTTAAATAGTGAGGTTGAGGATTCGTACTTTGCACTGAAGGGTTTCATTTCACTCGTGCCTTGACTTTAGCCACCAATCAGATAACCTCCTTCTAGTTAATTCTACCCGCTTAAAGTCTACTTTGCTCTCCCGGTCCCTAAACCCCGGTGCTTTGAAGAACTCTGCGCCACCACCCTGAACTATAGGGTGAAGCCCTTTACAGAACATTATCAAGTGTTCGGCAGTTTCTTCTTCCTCTCCACACGCACTGCATACTGTGTCTACCCCTTCGTATTTGGCCCGATATGTCTTGGTTCGCAGTACTCCCGTCCTGGCCTCAAACAGTAGAGAACTACCCCGAGTATTATCATAGATCCTTTCCTTGGCAATTTCCTGCTTAAAGGTTCGATAGGTCTCTAGTGCGGACTTCTTAATCATGCCCATTCTCCACATCTCAGTCTCCTTCACTTTCTTCGTAACCGATAGATCTTTTTGGTTTGGCCACCTGCTGTTTTCTAAGTATTTACCCGTCAAATTCCTGGTTCGCTTCCTCCATTTTGTATCGACATTCTTCATGTACAAGTAGCCGAAAACCTTCCTAGCCCAACGCTCCTCCCCCATTTCTCTCAATCGCTTCTCAAATTTTATCTTGCTGCTAGCTTCCCTGCCCTCAAATGATGTTTATCCCATATCCGCACCGCGAGAAATAACGCCCCCTGTCGGGCCTCGAGTCTTGTAAATGATGGGGCTGCTGCTGCTGCCTCGCTGTTTTCGTGCGGGCGGAGTATTAGGCCAACTTCTTTTCGCTATATACTCCTCCGCCTTCGCGTCGACCTTCGAGGTTCCTCTCACGCGTTTTTCGCTCAACGCTTGCGTTATTTTTGTCTCGGAAGTTGCGTTCGCTTAACGGTCATACTATCGTCTGAACCTCCCCTTCCCTTCCACGCAGCATCGCGTGTACTTTTAGGGCTTCGTGTTTACTTGGCCGGAAACGGGAAATAATTTCAAATCCAAATTCGGACATGCGATCGTAATACGTAGCGAGCCTATATTTTTTTTTTTTTGCTCTTATGTCATCTTCGGCTGTAGATGTGTCGCTCATTAGGCAAGATTTTGACCCATTTTTAGGGGCGAAGCTCCATACGCCTCGGGTCGTTCCCTCCTCTGTAGTAGTAGTAGTAGTAGTAGTAGTAGTAGTAGTAGTAGTAGTATGTAGCCACCACTAGTTTGAGTTCATCTATAGATGGCGTTGTGTGTGTATGTCCTTGGGAGTGATATAACTAGACGGCTTTAGTGGTTTTCACAGCATACCCATGGAGTGAATGATGAGTGGGGCGAAGCGTCTGTCCGTGCGTCCGTCCGTTCCAAGGTACGTCATCTTCGGCGTCGGTGTTGTCGGTCGCGCGTGGCCGGTCACCCGCGTGAACAAGAGTGGCGCTCGGTATCACTTGCAACGAGGACGTACGTCGAACCAACCCTATAGGCTGAAACATTGCGCATGTGACTTCAACTTGGCGTTCATATGCGCAGCTAAATGATGTTTCTTCATTTTGTATCGTCCGCAAGTGAGATCACGTTTATTTCAGGCTAGCGGAATGATAGTGGATGCAATGTGTGAGAAGGCAAGCGGGTTAGGGGGAGGCAGAAGATTAGGTGGGCAGATGAGGTTAAGAAGTTTGCGGGTATAAAATGGCAGCAGCAAGCACAGGACTGGGTTAACTGGCGGAACATGGGAGAGGCCTTTGTCCTGCAGTGGGCGTAGTCAGGCTGATGATGATGATGATGATGATGATGATGATGATGATGATGATGTGTGGTGTTCCCGATGTCGCGCGCTCCCGTGCTGCTATAGTCGTAGCGTGACTGTTACGTTTGTCCGTTCGCTGCCTCACGAGGTATTCATTACGTACGATCATCGTGATCTCTCTCTCTATGCAACAAAGAAACGGCGTAAATCGTTAAAAGCTTAAGGTATGGGTGGCAGTTTGGGCTAGTTGGTATTTCGTGGCGATCGTTATAAGCGCGAGAACAGAACGACGACACAGAGACAAGAAGGACACGTGTCCTTCTTGTCTCTTTTGTCGTCGTTCTGTTCTCATCGCGCTTATAACTGTCGCCTTAAGGTGGGATTACGTGGTGGTTGTTTTGTAAGCATGGCTGTGAAAAGTTATACGGACGAGAGGTGAAGAAATAATGTTTAGGTAAACGCCATCCGATGACGTGTAATCTGATATGCCCAGTTCTGTGGCACGCTATTTCAGCACCCGATGTAGTAATATGCGTGCAGAACAAAAAAAAAAAAACGAAAAAAAAACAACGTGACGATACGGGTGGGGCCAACATATCTTCGTATAATCAACTGGCCCCCAAAATTAGCCCCGCTCGGCTAACGTGGGCCAATACGTCGTCGGAAGCCAGTCCCGCGCGCGGCTTGGCGGCTTTTTTGACAGTCTTTTTGACAGAGGCTGTCTCCGCGTGTCTGCTGCTGTTTCTCGGTCGCGACGTGTATACACTCAGCGTTTTCGCGAGGGGAGTCTCGTTCCTCTGGCAGCAGTGCATGCGCACACCTTTCCGCGTTCTTAGGCGTTCGCCCTTGAAGACACTTGGCACGGCCCCTCCTTCGCGTTATCTTCGTTTTTACCGTCTTCCAAGCAGAGAAGCCCACCCATGCATGCAGATCGGCAAAAAAAAAACCAAAAACAAAAAAAAAACGCTGCTGCTCGGGAAGAGAAGCGCGGATCCCATGGTGACAGTGTACTTAAAAACGGTTTTAGCGCGTCAGCGTTTTTGTGGCTCTTTACTGCGTTCCGAATAACCGCGCGCGTTTGCGTCCGTCCGAGAACGAGGCCCAGTGTGTTGAGCTACCGTATGTTCGCGCAGGCAAGCAGCACCGATTAACGCCAGCTTGAGTGATGACTAACGACTGGCTTTGCGTGATTGTGATTAATATCGTCTGGAGTTGCCTATAATGTCGCATTGTACCATGCTATATATATATATATATATATATATATATATATATATATATATATATATATATATATATATATATATATAATTAATCAAAATAGAATTTATTCGCACTACACTCTAAAAAAATATCGAGTAAAAAGGGTGTCCCACAACAATAATCGTCATCAGGCTTGCGTGCGCTTCCTTTCTTGAAAACTCGGCGCTGGCCACTTTCCTATCGAGAATGCAATGTAACCCTGATAGTGGGCATGTCGATCGTCACCGGAATGTACCGGTCGCGGGGCGATAGCGCAAGGATGAAACGCAATATAAATGACGATTATTGTTGTGGGACAAAAAGACATTCTTTTTACTCGCTTTTTTTTAGAGCCTAGTAGTAATGTTCTGCTTAAGGTGCCACTTACAGCCTGCACACTAGAACACGTTATATAGATATATATATAACGGTTATATAGATAGCACTGTAAGCGGCGCCCCATTTAGTGCATATGGCTTAAGATCTTCCTCTTTGCCGTACTTAAAGCCAACACGGTCTTATTTCGATCGTGACGAATGCGTAGACGTTTGAAACGAAGGGCTGTGCGATTGACACTGCTGACGACATTGTCACTGCCGTATTCAAAGCTATCGACGTCGACTCAAACCCCGACGAATGCGCGAACATTTCGTCGGGTCGTCAACGGGGGCGTATACCGCTCTTGACGAGTAGAGTATGGTGTAGTGTTGCCATTTCTTTCTTAAACGACATTTGCAAATTACGCTTGTGCGTCGTCCGACACTCTCCCTGTAGGAAGTTTCAGCCTCGCTTTTCCTCCTCCTCCTCCTCCTCCTCCTCCTCCTCCTCCTCCTTCTTCTTCTTCTTCTTCTTCTTCTTCTTGTTGTTGTTCTTCTTCTTCTTCTTCTTCTTGTTCTTCTTCTTTGTTGTTGTCTTGTTCTTGTTCTTCATGTTCTTGTTCGTGTTCTTTGTTGTTGTCTTGTTCTTGTTCTTCATGTTCTTGTTCGTGTTCTTTGTTGTTGTCTTGTTCTTGTTCGTGTTCTTCTTCTTGTTCTTCTTGTTGTTCTTGTTGTTCTTGTTGTTCTTGTTCTTCTTGTTGTTCTTCTTGTTCTTCTTGTACTTCTTCTTGTTCTTGTTGTTCTTCTTGTTCTTCTTCTTGTACTTCTTCTTGTTCTTCTTCTTGATCTTCTTCTTCTTTTAAGTGCCGTGGGGGCGCCGTTCGCGCAGCGGCCGTGTCGTGACCCAGAACGGGAAGATAAATGCACAAACAGAGCCAGAGCAGGAAGGAAGCCGAGTCGCGCGCGGTGAAAGGGAACGCGCTGCGGCGTCTTGACGTGTTTATTATGCTGGCTGAGCATTTTGTACACTCTGCTGCGCGCAGTCTGCACGAGTTCTCGTTTAAGAAGTTGCTGCGTCTTTTTGAGGGAGGGTTCAGGAATTTGTCGCTTCCTTGTCTCGTTTGTTTGTTTGTTTCTTCCTTGGTGTTGGTCGTTGGTGTACGGAAGGTTCTACATAGGATGGGAAAGGGGGGAGAGCCGTTAGTGCAGTGTGCCCCCCTCCCCGCCCCTCTCTGTGTGTCGAGTGCGAAATAATGAAAAAAAAAAAAGCTCCGCAATGGATGCGAAAATGAAGCGACGACGCGTTTCTCGCGAAGGCCTGCAGTTGGATCCCCTGATTTTTGGGGGCAAAGGTGCGAAGTAAACAGCTCTTTGAAGGGAAAAAAATCAGGTGTCCACCACTAGTCGCCAATAATTATTGTCAAAGAACATGCGTTGTCGTAACCGTGCTTATAGTAATTAAAAAATGTGAAAAGGTCGCATTTAGTATATATATGCATAGATGACTAACAAACAACGCCCCGCCGCGGTGGTCTAGTGGCTAAGGTACTCGACTGCTGACCCGCAGGGCGCGGGTTCGTATCCCGGCTGCGGCGGCTGCATTTCCGATGGAGGCGGAAATGTTGTAGGCCCGTGTGCTCAGATTTGGGCGCACGTTAAAGAACCCCAGGTGGTCTAAATTTCCGGAGCCCTCCACTACGGCGTCTCTCATAATCATATAGTGGTTTTGGGACGTTAAACCCCACATATCAATCAGTAACAAACAACGCGCCTATGGCCTTGTTTGTGTCTCGCCGCATTTCACGCTCGTTTACGGAGAAAACTGGGTTGCCTAGCTGCTCTGCAGCAGCAGCAGCAGCAGCGATAAGGAGGCAGAAATGTGGGAAGGAAATCAAGGTTTAATTGAAAGACGGAATAAGAGACTGTCCAAATACGTGCTCGCCAGGAGAAAGGGAAGCATCCCGCTCGCATTGCGTTTGTTATCATAATGCGCCGAGGTTTAGTGCACGCATCTGCGCGTGTACACATAGAGTTTCTTAATATACACTAGAGGGAACTCTGGCGCTAGTGTCTATGGGAGCTGCAACACACGGCGCTTCAACGAGCATGGGAATGATGGGTAGTACACAGATTTGTCTAAACTTCGTACTTCTGGCCTACTTCTGTCCTACTTCTGGCTCCGTGTGTGTTCGTGTGGCTTGAAGTTTTTTTTTCACGAAAACATAAATTAGCAAATATTCACCGTTTGCGCTTCACAACCTTATTCTTTTAAGCTTACCATTTTCGAATCGAGTCGCTATAGTTCAAAAGGGTTCGTTCTTTCTTTCTTTCAAAACAAAACCGTAACCAGCAATAAACGAAGCCGCAAGTATACGATTCGCCGCCCGCAAGTACGAAGACTATAGGCCAATGCGTGTACTACCCATCATTCCCATGGTCGCTGCACGATCGCAGCGCCAGAGAGTGCCCTATAGTTAATTTTAGGAAACTCTATGCGTGTACAGTCGACACGCTCTCCGAGACGGCGGCAGCCATTGTGGCTGCGCGCGTACCCCCAAAGAATCCCTCCCGAGCGTATGGATCTGGAGCAACGTTTATAAATAGATATATATCTATAAACGTTGATCTGGAGCGCAGGCTTGGGTGCGTCCGGTTCCGAGACGTCGCACCACGTCTCGGCTCGTCGCTCTCGCGCCTCTGGAGATGTGAAAGGGAAACTCGCAAAGCTGCGTCATCCCGCCTCCTCGGGAGGACTTTGACCTTCTATAGCTTTTTGCCGGGTCGCACACCAAACACTTCCTGGCACGGGCGAGCGTAGTAGTCGAGGATGTACGGTACCAAGGAGGCCCTTGAATAAATCTTGCAAATATTACTTTAAACTCCTTGTACAGTACACGAGCAAGCTGTATAGGGAAGGCGTGGTGATGACCCGAAACTATACGTTTGGTCGCGTCATGTGCAGGCGCTCGACTTACTGCAAAATGTCGTTAGCCTACCGCCACTGATTCAGTCGATAAGATCAATCGCTCAATTTAATATTAACATGGGGATTTACAGTGAGCATATGCAGAACGGAGTTTTCAAGGGTGTACTACTCGAAGTTTAGGCATCTTATGATTAGTCGATAACATCAAGCTTCCCCAAAATGCGTTGGCGTCCGTGAATTATACCTCTGAACGAATGGTGATGTACTGAAGGGCTACTTCTACGTAAACGCTGCATTCCTGACGTATTTTAGGTGTATGGGCTGACATCGCTGTACGTCTACCGTGTTGTGTAAGTGCGTTTCGTGTGAATTACGGCAAAAGCGAGTGTGTACGTCGTGTTCTTCGCCTTACATGTGTGGTCATTCGAACATCTTCGATTAACACTGCGTATACTAGTACGGACGTACACACACCGTAGGAATCGCCGTGCTGGAAATACTTCGGAAGCAGTCGGGGAAGGGATGAAGGAGTTACTCCATAAGCACTCTCATTCATTCACTCACTCACCCACTCAATCAATCAATCAATCAATCAATCAATCAATCAAACAAGCAAGAATCAAGCAATCAATCATGTTACAGTCTCCCACGGGATATTCGTAATCTTGCAGAAGTGACCGTAGAAAATTGTTTTCCATGCCGCATACTTGGCGTATAGGAAGAAGCTTCCGTAATGATTTCCCCCGGGGATTTGCTCGCTGGCATCGTGCGGATGTCTTCGTTCCTGCCCAGCCATGTCACGTGCTCATAGGTTGTCCGAATGAGCGACGCTCCCGTTTTGGAGCGTTTCGTCTGTCGTTTCGTTTCGTTTCCTTGCTTTTTTTTTCTTTTTTTTTAAGTTGCGAACACCGTTACGCTCCGGTCGAAGCGCAAGACGCCCTCGCTTGAACAGCTGCCAGCAGCGCCCCCGCTGCGAGCCAAAGACAACAACACCACGGCGGGGGCCTGCCGAGGCGCGAAATATGCTCGTCCCGGGGCCGCTAAGCTTGACGCCTTTCTCCTCCTCCTCCTCCGCCGTTCGGCCACCAAGATGACGACAGCCGCGCCACTTGTCGACGCCTCCCGTCAGTCACCCGCTGCGCCCCCAAGTGTCAGCTTGTTGCACATTTCTGTAACACCGCGACAGCGCCTGCCGCCGATGAGGGGGAGGGGGGGAGGGGGGAGGGGGAGGGTTGTACTTGCACGCGTAACGATCGCACTAATCACAAGACGCCACGAAGAAAAAAAGAAGATAAAAAAAGCGATGGCAAAACAAAAGATTCTGTCAGCGCTACATGAATTCATTCAGGCAACCGGAAGAGTACGCTGCTAGTGGTACTGCCAGATATATCCAATTCCTTCTCCCCCTTCCTCGTTCTTGTTAATTTGTTTTATATATATTCTGGTTTATCGCATTCTTCTGCAATTTTTTTCACGTTTTTTTTTTCAAAGGAACATTATTATTGTTCCTATCTAATTTCTCTTTATTATTTTTAGCAAGCGTTGTAAAAAAAATGATCTATTATGAGGTACAGTGTGGCCAATCTCCCATGTGGGTATGAGCCAACATCTCCTAGGAGACAAGACAAGACAAAATATTGTAGATCACTCAAAAGACCTTATAGATTGAACGACGACGGTTTCGATCCCAGCCATCGTAGTGGCGTTCCAAAGGAGAAGACGTGCTATAGAATGCGTGCGCTGTACACTGTCAGTGCAACGCTATACACGGATAGACAACCGACTTTTACTCGACGCTCGCGGGATCGAATCCCGGCTACGGCTGCCGCATTTTCGACGGAGGCGGAAATAAGTGAGTTGCGCGCGTGCTTATAGATTTAGGCGCGCGTTAAAGAAATCCCGTTGGTCCGAATTCCCGGACTTACACAGGCTACATGTATTCTACCCCACAGCATACAGAGATATACGTCCGCGGTGTGGGGCCACACCAACTCTGTTTCACATCACGTGGGAGAGTACGCATCACAATGAAGAACACCACAACATGAACAACACAGAGGAACAATGGGAGGCACTGCTGTCCAGCTCGGCCATTGTTGATCAGCGCTGGCTGGTCCAACGGGTAGAGATGTTGACTAGGGCCAGTGGAGCCCTGGAATAGGGGCCCGGCCATTTGGAATGCTCCGCGTTATGCGCAAATAAAGTTTTTTTTCTCTCTCTCCACTCAGGTGTCTTTCATAATCATGCAGTTGTTGTTTTTTTCGAAGAGGGGGGGGGGGGGGCGTTAAACTCCGAAATTTTTTGACGAATTTTTGTGGTACCTGTTTTCTTTCTTTTTTTTTTTGAGCAACCCGAAATTTGATTGCGGTCAAAGTGTCTCATCACGCGGAAAACGCCGGGAAACATTTATAATTCGAAATTGCTCCGTCTGCGGCGACCATGAATTCGAATACACACACAACATATATGCTGCAAACAGGGGGAGGTCAGCGCGACCGACGACAGTGGTTCGAGCTCGTGCTTTGGCGGTGTGCCGCGCATGCTTCGCGGCTCGACGCATGTCCTGCAGTTGCTGCGAAGGCAGCCTCGCTTCCCCAGCGTCATCTCCTTTTACTTCGTAAGTAGCACTGTGTAAAGCGGGTAATGAATAATGTGCATGCTCTAATTTTGAACACTAATTATAAGGTGCGCATAAAATCATCCTACTGTATACGTACAGCCAACTTTATGCTGCACCATCAAGTCTCTCTCGTCTCTATGCTCTCTCTATATCACTGGGTGTTTGTGTGTTACTTTTGAACTCAATAAAAAAAATTACATGTGGCTTAGCTCGGTTGTGCCACGACATATATATATAATTATAAACTTCGAGAATAGTGCAGTATAGGAAACAAAACAATAAAATATTTATTTAATCCTAACAGTTTCGGCTGGTGGACCCGCCTTCTTCGGAGGATGTAAGTCCTCCGAAGAAGGCGGGTCCACCAGCCGAAACTGTTAGGATTAAATAAATATTTTATTGTTTTGTTTCCTATACTGCACTATTCTCGAAGTTTATAATTATATATATATATATATTATATATATAGCGTGAGCTGCAGACGGACGGATGGACAGACTAGCGGGTGAGCTCACGCAGGCGCTAAACTTCCCACTGAAATTTACTGAAACACACGAAAAATATATAGCTAACCAAACGCGCGCGCAGCTTCACGACCACAAAACCACGTGACTGCTGTTGAGCTGAAGCCAATCACCTTGGGGCGTCGTCGTCGTCTTGTGGTGCTCAGGCGCGTGGTTACCTATATATATATTTTCCATGTGTTTCTTCAATAAATTTCTGTTGGAAGTTTAACGCTTGCGTGTAGGTAGGCTTCTCTCGTTTCTCGTTCCTGAAGTTGGCGCTACTTAACAGTTCGATAGAGTACCAACTAGCCCAAGCAAACACTTCGCCTATAGCTCACCCGAGTCAAGAGCCAGCCCCCTGACACGTCGCTCGGAGTTTCCAAGTGACGTCACAGTGACGTCACTTGGACGTCCAAGTGACGTCCAAATGACGTCACTGCTCCTCGCGCATGCGCACTGCAGCGCGACTCTCGATAAGCCACGCGAAGGTGCCGAACCGCGGCCAGTGTACAGCTTACGCTACGTCATGTTTCACCGAAATCGCGAGAAGTGTGCTTGCATCTGCCACCGTGTAATTCACGGTGCTTTCACTTCCACCCCTATCTAATCACACCTTGAGGCCAGTCTGTCAGTCCCTATGAACGGCGCCTGATCGTCGAAATTTCGCGAGCCCTCCACTATACGGCGTTCCTCGTGATCGTATCCTCAACTTAAAACCCCGCTTGTTATTGGTATTGAGATTGAACGAGGACAGTGTTGATGTCTGTGTACATTAGTCAACCTTAGAGATGGATTTGTCATTTTAATCCGACAATGCACAGCTCACAGGTGCTCATAAAGTATGCGAGTGAATACTATATAGTTCAAGTCACGGCACTTTGTGGGACGCGCTGTTAGATTCCGCTACCTTTAGGTATCGTCCCATGTTTTGTGAGAAGTCTCACCTTATACAGCTACGGAACTGAGCGCATGCGTGGCTCGGGAAGGGACTGTCACCCATGGACACCGAAGGCACCACTCTTGCCGAGAGAAGAAACTTGTTAAACAATAAAAGGTGACTAAAAGTAAGTGAGAGAGAGAGAGAGATGGAATACGTCGAACGGATGGTGACGGCACTTGGAAGCTTCTGTGCCAACTCGCCGGAGATTTGCATCAAGATGCACGAGGTATTGAGTCATCGTAGCTAAAATACGAGAAATCAGATCCGACACCAGATTTCACAGTGCATGTCAACCTGTGTTTATGTAGAACATTCCAGACTGGTACTTGGACCTTGTTACTCTTCAAAGAACGAACCTCTGATTTCGAAAGTAACGGCTGTCAAGTTCGCAGACTGATTCTTGGTAGTATGAATTAGTCCGGCGCTTCCTATGCATTGAGTGGTCACGATAAATAAAAGGCAAAAACAAAAGCGCCCAGGATGAGGACACAGAAGGGGCCTGTGGCAGTGTCTCAAGCCTCTTCTCTGTTATGGTTTTGTGTGCTTTTTCTTTCAAACACGTCTTACCGAAAGGTCCACACAGAGACCTTAGCTGAGTAGTCTCCCTCACATTCCTCCCGTGTTTTCGCAACGTGTAAGTTATAAGTGCTCTGATAGATGATGATCGTTCTCGGCTCATACTTCGTAGTCGGCAATAGTATAACATATGGTTGATATGGCCGGTTCAGCTTGTACATCTCTAAGCGATTGTGTGTGCCTACGATATCGTTGATACAGTGGGGGGGCTTTGCAATTATGCAAGCAGGAACGGCTTGAAATACATTGCCATTATCAGCGCTTGTCATCCTTTCCAGGAAACACTTTCTGATCGGGAGCCCGCGACTCTTAAAGCTGCATTGCGTGCACGCATTGCTGCGATACGCGACACGCTGCTGCCGGTACTCGCAATAATATCTCCTTTCACTTCCTCCCATCTCCAGTTCGTTCGCTCAGTCTGCATTGTCTTCTTGAAACGGTGTTTTTTTTTCTATCTTGCTCTGCCATTGTTCTGCAGCTCGTCGTTTTACGGTGCTATTGTCGGACTATCAGATTGTGTCAATGTTGCTGATTAACACAGACACGTGCAAGAGAAGGGAGGGCCAGGGAAAGGAGGGGGGGATAATCATCTAAAGGGGGCGCCAAATCTGCACCATTCATTTACCCAAGTTCGGCCTTTGCCGTCTGATTCGTCCCGCGAGGCTATGCCCCAGCAGGTCCTGGAAGATAAGTGCGGCCGGGGATGTTGCATTCCAAGAACGTTGTACCTTTATCCCCAGAAATCTGTGGACCTTGCGAAACAGGCCCTTGCAAGAAGGACGTAATCGCTTCATTTTCAGTTTTGCCTCCGTTACGAAGTTTGCTTTCTTTCAGGCTTGCCCATCGCGAGAATAGTGAGTGAGGGAGCTGCTGTGATCATTCTTCTCCCCTCCCCCCAAATGGATAACGTTGCACACACCTATGATAAGTGTGTGGTTTGGGGGAAGGGAGGTGTGATTGGGTACAAGTAGACGACTCTCGCTATTATTGGTTAAGAATAAAAGATAGCCGAGTTAGTTGGTACGTATTCATTCTAAAGAGACAGGCGTTTGGTGTCCCGACTTCCTCCTTGTGTGCGTGTTTGCACGCCCTGTGTGTTTAGAATGAACAAGCATCGGATTCTTCGCAAACTCAAATGAAAGCTTCGCCTAAACTGATTAGCAAAGTAAATCGCATCCACCATAAAATTAAAAACAAATTATTACTAATAATTCTCGTTCAGCCCTTTCGCGGACTCTGCGGGAAGGCAGGCAGTTGACCGACCTCGCGGTATCTGTAGGCAACTGCAGTGGTCCGCAAGCATTCCCCTGGCCCTCGATTCTCTCTCTCTCTCGAAAAGGGCAGAACGGCGCGCCCTTCGCGGCGGAAGGAGTGCACGGCGAAAGTCTCCGGCGCGCGCGCCACGTCGCGCTCACGTGGCGTCGATCGGCGTAGGAAAGCCGGTTATAAGCGGGGCCGGGCAGCGCAGATAAGCGAGAGCGATCATGTGACGCGGCGACGACGACGTCTACGGCAGAACGAGCCCGCTGCCGCTGTGTAGCCAGGTGCATGGCATGCGCCCGCCGGCGTAAGCACTTCGTATACGACGACACCGCACGTTATTACTACAGCGCCATATGCCGGTGTAACGGTTTCCTTTCTAGTTTCGCGGGCCGTGTCTGTGTAAAGCCCCTAGATCTAGGGGCTTTATGTCTGTGAGCTTAGTGGCGCCCCCTGGCGTGTAGCAAGGACGGGGCGGGCGTTCACTGGCTCCCTCGTCGTGGCTTCGCTTAGCCGTGCCGGCCGTTGCGAAATGATGCGATGCGACGCACGCAGCTCTGTACCACATCGCATGCGGGTGGCCCCGTTGTAGATGCGGGCTCACACCGCTGCACCGCGTCACTTGCTGGCACATTTGCCCCTCGATATGCTCGTCCCCATAGCCATTTGGAATCGCTGCGCCAGCTCGATCGAGCCGCGCGGATGTGTTGGTGCCCCCCCCCCCCCCCCCCACTCGGACCGGGTGACTTGGGCGCGCAGGAGAACGGGAGGCGCGACCATCTTTTCGGCGGTGGGGGCGTTCTCATTCGTAGTGAGGGGACTGCAGTTGAAGCGTCCGCGCCGCTTTGCGTCTGCATGAATAGTATAGAGTTCGCCAATTCCTCCTTCCGGCGTGTTCATCGCGAGTCAGCTTCGAAACGCGGCGGCTGTCTGTCGTGACCTGCTTTTCGCCAACTATAGCGTGGCTGTCGCGAACCGTCCGTTATGTACAGTCGCCGCCAATGTGAGTTGCAACACGTTGTCCGTACGTAGAGTGGCACGAACACTGCAAAGCGGACTCTACATAGAGAATATTACTGGAGTAAAACACCGTTTCAAGTGCTGCTATCCTCTACTAAATCGATTCGACGTTTGCTGGTGTCACCGCTCAGGCTTGGAGCCCCGTCGCCTATGACCACTGTGTTGCAACTACCGCGGCGATACGCGCTATAGTAGAGGAAATGGGTTGGCGCGTGTTACTATAGAGCCAGCAATGTGTCAGCGCGTGATATATTACGCTTTTGGTGCACATATCGGATTGTATTGTTTCTTCTTCAAGTGGGCTTCACCTTTTTTTTTCTGGTACGTTCCTTGTTACCTGCAAACACTTCCAACTTCCACATCTGTGTCATTATCAATAACTGCTGAATTGAGTTGGCAGGCTATTACGGCGAGCGTATATACTCGTGAACTTACGCAAGGGTAGGATAGGAATTTGTAATCTTTTTACTGCACTCCTAAAAGCACTATCAATCTGTTGTGAGCTCCTATATATCGCATACGCAGATGGGCGGACTACAGCGAATGGGAACGTTCGATTTTGATTATTACAGTCTATATTCAGAACTATCGTTCTATGATGAAACAGTTACGGCATTGGCTCAGAGCATTGCACAGGAGGAGCGTGTCGTCGGGCGAGCTGCAGATTTCGAAATTGCACCTTTCGCTACATTCGACGTTTCACCGGTAGCAAGTTTGAGCGTTGTCTTTCATGTATGAATGTTGATGACCCTGTATTTGCGTTCACCGAAGCGACCTCACTCCATGGGCTTATGCAACGGATTGGAACAGTTTACCGTCTTTATTTCATTTTATTATACTGTCAGCCCTATTTGGGCTATAACAGGGGTGGAAAAAAAACCAATATACATACAGAAAAATAGGTACTCCTTATACAACTTCTATTATACATGACAATGAATGACAAGAAATAGCCAAAGCACTCTGCTCTTGAGGACATAGAATAAGCAAAATATAAACTCTACGTCTTTATACACGACATCCTTTAGGCCCTTCAAGAAAGAAGGTACACATTCCGATAAGACAGTGGAATTCGGCAGCCTGTTCCACTCACCGATCGCCCGCGGAAAGAAACTGAACTTAAAACAATCGTTGTGTGATCTGGGAGGGGGGATGTACGTGTTATGCCGGTGCCTTGACGTTTCCCCAGTTTTTCGTTGTTGAAACGAAAGAAAGGAATCGTGGGGGCGAGCGTCATCATTGAGTTTATTTTATTGTCGCGTATTTTCTCGTGTCCGCGCTGCCTCATTCGATTGCGTCGGCAGTGCTTGTACGTATATACCCGCCGGTTTTCTGGGAACGGCAGGTTTTGCGAATAGAGGGGACTTCTTGTGGAGTCAGTGCGTCGCGACAAATGCGGAATCGTAATGAGGCGTCCGCTTCATCGACAGCTCGGCGTTCGCCGCATGGATTTAGTCAGCGGCCGTGCCTTTTCAGAACTACTCTCGACCACTGGCTGCGTGCTTTAAGTCACCACAGAGTACTGCAACCCCCCTTTCTCTCTCTACACACACACGCGCGCGCGCACACATACACATATACAGGATGATATTGCGGATGCGTCATGATAAAACACGGAGGGCGTGTACTCTTGTAAAACTTCCGGCATGATGACAGTGTTATATGAACAAAAAAAAAAACTCCCAAGCATTTCCCGGAGGGTGAACATGGTTAAGTGCGAATGCACGGGGTGATGCTATGAAGGGTACTTATTAATTCGCACTATTATATTTATTAATCACACTATGGTGCCTTTATGGTGTAATGGTTCCTGGGAATCGCAATTTGATCACACGGGGGAGTTTACGTTAACTCAGTGGCGAATGCCAACGGATTTTAACTTAACTCCCCCTCACGACCCGCTCTCGACGGGAGACTGAGAGAGAAGGCGGGCGCGCGAGAGAGAGGGGTGCGCGCACAGCTGCAGCGAGCGAGGAGAGCGGAGGAGCGAGCGAAGGGGGATGTCAGCGTAGCATCCGTGGCTTATTCGGTAGAGCGTCGCGCTGCGGCCCGCCAAGTCCTCTTTCTTTTAAAGATAGAGAGAAGACTGCGGACGCCGCCGACGGCGGTGGATGGTTTGGGGCCGCTTATAAAGTGTATTCACACTTCAAAAAATCAAGGCTAACAGACAATTCTATAGGGCAGGCTGCGCAGAGCTTTTCGTGGGTAATCGCACTTGCGTAGTCATGCGATGCGCATGCGTCACACGCTAACCAGTAATCAGGTCAGTGATGGGGCCACTATTTTCCGAAATTCTACAGGATGCGTACACCTCGAAGATCACTTAAGCTGATCTCGCGAAGATTCGAGCGTGCTTCGCTTGCGTTGTGATTTGGGGAGTACGATGTGCCGTTATAAAGCACTTGTATATAGTGCGCCTGTGCGTGAGCACATCTCTAAAAGCGTGACACGTGCAGGCAGGCGTCATGCCCTGTCTTCTTCATAGTGTCTGTTCCGATATTCTGTTTCTTTTGCTTCTTTTCGTCGTGACGCCGTGTAATCTTCTGAATAGTTGGATCGGCCAGCCCTAGCCTCCCTCATATAGCATGCTCGCTCAAATTGCACGCCGTTTTATTCGATTTTGTGAATTACAGTTTGATAACGGGGTTCGCAATTATATCGCGTATTATTAAGAGCGTTTCTGCATTCCTCGAAGCATGTACTTTTACCCATTTTTTTTCCTCCCATACGGCTTTTATTATATAGGGAACTATAGACCCGCTTTAACTTCTGGCTCGGGTCCGTTCCTTCAGTATTCACATCGTTAATCGCGGCTCCGTTTTTCCGTTCATCGATGAGACACGTAGAATGCTGTGGGCCCCTGTTGCTTTTGGGTCTTCTATTACGGGGACGGCGCCATGACGATTTTGTCCATGGGTGCAGCTACAGCGCTCGGGGGCGTTTCATTTTACGTGAGGCGCATAGGCTGTGCAATGTAGGGTTGGTATACACATGTCTTTTTTTTCTTATTGTTCATTATGACAATTAACGTCAATAAGTAAGGTATAGAGAAGAGCCGAAGAGCACTGTTCATTCAAAGCTTGAGAACGGCAAGGCTACACCAAGATGTGGCGACGGCGATACCCATCCGTTAAAAAAAAAAAGACGTTTATATTTTCAGTTTCTCAAGGTGACAGTGCACAAGAGCTAGAGACAAAAGGAAATATAATAAATTAAAAAAAATATTATAATAATGAATACGGACAGGTGTATTCGTATAACTGTTGGGCCGTATTGAGTGAGCCAGCCCACCGCGGCGTGTTTCGTCGCTTTCTGCATAGTTCTCCCTTTCCCTTTACCGTCGGCGGTGGCTGAAAAGTTTTCCCGCTGGCTGCGTGGAAATTAAGCTATAGCGCAGCCGCCGCCGCCGGTATATAACGGTTACAAGGCCGGCGCAGCGGCGCATGATCTGACGCATGATTAGCTGATCCGCACTGTGGCGCACCTGCTATCGCGGCCTGCGGGCAACGTGGAGGATGGTGGTGAATACGGGAGCAGAAAGACATTCTGAGAAAGAGAGAAAAAAGGCCAGGAAAGCCGTTTTGTGCGTAATGTCGACGTGTACTATATACGAGAAGTTGGTTATAGGTGCGTGTGTGTATGCGTGTGTGGGGCGAAGGGCTATATATCCAAGGTTGCGGCATTGGCTCAGTGCCTCTTTGAATCTTGGCGCCCCCCCTTTTTTTTCTTTCTCTCTCGCTCTTTTCGTGGTTCATTTCTTTTTCCTTTGTCTCGAAGCTTTGTTTCCCTCGTCTTTTTTTATCTTAAGCCACGTCTTGCCCAAGTGTCGCAGCTCGTTAGGCGCCTTGACGCCCTATCATTGCTTTCTCGGTTATCCTTCCTTTTTAGCTGTTGGTTTGTGTAATACGCCTTGTTATGAAGCTGTGCGGGGAGTGTGTGCAGGGAATGCCGGCGAAATGTCGTGTGAGTGTGTGGATAAGTTTCGCGAGGGCGTAGTTTTGTGCATGCGCTTTGATGTGCACAACTTCTGACCAAGAAGTAGGATTGAAAGAGGAAGGACAGGGAGGTTAGCCAGTTTTGGAGGGGGCACCCGGGTTTTGAACCAACTTCTGACCAAATTCAACGTGTCACTACAGTGAAGGCCATCGATATCTATGGCCATATTACACGACTGCAGTTACATCGTCACGGGGCATAAATCGGCGCGTTACATGCTGCATCGACATTTTACTGCATGTCTGTTTGAGTGATTGAGTTGTCTATACCGCGTTTTTCGTAAGATAGAGGCGTCCAAGCAGCGCAATATAGTAATGGGCATTGAATTAACGTCATTGATTTTCTATCGGTTTGTTTTTTTACGGTTCCGCAGTATGGTTCGCAGACTCGTCCAAGAGTCTGTGAAAACTCATTGAAACCGTGCTTCGCATCACGCATTGTCTTGCAGCACGTTCACGTGTTCATTTATTTCTGTCGCTATGCTGCTGGCTGTATAGCTTTTAAAGCTGAATGTCTGACCTTGGGAATGTAGCGCGCATGTGAGGGCGATGCGGGAGCAGCAGCAGCTTGCGTGGGGCGGGGTCCTGTTATGCAAATGAGGTTTCTTTCTATATATATAAGTACGACTCGCCTCAACGGCTGCATGCGTTACGACATCAGGGTGGCCTACTTACAGTGTGTCGTTCTATGCCGGCGAGTTGTCGCGGGAGGTAGGAATGTTCGGTATAGAACGAAAGGGAATGCACAGGGGCCAGTACATTCTCTGCGGGAAGCAGTCGCAGCCAAGATGGCGAAACAGCTAGCGAGCAACAACAACGACAACAAAAAAATTGATATATTTGCGCCATCGCCAATTGAAAGAGGACAAAGGAGAGGGCAGAACAAAGTCGGCCACGGTGGAGCAGTGGTGATGGCGCTCTGCTGCTGATTCGCAGATGGTCGCGGGTTCGATTCCGGACGTGGCGGTTGCATTTCGACGGAATGGAAATGATAAGAGGACCGTGTACTGTGTGTTGTCAGGGCACGTTAAAGCACACTCCAAATGGTCGAAATTTCCGGAGCCCTCCACCGCGTCGAGCATAATGTCGTGGTTTTGGGACCTGAAACCCCAGACATTATTGTTGTAGGGCAGAATTGACAAAGGCGCTGACTTCAATTAAAAGTAAGCTTCGTTACCGAAACTACCATTCTGCCAAGCGGCTATACAGGAGCGCAGTCGGCACGCCTTTATCGCTTTGAGTTGTGCGCCGCGTTTTTGTAAGGAATACGGATCCAATCGGCGCATTACAAATGCGCATTGAATAAACGTCATTGAGTGTTTTTTTTTCGGTTTGTTTCTTTCGTGATGGCTTGTGGCAATATTACGACAGGCCGATAGCTTAGTAGCCACACGTTTGGGACAAACCGAAGACGTGTATTGTTGTCCGATCTCGCGACAAGCGATGCACGGTTCGCACCTACAAAACTCATTTGTTCTCAAGTCTTGCGTACCTGTCGGCGTTTTGAGACTTTTCATCTCAAGCTACACAAGAGGGTATACACATAAGGGGCAGGTGTACGTAAGTGTAGGTATAGGTGCGTGACCGCCTTCTTATATAGGCCCCAATTGCCATTTTTTGTCAAACAAACATTTTAGTTTCGGTGCGACAAGTCTTCGCGCCTGAGGCTTTCGTAACGCGGCCCAGCTCTCTTAAATCCCTTTCGTACGCAGGGCACACGGCATCTGCTTACTTTTGCGCCTCGCTTCCATTTCTATAGAGCTCTCATTTTTGGTTCGTGCAGAGCGGTGTATATCGCTTTGCGCGTCGACGTGGCCAGAACGACTCGCGCGATAAGAGTGGCTGCGTCGCTTTCTTGCTATACTTTTTTCTCTCTTTCTTATTACTTTAGGCCAGTGTGGCGGCGGCCTCCGCAGTGACCGGAATGTCAATGCTCTGTCTCTCCTTGAAATCCAATCGGCCGCCAGAAATGGAGAGAGCTTCTCGAAAGAGGTCGGCCGGAAACTTACGCGGTGTGAGAGGGACTCCGCACTCGCGCCACTTTGTACACGCTTTCTCTTTTACTCTTTCTCTCTCTTCATCTCTTTTTAGGGGCGAAGCTCCTTAGGGCGTGGGCTGTGCGTCCCCTGTATGTAGCCACCTCTAGTTTAGTTCTTGCAGTGTTCACTAGATGGCGGTACCGTCTCCTGTATGTAGCCACCTCTCGTTTAGTTCTTGTAGTGTTTACTAGATGGTGGTACTTGTAGCTGATGATGAAAAGATGCAAGATGTTATAAAACTAGAAAGCGGTACTTGTAGTTGATGAAAGACGCGAGATCTTATAAAATAGGAATGATGTCACATATGGCGCGTGTCATTGGTTGAAGGCAATCGTTCGATTTAGTGCGGCGACGTACGCTAGGGGGAGCGATGTAATAAAATCGAGTGGGCGAAATGTACAGAGGATTCATGGTTTACCAGGTTTACCTCCGGAGCTTCGCCCACTCATCATCATTCACTTGGTGGATATGGCGGCACTTTTTGTCTCCTTGTTTTAGGAAGGAGAACCAGCGTGTCAGCAGGGAAAGGTGGTGGCGCGATCGCGTATTGGGAGAGTAATAGCGAACGAGAGATACAGAATATCAGCCGCATGTATTCACTTTCTTCGTTACGCATCCTTGTCTGTCAGCTGTCTTTTAGGTGCGTATTTCGCGGCCGAGCACGAGGTCCCTGCCATGGTTTTCGATCCTCGCCTGATGAGGCGGCAGCAGCCTCACACAGTGGAGTGGAAGCTCTCTCTGTGTCCTCTTGATTCCGTCGCTGTGTGTGATGATTCTCCTTATCCTTATTTATCCTTATTCCATCCTTATTCGTTGCTGGCTCCCAAATGTGGAGCGTTAATATAGAGAGAGGTTAAGTGAAAGGCAGGAGGGTCAACCAAAAGAAAAAAACTTTCCGGTTCTGTATACATACAGTACGTCTCAATGAAACAAAATGGACGAGCATGCACTGAAAACACATTCTAAGCAAGCCCCGCCGCGGTGGTCTAGTGGCTAAGGTACTCGGCTGCTGACCCGCAGGGCGCGGGTTCGAATCCCGGCTGCGGCCGCTGCATTTCCGATGGAGGCGGAAATGTTGTAGGCCCGTGTGCTCAGATTTGGCTGCACGTTAAAGAACCCCAGGTGGTCTGAATTTCCGGAGCCCTCCACTACGGCGTCTCTCATAATCATATAGTGGTTTTGGGACGTTAAACCCCACACATCATCATCATCAACACATTCTAAGCAAGTTTATGGAAATAGGTGTTCGAAGCCGCATTCGAATGTATTCCGCCGAACGCTATCAACGATTATTGACGTAATAAAAATTCTGTCTCTCCTCTCCCTCTCACAGTAGTTTTTCATCGTGTAGCCCGCGAGTCTTCAGTAGGTGATGTTTTGTACGCAGTAGTCACTCCGCAAATATCGCCAGTAATTGCTCGCTCTTGAATACAGTAATAGCTTTTTGATGAGCACTCCAGAACAGCCCAGCAGGCGTTTCAAAAATCTGCTGTTTCGCTGCCACGCTGACGCGCTGAAATCGCCGTGTTGCCTTCTTTTACCACGAGTTGTGAAGCGGCGCTTACGGTATACACGTTCTATTGTGCGAGCAATTATATAGTGTGGCTGACCGATTCACCTGTACGCCTTTTTTTTTAAATAGACAATTTCTTTTATGTCTATAACTATACAGTGTTGCCACCGCCTCTTACATATAAGGAACGAAGCCTCGGTAATTCTCGTTTTTATTTTCTTTGTATAACGGTTCCACATTTGAAGGGCTTGCTCTGCCCGGTCGTAATTTCTATTCACACTCTCTCCTCGTAGAATATTTGCGGTGTTGGTGTTACTATGCAATCGACGCGTCTGACAGCAATAAGGAGCGAATTGATGTTGGCGCTTTCCTAAAAAAAAAAAACGTATATATAACGTGTCTTTAGCGCCTGTGATAGCGACTCGAGAGTGTTTGCCAATTTCACTTAAGTAGCGAAATAATCGCGAGACGCACAGGAAAAAAGCCATGGAGCTCGCTCGTGAAATTGCGCGTATAGATATGTGTGCGGATGCGGAGATCGTTCGTATGCAGAACGACCTTTCGTTTTTTGCTCACGTTTGCTCGCTGCTCGTGACCCGACGACCGCGGTCAAAATGACGACAGCGCAGTAAGTATAGCACGTGCACAGTTCAACACACTCAGTGATGGACGCGACGGCGTTAGTATAGCGGCCAAGTTGCGGAGAAATAAGCGTGGATAAAAACGCTTGGGGAGTGTCTTTCGTGGTTTAGTGACCGCTGAGGTAGAGAGAGAGGAAATTTTCATCGAGGTGGGGTGCACGTGACCGTCTAGGTTGCTAGCATGCACCTGCTGCGCGTGCTGCGGCGTGCATATTTAATTATTGACTAATACGCAGTCTTTCGTTAGAGCTTGCCTCGTTCGCACCGTTGGTCTTTCGTGAGGACTGTGTTTGAAGGTAACATCGCACGCTCGTTGACCGCAGTGGACCGTTTTTCTGTAATAATAATAATCGTGGTTCTACGTCCTAGAACCATGATATCATTATGATAGACATTATGAGAGATTGCAACTGTGGCCATAACAGCGGTTATAACATTTTTGGAAGCAACTGGACTATATGCGCGGCTGTAAAATTTGTCTGAGCTAGAAAGAATTCTACATACTCACCTCTTTATCTCACCATCGTCATCCACTAGTCTTTCTTCTTCCCTTTCCCTTCCCCCAGTGTAGAGTAGCAGAGCAAGCTATCGCTCAGGCCGACTTCTCTGCCTTTCTGTAAATAAACCTATTTCTCTCTCTCTTTATCCTCAGATTTCGGCCATTTGGGGTTAAATGTGGCCGACGCAGCCGGGATTCGTACCCGCGACCTATACGGGTCAGCAGTTCAGCACCCTAACTATTATAACAACCACTGCGTGTGGTGAGAGAAGGTGTTAGAAATTTTGCCAAGTTGTTACATCTGTGAAAACCCGTGAGTGCAATGCATTCGCGTGGCACCCTGCAGGGGATGACGTTACGGATCCCCCGAAACGCCTCACGAAAGAACGGGCTTTGCTAGTGATTGCCGGTTGAGGTTCGGAGTGGGAGCCAGAGCTGACAAAACACAAAAACTTGTATACTTAATCCAGAGAGTTACAATCATTTAATAAAAATGCGCACTTGATTCGCTATATCACTGTAAATGTTGGATCGGCTTTTAACTAATCCTGGGAAAAATACTCGAGTGCACATACAAGCTCATGCATCGGAGAATAATAATAACACACATGACAACTGTTCTTTCGTATTCATCAGGCTTGTTCAGAGTCCGGCCACCTTTTGAAAACGGAGTCGTAGTCCAGGCCTCTCTTTGTCCATGCCAGCGACAAGATTTACCTTTGATTTCTCTGTATTTGCTTCAGTCACTCGATCAGTCCAGTCAGCGTCGTTGCGGATGCAGTCCTGAGGCCGCACAGGACAAGCGAAATTGTCTGCTGAAGCAGGTGCATGCCGATGTATATAACGAGATATAGAGTTACTGTATATGCTACCTTTCTACCTAAAGGTAGCATATACAGTAGTCTATAACGAGATAGAAACACGAGCGCCCTCTCTCACGCTGTCAGGCTTGTTTGTGTACGCGCTCTCTTCGATTGCAACCAATCACGCCAATCGCTTGCGATCGCTCTGTTTGATTTCCATACTTCGTTTCGTTGCGTTTCATTTCACTGTTAAGGGGAAGACTTTATAGATGGCTCATCAAACGCGAAAATTGACCGACGGTTCCGCATGATTGATCAAAATAATAATAATAATAATAATAATAATAATAATAATAATAATAATAATAATAATCGCGTGATGACGTCATCGTTTGACGTGGAAGGTCGTCGAAATTCGGGAGCTCATCACGGAGTCACTGTAACATTGTCATGACGTGCCGTCACGGGACGACGTCGCCGCTTGGCCGAAGGTGGGCCAATCACGGAGGCAATGCTAAACCAGGGGTGAAAGCGCGATAAGTGCAGAAAGCCTTCGGAAGGGTTGCTATAGGGAGGACCAATATGTATACACTAAGAAGAAAAAAAAAGAAATGGGCCGTCTTAATCGAGTGCATCAAAGGGAGATCTCTGTGTTTTACCTGCAGTGCCCCTGCATGGGTGACAAACAGCTACCGTCACCTTTTCGGCATATACAAACGCGACGTATATAGTATACACTGCTATCCTTTTCGTCTTGATTATATAGGTGCACTACCGTCGTCGGGCAGGCAGGCGCCCACTTGTTTCCTCTCGGATATTGGCGGGACGACGGTTCGTGGGAATCAGCTGCCTCGTCCGTTGTTCCACGTAATTTCTCGATTGCGCCAGCTGTATACACTACAGTAGACCGATACCCCGATAAGGCCTCGTCGATTGGATCGCCGGAACTGGTGTCTGCAGGCAGCGTTTTTATTACCTCGCCGTGGGAATCGCTTTCCCGCCCTGCTTTGGCCGGTCCCTTGTTTTCCCTTTTCTTTTCGAAGGCAGCTGCATGCTGCTACTGTTTTGCTGCAGCACTCGCGATAGTCTGCGCAGATACTGCCGCGTGGAGGGCCGCTTCCGTGATTGCGTGCCCGTTTCCGCGCGCGTGTGTATGTAACCAGTTTATATGGGATGGGCAATGCTTTCCCCTGCGTGTGTATACGACTGTGCGCTATAACTGCCTTGCGGGTCTGTATTGACAGTGCGAAGAACCGACCGGTTCTGGCGCGACTCTTCGCCATCATGCTAGATATGCGCACCTGCGCTACTGGATAACTGCATTCGTCGTTTATAGAGCTTGCGTATCCTCGATAACTACGTACAGCGCGTACATCAGTCGCGACTCTACGGTTCTGTGCCCTGATGCTTGTGAACATCTTAACCATTTGCGACACAGATGTCCTCATTTGGAGACGCGACTTCACATTACCGTTTCCGTGCACTGTTGGCGCAAGGCAGGGACCACGAACACTGAGCTTATATATACGGCAAATTGAACATTCGTGTTACCTTAAGGTCCGTTGTACCACTTCTGTGTGAAAAGCATTGCTACACACGAATGCTTCGCTGAAAGCCGTGTCATGCATGCCTATTGCGCATCGACAAAAATTCCGAAATATTTTTCGAACTTTTTTTTGGAATGCTCATTTGCATAATTACCTATGCAATTTGAGAGGGTTGTTGAGTTAGTTTAACGAAGAGAAATGGCATGACTGCTTTTACAATAACTATATAGGTCACGAATTACGTTGTGATTACGGGTAATGTATATAAAACGGATTAATTTGTTCTTAAACTTGTACTTATCTTAAACTGTGTCTTTAGAATTTTGGCATCTGATTATGTAAATTTCAGGCATTTATAGACAGTCGATGGAATGCTCATTTTTGTCCCATGTCTCCGCCGTCTTGTAGCGTTTAAATACGTACTGGCACCATTCTTCAAAGGCGTGTTTACTCTGCCGTGGTGATCTCCCGTGTTCATAGAGACGGCCCTGACGAACTGTGAGGCCCGGCGAATGCTGGTATAGGATATTTTCATTTTGATATTAGTCAACTTTTTCGTGTCGCACGCATACCGACATCGACGCTGGCTTGAACAAATCAGGATAGAGTACCAATTGTGGAGACTTCATGCACTAGTCTGGCTAGTTGTGGTGACGTCAGGCACTCAAACTTCCAAAATGTCCACTTGTGCGTCACCGAAAGATTCAAAATATAGCCGCTTGTGCGTCACCGACGGAGCCACGGTATCCGAAGGCAGTTAACGTCGCAATATCTTGCAAGAGCTCGTACCGTATTGCGACGTCAGGGTACACAGTAGAAACCGAAACAATAGCTTTCAAAAGCGCACTGTAATTGCCTGTTCAGGGTGCACTCACGCTTATAGTGTGCACTATATGTGTACGCTCTTGACGGCTTTACCTTTTATTTGACGCAAAAGGAACGGCAACTGTAAATTTTCGCGTCGGTATACCTCTAACTATCACCCTGTGTGTTTATCTGAGTACAGGCTCGCTGTTGGGCGAGTTGGTTAACATCAATGGCACAAGCGGCCCCGCCACGGTGGTCCAGTGGCTAAGGTACTCGGCTGCTGACCCGCAGGTCGCGGGATCAAATCCCGGCTGTGGCGGCTGAATTTACGATGGAGGCGGAAATGTTGTATAGGCCCGTGTGCTCAGATTTGGGTACACTTTAAAGAACCCCAGGTGGTCGAAATTTCCGGAGCCCTCCACTACGGCGTCTGTCCTCATAATCAAATGGTGGTTTTGGGACGTTAAACCCCGCATATCAATCAATCAATCACGTAATAGCGCAAACTTGGAAAAGAGATTTTAGAAAAGTAGGAGGGAGCCCGACCTTCATGCGCGCTCCTGATTGTTTTCTCGGATATTTTTATACGTATAGTCCTTTGATGCGTTAATCTGGAGCGCAGACTCGTACAAAGGGGACAAATTAGAGCGCGTGACCCGTCAACTTTCTTGGTTTTTTATCCTAGTTTCCGTGTGCCCTCCGCGCAGTATCTTTTTCCTGATATGTTTTTTTTTTAATTTTCCCCCACCGAGTGCTCTTTACGAAACGCACTTCCGGTCTTTTCGAAGGGACGTGTCTCCAGCTGCGTACGTCTTTCGACTTCCGTTCTTCCGGCGGTGCGCGGCTGTGGTGCCACCAAAAAACACGCGTTTAATAAAACCGCCTCGTGTTCGCCTGCTTGCTCCGCAATTTTTAGCCCGGTCCCTGTTGTATATACGCACATGTGGCGCTGCATACTTTCTTATACTACAGCGGCAGTGCTGCGCGACCGAGCTGCGTGCGTTGCGCGATCCACTTTTGTGCGGGCCGGGGCCCTCCGCCGCACGCACGCTCGCTTGGCGCTTTGCCCTACACGCAGATCTGGAGCGGCGATTAATTTGGGCTCTCCACATCCGAAGCGGCACGTCTAAACTGCAGTTGTAAAAGTGCGAGCAAGCTTAAACGCACACACGCGCACACACATGCACGCACACACACACGCACACACACACACACGCTCACGCGCACGCACACGCACACACGCGCACACAGACAGACAGACAGACAGACAGACAGACAGACAGACAGACAGACAGACAGACAGACAGACAGACAGACAGACAGACAGAGAGACAGACAGAGACAGACAGAGACAGAGAGACAGAGACAGACAGACACAGACAGACAGACAGAGACACACAGACACAGACAGACAGACAGACAGACAGACAGACAGACAGACAGACAGACAGACAGACAGACGCACAGACAGACAGACAGACAGACAGACAGACAGACGCACAGACAGACAGACAGACAGACAGACAGACAGACAGACAGAGATGAGGGCAGGGCGGAAAGAGTGGGTTCAGAGTGAAAGCGCACCGTGCCGGAATTTATGGCAGGGCTCCGCCGCCATGGAAAGAAAGCAAAAATAAAGTTCCGGGATTAAGCTCAGCAGAGCAGCAGTAAACCTCCACTCGGCGTGTCTGAAGCGAGAGGAGTCGCTGTTCAGCCGCCGCAGTGTCTCTGCTGCATCCCGCTAGGAAGTGGTTTCCTTCGGACCCGCGTCAAGAGAGCGGGGCTTTTCTCGCACAGCTTTCAAAAAAAAAAATAATAAAAAAGCGAGACGCCGAACGAGTTTAAAATGGCAAGCCAATGACGTCACGATGACGCTCGCCGATATGCGGGGCGTAATCACGACGGCATTACTACTACTAGTACTTCACGAAACGTGACGTCACGCGATCGCTTGGCCCTATAGGTGGGGCGATACCGGATGCGCAGCAAAACCACGTGAGGTGGAGAAGGGTTTTTTTTTTTTTCAATGCATCTGATCTGAAAGGCAATGAAAAACAACACTAGATCCTGAAAGCAGTGGGCTGGGAAGACTATAATACATCGGTTGTGAAGAAACGTGAAGAAACAATACTAAAATGTATTTCGCCTCTGAGTCGTCTTACTCAAATGCACGAAGAATCGATCGTATGATTTTTTAATTGAGAATGGTACCGTTGCTGATTTCTCCCTGAATCACAAATTCGTTATTACGAGTTACCAGTTTAGCGAATTACGCTCCGTAACCCATATATAGCCTTCTGAATCTGTCCGCTTTTACCTGTTCTGTTATCGCCGCCTTTCCTCTCTGATGTATGATGCCATTGTTGCGTAGCGCAGCGTGATCGCGATAGCATGTTTCACTAAAGCTTACGAGCCGTGAAGATAACGCTGGGAGGTTGCGGCCGAGTGATGCTTTCCGAGAATCCGACAATCTCGCATAGCAACAGCGTCCCTCATTAACCCGCCGCAGTGGCTCGGAGGGTTACGTGAATCACTACTCCTTACCTCCAGTCGCACTCCTCGCGGGATCGAATCCCGGCTGCGGCGGCTGCATTTCCAATGGAGGCGGAAATGTTGTAGGCCCGTGTACTCAGAGTTCGGTGCACGTTAAAGAACCCCAGTTAGTCGAAATTTCCGCAGCCCTCCACTACGGCGTCTCTCATAATCATATGCTGGTTTTGGGACGTTAAACCCCACATATCAATCAATCAATCAATCAATCAATCAATCCAGTAATGCTCCCGCAGAGGCTGCGCGTGCTTGCAACAAACTTTGCTAATGTATCTGTTTATTTCCTGATCCACATTACCGGACTGTACCACATGTATACAGAATACAGAGCAACCTTCTCGAAAGCGCGCCCAAATCAATATAGAGGTCCCTCTATATCCTTCCTATTTCAACGGAAACGAAAATGCTATAGGCCCGTGTTCTCAGATTTGGGTGCTCCAATTATGAAATCATAACGGCAGTTATTTCTTATTAACATCGTCCGTGGATGTTCGTTGTTGTCCGTCCAGCATGAGTCAGCTCGGATCCAAAGAAAGACGAGCGCCGCGCAGAAGCGAAAGCTTTAGTATACGGTCCTTCGGCCCAACTCGGCCGCTGCCCTTGAAACGAGGAAAGGGCTCGAAAACAACGCTATACGTCGCGGCCCTGTCATATATGCACCTGCGCCGAATCAAGAGCCGCAGTCACGCATCAAGCAAGCGCACGTCTCTGTCAAAAATACGAGCGCGTGACCCCTTCGTGATGTCCACATGACGCGGGTTCGCTGTGAGCTCGACGCCACGATAAGGGAAGACGCCTGCGCTTGTGTCCGTCAGATTTCGGCTTTGCTCTCTGCGCTGCATGCTTCAATCTGCAATGGAACTGTACCAACTATCCCCAGTCATGGAAGAAAGAGAGGGAATAAATTTGAGGGAAAGACGAGGGAGGTAAATCAGAACTGTGTATAGATGAAAGGCGTCGCACTACAGTCTAGTGGTTTATTTATTTATTATTTATTTATTCCATACTGTGGGCCTTTTCAGGCCTATACAGGAGAGGGCGTACAGAGCAAACAACGCTTCATATCGCAAAGATGATGATGAGGTTTGATGATGATGAGGTTTGATATTATAGTGTCCATTTCGCGGTAATATCTCTACGAACGAAATAGATAATTAGGTCAGTGTTTATTTTTAAATATTTACCCAAACGAAAGCGCCTGATATATGCATATACATTGGTATACTACATCGAGGACTTGTCGGAAAATTTGTTCATATCTCACAGGTCGTTGTATACGTCCGTAGAATGTTTTGAATCTCGCCGATTTCACTGTGACTGTTTCAAAAATACAGTTTTAGCCATGAAAGCATCAGCCAAAGCGGGCGGGAAAGAATGAATTACGCCACGAATAGCCGGGGCTGAAATCACAAGGGGGCGTTGCCGCACGTCTTTCGTTTTGAGGCCTTTCCATATAGGCTCAAAGAGCTATTTTCGCCGTAAGACTTTTTTTTTAACCTTACCAAACAATTTAACAGCATGAAGCTCAAACATATTTTTCTCTTTAGTTTTGAAGTTGAGGAATGTCAACATCAGCTCGCGTGCAGTAAATCCCTGCTTCCTATTTTTGTAACCTTGTTAATCGTGGAGTCACTGTTAAACTGCGGTTCAATGTGCAACGTTGCCATGTCCTCGATTCAAACGATAGCGACGAGTGGCGCAGTGTATCAATCGAAACGTATATCCATATAAGAAGGCCGATAAAGAGGTATCCAGACTGCGACTTGACGATAAGCTCGATCTGAGGCACTCACAATGTCAAGTGCAGGCAGACATACGAGTGGACAATGGGGTACACTTTCAGTCCAGCTCAATTTCATTCTGTCCTCCCAGTGTTATTCATTCCGCGTCGAACGACTGAAACCTGAACGCTCGCATCAGAAATGAAAGAACGTTAAGCGACACTCAAGTGAAACACACTGTCACGGGGTCATGACGTGGCCGAAGACAGGAGACTTTATGTTGGGATTTGACTGTTTATTTGGGCGAGCTTGTGCCCGGTAAACAGAAAGTTCGATTACAGTAGCAGGCTTGCACTGATAGCGGCGAACGCAGCGTCGGCCTTCGATCAACAACTGACAAGCGGCGAAGCGCGTCGGCATTTATACTCTTGCCGTCGAATGTTCTAGCGTTATCGCTGGTGGTGACGTAGGTTCCAGAATAATCTGTATAGTTCACGGAGTGGACGTCATCTTATCGAAATGATCTGCTACAGTCCGGAAGCTTCTCGAAAACTGCAGGTGCGGTTTGCGCTGAGAATCGTGTGGTGTTTTGGGACGATAACAGAAACTTGGGAAATGAAACGTGGCGTTGCCCCCCTCTGAAAAAAAGGCATCGTCCCGATGCTTTAACTAAAGATGAAGGTACAATAATAATGCAAGAAAGTACAATGAATAAATTACGATACAACAATAATAAAAAAAACACTAGTTCAGTTTGTTAACGCGCATGAAACGGCTTGAGGCGCGCGACATGGACGACTTCAGGTCGCGATCGGCGTCGTTGAGAGTTCGTGATGCCGTCGGGGACAACCTCGTAATCAAGTGGGCCGAGACGTCGAACCACCCTGTACGGTCCGAAGTACCGACTACGAAATGATTATATTGACAAATCGTGTTATCAGGACTAACTTCGCTAATTTCGCTATCGTAGTTTTATTATTAGAGAAAAGAACCAAGGACAAAATCTCAAATTTCCCCGTCGCCATTTCTGCGCATGGCGTCACTGATTTTAATGTGGAGCAGTTGCTAAACAAATTTGTTGAAACTTGGCCCTCTACGAGGACAATACTTCGTTTTTGCTTATTAGTAACTATGGAGGACCTAGTAGACGCCGCCAAACTATATGACGGCACGGCGTTTACTGCCGGAATTTCGAGGTCCATGACATCGCCACTTATTTTTTTTCCTTTTTTATTATTTTGCACGTACCCTATGACTTACTAAACGTCTCCTCGCGGCAAGCTTGCCGATCGCGATATTGTGAAAGAGTGCTTTGCTAATACGAAAATTGTCGTTTTTTTTTCTTTTTTGCTGCCCCTTCAAACAAATAAACGCGTTGTACGATGAGAGCGAACTCCGCCGTTTCCGGCTCAGCGAGAGAAATCGGCCGTAATTCTTTCACATCCCGGAACAGGCTGTGTAAGCCGTTGTATATATATATATATATATATATATATATATATATATATATATATATATATATATATATATATATATATATATATATATATATATATATATATATATATATATATATATATATATATACGCTCTTAGCGACTCTTAGCGAAGGGGCAGCTGGGGGATGCGCATTTCGTCAAGGTCTGCAGACACACGATTTCGCCCCCCCCCATATTTCAACGCGTTGGGATCGCCCTTGCGAGAGACCGCGAAAACTGGGGCTGTACTATATAGACGTCAAACTTCTCGAGGAGAGATCCGGCAGGCCGTCTTACGCACGCTACAGCACGCTGTGTGTATACACAAGCGTTACATAGGGCACGGCCTCGGCATGTATTGCATCTGCGAATCTGATAAGGGTGCTTGCAGCTGCTGCAGCGAATCCGTATACACAAGTGACTAAAGCGCGGCGTGAGTCACCGCGGCCACTTGTGTCCTACAAATGTGATCGAGCGCTCGAGCCAACTTACTCTCGCAGCCTTAGGTAAACTCGCTATTTTCGATTCTCTCGCTGTACCCATACAGAAGGGTAGGACTCGCTTTATTATTCATTGAACAGCGTTATATGGCACAGCTGCCGGATTTTCGCAGAGCGGAGAGGAGGAAACAACGCGAGGGACAAAACAGATGCTAGAAGCGCTGCACAGAAAAGATGAGGCGCGCGTTGCAAGCACCGTCCCAACACGACATCCGTAATGTCGAAGCGCGCTCTGCAACCGTTGGATGACGAATTACGATCCAGTCGAGTACTATATAGCAGTCGCAAGAACCACAGCACATTTATTTCCTCCTTCCTCTCCAGGCATTTTTAATCGGCTATAGTCCCGAATAATCTTACAAGAAAAAAAAGAAGGTATGAGCCGCAACGTCGCCTATACACTTGGGGGGGGGGGGGTTACGTGTTACTCTTATCGGTGTGTCCCGAATTGATTAAGACTCTCTTTAATGATTTTGCGTAAACACTCTTTTGGGGTGCTACCATCACTATCCTACGAGAGTATATACGGATCTCTAAAGAGAGGTAAAGTGTATTTTTAAAGACAGTGATATTGCCAGGTTAGCCCGCCCGCCCTCCCGTCTGCAACATGCACACACACACACACACACACACACACACACACGCACACGCACACACACACACACACGCACACACACACACACACACACAGTCAATTGACTTTTCTCTTAGAGTAGGACTTACCCGTCAAGGAGTAAACTAAAGCAAACCATAATAGTGTCCAGTTAGAAACTGGAACATGCGCACGTATGCAACGTACGAGCTTACAACATTTCTGTTGTTTACGTGTGTTTTACAACATTTCTGTGTGTTTACTCACGCGCAAATCGCAAGCTCGCCACGTCAATCCGCTCAAACGAAAATGAGGCGCCCCACAAGTGCAGCCCTTCTACGTTTCCGACAGAGAGAACTAAAAAAGGGGTTAAGTGCAAAAGGATGAAACAAAGAAGAATGCGACTCGCCTGGCGCCCCCGTTTCGATCACAAGTGGCGCAAAAGTGGAGCGGAGACCGAGAATAAAGAATATAGAGGCCAGAAGCATCACGACAGGAGGCGGTGTAACATTAACAACACCGCGCCTTGTTGTTGCGCAAAAGCGGAGATATAGGCACGAAATTCAGAGAAGCTTGGAAACTCCTACCAACCGGCGGAGCACCATTCCGAAAAAAAAAGACGAGATGTAGAGGTGGAGGCGAAAATCCGTCCATATATATATATATATATATATATATATATATATATATATATATATATATATATATATATATATATATATATATATATATATATATATATATATATATAATAACACAACGACAAAAGACACGCAATGTTCATTCACAGCGAATGCGGAGAGACATTGTACGAGGAGAGGGGGATATATGCGCGCTAAAACGATTAACAAGCCGCGTAATCTTCGCGTGGTCATCACCAGGCGAGGTGACGGGGAGTTTCGTTGGAACTGGGCTTCAGGAGAGGCGTGCGCGGATTCTGTAATGCGCGCCGCCGCGTAGATATGAGCACGCCGAATGCAGCAGAAAAAGAAAAATCAGTTTTTTTCGAGAGACGTGACTGGTCCTCCCACTACGCGGCGCAGACCTCACAGGAAGCTTCGTTCTTCACGGCCTGACCAGGCGAACTACACGAGGAGGAGTTGACTTTTGTTATTTTCTTGTTCTTGCGCGTACACATAGCCTCAAACGGCCTTTTTTTTTTTCGCACGACAAGGCCCTCCTCGCACCGTACAAGAAGGTTACCCTCAAGCATTCACGGGGCCTATAGTCTTACCCCCTCACAACACACACCATGCACGCCGTTGTCACGCCTCGAGCGTAAGAAGAGTTCACGCCCGTCGCTTCACGTCGGCGCCACCTATTCGTAAAGAATATAGTGTCCGGAGATTTTTCATGGTTTACGGAAAGTGACACAGGTTCGCTCATTTATATCACATATATCTACATCTATGGCTGTAAAAGAACATGGTCGACCGAGGAAAGAAAAAAGCAAAACGAGAGAGAAAACAGGCAGAAAACTAAACCTTTGGACTGTTACGAAGGCACATAATTAAATTGCTTGTAGTTAGCCAGCATCTGCCGCCATTTCGACGCCAATAGGCGGCGTTAACCGTCATGCAGTCATCGTCTAGCCGGAACGGGCCGGTTACAACCAGTGCCTGTAGTACGCGGGTAAAAAGAGTAGCTAGGGGCACTCACTTCGAACACATGGCACAAGCCACCAACGCCTCGCACGAACAAGGCGTACATAACAGAGGCTCCTGGGCCAGTATATTCAGGTTTTTCCACGGCTATAACAAGTGAGAATGATTCCACGCGGGAACACAAGAGCCATATAGGGCAGGACGTATAGGGTAGCCACGATGGATGAACGGCGTATAGCACTGCGCTGGGCTCGGCAAGGTTGAAGGAAGCAGCGGGTGTTCCATCCATGTGCCAAGGCTTCCTCGCCAACAACACCGCAACTCACTTTCGCCGCGAGGTCAAGTGCAGGACTGCTCAGGAAAAGTAGCGGTAATAAATGTTCTATGTAGTGGCCTCGGTTGCCAGCTGAGGTCTTTCGGCTTTTGCTGCTGCTTCCATAGTTAAGATCGGGGGTAACTTTATCGTAAATTTTACAGCGCGGAAACATAGAAAAATATTGGGACGAAGTATAAAACAGCGCTGCCTTCCAACTGATGTTTACCTTGCAGTATGGCAGCCATGCTGCAAAATAAAAATGAACATCAGTTGGAAGTCGGCACTTTTTTTCTACTCTGTCGCAATTTTTCTCTGTTCTCGCACTGGGAAATTCACCATCATTAACTGAGACCAGCTAGCCCTAGCTTCTACGCATTTGTAAACTACATCGGTGATGGGGGAGGGGGGGTAGTTGTGTTGTATCCTAGGCGTCATATTTTTAGCGCTAACAGGAAGGGGAAAAAATAAAGAACTGGCTGAGAAGAGAAGACATACTGGTATCGGTACGACATCAGTGCGTCTAAACGTTATCAAGATGCTGGGTAGATGTGGTGATACCTTGGGAAGAGAGTTGCTGGAAGCTTTCCACATTATAAAAGCAAGGGCACGGGGTGTATTAGTGACACGTCCATACATTTGCCCTTACGTACGTGGAATTTCGTATAAGTCGCATGTTTCTTATGCTGCCCTCAAGCAACTCACCTTGGCACATTTGAATGACCGATACAGCGACTCTGTGCACATCTACACCGATGGATCCGTAACTTCGTCCGCCTCAGCTGTAGCCTTCGTGATCGCTCAACTCGGTATTTCCCGACAGTACAAACTAGATCGCAGGTCATCTTCGACAGCTGCGGAACTTGTTGCTATACAGGAAGCCATAAAATTTGTCAACGACCAAGCACCGTGTAAATGGACGATTCTGTCCGATGCAAAATCAGCGCTTCAAGCCATCCATTCTTGCTCAATAAGAGGCCAATTTTACGCGTTAGCGTTAGCAATCGTCCAAGCATTCGACCCAACACACAGGAGTGGTCATTTGATTACACTCCAATGGATTTCTGGACACTGCGGCCTAGTTGACAATGAAACAGCCGGTAGCGAAGCAAGAGCGGCAGTATACAACGCTCCTTTGTACGTCGAAGTACCGTATTCGCGAAGTGATGTCAACACATTGTTGAGATTGCTCATGCGCGAATGCGCGGCCACTTACTGGTCGCTACCAAATCATCGGAACAAGCGTCTGCGGGAAACAGACCCCGGTATGACTTTTCATCTTCCAGCTAAAATCAGCCGAAGACATGCTAATATACTGCACCGGATTCGCCTGGGCGTCGCCTTCACTCGCCACTACACCCACTTTAATCGGACGTGCGGACAGCCCGAATTGTGAGCGCTGCCAATTGCGCGAAACTTTTAGCTCACATATTTTACGACTGTTCATTATACGTGGCGCAAAGAAAAAGAAAAATGCTAACTTCAACGTTAGCAAGCATCGGACGAACGCCATTGAGTGAAAGACGCATATTGTCTGCAATGAACGACCAAACAGTGTCAAAAACTGCTACAAAGGCTGTTTTAGACTTTTATCAAAAGCACTTGACGAGATACTAGACTGTAGGGTACTATGCTGTGACTACTGTACATACGCACCACCTCTCCTTGTCCCCATCATCTTTCATCCCTCTTTCCTTCCTCCTTCCTTTATCCCCTGTGTAGAGTAGCAGATAGAGCGAACTAGCTCAGGTCGACCTCTCTGCCTTCTAATAAATTCTCACTCTCTCTCTCGTCCATACATTTGCACGGCAACGAGTTCTACAGCTGCGCACATGCGCTTTAGGTGATCTCTCTTTTCCGCGGTGTTTTCCTAAATAAAGCCAGTTGACGTTTAGCGCTTGGCCTGTGTACTGTCTTCTCCTCTTCTCAGCCAGTTCTTTTTTTCCCCTTAATTTGTGCCAAAAACATGATGTCCAGGAATTAAATCGCGGTGCGCTGTGTGTATACGCTTTCATACCTACTCCGGTGACTTTTTATTAGCGCCAAAGATTCTCGTGTCTGCGGTCTGCATGCGTGTACAACGAAGTCGTGGTAGTTAGATCGCGCTCCTGTTGTGCAGTTGCCTCAAGACGGCCTTCGTTGTTACATAGTGGTTTGATATACCAGTGCCTCCTAAGGCTTTGTACATCCTCTCTAGGGAATATCCAGCGTGATGCTTCAATGTGTTTGCTTCTTACGTGTGCAGTATATATCAACTGACTAAACCTCTCGTTTGTTTTCTTTTTCAGTATCGGTATGGCAGCTGTTTGTCATAGTTGGGCGACCGCCAGATGGAATTTTAATGAGGTTGACGTTGTAAAGTTGCTTATATTATTAGCTTTTGTTGTGGCGCAATGTACTACGCTGATTTAACAGCTTCCTCCCTATATCAGTCAGTTACTCGTGATTCGATTACCCGTACGATGCTTACTCATCATGAGAGGCTTACTTTTAGGGGCGAAGCTCCTTAAGGCGTGGGTCTGTCCATCCCTTGTATGTATGTATGTATGTATGTATGTATGTATGTATGTATGTATGTATGTATGTATGTATGTATGTATGTATGTATGTATGTATGTATGTATGTATGTATGTATGTATGTATGTATGTATGTATGTATGTATGTATGTATGTATGTATGTAGTACGTAGCCACCGGTGGCACATACCCGGGGGACGCGAGATGGGCGATGGTGGTACTTGGAGTGTCCACTAGATTGGGCGCACAGACGGACGGACAAACGGATGGACTTACTCACGGACGGATGCGTGGATTGACGCATGGATGGTCGCGCGGACGGACGGAAGCACGGACGGGCTGACGGACATTTCGCCCCGCTCATCATCATTCATTCCGTGGATATGCTGTGAATTTTTTTTCTCTTTGATTTCACGTGGCATAACTTTTCAGTAAGATTGGATACGAGCTTTTAATTCCGTTTCACGCGCATTGCGAAAGAGACGAACTGTATCAGACACCCTTTAGTAACTGTTTTTTTTTTGTCGTGCTTGTTTTGCACAGACACAGAATGCGTATGTGTGCGAGTCGTTCTTGTGTTGTATACTTCGATGTTGACTATACAAAACACGAATTCCTTGTATAAAGGTATTTCGTTTGCCGATTTTATTCCACCGGGACGGATCGGACGTTTTTCTTTGTTTGTTTTTTTTTTCATGCTGTAAATTCTGTTGGCTATCAGAATCTACGGCATCGTCATAGCCACGCAAAATGTTGTGCCCGAACATTTGGTGGGTGTGTATTTTGACTCTCACTGCTTTTGGCTCATGAGCCTCTTTTCCTGTTTTTTTTTTTAAATTTTTTTTAGTGCCGGATGTACTTCCATATAAACTCCCATTTGCCGTGTTGTGGGCCCGTCACGCCAATTGCAGATACGCAGATCTGATACTCTGGCAACAGCCTCGAAGGTCTCTCCGAAGATAAAGTCGTGCATCTAAAAAGTGCGCGAAGAGCCCGATCTTTTAACGGTCGGGTATACGGGTATAGTATAGTTGTATCGAGAGCTAACACAGCAATCCCCGCGACGCAATCGTACTCGGTTCCTTCGTCGACTTCGTTCGTGAGTGTCCAACACTGACCTCCCCTCAGTTATCGTCTTCTTCCCGACTCTATATAGCATTGAGAACATTTCGTTTCCCGGTGGCTTAATCTATAGTCGTTTTCTTTCGTGCTTAGTCGAATCCGGGTTGTGTTCTCTCGATACGCTGGTGGAACTTATGGGAACGCGGAGCGTGGGAAAAACCCGGCGGCGTTGCTGTTTCGTTGTGCGTTGCACGATGCAGTGCAAAAAAAGGGGGGCTGCAACCTTTCGTGCCGCGCGGTCAATCGTTCGGAACGACGGCGAACTTCTTGTGTGTGTGTTCGACGCGGAAAGTCCCGTTGCGTGTAACTTGTTCGCATTTTGTTGCTCTGTCTGCGTCTCTCTCTTTACGTCCGGGTCCGAGTGAAAAGAGCTGACGACGAATTGGACCAGCACATGTAACAATGCCTACACACTGCTGGACGGACAGGTCTCGGCCGTTTCCCTACTTCGCACGCGAGTAACTCGTCTCCACGAAGCGTTACTCAGTCTGTCAGGGAGCCTATGATTGATGGTGTATAGTGCAGGCCCTCTCTCCCGATCGCCATTTTCTACACGTCGTGGCAGCGTTCTCGCTTTGTTTTGCGAGAGACCTCTTAAGGAGCACTTTGAGGGACCTGTCGCAAATTTAAAACCTTCACGTTTCGTTCGCGCGTACGTCGTTATGGGAAGAAATCTGTATTAGTTGTATTTATCACGAGCGATTTCGTTGCCAATTTACGACGTTTCACGTAATTTGTAGTGCACGTTAGAGAACCCCGCGTAGCCGAAATTTCCGGAGCCCTGTACGACGGCGTTCCTCAGAGTTAGGTGGTGTTCTGGGGCCGTAAAACTCAAACAATTACCTTTTAGCGCAGTGCGTATACTTTTGGAAACATTTCATAGTTATCCTTACGACATACGCATGCCATACATGCAGTATTTCTTTCCAGACATCTCGATTTTTCGTGTTTTTTTTTTCTTTCAATCTTTTGTGACACTTACTAACAGTGCTTGCAGAACGGCAGTTTAACGCCCCAGATACATCCTAATTTTGAGCAGCGTGCACTAATGTTAGGCGTAATTACGATATAACGTCGTGCCTGGCATAGGACGTGGCCTTGTCCCTCGGGGCATGCAGGTCGGCCTTCATATAATAGCCGAGATTTGCGCCTCTGCGTGCTTGGCGCACGCTATATACTTGCTTCACGTCGTGAGCTTCGCGAGAATGAGTGCTTGCAGATCTTTTGTTATTTTCGTCTCGGACGCCATTGTGCGATAAGAGAGAGCGGAGAAGGTGAAGATCCTGCAGCTTTCATGTCGGACTGCGGGCGCGTGTGTTACTTGTATGCATGCTGATGGCGCGGCGGCCTGCGCGGATTGTTCTTGCTGCCCGCGCCTTGTCCGGCGGCTTGCTTGAATATGACCCTTGGCCGCTCAGTCCGCTGTGCTGAGGATGCGCCGGATTGCGTGTCTTGATTACATACAATGCACTGTATACAAGTATAGTGCAAACTATGTCCTCTTAAATCCGCGCACTATCGCAAATGCTGGGCGTGAAGTTCGACAGCTGCGTGCACGATGAAGTGGGTTCGTGATTGTTCGAGGAACATGCTTTTTTAATTTGATGGCTCTCTTTTCGGACGAGCCACAAATTTTGGATTATGAACGGATAAAACGCACAGCCTTGAACTGTCGGGGCACATAGCGACTGAAGAAAGAGCATGACCTTCGCGGTTAGTAACAATAGGATGCTATATTTAGTGATGATGACGCGTCTAACAAGAGTCGTTTATTAAGGCTATACGTCATCTTCTTTCACCTTTAGATAGTTTCTTCTGTGCCCTAATCTATCATGCATTGAACCGGCGAAGAAAAGCAATTGCTTATGTTATGCTTTTCGCGGTGCGTAGGGCAGCACACAGGGTAAAAGTGCACAAGACGAAGACGGTGCGATTGAGAAGAGACCTAACGCATTTGTCACGCCTCTTATCTGCCTTCGCTTTGCGTCTTCGTCTTGACTTCGTCGTCATGCTAAACCAACACGCCCAAACAGCTGCCTTAGTCGGGCTATCACTTTGACAGCTGTACGGAATCGGTCTCAGATCAGCGCGCACTGCACGCAATATCTCCTCATCGCCTCCGCTCACTGGTTCCCATAACGCGGTAAGGTTTTACTGAGGCGGCCTGCATCTCCGGGAATCAGTCTTTTTCTTTTTCTTTTTCTGACCCCACTCCATCCGGCCTATACAGCTTTTACGTAGTGCATTTCCCCAAGGCGAAGACAGCTTGCGTTTGTCTGCAGTCGGTGGCATCAAAGGGTTCCTCGCACCGTTCGGGCCTCTTATTCGCGTCGAAAGCAGCCATTAAGTGACCAAGTCCCACCCCGCGTCCTTGATCTCATCTCGTGCTAAGCGCGGTGCTCAGGTGACCGCCAGATGACCATCGAGCGCCGGGGCTTCTTCGGTGTGTAACAATCTTAGCTTCAAGGTTTCCCGGTGCTCTTCATTTTCACGCCGCATGTCCCGCCCCGACGGGGTGGATGCCTCAAGGTCTTGCCGTACTAGAATCGCGAGAGTGAACACGTGACGACGGTGGACGACGACTGCGCGGGAAAAAGCCATTTGCCTGGCTCTATCTCCGCGGTGTTATACACGACCTCGTCTCCCGTGTGTCCCTGAGTGTGCGACCTGCGTGAGCTAACGACAGTGCGCTGCGGTACAGCGAACGAGCGACGAAAGCGCGAGGTCTGTGAAAAGGGTCTGTCTTGCTGAGTCTGCGTCCTGGTATTTCTGCAACTCTCTTTCTGACCCTTGAAAACCTGGTAACACTGGCGTCGCAGGGGGGTTTGGGTGTTATAACGTGACCTTCCTTTGAAAATTTTCATTTTGTGCGTTTGTTCACACCCGAACGCATGCAACGCGCGATACGTAAAGTGTTATCACAAGGTATATACGCCGTCTGTCAGCTTATAGCTGCTTCTGTGCAGGGAAAACATGACGCGGGAGTATTTGTATGTTATGCTTCGCTAGGTACACGTGCATCGATCGGTATGCCCCCTTCCGGCCGTCTGGTGCGTGGCTAGAAGTGTAGGGTGCCATTCTCTGTGTTAATTTGCGTGAACACGATTCTTTACGCGGTCCAAGGAGAGAGAGAGAGAGAAAAGAAAAAAAAATGAGGTGGTTACGCAGATGACTTTTCCGATGGCGCACCCAAGGCCGGGGAAATAAAATAGCGCAACTAAATGGGTGTAATGAATGAAGAAGTCAATGAATAACTGCACGTGTGTGGACGCCGTTCTCTACTCTGTGAAGGTTATACTTCTACAGAGTGTCAAAATACGGTGTCGACATCCCACTCACACATACGACGTTTATCGCGCAGTTGTTGCCTTTTGGACAGACTTCCGAGTAATGTCGTGCGTAAATCGTAGGTTAACGTGTCCGCCAGAGTCAGCTGTAAAGACGAAAAAAAGAAAAAAAGAGGATGATTCAACAAGAAGGCTGCGCCCCAATCGCACGTTTGAATATGAAGATTTTTGCAGTATACTGTCAGTATGCATATATTGAAGTCACTCCCTGGGTAAGCCAACGCTATATAGGCCGCACTACATGTCACCCACGTATAGGTACTTCTGTATGTCTTCCGATGGCTTACCCGTGTCATGTCATTTCAGACTTGTTGCATCGATTGTCATGCTGTAGGCTCGTGTGCTCAGAATTTGATTGATCTTCTCTCTCTGATTGATCTGCTTGTTTTGTCAGCATGTCGAAGGGCGAAAGAGCAGCATACCGTCTCCCTGCCTTTTCTGTTTCTCTTTCGTGCGTTTTGCCTTCTTTCGAAATCCATTCAGTTACCCTTAATGACCAGCGGTCGTCCTGTCCACGTGCTACTCATTTGCCCGGTCCATGTCCATTTCTTCTTCTTCTCGATTTCGACTACGATGTCAATAACCCCCGTTTGTTCCCTAACCCACTCTGCTCTCTTCCTGTCTCTTAAGGTTACACCTATCATTTTCGCTTCTATCGCTCGCTCCATCGTCCTCAACTTAAGTTGAACCCTCTTTTTTAAGCATCCACGTTCCTGCTCCGTAGGCAAGTACCGGTAAGATGTAGCTGTTATATACCTCCATTTTGATTGATAGTGGTAGACTACCATTCATGATTTGAGAATGCCTGCTGAATGTGCTATATCCCTTCCTTATTCTTCTTTTTATTTCGTTCTCATGGTTTGGCTCCGCAATTACTACCTGCCACATAAGTAGAAATATTCCTTTATAATTTTTCAATGTTTCGCCACCTTTTGCAAAGCGCTGTTCACTTCGGAGATCGTTGCACATCGGTTCGCAATTTCGAGGTTTAATTAAACATCGTATCTGTTCAGCAAGGAAAAAAAAGAAAAGAAAAGAAAACGCAGGATCGCCTATGTGCATGCACGTATATAGGCGATCCTGCGTCTATGGTGAATGCATTCGCCTTATAGACGACTCGATGCCGAAATCTATCCGGCGTGCTGCTTCCGTGGTGTCGTGGTATTTTTCTCGGCTTAATTTATCTCGCGCCAGCCGTTCGGCCAAGGACACGTTACCACGAGAATTACAAGGGTTTGGCTTCAATAACGAATTGTAAAAGTAGCACTTGGTGCATATTTGTACAGCTAAGAGAAAAAAAGTTCACGCTTTATAGATGCCAGCAGGCAAGAATATACATATATATTATGAGGAAGAGAGCTTACCCGGTCTTCCTTTCTCTCTCTCTCTCTCTCTCTCTCTCTCTCTCACTATATATATATATATATATATATCAACGCAGGCTGCAATGCGTAGGGCTTCTTTGCGATGTCATGTTTCTGGGCTCTGCCTCGTTCGTCATTTAGACGGACAGACCAGTCTGTACTCATGCACATCACGCGGCATGTAGACATGGGTCACCGTTATGCGCCTGCCGTGCGAAACTTGCGTGCGTCGCCGCAAAGTCGCGTCTATGTTATACCTGTCTTCTCTGTAGGCTGTGCAGAGAACAGACGCGAGCCCGTTGAGTCGTACGTGACCGGCGCTGATTCTTCTCGCAGTCGTCGTCGACCCACGAGACATCTCTATCGCTGGTCACCGCAGCGGCGTTGTTCGAAGGACGTCAATGCGTATACATGCGAGCCATTCTGCATTCGGTGTCGGGCCTGATCGAGCGGTATATAGTTCGGTGCAGTTGACGTTGATGGAAGTTGCGTGCAAGTGAATTGCTGGGCCGAGCTTGCATCGTTTAGACGATTGTATATGCACCATCATCACTGTATACCCGTGCTGCCTGGTATTGACAAAGGTCACAGACACACATTCGCAGGTTGGTGCTTGCGTGCATACTTGGATGCGGATATCAATGGATTTATGCCGGTGAGAGCTCCTGTGCAGTGCTATTTGTGACAAGAGCGGAGTGTTGAGGAAGGCATTGGGGGGAGCGGAGTGTTGAGGAAGGCATTGGGGGGGGGGGGGGGGGTGCGTGCATATATCCTTCCTACTCCACACTCTAATTGAAGAGAGAGAGAGAGAGTAATTCGGCCGTTGATTTTCACCATTTTTTTCAAGCAGCACATGCAAGCTCGTATGAGCGCGCTGAAAGGTTGCTGCTGTGTACAATGCATAGAAAAAAAAATCGCGCGCGTGTTGCGCTGTATAGCATTGCAACTAAACCAACTTATGTAAGTTGAAATCTCATAAAAGAAATACACGAAACATACGCACCTCCTCGGTAATAGAACTGCTATACCTTCTTGTTTTTAATTAATCGGGTTAAGCGATTGCCTGTAGGCGTGTAATGGATAGGCGTGTATGTACCCTGACAGTACTTTGTTCCTTCCTTTTAGTCCCTCGATTGCTTCCCCCTGTGTACCTCCGTGTACTCCTCCTCCTCCTCCTTGGGGGACAGTTTTAGGTGCGCACAGGAATAGTTCGATGACGATGTGCTTCACGAGCGAGAAGGTTTAAGGGCACGTCGTATGTTATCACCTCTATATATAATTCCTCGTTTTTAGATGCGGAGCATCTAATACTCGAGGCTTGTAGTGCGGCGCCGTCCGCAAGCTTCCTCCTCCTTCTTCCACCATCTGTGCATCCCTTCCTCCTCTACACACCGCGCGCGCTTCACTCCTCCACCATCTGTGCACCCTTCCTCCTCTACACACCGCGTGCGCTTCTCCTCTTCACGAACATTCGCTAGCTGTATAATGTAGCGCGCATGCGCCGTCACGCTTCGAGAACATCGGCAGCTGACGCGCGCGCATGCGCCGTCGCGCTTCGAAAACATCGGCAGCTGACGCGCGCGCATGCGCCGTTGCGCTTCTTCCCCTTCTCGAACATTCGACAGCTGACGCGCGCATGCACCGTCACCCACCATCTGTGCCGCGCGCGCTTCTCCCCTTCGAGAACATTCTACAATTCTCCTGATTCTCCAGTGGACGCGCATGCGCCGTCGCGCTTCGAGAACATTCAACAGCTGACAGTGCATGCGCCGTCGCGCTGTATATATACTCAAGGTCGGCGCTCGCTCGCTCAGTTGCCGCTCGTCGGTTGGTTTGTACGGCGCGTCGACGTCCAAGGTCGCGGTGAAATGAATTCCAACGAATCCACAAACACAATGATCGACGTCCCTTCGACCAGCGCCGCCCTTTCGCATACGTGTGTACGTGTTCACTCGTTTAACACCCCCTCCTACAACCACGTTAACCAATTTAGCCATCGACCCAAGTAAGTCGCAATTTAACACCCCATTTCACAACCACGTTAACCAATTTAGCCATCGACCCAAGTAAGTCGCACTTTAACACCCCGTTAACCAATTATATGCTCCGCATCCTCCTCAGTGTTCCCCCGAGGGAAGCTGCGGGCAATCTTTTTGGCCGATTCTTCAAAGTGGGTGTGAGCCATGCATTTAGGCCGTCGTCTTCGTCGTCGTCGTCGTCGTCGTCGTCGTCATCATCATCATCATCATCATCATCATCATCATCCGATGCTCGCTTGTCGCTTGGTATAGTAAAGCGATGTCGACAGTACGGTGCGCCGAGATGGATGCCGGCCTGTATCGGCGCTGTGTATAAGGCTGCACGCAACCTTCGAGTGGCGCTGCCCGCATCGCCGGCCAAGTGTGTACGGTGGCCTCGTTGTCGCGCGCGCGAGTGTGCTTGTGCACGGCGCGTGGTGGCGCTGGCGCGCTCTCCACGCTCACGCAGACTGGCTCGCTGCAGGCATTCGTACAATTCATTCGTGCACGCCTCTATTCCCGTATGACAGGCGGCTTTATTTTTTTATTTTCTTCTGTATTCAGAGCCCGAGGTCGTTCCGTATTGGCTTTACTCCCGATGGAGACCCGCCCCGCCGGGGGTGGCCAGTTAATCGCGCCGTTCCTCTCGACTGAGCGCGAGGTCGCAGGTTCGATGCCGACGTCACTGTTGCCGCGTTCTTGTACTTCGACGCTGTTCAGAAAGTGACATGAAAAAAAATCTAGAACTTGTTTTTTAAATGTCAGCCGGCAAAAATGTATGGTGGCAGGAAAGATTTGAGTCTGAGCCTGTTTGTTTTTGTATCTTTCTTGATGTTCCGTCCTGCCGCAGTTTTCTTTTTCTGGAGATGACTTATTCGTGTGTTTTTGTAGATCGGGCTGTCCTGTGTATATTCACCGCCAAAGCTGTCTGGTGAATTTTATTCCTTCTCTTCTCGTAAAATAGAGTGAGCTGCCAATGAGCTCAAGTGTGGTTTAACTAAATTCGTTACTGTATGGGCTTACTCGTAATCCTAAATACTGGATAGCGCGCGTTCGACGCAGTATCGCGAAAGAACACGGCGCTTGTCCTTTGCGTCAGTGTTCCCTGTTTGTTTTGTGTTGTCGGATCCGTGCTGTCCTGTATTGAAGATTAACCTCGAGTGCTCCGCTGTTTGTGATGCGTGTTATTACGGCACCTATATACTCTTGACGTTCGCACTCGGTACTTCGGCCAACGGCCTGCAGTGCCCTCGCGACTTCGGGTTGGATGCACTGTGAAGCATTCTCTCTCTCTCTCTCTCCATCTCTCGGTCTATTGAAAGCAGCTGTTCCATGTCTCTATCGCAATCTCTGACTCACCATACGTTGTTTGCAATAGGAGAGCCAAGCTTCCATTCGTGCCAGCGGCCTCGATTTCCAGCAGTATCGCAATACCTTCGCGACAGCATACCCCCCCCCTCTCTCTCTCTTTGTGTGCGTGCGTGCGTGCGCGCGCGCATGTGTGTGTGTGTGTGTGTGTGTGTGTGTGTGTGTGTGTGTGTGTGTTTATCGTCTGATGCCGACACATACGTTAGTATATACTTGTCATTTTGACGCTGCAACAAGCCTTGTTGTCTCGAAATAAGTTCTTCCGGTCGATTTTATTATTTGCACAATTCGCACCCTTTCTATATTTGCGTGCCTCGACTACAGACACCTGTCGTAACAGTCAGTGCTAGAATGCCTACCTGAACTGCAGTGGTCTGTTGTTGTCTTTAGGTGTGTGAGTCCGGCTAGCACCATCATGACTGCCTCAAATTGCCACCATTTTCGGTACTTGTAAACGATTCCGAAGTGCGCGTAATTTGAAAAAGGACAACCCGTAAGAAGACGGAGACACAAGAATCGAGTGCGTACTACAAATAGATTTATTCCACGTGGGGCGCTATTATGTTGTCAGGGAAATAATTAAATAAAGAATGCAACTTTAATATTTTAACGCAAACTGTTTTAAAAGGAAATGTTGCATTCGTTCTTCTGCTGCCTCGCGATCCGTCCCAGTTCGTGCCTCGAAGCTAACTGCCTTGCCAGGCGGCTCCGGCCTGACTCCACGGTCGAGAGGGGCTTTCTTCACCCCACGGGGGGGAGGGGGGGGCACACCAGTGCAGGAAGCGTGACGGCAGGGCTCTCGGTATGCACTCGCAGAAAACGCGTGAGTTCGGACGTATCCAGTTTCAACGGCGCCTTGCACAGGGCCGGAAAGCCATAAACACTGCCCCAAGGACGAGTCGGACACAAAAGGACACGCACACGCACATGGAGCGGCAGTGCTCCGACACTGACAATGTGTAGGATCACAAAAACCATAAATGTGTAGGTGCGATTAATAAAAAAAACGAAGTCAAAACGTAACACAGTTGATTAGTAAAACACTTTTGATTTGATTATTTTGATCACTTTGTTTTGATTTTATGAAGATTCGATTAGTTTAGAGCGTGACAGATGCATAGTTTACTGCAGGCGCTATATACCTCTTGCTTTGATAAGATGTCCTTCCAAAATCGCACGTGCTTATGTATGCGTTCTTGCTCCTCACCAGTATCTTACGGTGTGAGATGAAATTGTGCAGGCTTCCTCTGTCACTCTGTCGGAGTGTTGTATATAGCCATGAGGCAAGCCAGCGACGCAGGCTCACTTTTTATCTTTCCTGAAATCGCCGCGCTTCACGTTTGGTCCTGCACTCGAATACGCTTCGCTATAATGTATAAGCGTGTTTGTTCAGCCATATATTGTCCAGGACGACCGCTGTCGGTAGGAGGAAGTTCTTGTTTCGGCGGTCTGTACGTGGAGACCCGGAATTGCGACCTCGTTCGTCTGCGACGACGAGGAAGAGATTGATGTCTGTCGACTGCCGTGGAGTAAGAAAGCCGATTGACCGTGACAGTGGCGTGATCGACACGCTTTGTGTTCCGTTGCTTTCCGATAGGCCTCGTAGAACTACTGTATCTTGACAACACTTCGTACGAAGATACTTCTTTTAACGAAATCGTCCGAGATGACTACTACGACACTACACAAGGGGAAAAAAATTGAGGACAGGAAACGCCGTCGTTGTGTTGTCTCGTAACCATCTTGCACAAGAATGAACTGTCCAACAGTGTGTTTTCATACAAGGTTACATGCTTCCACAAGATTACACGTGATAGCGACCTCGGAACTTTGGAGCACTCCTGTAGCTATCTATAGGGTGTGACTGCGAAAGTGTGTTGTGCGGTTGGCTAGGAAAAAATGTAATGAGGCGTAAACATCGCACAGCCTCCTTTGCCCCACCCTCGCGTGAGTCATCTCTGTACGAGGAATTCCGACGCATGTCACGTCTCTTATCGCGTCTGATAAGTGCCACTTTGGCGCGATCGATTGCCGACAGTACTTTCAAACAAGTGCGCTTGTCCTTAGGTAGCAAACCTCTTTTTCCTGGTTGACCCGGTTTTATTCATGTTTAACTGATAGGGGCAACGGCGAAGAATATGCTGAAAGTATGTAATAATAATATCAATACGCCGCGAATGTTCTCGACTAGTGAAACGTACGTAATTTTATGTCGAGATAATTCTTAAAGTCTGAAACCTTCAGTTGTCGAGTTGGGATTGGGATGATATACCGGTTTAATGTTCGCTTGTCCTGACCTCTATCGTGTAACTATTTATCACAGGCCAGGTCAAATACACTTTAAGAAAAAAAAAATGACCCTTTAACTGTTTTTTTGACAGTTCTTACTTGCCACGCATATTACTCTCTTTGGAAATCATGACTCTATGTACCGAAAGTAGTGAGAGCCAAAAGAGTGTCATCACATGCTCTTTTTTTTTTATCTCAGTGCATGTAAACAGTTCTGTATTACAAATGACCAGTGGCTAACCAGCGGACGCACTGCTTTGTGTGAGTACCGTGGGTGCACAAGTGATTCTTAAAGGAGAAAAGAAGAGAAAAGTGAGCCCCGTAACTGTCTGCATCAGAGTGCGACACCTCAACAGTAGCTCGCGAGGGATTGAGGTAAGGAGGGATTAAAAAGATAGGATGAAATGCATAGAGATATAGAGGGGGAATGAGAGAGCGTGGCGTAGGGACAGCGACACCCACAAGCAAGGAGAAGATGGGAAAGATGCGACACGGTCGCAGGAGTCCGAGGACGGGGCACCACTCCGAGCGAGAGCTCTTGTCGGCGTCGGGAGATGGCGTATAGGGCGAGCGCAGTCGACCACAGCTTCGCTGTCGTCGGAGATCGCGGGGGCACAACCGGTCCGCACGAAATCCGGAGAGAGAATCCGTGCTGGCCGCTTGTGCCTGCGGTGTTTTTAAGCGTGATGCTATAAACACTGCGGGTTCGTCTCTCTCGCCGAGGAACCGGAGTGATGGTGTATACACAATCGGCGTGTCGTAATAAGGAAGCTTCCTGGTCGCAAATAGAAGCCCCCCCCCCCCCCCCGTATTACAGTGCACAACACGAGAGAGAAAGGGAAAGGTGCGCGGCTGGTCCGCCGTGTAGTGGTTCGGCATGCGTTCTCACTTCCGCGTAAAATCGCGCACGCGAGAGTGAATGGGCCCGTTGCAGGTTTCGCCGCTTAATTCCACGCGCCTTCGGATGGCCCGTGTACCGTATCAGCCCCCCGCAATGGCTGCTCTTCATTTCTAGTGTGGAGACGCAACGAACTGGTGTTCGCGCTCCGGCCGCTCACTTCACGTGACGTGGGCCGACGACATGGCGAGATGCACAAGCAGGGATGGTCGATCACCACCGCATAGAGTTTCCTAAGATAACTATAGAGGGTACTCTGGCGCTGCGATCGTTCGGGCACCGTAGGGGTATGACGCGTATAGTCATGGCGAAAGGAAAGCTAAGGAGACGCCCTCGCAATGGCTGTGTTCCAATTCTTAGACAGCACGTAGACAGTCTACGAAGGCTGCTTAGAAGACAGCACCGATCCCTTGCTGTCTGAGAAATGGAGCACATTTAGATGGTTTTTACGCGACGATGCGCCACCTCGCGTCGAGAAGGAAAAGCTAAAAGAAACAAACGTAACAGTTGTAACTGGCTTATTTCGTGTTGAAATAAAAAAACAAATAAACTTTACTCACATTGAGCGTCTGGGAAAGCGTCTGCTTGTGTGCAGACGGTCATTCTGGCGAGATTTGATCTATCTGAGCGATTCGCTGAGCCGCCATCTTGTTCAGACAGCAAAGTAGCCTGCATCGTATTTGTCTACGATGCGGTCTTCTCTGAGCTGTGTACTTTGCCGGCTACGGGATAATTGGAATGGGACTTAAGATGGCCGTTGTCCATTTAGCTGTCTATTTAGCCGTCTACGGTGAGTATTGAAAACACAGCCAATGTGACCTGCAGAGCGAAACGTGTGTGGCGGAAGTGACGTGTTTTTTTGCAGGGGGTTAGTAGGACAAGGTATAGGCACGCCGCGTCGTATCGTGTCGTCTGCATCACCACTCGTATGACCGCGTTGTTGACAGCCGGCCGGAGTTCCGAATGAGCATTTTTATGCAGCTGTTGCACTTCGCAGATGATGCAATGTGCTAGAGAAGCCTACAGCGAGCGTTGGTATTCGCGACTGTAAGTTACTTAGTTTATGTCGCTGGAGGTCGAAAGCGCGCGTTCGTTTATTCCTCCCTCTCGCTGGTGCCAGTTGCGCTTGCGCGAGCCGCCGTAGCGTGCCCACCAACAGAGAGTTTCCCAATATACACTAGAGGGAACTCTGGCGCAAGTGTCTATGGGAGCTGCAACGCACGGCGCTTCAGTGAGCATGGGAATGATGGGTAGTACACACATTTGTCTAAACTTCGTACTTCTGGCCTGCTTCTGGCTCCGTGTGTGTTCGTGTGGCTTGGACCTGTTTTTTCACGAAACGAAAATCAGCAAATGTTCAGCAATTGTGCTTCACCGCCCTATTTTTTTTTAATCACCTTTCCAAATTGGGTCACAAAGTTCAAAGGGTTGAATCTTTCTTTCAAAACAAAATCGAAACAGAGCAATAAAAGAAGCCGCAAGTATGATTCGCCGCCCGCAAGTACGAAGACTAGGTGAATGTGTGTACTACCCATCATTCCTATGGTCGCTGAACGATCGCAGCGCCAGAGTGCCCTCTAGTTAATTTTGAGAAACTCTATGTCCACCAATACCAGGAGCAGTTCTCAACTCTTCCCTACTTCTGGCTTCAGGAAATGGGACGCAACAGCCTCTTCTCAGTTTATTTATTCCTCCATGTGGGTATTACACAAGTTTGCCTAGTCTTCCTGCTTGCGGACTTCAAACGCACTTGCGCTTTGTTTATTGTTTATGTGTGTGTTTTTTTTTTGCTTCGAATAAAAGAACAAACCGTTTTAAACTTCGCGACCCCGTTCTAATTGGTGAGCCTAAAATGTTACGGTGGTGAAGCGTAACTGCTGAAAATTTGCTGATTGTCGTCTCGTGTCAAAGCCACGCGAAGCCAAACATAGCCGTGTTATGACCGCCATCGGTAGGCGCCATGCTGTCGCTGAGAAGCGTAGCCGGGCAGCGTTCCCACGCCTGGAACCCCGGTTTTCTTGGAACCAGCGTCGAGAGATGACGGGGGAGCGGCGCTCTTTTAATCCTCAAAGAAGTAGCCGACTCGCCGCTTGCCTATGCCCGCCAGGTATTGTCCCGGCTAGCCGGCGGATGAGACGTCATGTCGCCACGAAGCTGTAAGCCGTTCCAGAGGGGACAACAAAGACAGCGTATTCCTTTGAAGAAACGGCGACCGCCGCCACAAAGTGCCCTGCTAATTGAGCGGACCGATTGGCGGACCGTTTGATGTCTGCTGTCCGAAGCTTGGGACCCCTCGACCAGCGACATACACGACGAGCAAGAGCCTCTCTGGCGCCACCTTTAAGTGCAGTGATCTTGACTCGAAATTGGATGTTCACGTGCGCCGTGCATGCTCGTACCCCTCACCTGTTGTGTGCGTGTGTGATTGGTGTTCCACTGAAGAAGGAGGAGCCCGACAGGGCTTATAACGGCGCCGCAGAGTGCAGGACGTCGCTCTGAACCAAGTAAAGGTTCAACCACCACGTTCGTAGTTGGCGATGGCTCTGAACTGTGTAGCGGTTCAACCACCACGTTCGTGGTTTGCGAACTCTTAACCTCATGCTGTAAATACTTGCAAATAGTGCCATAAACCTGTTTGTTTTTCGTATCCCCATCTCGTAAGCGTTCGTTTCCTCAACCCGAAGCTACACCACGCTACCACAGCACCCCGGGATCACAACAACTGGTGATCAGCGGTGGGATTCCCAACAGCCGCAAGTAACGAAGATTAGACAAATGTGTGTACTACCCATCACTTCCATGCTCGCTGAAGCGCCGTGCGTGGCAGCTCCCATAGACACTAGCGCCAGAGCTTCCCCTAGTGTATTTGTCGGAAAATCTGTGGTCAGAGCGTCTCTGGACTTGTGTTTCGCAGCTGGTTGACACTCTTCGTGCGCGCTTCGTGCGGTCCGTGCGCGCTTGCTTGCAGCTCCATCCCTCCGTCGCTGTATAAAGTTACGGCTGCGGGGCCTCCGATGCGGCGCGTGCCTCCACTTCCGGCTGGTGACAGGAGGGGGCCACCGCTGCCAGCGCAGCTGTTCGTGGGGCCACATCGTCGATGAGAGAGAACGTTGAGCGAAAACGCACTTGAGTGTTCCTTCGTGCCCGCGCACGTATATTACTACGACGGGAAAGTACGGGTTTGATGTGTGTACGTGAGGAAACAGAGGGTCACGCTTCTGCCCGTTTATTTCGGGTCACGTCCTCCGTGGTGTATAGCTTGGCGGAGGTCGCGGGTTCGTTTCCGGCGGTCCCCGAAAGCTCAGGCAGAGCGTCAGTTTCAGAGGCCTTACTCACAGTGTCTCTCTCTGGCAGACACTGTGACACTCACAGTGTCTCTCTGGCTGACTATCGTCACTTGCGATGCGTTGTGAGACACTCACAGTGTCTCTCTGGCTGACTATCGTCGCTTGCGATGCGTTGTGAACATTCGCGATGCTCCGCATCACCCTATGGTCCCCTTCGGGGAGATGCCTTCATTTTTGTTGTTGTTGTTGTTGATAGGACTTGTAACGTGCATGCCCGGCAAAGATTAAGAAGGACTAACAGGGCGCAGTTTGGTGTCGCACGGATTCTGAAATGCCTCCTCCTCCTCCTCCTTGTATATATAACCAACATTCCACCCTACCACTCTCCTCCGCGTCCCACGCACAGACCGAAGAAAAAAAAAGCAAATTGTGGGATCTGGAGCCGTCGCGAACGCCTTCTTATTTATCTTGTGAAACTTTCCCGGTTCAGCTAGTCTCATCCTGTGAATCTGATCTTCAAGTGCGTCTAACTTATCTCCACATACACCTCAAGAGGTCACCGGGTTTATACGAACTGAAACAACTTGATATCGTCTGAAACAACTGAAACTGAAACAAGTGAAGTCGTCAGAACGCCCTGACATTACTGGTATAAAGTGCTTGAACGTTTTTCTTTGTTTTTTTTTTCTTTTTCCAGGTTGTCCTTCTTCTTACTTGTATCGCGATACACGTTTCTGCAGAGCGCAGAACTGCGGCATAGCGGATGCCCAAGTGGTCTTCTGTGTCGTACCTGCTTGCGTGCCATACTGTACTAGTCGGTTCAAAACATTCTTCGAATCAGTTTGGAGCCATGCCAGCGCTGTAATAACGTCGCTACGCATTGTCTCGCTCCGTAAATTGCAGCATTTTTTTTTTTCCGGTTGCTCACGCAGCTGCTCCCAGAACAACCTTGCAGGTCCTGACGATATATAGTCGTAGCGCCAGAACAGAACGACGACAAAGAGACAAGAAGGAGACGAGCGCTAACTTCCAACTCCTTCTTGTCTCTTTGTCGTCGTTCTGTTCTCGCGCTACAACTATCGTCATGTCATACAAAGTAGCCCAAACTGCCACACTTCTAACGTACAGGGGCGTTTCTAACGGTCAAACTCGAGGTTCAGCTAATCTTCCTCCGTCATAGCATGTACGTGAACGACGCTGGCTCGTCCTTTGTGGGATCTACATTTAGGTAAAAAAAAATGTCTATACGTAATGCAAGCGTGCGGGGTAGAGTTTCGACTCATATGCTAGTGTACGTAAATATATATAGAACTTTCAAGATAAGTAATGAGACCTGCTGGTGTTTTGTTTTTTCAACCTTTCTTTTTACTGCCTCCTCCTTTTAGGACTTCTCAGCCCCCCCCTCCCCCTGAATATAGATAGAGCGTGAATACGTGAACGCCAGGAAACTTCTTACCATTTCTCTCTCTCTCTCTCTTTGTGTGTGTGTGTGTTTGTGTGTGCGTTTAACTACGTAACTACGTGCGTCGACTTGCTCGATTATGCGGATCTTCGTGCGACTCTTATGTTCCAGCAGGTGCAACTGTATCCGACAAGTTCTCCAACAGGTTCCACGGCAAGTAGGCAAGTTGAGGCAAATAGCCCTTCGTAACCACCTTCCGTTTACGAATGCGTATACTCATCGCATTGGAATGGCCGACAGCGCGGCATGCAATTTACGCAGTTTGAGGAGACGTTTGTGATCATTTTGCGTCGCTGCCCATCCTACCAGACTCAACGGCGCGTTCTAGGAGCCATACCTAATGGTTTTGATGCAAGACCACCATCGTTAAAAAAAGATCCTGTGACTGTGGTCCGCGGTTTTGTACATGCGTATAAGACCACGAAAGCCAGGCTGTTGTGCTATACTTGAAGACGGCCGGACTTCACGAGCGTCTGTGAACCACCAGCGCGAGTTCGTGTTGTGGGTTCACACCAATTGTTCACGGATTCATTTACTTACTCTCGTTCTTTATTCTCTGTCCTTTCTAATATTCCCCCTCCCCCACTCGTAGGGTAGCCAACCGAGCCAATGAAGATTGGCTAACCTCAACGCCTTTCTTTGTGGTCTCCATCGAGTGTGTGGTGCGTTTCATAGAGTTTCTCAAAATTAACTAGAGGGCACTCTGGCGCTGCGATCGTCCAGCGACCATGGGAATGATGGGTAGTACACACATTTGCCTATAGTCTTCGTACTTGCGGGCGTCAAATCGTACTTGCGGCCTCGTTTATTACTGGTTAAGGTATTGTTTTGAAAGAAAAAAAAAACGAACCCTTTTGAACTTAGTGACTGGATTCGAAATGGTAAGCCTAAAAAAATAAAGTTGTGAAGCGCAAACGGTGAACATTTGCTAATTTATGTTTTCGTGAAAAAAAAAAACAGCTCCAAGCCACCCGAATACACACGGAGCCAGAAGCAGGCCAGAGGTACGAAGTTTAGACAAATGTGTGTGTACTACCCATCATTCCCATGCTCGTTGAAGCGCCGTGTGTTGCACCGCTCATAGACACTAGCGCCAGAGTTCCCTCTAGTAAGTATTGTGGGAAACTCTATGGTGCGTTTGTATACGTTGCCACGCATCGACTGTATACGTGCGCGACGCCGCCGCCGTTGCTGACGTCATCACGCGAAGGTTGAACGAACCAATCGCGTGCGACGACCTCGTTCCGGGCCCGTTCGATTTCGCGCGCACTCGCAGAGACGCGCTCGCGTGGTGCGCTGCAGGCGACGCTGACGCAATATTCGTTACGTCAAGGTCGGGATCTGGGAAAACGCCATTGTCCCTGCGTGGGCTCGCGGATCTTTGTAGTAGAGGTGCGCGGGGTTGTCGAGCCGCAGCTGTGGCAGCGTTCGCCGTGTTTTGTGGAGCGGACGTGACGTAACTACTTCTCGCATTTGCCATTGACCCGTGGCTTATTGTCGCTCCCATTTCAGTAGTAGCGATTTGTTTTCCTGTTTTCGTTGCCGTTATAGATCGTAGCCCCGTACTCATCTTTTTTTTTCTTTCCTCTTGAGTTCTTTCTGGAGCTCACTGAAAACAAGTGTCATTTAATACAAAACAAAAAGAACACGCTATAGGTTCTACTGCAGGTGAGCTAGCTATGCATGTAGGTACGTTTCAGTTTCCCGCAGGTCTTTCTTTCTTTTTTTCTTTCTTTCTTTCTTTCTTTCATTCTTTCTTTTAGTGGTCACACTTTTTGTTCACCCATTACTATTACCATAACCATCCTCGGCTATGTGGTTGACTACATTGCGAACCAATGTATGTGGTTATGTCGTTGACTACATTGTGCGCGCGAGTGCTGTTTAATGTGCTGTGTTTATCTATCTTCCCTCTCTATCTTTCAGCTCCCCCCTCCCTCTCCTATGCGCAGGGTTAACCTCCCTGCCGTTCTTTTCCTCCCATTTTCCTTCCTTCCCTTGCGAACCCACGATTGTGTTTGCTTTCTTCGCCGTATTTCACACTCGTATACATCTGCCTGTATATAACGAGTCAAATGCGTTCCACGAGTACTTTCTGCTCAACAGTTGCTGTATATTGTAACCCTAATGTCTATGTGACGGTTGTCATATCTTTCCTTCGGATATTATAGTCATCGCGGACAGTGTTGTCTTTCCAAGCAAGCTGAACGGCGGTCGCATATGCGTACATGTATGCCGCCTCGCCCCACGGCGCTCCAGTGGCATTCGTGCCGTCCTGCCCTCGCTAACGCGCCTGCAGGTATAATACGGCTGATATGTGTTTATTTAGGCTATAGCGTCGCTATATATCATACGCACGCGGCGAAGACATGGCGGCAGCGCTTGTTGTTTAGCTGGGCGCGCGCGCGTATACAAGTATACGTCTGTTTCGACGTCCATGGCGGCCGCTTCATCCGAGACCGTTAGGTGAAGGCGCGCGTTCTCCGTGCAGTTTACGCCTAGTAAAGCCGGAGCCACCGCTCAACGGGTGGCCCCTGCTTCCAAATGCTCGTTTAGTGTCATTCTGGCTGCACTTCGGGCATGATGTGTGCGCGAGGGGCGCCCCTCGACTGTGTTGAAATGTGACGAGGTACCTTCCATTAATGCGTCAACGCTGTAGCTGCTGTGACTCCGTATGCTCGCCTGCACTGCTGAGCGCAGCAAGGTCGTCGCGGTTTTCGATTCGCAGTGGCTGCATGCCTCGATGAAGTCGTTATGCTAAGACCGGACGGCCGTGTTGTATGAAGACGTCAGCGTGACTCTGCGGATATATAGTTGAATCCAGTGCGTCCCTCTACGCGAGTAATAATAATTAAAGTGCTTTATAGGTCCCAGAACCACGATACGGATATGAGGGACGGCGTATAGTGAAAGGCGCCGGTGTTTCGACCACCTGGGGTCTAAGATTGCGGTCGGCATTCGATCCCGCGACCTTCGGGTCACCAGTCGAACACCTTATAACCACTAGACCACCGCGGCCGGCCGCCTTTACGCGTGTCATGCAATCGTTGAAAGAGAGAGAGAGAGAGAGAGAAGAGAGATAGATATTGACTTTATTTAAACATATCCTGAGGAGGCTGAGAAAAGGTCATTCCGACCCTTACTTCAACCTGGAGGTTCCGCCCAGGATGGCGCTGGCAGCCGAAGGCTTGTAGCGATGTCCCGGGCCCTTTGGACCGCCTGTAATTGCTGCTTGTATTCGTTGCTCTTGAGGGCTTCCTGCCAAGCCTCTTGGGTATTCAGTTGCGCTGCGCTGTGGTATAGGGTACAGTCAAAGCATGTGTTCGAAATTGCAATAGGGATGGTTGCAAAGGGAGCATGTGGGTGGTGTGTCGGGGTCGACTCTGTGTAAGGTGGATGGTGTTGTGTACGTACGTGTTTGATATCTTCTTAGAGTTAGAGCTTGTGCTTTGTTAAGCTTTGGGTGCGGTGCTGAGAATGCAATCGTTGAAGCTTTCCCTCATAATAAATATGAGTGAGTCTGGCTTCGGCGCTTCAGGGTCATCTTTTGTTTTCCCGTCGAGCTTCGAACCCGACCCAGGTTAATCCAGTTTCGTAAGTACAGTTTCTTGAAAAAAAGTGCCGCCATATCCACGAAGTGAATGATGATGAGTGGGCGAAGCTCCGGAGGTAAACCTGGTAAACCATGAATCCTCTGTACATTTTGCCCACTCGATTTTATTACATCGCTCCCCCTAGCGTACGTCGCCGCACTAAATCGAACGATTGCCTTCAACCAATGACACGCGCCATATGTGACATCATTCCTATTTTATAAGATCTCGCGTCTTTCATCAACTACAAGTACCGCTTTCTAGTTGTTTATAACATCTTGCATCTTTTCATCATCAGCTACAAGTACCACCATCTAGTAAACACTACAAGAACTAAACGAGAGGTGGCTACATACAGGAGACGGTACCGCCATCTAGTGAACACTGCAAGAACTAAACTAGAGGTGGCTACATACAGGGGACGGTACCGCCATCTAGTGAACACTGCAAGAACTAAACTAGAGGTGGCTACATACAGGGGACGCACAGCCCACGCCCTAAGGAGCTTCGCCCCTAAAACTCATCAGGTGTGTTGAAAGACAAGCTTGGGAGCTGCAGGCGCTTTTTAGCAGCAATCATTGTTTTTATTATACTTGTCTTCTGCGCTTTCTATCGGCCATTGACACCCACGAATTGCCACTGTCCTTTAGCGGTCACGGTGCTCGATTGTCGATCTGATGGTCGCGGGATCGAACCCCGGCTGCGCCGGCTTCATTTTCGATGGATGCAAACTGCTACAGGCTGCTGCTTACACTTATGCAGACGCATCCTAAACAACACTGGGTGGCCAAGACTACAGGGATCCATCCCTTACGGCGTCCCTTGTAATAGTAATCATGTCGTTTTGGGACGATATCGCTACGTCTAGTTATCATATTTGAAACTCACGATCGCTCATATCAACAAATAATCGAGCCTGGTGGAAAATTCTCCTGGCAACCTTTCCACATTTTTTTTTTCCTTTCATCCAGTGTGCATCTCGTGCGCTTAAGCTAAGACTGCTCCGACTGTGCTCGAAAATGATACTTTGCGGATTTATTAAGCTTTTCGCCATTACCTTCAGAGTTGAACGCTTCGGACAGTGTAATTATAATTGCGTACGTTCGCGGATGCTTTATACGTACACTAAGACGTACGTCGTCGCCATCGGCAGTTTTCCCTCATGAGGAATAACACCGTTTCGTCGAAAATTCCTCACGGCAAACCCGTAGCTCCCCTCCCCCCCCCCTCCATAAGTATTCCTGTAAACGGTCCTGCCTAACTGCATATATACGACATCGCCTGCACTGCTTCGTGTTCGTCAAGTGTCGACATCGATTAGGCCTGCAAGCCAAATAGAAGCCTGCTGGTGGATGTGGGGAAGTGTTTGATGCAGCATCTATATATTAGGGGTGAGCTCGAAAACGCCCGAACTGCGTTTGCGCTCTATATCGTGTAAAGACGCGATGACAATCTTTTTTTTTTTTTCACCGCGGAAGTCGCACATACGTTTAAACATCTTCGTGACTTGATTTCCGAAAACCGAAAACTCGTATCTGGAGCGTGGCATTTGCGTAGTCGCGCCTACCGCAGCGTTGAATTATACGCGGAAAAAATGATGGCGGATTCTAACTTATTTCTTTGCCGGTCCATTGCCGTGATTTTTTTGCTATTTTTATTATTAGTGGTGCGCGGCTGTGGTCGTGGAATGAAAGTGTAAACTGTATTGCGACGTTTTTAACGGTATACTATGACGCGGAATGTGGAGTCGCGTGTTAGGGCGAGAATTCGTTATCATCGCGTCGTCTTGCCCTGAACTTCTGTCAAGTTTAGATGCCGTGTGTTTTTGAGTGGTGCAATTCGTCAATAAGTCGAGAGAGCTTCATTGCAGTGCTTTCGCGTATACGTCATATGCAAAGTGCTCACGTGTGGCATATCATTTTTTTAACGCTGATACTGTAAAGCGAAGGTGGGCAACTTTTTGAGGCGGACGGCTGAGTTGTACGAAGCCGACACAGGAGGGGCCTGATGACAAATTCCGGGGTAGATATATTATCGGTGAATTGAAAATAATGTAAAAGAAAACTCGAATAGAAATCGCATTCATTTGCAGCATCCATGTTGCGAGATTGCAATTTGCTATATCATGGGTTACAAACGAAAACCCCATTTGAGGTTCAAACTGCCTTTTCGGCCTTCAGATAAAGTGACAAGCTATAGGGTATGCGTGTTTGTGATAGTGTGCTGGGAGCCGTTGAATACTGCCTCGCCGGTCGCAGCATATGAGCGTGCGTTAAACCTTGCACTTGCATATGGACAGTCGTGCTTCTTGCAGCATTGTATGGGAGCAGCGGAACGATGCGTTTATAAATTACCGCATTCTGTCGATTTACGTGCCTAAACTATGGTCACTATACGAGGCACGCCGTATAGTGGAGGGACTCCCCATTGTACTTTCTCCATTTGTGGCTCTTTGCTGTGATTTTGGTGCGGTTCAAAGAGCCGCATATATATTCGGGAATATATCCGGTAGTCTAACCTGCACCCATAACTGGATAGTAGCGTAGCACCTTATATAATAGGCGCTAAAGATCAGTGGCTCGTAGAATTTGCGTTAAAGCATTGCCTCATCGATATATAAGCATCACGCTCACAGCATAGTCCTTCGTGCAGTCGTATGCACTTCTACGCACTTTCTGGTGACGTCGTTCACCCGTTCTAAGTATTTGACAAGGCTGCTAAGGGGCCCATCTACTGCGAGGTGTCAGAGCACGTTTTAGAACACCAGATCGGCGAAATTTCCGGGGTCTTCCGCTACTGCGTCCCTAACGAGCACATTGTGAATTCGGGGCGCAAAACCGCGTATAGTATTGTCACGGGTTGAGAGTAGGCAGAGGGTAGAAATATATTTACAGATTGCACACGGAGTACACAGTGTCCTTGAACCAAGATGGCGGAGTGGCAACAACAACACGAGCTTTTGTTCGATCGTCATCTTCGTCGCCTTTATGGTGCATTCGTTGATGTTGATGATGACTTGTATCAATATTAAATTCTACGGGGCTGCCAAGTATTCCAAATAGTCGTGGTGGGCAGCTATGTCAAACAAAGACCGTTCGAATCCCGGCTGCGGCGGCTGCATTTCCGATGGAGGCGGAAATGTTGTAGGCCCGTGTACTCAGATTTGGGTGCACGTTAAAGAACCCCAGGTGGTCAAAATCCCCGGAGCCCTCCACTACGGCGTCTCTCATAATCATATGGTGGTTTTGGGACGTTAAACCCCACATATCAATCAATTATGTCAAAAGTGGTGCAACACCTCATGTATCAATCAGTTTGCGGTCGCTTCTTCTTTCGAGTGAAAGGATGGTGCTCGCTCTGGATAATGCTTTAGCCTTAAAGGTGAAAGGTGCGCATGGTCACCGCTCGAGCGGCTTCGAGTGGCCTGCTGCTTTATCTAAGTACATACGCTATCGTGGTTTTACTTGCTGTGTTCGCGAAAACTCTCTCGCGCGGAAGGCAGACGCGATAAGGCGAAGCGTTGTTTTAGGAGCGAAGCTCCTTATGGCGTGGCTTGGGCGTCCCTCGTATGTAACCACCAGTGGCACATACCCGAAATAGGTATAACACTTGACGTCCAAGGTGGTGCCAGTGAGAGATTTCTTCTGTGCGTTGTTTAACAATAAAAAATAGTGCTCAATGTACATGCTAATGGCTGCTAATGGGGAATGAGAGACATGAGCATTCGGCTTTTAGTCAACGCGCACGCTGCGATCCCCATTAGCATCCATTGGCATGTACATTGAGCACTATCGGACAAGAAAGGCATGCTACATTATACTCGCTGGGTGTAACCTCCTTAGCTTTAGAAAGGTTTAGCGAGCGTTGAGCCGCAGTGCCATGAATACAATGAACTTGTATATGCCATGAATGAACTCAAGGTGGTTAAAAATGAGAAGTAGATACGAAGCGCAAGCCGTAAGAAAGTAAAAGCCGAATTCTCCTGTCTCTCATTTCTCATTAGCAGCCATTGGCATGTAAATTGAGCCCTATCTGACAGGGAAAGGTTGCTACGTTATACTCGCTGGGCGTAACCTCCTTGGTTTTCGAAAGGTTTAGCGAGCGTTTGGTCGCAGTGCCATGAATACAGTGAACTAGAATATACCATCAACTCGAGGTGGTTAAAGGTGGGAAGTGGACCCAAAGCGCAGGCCGTAAGAAAGTGTGCGTGTGCCACCTCTCGTTTAGTCCTTGGAATGTCCGCTGGATGGCGGTGCTTCTATATGGGGAATATATGATAAAAAGATGCGAGATGGTGGGACTTGGAGTGTTGAATAGATGAACGAACGGACACACAAACAGATGCATGGATGGACGCATGAACGGACGCAGGGGCGGATGCACGAAAGAACGCAGGGACGGGCGCACAAACATACGCATGGACGGTCACACAGACGGACGCATGGACGGACGAATGCTTCGCCCCACTCTCCATCATTCACTCCGTGGATATGCTGCCATTTTTTTTATCTACAAAATAAAGGAGGAGATAATTTCATTTGCCTTTGCCCCGCCGCGGTGGTCTAGTGGCTAAGGTACTCGGCTGCTGACCCGCAGGTCGCGGGATCGAATCCCGGCTGCGGCGGCTGCATTTCCGATGGAGGCGAAAATGTTGTAGGCCCGTGTGCTCAGATTTGGGTGCGCGTTAAAGAACCCCAGGTGGTCGAAATTTCCGGAGCCCGCCACTGCGGCGTCTCTCATAATCATATGGTGGTTTTGTGACGTTAAACACCACAAGTCAATCAATCAATCAATCAATTCATTTGCCTCATGACTCTCGCTGCTGTGCTGTCTTTTTGCGCGTTGTACCGTTGCGATTTTCGGTGAAGAGGCAGTGTCGAGTGGGACTCTCTTCTGCAACGTCTCTCTCGGTGAAGATAAGACGCCAGAGCTGCATGCAGTGTCGCGCTCTTGCCGAGCCGGCGCTGCAGAGTCCACCGCTATCGGCAGTATAGCGTGCCGCGACGGCTGATACGAGATATGCGCGCTCCGCTTGTTATCTCTTCGCGTGCTCCTGCTGCTGTCAGCTGTACTGTACTTGAACTAGTATAGCGCATTACGGGGAAGAAGAAACGGCCGAGCAGACCGACACAAGAGGACAGAGCGGACAGAACACTCGTGGACGGCCGTGGACGGCTGTACTGGAAACGCGTGCTCCTGCACTCGCGGAGTTTCGTTTTCGTGCGTACGCAGGAACAAGAGTGCCAGCTGACGCCTGTGTCGTTATTGCACGTAGGCCACTGCTTTTTGCAAGGTTTTGTTGAGGCATGTTGACCGGGGGGGGGGGGGGGGATCGTTTTTTCTAAAGGTCATTGTACAGCCAATTTTCGTTCTTTCAAAACCCGCTCGTTCGATTTGCCGTGTAACTCTTTTGGCGTAATTTTTGGCCTTTGCGTCGTAAAACGCGGAAACGTACTTGTGAACATCACCGAAGCTTCTGTTACACGGAATATAAGTTAGAGTATTCTATGAAGTTAGGCGGTCTCTTTGTGCGTTCGGTCCACGTTTGTCGCCGAGACACAGGAGCACGAGTTCTCGCCCTTTTGCATACGAGACAATGTTCCTGCAGATTTATGCACCGGTTTTCTGCTGTGATGTTGTCGTGCAGTGGCGTGAGCACGGTGTAATTTTTTTTTCTTACACCGTTGTCGTGAGTGAAGACGAACCGCTCCCGCAGCTCTCCATTGTTGCTAACGAGTGCTTTTCACCGCCACCACCAGAGTGAGCGCTGCCCTCGGTCTCACGAGTCGGAACGCTTCATTCATTACCGCTTCAGTCTTTCGCTGTCGACCTTTGCTGCCATACGAGTGCACTCCGGAACGGAACGTCGTAAAGCGAGCTGTTGAGGGCCGGCCGTTAAAAAAAGACTAGAGGCAGTGAGTCGACTACGAAGCAAGGCACCGCAGTCGTTTTTGCACCACAAGGCGGTGGCCTCTAACGGGCGCTCAACAAGACGTGTCTCAGCTCAGAGTGTATGTACTCCGAGATCATGGCGAGGCCAACCGCGGAGCAGGAAATGGACGCTGGCTGACAAGCTTGCCCGTTTCGTACCCATGTATTAAGTGTAGCTGTACCACGCGCTGCCAAAAAGGATAGAGTCAATTATCCTCTGCCAGCAGCTAGCTGCGGGGTTAGTTTTGCCTCGTCAGTGTCTGGTGGTTATAGTCGTCGTCGCACCGACTGACTGTCGGCCCTGTGTTGTTGTTGGTGTCGAAAGAAGTCTGCTGCTCCCTGCAGGTCGGTCCTTGATGTGGGGCCGACTCTCACGAGACGTCCTTGCCAGGAGACATATAAGCGACCTCCGATTTCCGTCGGGAGGACCTCTCGTTTACGGCTGTGACATCGCCTTGTGACTGTATTTTAACTATGAATGACGTACATCGTGGTCCCCCCCCCACCCCCACCACCTTTTTTTTTTCTCGAGAAAGTGAATTTATTTTATAGTATGAACAAACTGCAACTTTTGTCATATTACTGCAACCTTCGCGTTATACGAAGGTTGTGCACTCTTAGATAAAAAAGTTAGTAATCAGTTGGTAAACGGGCGTGTTTGCTTGTTTCCGGAGTTTTTTTACTACATTCGCGGCATAATTTTACTAGCCAGTAGCTAGTACGGCTTGTAATTTTAGCCGTTAATAACCAGAGAACTTTAGTGTTTTTAACCGAGCAACTACTAAGCCACCTACGTTGCCAGATCTATTCGAAGTTGCCGCAGTACATTTTTCCGTAATTCTCACATCGCAAGCAAAATTTAGGCAAGCTTTAATTTTATCGACTACCTTGGAATTGAAGTTTCCTGCTACGTAATGGCACACACATAAGCAAATAGAAGAGGACATGATGATGCGTAAAAAACAGCAATTATCTTATAAATTCTGTGAGTGCAAACTATAGTACGCGGTGTGCGGTCTCGAAGCAGGGGTATGTATAGCCTTCTAGCTGCTGCTATAGTATATCTATGTCGAAGTCTTGGGAAGATTTACTTGTGCATGCGTTCGTGTGCGTGTTCTCGTGATCCGTTCATATGACTTCTCATACTCATATGGGCATATAATCGTATGAGTATGATGACTCATATGAGCATGGCGTATGCTCATGTGATATGTTCATGCGATCATGAGCATCATCATAAGTGTGATCATATGTGAATCTGATTTGATCATATGATCATGTTGTGGTCAGTTCTCTATAAATATGTTGCCGTAATGCGAACTCGCCACAGTATAGTTACATGGCGTTGTTAGAAACCATTATTTTTTTTACGAGAGCCATGACAATTCGTTTTTTTAATTCTATAATTTTGTAATGGAACCATTTTGATGTGGCAACGCACACGCAAATTCAACAAAATATGCGCGAACCTCTATTTGCGGGGGTTACTAATAATTTAGTAATAGACTAACCATTCGAGTAAGCACTATTCACTTACTAACTTGGTAGTAAATTTCACTAACCTGCATTTTACTACCTTCTTCTAATAAGAGACTAGTGCTTTATGTGGCAAGTGAATGGTTAGTATTTGGTTAGTGAATATGCCCACCTTTATCTTTAATAGTGTAGGTTTCATCTCTGCCTCCGTCCAGTTGGCTCTTCATCCACTTCAATCACTTTCCGTTTCTGTCTTAAAGCATACAAATGTGCCCTATTCTTTTCTCAGCTTCATTTCCCGTTGTTTTCGCTAGACATGCGTCCAGTAATATAAACCAGGCTTCGGTCGATGCCTTCTCATTCTTTAGCGAAAAACAAGGCGCAGTCTAAAAGATACTTGTGCTTACGAGATGATGGGTGCTTCAAATAATCAGGAGTTCACGGTCGAATAAGGTATGTCATGCTATAAGTCAGTGTTGGGTCAAAAAGCGTCTCTAGCTTGATCGTTGTCGATAAATATTGCAAGAAATTTGCGTTGCGGGTTGTTCATCAACAGCGTTCGAAGAAAGTTATAAGGTGTCTTGCAAGTCATGTTTCCGCCAATACCTTTCATGGTTTATGCTTTCTCAACCACAGAGTTGAACTAAGCCTCAAAACAGATCTCGTGCGTTTCTTTTTCGATCGCAGGGTTCGTCTGCCTAAAGACGAAGGTGATCGGTGTGATAAGGAGGTGATCGCTTCGGCGATAGCCGGGCGTTGTCTCGGGTGTCAACTCACGTCAGATAAATTTTGTTAATTTGATTCTTGATCCTGGCGAAGCTTAGTCAAGTATAGGCTTTCTCGCGTGGACAGCGGCGTGCAGCCGCCTGTACAAATTTGACCCGCACTCACGCTCGAGCCGCTGTGAAGTATACACCGTGTAGAGTTAGCAGTTTAACACTGTTACAAGCTGCCACTCTAGCGTCGCCAGCGCGAAGTCTGCACTTCTCGGCTCCCTTTCATGCGCTCGCCGTTCTCACGGTCAGTGGGGGAGTACGGCGCCCGTTAATTGCCGTGACGCGGTGTCGCCAAAAATGGCCGTCCGTGACAAACACATTGCAGTTTGAAATTATTTACATTCGATTTGCAGGCTTGCTTTCAATTTGCATGGGGTATACTGCTGACTGGGCGGGTTGGTGCATGATAAAATGATATTGCTTTAGCGCAGCTCAGTTTGAGCGTGAATTAAATATGCTATGCAGTCTAGAAGGGGAAAAAGAACAGACGACAGTGTTCGCGCCAACTTCCAAATCTTGTTTATTGTGTACCCTTACAACACATTATAGCTCATTCCACGTGACGCCGCACGCATGACAGACAAAGGGGTGTGTACGTGTTGCACCTATCCGGGGGGACTCGGAAACGTGGGAACACTTCGGTATTTTGGCTGCTCTGTCTGGTCACGTGGTTGCACTAGTACTTATTATGGTAGTCCAGTATACCAGAATGTTTGTTTGAGGTTACCATGTCAACGCCTGTTGAAGCACATTTATAGAACATATTCGGGAAATCACCTTGCTTCAAAAGGACTCGAAGCAACCCTCGATATGTTGTTACTAGATATACGTCGGTTGCACAGAACTGTCGGTAAAATAAATTATCTCTCTTCTCTCTCGCGCGCGCGCAAAGTGGTTATAGGAATGTTAGGATAACTCTATGGCTATACTATATACTATACCAAATATAGCTATACTATAGGTTACTCTAAATAAGTATGCACTCGCACGCTGGTTCATTCTCTGTTCGCGACTCGTGGGGCGCCTTGGTTCTTGCTTGTGCGCTCATTGTCACCTATAGGTGTCCGCTCCCTTTTTTTTTTTTCTCTTCCCTCTCCTCCATCGGAGAAAATTACCGCGCCTTTACACATCTCCCTCGAATCCAAGCGCCCATCACGCTACCTGTAAATCGCTTTTTTTGTTCGCTTTTTTCCATACGACGTAGTTGACTTTCCGACAATTGTTCAAGTCTTTCTGACGTCTTTTTGCGATAAGCCTAGTGGTGCTGCAAATCACGCCATAACCAACGAAAATGGAACGAGTGCTTCGAAGAAATAACGATTGAAAAAAAAAAGTAAAAAGAAGCTATAAGCTTTTCGGAGATTAACGCAGCGATGAACCGCTCTTCGATATCGGCGCTCGATCAGTATCGCTGCATTGCAAAAAGCGATAGGGATAAGCACCCGAGAAGCGAGGCCTCCCGTTTGATGCTCGTTAATATTCTATCCTCGTTAAGGTCTCGTGTGGCACCGACTTGTTCTCTTATTGTTTCTGTTGAGTGAGTCAGTGAGTGAGTTAGTGAGTGAGTGAGTGAGTGAGTGAGGGAGGGAGGGAGGGAGGGAGGGAGGGAGGCTGAGGACGGAAAATGCATTCTGCACCTGCGAATTTCGCGGGGCACGACATTTTTTTTGGTAACGTTAACAGTCCGATCTTCCGGCGTCGCGTGTGCATTGAACAGCTTGTTTTTCTATAGATTATCAGCGGGTGCGCGTGTCTCCAGCTTCCACGCGACCTGATTTTCCGAAAGAGAGGCCTCCGAGGAAACCACGACAAGAATTTGGAGACACTATAGAGTTACTGTGTATATGCTACCTTTAGGTTAGCATATACAGTAACTCTAAGAGGTAACTCTAACCTGCACGTAGCGCCATCTCTTGTCGGCCACAGTGGTGGCCCGCCGTAACTGAATGGGAAATTGGCGAGGAAAAAAAAAATCTCACGAAATCTGGTGACAAAATCTGATAAAAAAAGCTAAATATCAAAAACTACTTCCTGATCTATACAGCAGAGACTTGTTTGAACAGTCTGGCAAAGTTCGTGTCGCACTACAAACTGCGTGGCTTCCCAGAGTGTTTAATATTTAATGATAGGATTCCATGTGTTTCTATGGGTGGTGTTCAAGAGTTTTTGGGGAAGCCACACGCCTTGTAGGGCGAGACTGCAATTTTACCAAAATGTACCAGTGAGTCTCTGATACATAACCCGGAGTCGTTTTTAGTAAGTAGCTTTTTTCAATAGATAAGGTTTTTCTCGTCTATTTCCCATTCAGTTATGGCAGGTTGCCGTTCCTCCGGTCCAGCGATGGCGCCACGTCCAGATGTCCGCAATTTCCTGGGAATGTATACCGCCCGCCCCGTAGCACGTAAGCCGATATCCAATTCCTTCGTGGCATCGCTCATTGTTCGCAAGAGAGGTCAACGCCGTTTGCGCAGTGTCAGATGGCATCAAGACGACCTGGCGTCTTTCTTTGTCGTCTCGCTTCATTCGATGCCGGCTGAATCGAAGGCGACCTCGTATTGCGCGCGCTTTTGAATTGGTCGACCCCGTTTAATATTACGTCGTATGTGTACCCGCGGACGTGCCGTATCTTGCGGTCTAGGGCGTCCAGCAAGTGGTAGCGCTGTTGCTATACAGACGTGGAACATTTTAGTCTTCCTGTTTAGTCCGACAGTTACGACTACTGACTCGTACTCATCAAAGTGCAGGCACACACACGTTCAACCGTCTCTACAAAGTAACGCTGTAAAGAGCGGCCACTCGAGCTGTGTCGTGGCACCACCACCTAGATGGTCGTGGTTGAACAAGTAAGGGTCTTAATACACGTCAGGTGGCGTAGCAATGCATGCATCCGTAAAGCCCGCTTGCGCTTCCAGTCGTTCTTCAGTCAGCACCTCTTCTGACAGTCGTCTCAAGGGGACCACCGACACGCTAATCTGGCATCAAAAATTTTTTGTAATGGAAAAATATAAATGATGCCTACAATCTTCCATGTCGACTCCAAATCGTGTCCTGCAGAGGGTGCTTAATGCACTATACCTCAAGATTCAGTAAAGTTTGCATAGAAGGTGTCTTCGGAGCACGGGAAAGCGGGTTCGAATGCCAGTACCGAAAAGAAAATCATTCTGGCTTTTTCATTATTTGTTTCATGATATGTTTCATGGAACCTAATACCTATTGATCATCTGGACTCGACTGAATCAATACAAAATTACTTATTCACTAATTCCTTATTATATTTTGTTTAGAGTTGTTTTTTTTTATTGTCACCCGATTTGTTTATCATATTCAATTGTGCTTTGTAGATGTATTTATGTTGTACCCTGCCCCTCCTGCATGGGCCACATGGCGTGCAGTATTTTGTCAATAAAAGTAAAAATAAATAAAAAAACATATGAAGACATATCCGTCTAACTAGCCGCTCGTGGCGTTGTCATCAGTACAGTATAGCTCGGCCGTTAGGCCCAATACGTGAATGCCCTCTCTTTTTGTAAGTTTATTTTCCTATGCGTGTGCGGCCCCTACATTTGGCGAGCCGCGTGGTGAAACCGGCGCACGAGAAGCGGCCGTCCGTCCGTCCGTCTTCACCAGGCCGCCTCCATACTTCCACTTTTCCTGTCTGGCCGTTCTATCCTGCCCGATTCCCACGTCCGCGGTCTTGTTACGTCATAGTACCGCAATCCGTAGACGATGCGCGCGTCGGTTCCTTGTCCAATCGAGCGACGCCCGCAAAGCCTATAGATAAGGGCGAAATCTTTTTTTTTTTTTTCGTTTGCGTAACAAGCCCGTCGTGGGACGTGACGCGAACGCAATGGAGCGAGACGCCGCTGTGCGCATGGCCGCTTATACTTGTACCCGCGATTTTGTCTGGTTTGTTCCCGTGCGTGGCTACGGCTGCAGATGCTTTAGTGCGATAGCCTGTAATCGTATGTGGTGCTCCGGATATATCCTAGACTCGCTAAATCGGCGCAGGTGATGGCCGCGTGTTCCCGCGGTGCTTTGATAGTGGTTGCTTATGTGGTTATAAAAGGGAAAAGAAGAGAAAAGTGAGCCCCGTAACTGTATCTGGTGCGACGCCTCAACGGTAGCTCACAAGGGATGGGGGTAAGGAGGGATTAAAAAGGATAGGATTAGATGTATATATGTAGAGAGAGATGCGCAGGGACAGCGGGCGACGACGGAAGTAAAGAAAAGATAGGAAAGATGAAACACGGTCGCAAAAGTCCGAGGACGAGGCACCATTGGCGAGAGCTCTTGTCGGCAACAGCAGATAGCGTAGGGATAATCCAGTCGACCAGAGCTACGCTGTCGTCGTCGGGGACCGGTGTCAAGGGGTGGCGTAGGATCGACCCAGTCAGCCTGAGCTGCACTGTCGTTGGATATATCGCGAGGGCACAACCGGGCGGCACGGAATCCAGCGAGCGAGTCTCCCGTGATTGCTTTGAACTTACATGTGTGTACTGACATGCGGGTATCGCTCCATTGAAGTCTACCACCTCCTATGGCTAATGACATATTTACATAGAAGATCCTGCCACTGATTTTAGCTAGTAGATGTTCACCACCGCCAGTGTATTCAGGCGCTTGTCACCTTTTCGTCGCCACTCCCTGCCGACCTCCACGGAGCTTCCACTTCTGAATGACTGTGGCGTTTCGCATCTTGCTTTCGATCATCAATCGATCAGTCACCAAGTGCTCTCAGTCAGACAGCTGGTGTTTCTGTTCGTTTTTTCTCATTTGTGGCTTTGTGTAGCATGGTATAGCTCCGCCGCGGTGGTGTAGTGGCTAAGGTACTCGGCTGCTGACCCGCAGGTCGCGGGTTTGAATCCCGGCAGCGGCGGCTGCATTTCCGAGGGAGGCGGAAATGTTGTAGGCCCGTGTGCTCAGATGTGGGTGCACGTTAAAGAACCCCACCCACGTGGTCTAAATTTCCGGAGCCCTCCACTACGGCGTATCTCATAATCATATGGTGGTTATGGGACGTTAAACGCCACATATCAATCGTGTAGCATGGTATACGTTCGAGCACCTCGTTATCGGTGATATCGCGCGCTGCGCTGCTATCTATGCCACCTGTTCAGCAGCTTACAGCTATTCGTGCCTATATGCGGCGGGCGCAGGGCTGGGCGATGTCGTCCTCGCCGAGCCTTCCGTCGTCAGCTGTGTTGCCCCGCGCCTGACTACGACGCGTGCGAAGGTCGCGGTGGGCGTGTGTTGCACACTTCCTGCGTGACGTGCCACAATATGAAGAATCGCTCTTTTTTTGGCCGGAAAAACCCGGACGCGTTCCGGCTGGTGGTAGGGCCCCCCGTTTTTTTAAGGGGCGAAGCTTCTTAAGGCCGTGGGTCCTACTAGCCAGTTCTCAAGGTCACTAAATTGCATTGCATGTCAATAAAAATGGTGCCACAACACATCCACGGAGTGAATAGAGAGTTTTAGTACTGCGTACGCTGCGTACGTGGCGGCGTTCGTACGTAAGGACGCCACGTTCTGCGTAGTGCGCATGCGCAGACCGCAACGCGCACGTATCGCGTTACGTACGCAGCCGCTACGTACGCACGCATGAGATGCGTGCGTGCGTACGTACGAGGTGATCGTACCGCTCTCGAATAAGTTCGCGACAGCGCGAGACTTCGTTTGGCAAAATGGCGGCACCGAAGGCAAGCACCGACCGGCTCTGTGGCTTAAAATATGGCCATAATCTGGCTATAACACTTGGATTGGCTCACATTGGCTGTCAACAACACGTGCTTCTATTTTGATATGCCAGACGGCGCAACACACTTCACGCTCGTTACGTGCGCGGGTACTACGGCGTACTAAAAGCCGATTAGTGGCAAACGACGCCACGTAACGCAAGGCGCTTGCGTGATGCGTCCGTAGCACCATTCCGCAGTACTAAAACTCTCTATTGATGATAAGTGGGGCGAAGTGTCCGTCAGTCTGTCCGTGCTTCTGTCAGTCCGTCCGTCCGTGCTTCGCCCCCACTAGTCGTCATTCATTTCGTGGATATGCTGTGATTTATTTTTTTTTCTCCGCACGTGGATTCGTGCTTCCACGCGGCAATGTGTTTTTTTTTTTAAGTCGGCCTATGTCTTGCGGATGTAACGCTTACAAAGCTTTGCTTATACCACCGGTCGTGTAGTTTCTCTTTTTCTCTTTTCCGGGTGATGCAATCAGTGTCAAAGGAAATGCCAGGTGCCGGTGTAGTATCAACTTGAAGACAGTTTAATATTGGCTCCTTGATACACCACATTTGAGCAAGAAAACAACCTAAATAACGTTACTAATCTCTTTCAGTTATTGAAAGTAAAAAGTGTCTCTGTTTTGTTTGTTTTGTAGGTTCGCATTGTTCTGTTCTTGTTTGAGGTTTACGCAGCTTAACTTGTGTGTATCCTGTTGTTTTCTTTTTGCGTCTGTGTGGGAGGTGAAATGTGAAACCTGCAGACGCAACCTTTTTGTCAACTGGCTTTTATATCGTATAGTTTATAGTTATATCGTATAGTTTGACAGCCCACTATACAAATATAGTGAAGTCGCGATTGCTGACTCTGAATGAGCAGATCTTGTAAAAGGTAACTTTCTACTGTAATCCTTCGAAGGTTGCACACCGTCCTTTCGCTTTGGTGGCCTTCGAAAAAAAAAAGGTGGGGGGGGAGAGGGGGGTGCAAAGACTGGACATAAAAAAAAAAGCTACACACAACACGAGTGCAGGCGCAACTCGCTGAGGCAACTCTTGCATTAGTGGATGACCGCTAATGTAACTTCGGGAGGCTTGATTGATTGATTGATATGTGGGGTTTAACGTCCCAAAACCACCATATGATTATGAGAGACGCCGTAGTGGAGGGCTCCGGAAATTTCGACCACCTGGGGTTCTTTAACGTGCACCCAAAACTGAGCACACGGGCCTACAACATTTCCGCCTCCATCGGAAATGCAGCCGCCGCAGCCGGGATTAACTTCGGGAGGCTTGGTCTTTCCGAATCGACGCTTTTCACGAGTGTCCGCTCCGAAGGCGTGTGTAGCTGCTCCCGGGCACCGACAGACCCCTTCCTTCTCCGTGCTTAGTATTATATAGTCTTCTGTAGCCGTACCGTGGAAGGCAAACAAGCGTTGGTGTGCGTGCGTGCGACCTTTCTGTTTCCTCTCTTGCCGGTCACGGCGGCAACTTGTGCATCCGACGACGGACTTCTCCTTTCGCTAATCTTCCTGCGACGCTTCGCGATTGCAACCCTGCGCCTAGTCTCGTGTCGTCTATTTCCTGCCCCCACGCCTTAATGTCCACTCCTCTTCCGCTGGAAAATCGCTGCGCTGACGATCAACGCTCCCCCCCTCCCCCGCTTTTCTCACTTTCTTCTTACGGACCTCTTTCTGTCGTCTGCGGTCGCGCCAGTGGTATGTAAGTATTTGTGTCTGTTGAAGGTTCACTTTACCCGCACCTCGAGGAGCGGCATCCTTCCGTCGGGGTTCAGCTCCGTGCTCGTGTACTGGTGGTAACTGCGCTGGTGGTGCAGCAAGTAGTATAGCTTGACGCCTATCAGGCAGTATGCTGACACGTTGACACACTTATCAGGCTGTATGTTGATGTAGCAATGATATGGCGCGTCGTGTGCTACTGCGTCCTCTGTTCGAGGCCCGCTGTTTTTTGGTCGTGTTTGCCAGGGATGGATTAGCAGTACCAACACTACTTACAGATAAGATTCGCAGTTTATGCCGGCGCCAAAATGAACAACCCCACGGGATACGCTAATCTTGTGTTTATTGACAGTGCGGCTACCGTGTGCACATCAAGCAAGTCAATTAAGCGCGGGCGCATTCCTTTTCATGGTCACGCCGCTCTCCCTCTCTTGTGCGAGGTTACCGTGTGACGATAGTTATAGCGCAAGAACAAAACGACGACACAGAGACAAGAAGGACACGAAATACCTTCTTGTCTCTGTGTCGTCGTTTTGTTCTTCTCGCGCTATAACTATCGTCATGCCATACCAACTAGCCCAAGCTGCCACACTTCTAAGTTACCGTGTGGGTGAGTTGGTTTTGGAATCCTCCGTTACAACGTGCAACAGCGCAAACAAGCAGGGACTAAAAGCCACGCGACAGTTCTGCATAGGTATTTTCCCTTCCCTTTTGTCCCTGGTCCATTCCCTGGTCTCTGGTCCATGTTGTAGTAGTTGTCTTCATCGTGTGTGAGCACTGCTTTTTCATTTGTCGTATTTGTCCCTTTAGTTCGAGGACGGGCGTGCGTGTGTGTGGGACTGTAGGCGGTGCTCTCGCCGGGCACGTGGTGTCGCAACGAGCGCGTCGACGGCGGCCGCGCCTTCACAGCCAAGGTCTCTCGAACCGGACGCACGTCTTATCCGGCGCTGCACGTTCGGTCTGCATGTCTCTCACGTCGTCTTAGTTCGTTTCTGCCGTCTCTCCTCTTCTATCTCTCTACTAACATTGCGTACGTTTTTTTTAATCATTCGTTGTCCTCTTTGCTAATGCACGACAGCGCGCTGCCGCCGGTTGCATACTCCGCCTCCCTTTGTCCTCCAGTACCATCCAGGCGGAGACCTTTTCGTTCCAACGGTCGTATTGTCGCCATCGTCATAAGCCTAATTTATGTTCGCTGTGTGTCGAAGGTCTTTCCCAGTGATCTCCAGTTGCCCCCATTGTCGCGCCAGCTCGTTCTTAATCTCACCACATTGCTGACCTCGACCGTGTGCTATAGTCCCTGGCTTTCCATTACGGTCATCTCTTCCTCCTGGACTTTTCCGCAATTTCCTCTCGTCTCGGTATACGTATAATCCTGTTTGTGTGATAAACCATCCGTTATGTTTTTTACTTGTTACGTGACCTGTCCAAATAGACTCTTGACGCGAAGTGCGTTGTAAGTTGCACGTGCCCGTTTATTTTCGTTGTGTTTCACAATCCACGTGTAGCTGTCGGCAATGCGGTGGCGACACATTCTTCTCACTGTGGTTTCACCACGTTATGTCGGTTAATTGCCTGGTTGTGGGAGGGGACCGTGGGTCCACTGCGATGCAGAAACTCCGTACGATGCCATTCGACTTTTTGAGAGAAAAAAGAAATAGTGAACAAAAAGAAATTCACGACGTCCCGCTAAAATGATGCGTGGATGCGAAGCATGCTGCGGGGGTGGTGGTGGTGAAAACATTTAATAACCATTAAATGGTTACAGAGAGGTGATTGGGTTGGGGCCTTATTGGCCTCCTACCCTCACAGCACTAGGTGGAACCCCTATTCCGGGGCTCCATTGGCAAGCAACGCCGCCCGCGCCCGTTGAACCAGAACCTCTTGGGCCTTCAGGTCTTGACAGCCGAGCAGGGCCGCCTCCCAGTCCTCTCTCGTGGGATTGGGGTTGGGGGGGATAGATGGATTAGACTTGCACGCCCAGACGATGTGAAAGGTGTCAGCCACCTCACCACAGAACTGGCACGTGCCATCAAAGGATGAATTGAAATGTTTTAGCACCGCCGGGCACAGTACAGTATTGGTAAACAGTTTTAAAAGGAGGCGCTCGTCAGCGCGATGCAGTCCCTTACAAGGGTCTGGATAGCGCCGGTGTTCCTCCTTGTAGTAATTGGTAATATCTTTGAATGAAAGGGCCGAATTGTCTATGCTGCGGGGAGCTGGTGCGCTTAACCAACAGACGGTGTGCTTTATTGAGAACTTGCTCTGGCGCTAACACTAACATTGGCAGCGACGTTGACGCTGGCGCTCATGGTGGCGTTGCGCAGAAAAAGGAACCTGGGGAGGCGCAAAGCACGTAGTGATGGACTGGCGTTTCCTACTGGAACATGTCAATCGCTGCTAATGGGCAATTAGAGGCAGAACGACTCCGATTGGGCACAGCGACCCGCAGATCGCTTTCAGTTAACGCGCAGGTCACGTATTTTTATTGTTCTACAACAGACGGGAGAAGTATCCCACAGGCACTGCTTTGGAGGTCAAGATCCAGTGCCTATATGTATATACGGGGTGACCAGTGAACGGTACGTTTGTGCAGTGCGAGCAGTCGGTTTCTTCAATCAAGAAACTCGCTAGCTGACGCTGCCTGCGTCGGCGTTGCGAGGCGAGAGAGGGGGAGGAGACGGGGGTAGACGCCGCAGGACTGAGGGGCAAGGAACACAGATCTGGCTTAAGCTATACACCTTTTCACAGGATGGAAAAAAAAAACACCGCCATGATAAGCTGTGCGCGGGAGTACAAAGTCTATGGGCGCAGTGTTGTCAGTGCATTTTCGAGGGGACGCGCCAATTTGCACAGCCCAAGGAGGGCTATGGCGGCGCCCAGGCAGGCGTTTATGAGAAGGTGAATATGCATCTGAAAATATTGCACGTGCAACGTTTTCCTCGACTGGGGGGCTTGTGGCCCTTCCATTACTCGCGAATAAATTTCGTGCTGCGACTTTGGTTCTGGCCGATGTGCACATCGATCACGTCTGAACATCCACACAGCCATGTGACGTCACGTTGACTCCTGCCATTCCTTTCAAGTCCACGTACCGAGTGATCATTGCGCCCGAGGTTAATTAACCCTGTCGATTTTAGTTTGTCGAGCGTTGCTTTTGCAGTGCTCTCATCGTGAACATGAGTTCGTACGTATACAAGAAAAAAAAAGGGGGGGGTAAGAAAGGGAACGAGCTTGCTTGGCATAGCGACCTGTTGTTCTTGACCAATTTCCTCTTTTGTTTTACTGTGAAGCTGTATATGTGGCTAGGAGATGGTAAAATGTTTATTCCGCAAGTCTTCGAGTGTGCAGAAACTACTTGCAGAAGCAGTGCTATAGCACACGCTGATATTGTCAGGATGTATTGCTGGGGAAATTCAGCTGCAGCTTGAATGACTACCTATGAATTTATTTACGTGTTCCTAATATTATTTACTCAGCAATGCAATGTCATCGGCGAAGCGCAGGTTACTAAGGTATTCTCCATTAACTCTTATCCCTAACTGTTCCCATTCTATAGACTTCTGAAAACCTCCTGTAAGCACGCGGTAAATAGCATTGGGGAGATTGTGTCCCCCTGCCTTACACCCTTCTTGATTGGTATTCTGTTGCTTTCTTTATGAAGCACTATGGTAGCAGTTGATCCCCTGTAGATTTCTTCCAGAATGTTTATATATACTTCATCTACGCCCTGATTCCGCAGTGTCTGCATGACGGCTGATATTTCTACAGAATCAAACGCCTTCTCGTAATCTATGAAGGCTATGTATAGTGGTTGGTTATACTCTGAGCATTTCTCTATTACCTGATTGATAGTATGAATGTGGTCACTGTTGAGTAGCCTGTTCGAAATCCTGCTTGTTCCTTTGGTTGATTGAATTCTAATGTGACATTGCCGATGGCATTGCATTGCTGAGTAACTCAGGGGACGAATTGCAACTCATGATTACGGAGTTTGACAAGGAGAGCAGAAAGGTGGGTCTTAAAAATAATCTGCTGAAAACGAAAGTAATATACAACAACCTCGGAAAGGAGCAGCGCTTCGAGATAGGTAATAGTACACTTGAAGTTGTAAAATACTATGTCTACTTAGGGCAGGTAATAACCACAGAGCCGAACCACGAGATTGAAGTAACTAGAAGAATAAGAATGGGGTGGAGCACAATCGGCAAGCACTCTCAAATTATGACAGGTGGATTGCCACTATCCCTCAAGAGGAAGGTATATAACAGCTGTATCTTGCTGGTACTTAGCTACGGAGCAGAAACCTGGAGACTTACAAAGAGGGTTCAGCTTAAATTGAGGACGACGCAGCGAGCAATGGAAAGAAAAAATGGTAGGTCTAACCTTAAGAGACAAGAAGAGAGCAGAGTGGATTAGGGGACAAACGGGGGTTAAGGATATCATAGTTGAAATAAAGAAGAGGAAATGGACATGGGCTGGGCATGTAGCGCGTAGAGAGGATAACCGCTGGTCATTAAGGGTCACCAACTGGATTCCCAGAGAAGGGAAGCGGGTTAGGGGGAGACAGAAGGTTAGGTGGGCAGATGAGATTACGAAGTTTGCGGGTATAAATTGGCAGCAGCAAGCACAGGACCGGGTTAACTGGCGGAACATGGGAGAGGCCTTTGTCCTGCAGTGGACGTAGTCAGGCTGATGATGATGATGATGATGATGATGATGATGATGAATATTATTGAATTGAAGAAGCAGTGCTATGAAGGTCACCAGACTCAAAGCACGAAGCACGCGTGTCTCAAATTTGGTTATTTGAGAAATGAAAGACAAAATAGAGTTATTACGGAAATACAACAGGATATACTGCGAAAGATCCTTGCTCGCGATAAACCCTGAGCCGCGTCACGGTTTAAGTTTCGCTGCTTTATCATCTGTACCAAGTTCTTGGGCGATGACTTTCTGATTATGTAGGCTGCTCGTAGAACTTGTAGTATGTTCGCTGTGTTTCTGCCTTCTTCAGTAGAGTACTTCGTTCGCTTACAATACGAGAAAACGTTATCAGCGTCCGCTCTGGCGGCACTCAAACGTCGTTGTACGTTCTTTTTGCGCATATATAGCGCGAGGCCACGCGAAAGCATTCCCGCTCCGGCCAGGGATAAACATTCTTGCCCGTTTTTGTTAAGCGCTGCGCTACAAGCAAGCCCGATAAACTATAGGGAAAACAACAGTGTCCGCGTGGACGGAGCATAAATGCGTTCTGAGTAAAGAGAACAACAGCTGCAGGCTATCGCGACTCGTTGTACATTTCATCTGACACTAAAACGTCGTTGGGAAAAAAAAAAAGAGTGTCGTACATATATAGACACAGCGAAGTTGCGCTACAGATAACACCCGCGAGGTATGTGTAAACGGACAGGGTGAATCCTGCAGCAGATACGGTCGCCAAACCTTTGGCGTCACATCCTGTTTTAGGAATTCGCGCGTGCGATTTTCTTGGGACCCCCGTCTCCATTCGCGCGGGTAACCTCGTTGTTCTTTCTTTTCGGTGCGGGCACTGCTCCTTTGGGAATTCGCGGCGTTGCTGGTCTCTGGAGTGGCTGCTTTACCGAGCTTGGTGTTAACTTTTTAGTGCTATTGTTCTTGACTGCTGAATGTCGCGGGAGAGAATCCCGGTCGGGGAGGCCCCGTATTGACGGAAGCAAGTCGCTAGAGGCCTCTGTGCTCGATTTCGGTGCACGTGGTCGAAACTGGTCGCCATTTCAGGAGCCTTTTACTACGGTGTCTCTCATAATCGTGTCTATTGTATTTTTATTTTATTTTTATTTTATTTGTACATTTTGTAGGCCCTAATCGGGCCCATGCAGGAGTGGATACACAGAGGTAAACATGAGACATAATAACGCTCCACAAAAAGAAAAGAAAGAAAGTATTGGTACACATAGGATACTTCATGACTCACATGTATACATTTTTAGAGAAATCAATCTCTTTTAGACAGTTGACAAAAGATTCCAGCGTAAAAGAATTCACAACATTGACTGGCAGCCTATTCCAAAAACCAATGGCCCGGAGTTGCGTCACGTGACGTGGTCTCTGCTACTTACCGCAGCGCTTCGCGGCGTAAGACCTCAGCGGTCATTATTGTCGTGCTTATTGTAGCAAGACTCTGCTTTTAACAGTGACTTAGCTTCTTAAAAGGGCTCGGCAACTCAAATTAAGCGCGTAGTTGTCACCCACTCTTCTAGAACTGTGGAATGCACCAATATCGTTGCGCGAGTGGCGGCACCGGAAACTGAGCTGCTATAATTTCATTACAGCGGAGAAGCCCCATTGTGTTCGGACTATAGAGCGACGCACAACGTCCATTTTTGCGATCCGAGAAGTGATGCTCCATCTTGTGGGAGTGACGAGATTGGCCAGCCCGCCACGGTGGTCTCTGCTACCGACCGACAGGTCGAGGGATCGAATCCCGGCCGCGGCGGCGGAGGGCCGTGTGCTTAGATTTAGGTGCACGTTAAAGAACCCCAGGTGGTCGGAATTTGGGAAACCCTGCACTACGGCGTCTCTCGTAATATGGTTGCTTTGGGACGTTATAAAACCCAACAGTTCTTATTACGAATTGGTCGGTGGTTTGGATTGCCTTGACGCGACGAGTCGCACGTAATGTTCATATGGTACCAGATGGGCCACACAGTTGTGCGAAAAAATGATAAGAACACTCTTTATACTTCCGCAGATACAAACTGATTTCTGTTTTTTTTAAAAACATGTGAAAATTTAAAAACGCTTGCAAGACGACAGTAGGAGCGCTGCACAACGGCCACCAAGAGGTGAGCCAACTGGCCTTTGACGTTGGTGAGAGAGTGAAATGCGAGAGGGAACTTTTTTTTCGTCGTTTGCTGGGGTTTTGATGTTTGGAGACTAATAACTTGAATTACCGCGCAGCAATTTGGATAAAGAGATAGAAACAGACTAAAAAAAGATGAAAAAAAAGATGGAGAGCAAGACAAAGAAATGAGTAAATAGAGAAACAAACAACGAAAGAAGTAGATAAAGAGAGAGAAGAAAGAAAGATAGAAAAAGGAAGAAATGGAGAAAGAAAAACAACAAGAATGATACTAGAAACACAGAGAGAAAGAAAAAAAGGAATTGAAAGAGGCCACACAGATACGCCTTCCTCGGGCTTGTGCAAAGTTGCCTTAATTTATTATTATTTTTATTTCGTATCAGGTCTGTTGTCTTAATCTGTTTTTCGTTCTACATCTCTACGCTATCACTATTTTTGTTTCCTTCCCCCTTTGTTCTGGCATGCGTTCATGTAACGTTTTCGTTGTGGCGATGTCAGGTATTGACTGCATGAATAAATTATTACTGATGATCAATTGTACTTCCTGTCCCCACGCACACATACTCAAAGGCCGCATGCAGTGAGTGCCGCGTTGCTGCATTCTCTGAGAAGATGCATTCGTTGATTATATTGTTTTTTACGGAACTTGCCTATTGTTAACGGGCGCAAAAGGGTATGGCGTTTGCGTGATGGCTTCCATGTTGGTGTGGTCTGTGAAACGCAGAATCTCCGTGACTTCATTCTTAAAATGGGTCCGGTGAGAACCGTTTCATGAATAATACGTCGTTCCATTTGTATATACCTACTACACACACCCCAACATAGGAGCTTTGCTTTTTCTTCTTGAAGTATTTTTCTTTTCCACAGTGGCATTCCACAAATAGAATTTCTCAGAACTTGACTTTCCGATTATCTATCGTACTGTTGGGATAGTGCTGTCTATACGCTTCCGCACGTGAAATATTTTTGAAATTCCAGGTTCCAAGAACTTTCTCTGCTCTTGCGCTGCTTTGATGATTCCAAAGACGGGGAAGAGTGACAAAAAATAACTTTTCAAGAGATTTGTAGTGGCTGAAGGGGATATTCTTGTTTGACGTTTATAAGCCGCGCACAAACAGCCAAATTCGGAAATCATTCGCGGCTCATGGCGTCTTATGCTTGCAGTTGCAGCAGGTCGTCGTTCTCTGTGGGTGTTGTTTACCCCGGGTTCATACAAGTGCAAGGGGTCACTGATATGTTTACCGCACTCCACGGTTCTCCCCTTTATAGGCGCTGTCAGGACACCGAGTCACTCTGCAATAAGGTCGGCGCTCTTCGGGTGACAGATTGGTAAACAGCGAAGAAAAGGGCGCGCCGGATTTATTTTTCGCTCGGCATCGGCACTTACAGTCTTGAAAGGTAGGTGCCTCTAATATTGCAGCATATAAATACGTGGCTGTGTTTGTTTTCTCCTGCACCGCCGTGTACCGCGATATTTGTTTGTTTATCTAGCTGTTTGCCGATTTGTTTACTGATTTGTTTGTTGCTGTAGGAGGCACCCGTTTGGTGACGCACGTGCCAACGACGTGACGAAAGCTATGGCCACTTTCAAAAGCCAAGCCATTTTCGGCTCAGGCTTACCCGCATATTACGTGACTGCACGGATATTGTGGCCGGAGATCATGGAGCTCGCGCGATGGGGGGGGGGGGGTCAGGTGGTGATGCGTGAATTAATACTTCAGTCGTCTTTGGTAGCGCGAAGCGGGAAAAATAATGTTCCCACTTCCCAGAGGAAAATCGCGTGAAAATGCGAATGCATTTCTCGCGCCGAGAGAGGGTACCGTTCTCGTCAGACATTCGCCTTCACCAACTTCTGCCATCGCCTTGAGGGGCGCCCAGCCAGCGCCTCCTAGAACCTGTTCCAGGTGGCTTTGGCCCAGCCAGCGAACGGTTGAGAGTGAGGAGCGAGCGGACGGCATAGTGCGGCGCAGGGAGGAGAGAGAGCGAACTGTGAGAGAAGAAACGGCGAAGCATTGCACCTACACTCTCTCACACCACATGCTCCGGTTGCTAGGGGCGACGACAAGCGTGCGCGCCAGCAGCTGTTGCTATGGGAGAGGGAGCGAGAGCGGAGAGATAACAGCTGCCGGAGTGAGGACACCGCCGCGGACAACGCCCGATGCCTGACAGAGCCCGACCAAAAATGCATTCGTCCGCCAACAACCAGCATTGACTCACGCTGGCCAGCGATTCAAGATTTGTTGACAGTAGACGGTGTTGACTAATGTCGGCAGAATTACGGCGGATGTCGACTGTTTATTTTCACTACTGCCAGTCTGTACATTTAAGCTATGGCAAGTGGGCATATTGATACGATTTGGGCGTGCTTTATGATACAGCACACTTCAGTGTTGAAGTATATACCAGATACAATAGGGAAATGTACGGCACATGTTCGTATGGTTATGTGTGAAATAACGTCAACTAGTGTGTGTGTGTGTTTTTTTTCTGTCATTGCAACAGAAAATGTAACGGAGTGTTACTACAGCAACAACGATATCTTTATGTTACGATTTCATTCTTTATGCATATTAATGGCATTAATTATCCTGCTTTGAACTGATAAAATTTGCGCCTTTGTCGAGATTTTCCAAAATCGAAATTCGCGTCGACCAGAAAAAAGGCGCTTTCGCATGTTATATTTTCACAGCGTGCGTTTTGCCGCTGTTGACGAGAGCTCATGCGCTCTCTGACGTCATCGTCTACGTTGTTCTGACGTACACCCCAGCTATCCCCCACCGGGCACGTTGTTCGATTCATGGGAAGCCATGTAGGCGCTCGTATACAGTGTCACTACCGGTTGTTTGCGACATCGTCGCTATACGAGTGGGTAATCTTCCTATGGGCGTGCGCGCGTGTTCAACTTGCGCTGTTGGCTGTCTTTTGTGATTAGAGCCACTTCTTCGATCGCTCTATGAAATTCGCGTAGTGACGCCCAAGTCGCGAGGTCATGGCTTAGCAATGACTCGCACCAGGAACCGCTTCTTTATAAACGACAGCTTGCAAATGTTTCCTGTTGTCTCTGACCTATGGTCGATCTTGTTGGAAGGAAGGAAGGAAGGAAAATAGAGGGAAAAAGAAAGGCAAGGAGGTTAACCAGCCTATAAGCAGCCGGTTTGCTACCCTGCGCATGGGAGAGGGATGGGGGGAGATGAAAGATAGAGAGCATAGAGGGAAGAGAGAAACACAGCACACACGCGCACACTCAGTCATAGTCCAGTCTTGTCTTTCGCGGTGTGTGACGTTGCTGTTACAGTCGCTTGTTCAAGTCGGTGTCGCGTAGGAATTTCAACAGAGCTTTCGTCGCCTTCTGTTGCAGTGTCTTTTCTCGGGCACTCCACAGAATAGTGTCCACAGACATTTGGCTGTTGTCGATGCGCGCACGATCTTGTTGGAGTTCCGCGAGCGCGCTATGAGGAGCCAGCAGTATACGTGTCACTGTCGGGAGGGAATTATGTATAACTGCCGATTTTCGACACTGTAGGTGTTAGTTACGAACGGTGGTCGATGAGCTGCGTTATTGGTTGTTATGCTGTATGCAGGTCGAACTTGTCGATGTGACCAAGGACCGTTATCTGAATTGCTGAAAACTCTGCTGAATATTATGAATATAGCTGGATTCAATAATTGCGTATCCCTGTCTGCCTTTTGAATATATTCTTATAATGATCGACTTTTCTAGTTTTTCTCACACAAAAAAAATAGTCACGTGCTTCTTTCCCCCGTCCCCCGTACAGGGTTGTAGGCAAAAATTTTTGCGAGGAGAGGAGGGGGCATCTCGAATTGGTCATTTTTCGTACACATCGGGTAGAGGGGGGCACGGTTTTGGCGTGCTACTCCCTGGCGACACCACTGCCAATGCATGGATGGAAAAATCAAGCGATGACGTGCCTTTCACAACGGCTTGCCATTGGTCCCCGCTTTCCCGAAGGTAAATGGGGTGGGGGGAAACAAGCAGTCCTTTGAATGCAACGTCAGTTGTCCTTGTCCCGTAGCCGTAACCCTGCGCGTCATAATTATCACGTCTAATGTCGGACTGAGTAAATTTATAGGGTAGACTCCCTCCCCTTGCGCAATTTTACGCATATGCTCGAAGCTTAGCGCAACGAGAAAGCGGCGCTAGATGACAGATGAAGCTACTGCTGCGTTTTCATATACACAGCACGTACCAACCCACCCGCCTGTTCTGATGTCTGTGCGTGGACACTCTCAAGGCGTGATCGAGGACGCGCTGAATGGTGGGCACTGTTTGGTTCTCGCTCGTCACTCTCCACGCATGGACGGGTGTGGCCAGACTGTGCACTGTGTTGACCTTGCTGTCTCGTCCTTGTCACGAAAGCGCGCTCACGGCTGTGTTTGTTGGGCGGTCGATAATTACACGGGATCGTTCCGGTTTATTGGGCTGCGTACGCTAGTTGTTCGTTGTTTGCATGCTTCAACGGACCCGTTTCCTGCAAGCGGTTGGAGTCTCACAGCTGTCAGTATTTCAAGTGCTAACGTTAGTCAGCACAGCACGGCTGCCGTGCGGTTATGAATAGCTTAAGGTATATGCAGTTAACGCCAGTTATTGATACGAATACTTGCGGCGGCCTTAATTGTCAAGAAGCAGTTGCAGCCGCATTTTCTGCAGCCGTCTTCGAACGATAAAAAAATTGCCCGCAGCTTCCCTCGGGGGAACACTGAGGAGGATGCGGAGCATATAATTGGTTAACGGGGTGTTAAAGTGCGACTTACTTGGGTCGATGGCTAAATTGGTTAACGTGGTTGTGAAATGGGGTGTTAAATTGCGACTTACTTGGGTCGATGGCTAAATTGGTTAACGTGGTTGTAGGAGGGGGTGTTAAATGAGTGAACACGTACACACGTATGCGAAAGGGCGGCGCTGGTCGAAGGGACGTCGATCATTGTGTTTGTGGATTCGTTGGAATGCATTTCACCGCGACCTTGGACGTCGACGCGCCGTACAAACCAACCGACGAGCGGCAACTGAGCGAGCGAGCGCCGACCTTGAGTATATATACAGCGCGACGGCGCATGCACTGTCAGCTGTCGAATGTTCGAGAAGGGAGAGAAGCGCAACGGCGCATGCGCGCGCGTCAGCTGCCGATGTTCTCGAAGCGCGACGGCGCATGCGCGCGCGTCAGCTGCCGATGTTCTCGAAGCGTGACGGCGCATGCGCGCTACATTATACAGCTAGCGAATGTTCGTGAAGAGGAGAAGCGCACGCGGTGTGTAGAGGAGGAAGGGTGCAGAGATGGTGGAGGAGTGAAGCGCGCGCGGTGTGTAGAGGAGGAAGGGATGCACAGATGGTGGAAGAAGGAGGAGGAAGCTTGCGGACGGCGCTCACTACAAGCCTCGAGTATTAGATGCTCCGCATCTAAAACACGCACCTGTTGCCTGGTTTTGGTTGTACACTTCGTCACTGACGAAAATAGTTGACCACCCAAAGGACAATCTTCGTAGTTTTCGCACCGTAATCTTGTGCGCGTATTGTGTGTGTGTGTGCTAATTAATACGCGAAAAATACTTTTTTTCTTCTCTTTAGTGGTCATTTTACGCTAGTAGAGTCTTCTACCTAACGTATACTTAACACCATAGTTAGAGACTTTTACCAAGTTACGAAATACGGTGTTACCTCTCCTTTCTCACTCGTGCTTTTGCCGCTACACCAACGAAGGCACATACGCCAACTCCGCAAATGCTTTTATTTTATTTTATTTTATTAGACAATTGCTGGGGGGGGGGTTGTCATGCCTCGTTGTTGCCTGTCAGTCTACGTGTTGCGGACGAGGATGGCATTTGTGCCCCCCCCCCCCTAACGTCAGGTTGACGTTCGGGGGGGGGGGACACAAATGCCACTGCAACTAGGAGTGGCTTAAACAGAACCAGCGATAAAGTAGTAGTTATGCCGTATACCGTAATTGCCGATCGTATTTTCGTAACTTGCCAACAGGTTATACTGTAGTGTCAAAAGGACAGTAGAGAGAAAACGACTATTTTTTTTCTCGTATTAGCAAAGTACGATTTCACAGTCCCGAAAAACACACCACCCTTACCGCGTGAGCAAACGCGCGAAAAGAAAATACGCGTGGAGACGCCACCTTGGGATCACCGCACCAGGCACCGTGACGTCATATAGGTTTGATAGGTGTCTGGTGGGTCCTATATATACGTAGCGTCTAGTCGAAAAAAAAAATGAAGTACATTGTCATCTCTGGGTGCCATATACTTAGCATACGAATTTTCAGCATCTTTCATCGAGCCGATGTCGCAAAAATACAACAAAAAATATTTTGAAATCGGTGACGTCACGCGCGGAGATTTCGGCGCGAAATTTACAAAACGAAAACATCAGCCTTGATTTTCTCCGCTTATAATTGACTTACGGTAGCGAAAGTTACGACATTAGAGTCGGGTTTCGTAACGTTCACGACCAAATTTACGTCGTTCGCGGGACTCCCAAAATCGGCGTCTGCAGGTCAAAGTGTAAAGCGCGGCAATCCCATATGTAGTTGACTTATATGTGGGGTTTAACGTCCCAAAACCACCGTATGATTATGAGAGACGCCGTAGTGGAGAGCTCCGGAAATTTCGACCACCTCCATGGGTTTCTTTAACGTGCACGCGAATCTGAGCACACGGGCCTACAACATTTCCGCCTCCATCGCAAATGCAGCCGCCGCAGCCGGAATTCGATCCCGCGACCTGCGGGTCAGCAACCGAGTATACCTTAGCCACTTGACCACCGCGGCGGGGCAATCCTAAATGTAGCATGTGCTTGTGGACACATATGCCGCCTCTGCGATCCGCGGCCGGCCGCCATTGTTGTCACGAATCGTTAACCGCGTTGACAAAACATCGCACGCATGGTCGCCACTTCGTGTGTTTTTTTGTCTCTGACTTTGTTTCTTTCTCTTTTCACCCTTGCGCTACGGTACTTCATGCATTCTATCGTTGTTGTATAATCGCGCTCATCTTGACAGCTCATCCTTTTATGCTTCTCTGGCTATGTATATAGACGTCAAAGGGCTAAACACATCACCCACTTTTTTGTTGTTGTTTTTTGCGTGCGCACGCAACCGGCGTTCTTTCCGTTTTGAAGTTCATTGGCGCGTCACTCGACATTTCTGTCACATCTGCAGCCATTTTTCTGTGTGGAAAACAGCGTGCTTCTGCGAGGATGTACTTAGACACGTCGCACTGACGCGAGCGTGTATAGCCCAAAATAGAAAGGTTCGTTGCTGCTGTAGCGACAGGCTATGTTTTCCTTTCACAGTTAGTGCTCCTAATTAACAAAGCTAACTGAAAAAACGGAAGTTTTAGTTTTTCTTACTAACGTCAACGTGAAGTAAAACGAAGCCGAGCAAGATGCGTCTCATGGCATGTCTCATGTTTTCCGTGTTTACGTCCCGAGTTCTACTTATGTTCGGGGAGTGTTGGTTGCTATATCGCAAAGACACACCGCTCGTTCTCGCGAAGAATGAAAAATTCTAAACAACAACAACAACAACTACTACTACTACTACTACTACTACTACTACCACTACTACTACTACTACTACTACTACTACTACTATGTACTACTACTAAAAAAATAAACATATCTTCCATTCTTTGCCTTTAGATAACCCATACATCAGAAGAGCCCACCGCATTTCCCGCATCAGTCACTGTAACGCAGTATATCCACCACAAGCCCATACTGTGACCTTTCATCAATCGTTTTTCCTGCGCACAGCCCAAGACTGGAATGACCTGCCCACCGAAGTCACCACCATCATCGACACCCAAGCTGTTAAACGGCTCATCGAAACTATCCCATCATAACTACCATTATATTGTTAGCCTTTGTAATACCCACTCCCTCATGTAATATCTCAACCGGGACCTTTGAGGTAATAAAATGAATGAATGAATGAATGAATATCCGTAGTTTACGAACGTATACGCTGGGAACGCAAATATGCTCCTTTGTCCTCATCGTTCTGGCAGCGGAATGGAATTCATGTTGTCGTAGTTTTTTTTTTCTTAACCACTGTGAACGCCTATGCAAGATGTGCATGTTGATGCAAGGTCGAGAAGCCCCATCGAATGATCAGCGTTGGCGTAATTAATGCGTAATCACCTGGCTCCACGTCGATGCGCAACATGCGAGGCAGGGTTGGTGTTGCACGTGCGACCATATTCACACGGGTGAAACGCAATCTGCACGAGTGAGTATAGCTGACACGGAACGGGGAGGCTTTCGCCCGGTCCAGGCATCCGTCGATTGAATGATCGATCGATAGATTGATTTCTCTTGCGCGGGAGGCCATTTTTATGGCCAAAAAGCGCTGGTAGATAAGTTCCGTGAACTGCGGATGTAACATGGCTGCATCCATGGCCAATCGAAGTACAAGTGCGTGAAATATCCGTATGTATGAGAGTGATATACGAGAGTGGTAGAGGAATTGTTGCATATGAAAATGTCCATATATAGTGGTTGTCTAACCCTATGTGCGCTAGCGAGTATAGGACTCGTGCTTCAGCCGTAGGCTTGAACGCTAAATGGAGCAGCTGGGGAGTCCGGCGCACTGAAAATCGGTGAACGCCTCTGTCGTGAACTTTTTTGGTCGCGAACATTTAGGAAGGCTGCCATCGTTTGCTGTCTTTCTGTTTAAAATACGAGAAGCTGTAGCGTATGCATACCATGCATTTGCTGTTTATTTGCATGACGAAATTGCCTAGTTTATCTTCTTTATTATACGCGGAATCGTTTCAGCGAGTAGCATTTTCCTCCTTGATATTTTTTATAAGTGTGCTTGTCTGCTTGGGACCTCCGCATGCGCCCTTTCGCTCGAGGGAGCCGTTGCTATACCTAGAGGCCGGCTTGCGTTTCAAGGGCCGTTTTATAAGTTGATCCGCATCAAGCGCCCATGCCATGAGCGCCTCGTGTTTACTACACGCTAAACACGAGTCGCTTATGGCGTGGGCGCAGGTGCTCGCCTAAGTGCGGTCGGAACTATACCCGGCGTTGCTGCAGCTTCCCCCTGCGCGCGTCGAAACTCCGGGAATAGACCGCGCGTGCGCACGGGTGAGTCTTGTTTTGCCGCGATATGCGATATCGCAGTGATGGACAAGGAGGCTGTGGCAACAGAGACTCCAGAAATATATTACATCGAATGGGTCCGTATCGCTATCTTGAATGGGTCATAAGACCCAATCGGTGTCATGTGGTCTATGAATTGGGACCTCCGGGAATAGACCTCCGGGAATAGACCGCGCGTGCGCACGGGTGAGTCTTGTTTTGCCGCGATATGCGATATCGCTGTGATGCAGAAGGAGGCTGTGGCAACAGAGACTCTAGAAGTATATTGCATCGAATGGGTCCGTATCGCTATCTTGAACGGGCCACGAGACCCAATCGGTGTCATGTGGTCTATGAATTGGGTCATACAAACAATTTTTATGGTACGTGTTTCCTTTAGCGCATCAGAAATCTAACCAGCTATAGAGTGCACGGCGATTTGCTTATTGATTTACCACTATGATTTCGGGAGGGGCACCTCCTTAAAATATCCATTTTCCCTCTCTATGCCACGTGAAAGGAGTTTCGGGGGGCGGGGGGAGGGGAAACGTGGCCCGTGTGCCACCCCCTGGCTTCAGCATCTGAAGTTTAATTCCCATGTTTTTATAAAGTGCGTATAACATGTCAGCGGCATTTTAGATATATACACGTTTGTACGTGTTTATATTTTTGCCCACACGCAATGAATGGAGCTCGACAGGTGACGCACCATTGATAATCAGGACCACTTTCTTCAAGTAGTGTGTAATCAGTGCATGTTGACATCTATTAGTGCAGTCTAAAAGAATACTGGCACCCCTGCCGTGGGCACTCAACATCCTTGTGCACTCTTGCACCCTCCTCAGTGTGTGTTAAAAAAAGTGAAGGACATTGAAGGCACCCTTCTTTAAGGGTGTTTTTGTAACACCCTACAGTTTTTCTACAGGTACACCCTATTGTAAGGGTGCATGGAAGAAGACCCTTTTTGGAAGGTGCTGAATTAACACCCTTAGTGTGTCGTTCACGGGACAAGCTCATTTACACCCTTCTGGGTGTAAAAATTTCTTAGGTGGTAACGACGAAGCTTTAACTCTCAATATAGAGTATTTAAATACCCCGCCGCGGTGGTCTAGTGGCTAAGGTACTCGGCTACTGACCCGCAGGTCGCGGGATCGCATCCCGGCTGCGGCGGCTGCATTTCCGATGGAGGCGGAAATTTTGGTGGCCCGTGTGCTCAGACTTGGGTGCAGACAGACAGACAGACAGACAAAGAACTTTATTAGATCCTGAGGAGCTTTCGCGTGAACCCTTATCGGGGACCCGCGGAAACCGCTGGCCGCGTCCAAGTCGGGGCTGGGACACCATGATGTTCCGCCCTTTCTTGGGCCCTCTGGATAGCCTGAAGTTGTGTATGGAGCGATGAGCTCCGCAGGGCTTCTTCCCAGTCGGCTTCACTGGATAGAGGGCCAGTAGGTAACGCGGGGCATTGCCAAAGCATGTGCGCTAAAGAACAGTAAGTTTCGTTGCAGTCCGGACAACTTGAATCAATTTCTGTTGAGATACGACTCAGGAATCCCCGCGAGGGGAATGAGCCTGTCTGGAGCATTCTAAGTGTGACTGACTGATGCCTATCTAACTTCGGATGAGGAAGAGGATAGGTCCTTCTACTAAGCCGATAGTGAGATGTGATTTCGTTAAAAGTAAGAAGCGGATCGTTAAACTGGATTTCATCCTGTCCCCATAAGGCCTCCATGCCGCCGCGGCGCGTGAGATCTCGCGCACGGTCATGGGCAAGCTCGTTGAGGTTAGGTATGGTCCGATGAACGTCTGCACCCATATGGGCGGGAAACCAAGAGATCAAGTGAGTGCCAGGGTTTGTTCTTTTTTCCAAAATGGAGGCAGCCTCTCGCGCTAGGTTACCCGATTCAAAAGCTTTGATGGCCGCTCGTGAGTCTGTAAAAATGTTGGTGTGCGAGGGGTCGGTCATAGCGAGGGCTATGGCGACCTGCTCCGCGATAGCACTAGTAGCTAACCTAGCCGAGGCTGAGGAGCGTAATTCTCCGTTGCCGTCAATGACTGCCAGCGCGAATGTGCAAGACTGGCCATACTGAGCGGCGTCGACAAAGACAGTCGATTCACGATTCTCGCCGACCTTTTGTAATATTGCTCGTGCACGGGCTTTTCGCCTCCCTACATTGTATTGTGGGTGCATGTTGCGAGGGAATGGGCTGACCGCGAAGGTCTCCCGAACCTCCCTGGGTAAGGCGATTTTGCGTTCATTAACCATTGTTGGGGCCATGCCAGCCGAGTCTAGAATGCGTTTCCCAGCCCTAGTTGACGAGAGCCTGACCACCTGGGCAGTGACCTGCGCTTCGATCACTTCATCAATGTCGTTGTGCATACCGAGTTCGCTTAATCTCTCAGAGCAAGTGGTTACCGGCAATCCCAGTACTTTTTTGATGCTCTTTCGCATGAGTGTATTTAGCTTATTTTTTTCCGTTTTGGTCCAATTAAGGGCCGAAGCTACATAGTTAATATGGCTCATTAGGAAGGCGTGATGAATCCGGAGTAGGTTGTCTTCACATAGTCCTTTCCTGCGGCCTGATACTCTGGCGACGAGTCTCAGCATGTTTTCAGTTTTGGCCGTGATGTGCATGATAGTTTTGGTGTTACATCCCCTCGCGTCGATAAGTAGTCCCAGAATTCTAATTGAATCGACTCGTGGTATGCGCTGTCCATTTTTTGCAAAAAGGGCGATGGGAATTTGGTCCAAATGTGGAACTCTTCTAACGCCTTGCCTGGCCGGCCTGTACAGCAATAGTTCCGATTTGGTTGGGGACAATTGGAGGCCTGTGCCTTCTAGGTAAGACTCCGTTTCGTCTAGGGCTGATTGCAGCGCGTTTTCTACTTCTGCGAGTGATCCTCCCGGGCACCAAATCGTAATATCGTCCGCGTAAAGCGAGTGACCTACATTGGGCAGGGAGCTGAGCCTTTCCGATAAGCCTTTCATAACTATGTTAAATAACAAGGGAGATATGACTGCTCCTTGCGGGGTGCCTCTGGCCCCAAGGGTGAATTTATCTGATTTATGTTGACCGATCGTGATAGTAGCCGTTCTATTCATCAGGAATGATCTTACGAAGGCCTGAAACTTTGCTCCCAGATGTAGGTTGGCTGTGGCCTGCAGGAGAAAGCGATGAGATATGGTGTCAAAAGCTTTGGTTAGGTCAAGGGCTAAGATACCCCTTACATCCCTAGTGCCGTTATCAAAAATATGCTTCTTGAGGAGTAACATCACATCTTGTGTGGAGAGGCCGGGTCTGAAGCCGATCATGTTATGCGGGAATAGATCATTGCGTTCTATGTAGTCTGAAATCCTATTGAGGATCGCATGCTCAGCTACCTTGCCTACACAAGAGGTTAGTGATATCGGCCTTAGATTGTCAATATGTAATGGTTTACCCGGTTTAGGAATAAGCACAATCGAGGCCGCTTTCCACTCCTCTGGGATGCTTCCACTCTCCCAACTCTTGTTGACCTCTTTCGTAAGCAGCTCAATGGATCGGTCATCCAGGTTCCTTAGCAGTCTGTTTGAGATGCCATCCGGACCTGAGGCTGACCTGCTATTCAAGTTGTAAAGGACGGCCCTAATTTCAGACTCCGTGAAGGGGTCATCGAGCTCTTTTACCGTGTCACATTCTATTTCGGGATACTCCTCTGAAGTACCTGCGCCTAGCGGAAGATATCTATTTGCTACCTCTTTTAAGAGTGTTTCTTCTGTTCCGCCCTCTTGTCTGTGCTTGTGTATGAGACGGCACAGTGCCTGTCTTTGATTGCCTTTCGTCTGCGCGTCATCAAGCATATGTTTCAGAAGATTCCATTTTCCACCTGTCCGCATGCGCCCATCGACTGCTGCACAGACCTCATCCCATTGCAGCCTAGTTAACTCGGTGCAGTACTGTTCAATGTCCCTGTTGAGTTCCGCAACTCTCTTGCGCAACCTCCGGTTAAGCCTCTGCGTTTTCCATCGCCTCAAGATAGAGACTTTGGCTTCCAAGAGATGTGCAAGGTGCGGGTCCATTCTGGGAACATCGAGCTCGGTTTGAATAGTTTTGGTGGCCTTTTCAACATCTGCTCTGAGTGTCTCAACAAGTTCGCTGAAGCTGGCGTATTCACCCGTGTCTTCTTTTCTAAGATTTCGGAAAGCTTCCCAATCGGTCACTCTGAATTCTCTGGCCTGGGGTGCTCTGACCTGAAGGGTAACGGCAATGATGAAGTGATCACTACCCAGGTTTTCTTGCGTGTTTGCCCAGGTTGCATTCCGTACATTTTTGACAAATACGAGGTCGGGTGTAGTGTCCCTGGCTACCGATGTACCCAGTCTCGTGGGGAAACGGGGATCGGTGATGACTGTTAGCGTTAAGTCATCGACTGCCCGCGCTAGATTTGTGCCCTTAGCCGTCTGCCTGATGTACCCCCATGCATTGTGTGGGGCGTTGAAGTCTCCCGCAATTATTAATGGTGACTGTCTAGCGATTGTAGTAGCCTTCATTAGCAGGGAGTGGAAAGACTGCCTCTGATCGGATGGTGGGCTGTAAACATTAAGAATGAACACGCTCTGCTGAAGCCACCTGTTGGGGATAACCTCCACAAGAAGCGCCTCCATTCTGCTGCGTCCTGCCTGAATGTTATGTACAACGTAAGCGAGTTTTTTGCTCACTAGCGTAGCTACACCTCTCTTTGATTCCCCCCTCGCCGCCACCGATTGGTAACCAGTGAGGGTGAGTGTGTCGCACAGTGTCTCTTGCAACAAAATTACCTGTGGCTTTTCTGCCTGAGCCGTAATGTACTGTCGCAGTGAAGTCTTGCGCCGTTCGAAGCTAGCACAATTCCACTGCCAAATTACTAGAACCTTCTCAGTTCCCGCCATTTTGCTAATTTACGTTTTATTGACCCTGCGGGGTCCCTCCCGTATCATCGTTAGCTGCAGCTTGTGTACGAGACTTTGGCTTGGCTTTAATAGTCACCTTATGCTCAAGCGCAACCACTTTATTCTCTATAGCTTCTACTTTGCTCTCAAGTGCTCCCATGCGTAGCGCTAGCTGATTAATGATTGACTGATTGTCTTTAGAAATCCTAAGTAACTCTCCCAGAATTTTGTTCTGCGAGCTTTCCTCTGCAGACATATCCGAGTCACTCTCATCCTCAATCGGAGGGGGGGCTCTACGTTTGGGCTTGCTAACCTCGACTTTCGTTTCCTGTGTGCTTTTATGCACGACGTTATCCGCCACACTCGTGCCCTCGACTCTGCTAGAAATCACTTGCGCGGCTTTCTGCTTTTGTAGCTCAGCTTTGAGACTAGCAATCTCCTGACGTAGTTGCTCAATTTCACTTTTTTCGTCATGCTCTGGCGATGCCGACCGCGTTACCTTTTTCGGTTTCGGCGTCGTCTTCTTCACCCGATCAGCCCATGTGAGCTCCTCCTGGAATCTTGTACGAGACGCCGAACGCCCGCAGGAACGCGAGCGGCTCCTCATGGCGTTGCGCCGCTGCCCAGCTGGCGTGACAGAGCGGCGTCTCCCATAGGTGCCAGAGACGCTAGAAGATACACTGGAGTCTCGGGACCGCGTTCCTTGGGCCGCCTGCTTCCTCTGGGAGCGCCGCTGGCGTTTACGTCGTCTCCGTCGGACGATGTAGGGGACTTGAAATCTCTCGCTGCATGTTCTGTCTGCAGTGGGATGTGGACCTCCACATAGCGAACACTTTGGGATACACTGATGTTCCTCCGTTGGCGATTTCTGTCCACACGTACGGCACCACTTGCTGTCTGGGTTAGGACAAACGTCAGCACGATGTCCCAAACCTCCACAGCCGTAGCAAACCTCCGTGTGCCTCCGGTATAGCGTGCAGCGAAACATGCTCGCGCCACAAGAGACATAATTGGGCACCTTCATACCCTTGAACAGTACTACCACGGCCGTGGTGTTCTTGATTCTTTTAGCCTCGATAGCTTCTGGGTTGCGGTGGTTGACGATTCTTGCTCGGAGCTGAACTTCGCTGATATCCACGTCAACACCCCTTATGACACCTTTGCATGTGTCATCGGGTGGAGCCGGGTACACAGAGATGCGGTACGTGCGTTCGCCCAGTCGGACTTGCTCCGCCTTTATGTAGGCACATGCATTCTTCTCCTGAGGAGTGCACACCACATATATGTTTTGGGTGCCATTGGGACAAATGGTGTCCTCTTCAATGTCGGCTGGAGCCAGGGCTGCCGCCATAGCCAGGGCTTGCTCGAATCGTATTTGACTGACCTTGGTCACATTCAGGCCGTCCCGCGGTCTGACGATGATACGATACGTGTCCCTCGGCAGCTGAGGGAGCCTTGAGGTGGCGACGATGCGCTGGCGCGCGTTCCGGGCGGCGGTGCGGCCACCGTCCTTTCGTCCGTCGCGCGTTGGGTGGCGTTCGTGGGTGGTAGTCGACGCTCTCATCCCCTTGCTGTTCTTGCGGCCATACGCCGTCATCCAGCCGGGGCTGTTTGCTTCCTCTTGAGAGATTTCTTCTCCCTCCACGATCTCCATCTCGGGCTAAAGCACCCGCAAACGCAGGTCTAGGCCTAGGCCTACCCGCGCTGCCTCGCCGAGGTTAGGCTGACTGCAATAGGGTTAGCTGCGCCTTGGCGTGGTCGGAACTTCACACACACTCGTACAACGTGGAAAAAGTCACCCACCGTGAAAAGTTCGGTGTCGACAAAGTCTTCACAACGAGCTGCGTCGATTAACAAATAACGTACCAGGTTTCGGTGAGAGAAACCAACCGAAAACATTGAAAAACCAGGAGCCGGTATAAGCGCGTCCGCACTAGTCGGCGCCCCCTGGCGGCCACTTGGGTGCAGGTGGTCCAAATTTCCGGAGCCCTCCACTACAGCGTCTCTCATAATCATATGGTGATTTTGGGACATTCAGCCCCATATATCAATCAGTCATTGTATTTACATAATGCGAGAAAAATTTACTTGCTGTTCCAGCGGTAACAAGCGTGCACGACTGTCTTTCACAAGCGAAGGACGAGCGCGCCACTGTGTTGTGGGCGGAGCTTTCATTTTTTTTTTCCCCTGTACAGTGTAGCCGAACGTAGAAGCTGCCGTATCGTGGGATCGACACTCGCGCGACATTGTTAAAAAGTTTCAAGGGTGTACATATATATATATTTACACAGTTCGCGATATGAGAATTGCCGAAATTCGAGAGCAAGAGACGTTTGCGTCTATAGACGTCTTGCAGACTACGCATAGCCTGCAACAATCGCAGTCGCAGCATGACGCGGTGCTTGCATTGCATGCACGCGCAACACTTCTCTATCGACACGACACCACCTCCCTCGAGCGCTGCACGGGACAACGAATTTACGAAAGCGTGCGCGGCTTTTTACAGGCGCGCAAACAATATTTGCATTGCGGCCGCGTCTCGGTAAACAGGTTGTCGTAGACGCTGTTCGCGCAGGAACATTATTGATTGATTCGTGGGGTTTAACGTCCCAAAACCACCATTTGATTATGAGAGACGCCGTAGTGAAGGGCTCCGGAAATTTTGACCACCTGGGGTTCTTTAACGTGCACCCAAATCTGAGCACACGGGCCTACAACATTTCCGCCTCCATCGGAAATGCAGCCGCCGCAGCCGGGAATCGAACCCGCGACCTGCGGGTCAGCAGCCGAGTGCCTTAGCCACTAGACCACCGCGGCGGGGCGCAGGTACATTATTGTATTATAAATAGTAAGAAGCACAATCTGGACATTTGATGATTTTACGTGCCAGATTATAATTGTTATTATTATTGTTGTTGTTGTTGTTGTTGTTGTTGTTGTTGTTGTTGTAGCCTATAGTGGACCTCGTTTCATGTGAGCCGCAGTAAAGTCCCTGACTGTGGCGCGCCCTCTCTTGAAATGCCATATTCCATTTCGCACATGCATGATGTGCAACGTTTTGGAAGCTATATATGCAAGAAGCACGAACAGCAATATGTCTAAGTCCGCGAGTATTGTGGTGGGTTTGCACACACACACACACACGCGCGCACACGCACGCACGCACGCGCACACACGCACGCGCACACGCGCACACACACGCGCGCGCGCACACACGCGCGCGCGCACACACACACGCGCGCACACAGACACACACGCACACGCACAGACACACACACACGCACAGACACACACATGCACACACAGACACATACATACATACATACATACATACATACATACATACATACATACATACATACATACATACATACATACATACATACATACATACATACATACATACATACATACATACATACATACATACATACATAAACGAACAAACAAAGACTTTGAGCGTTCTGGCACAACTTATTGACTGCCACGTACAACGGGGTTTGATTACTTTTAATGCACAAAGCTCATATTTATCACTCAACGCGAATGAAACATTATATAACAAAAGGGATGGTAATATCCTTGAAATATATATAGCTTGTTGCGAACGCATCTAAGTGCAAGAAGTCTCGCTTCCAAAGCGTTGCACCTGCTGTATGTCCCACAACCTCCACCTTGAAACGTTCTTGCTCCGACACGCTTAGAGCAAACAAACGAATCTTGAAGTCATGGATGCATTGAATTAACTCAAAAGTGTTTTCAAGGGCTAAATATAAATTTTACGATACATTACTGCATTTTTATTACTTTCCGAAATTGTATACAACATATGTCACGCACATTTGAAAGAGCATATGTTCTTCCGCCGTGACATAGTTTCAGTTTCTATAACGTAAATGCTAAGCACCAAGTTTGGCGACAGTGCAACAATTCAGCCACTGGCTGAATTGTTAGAATAGTAAAGCCGTTAAAACGGCTTTACTAAGAAAGTATAGAATAGTAAAGCCGTTAAAACCGTGGGACATCGCAGCTGCAGGCATGTGAGCGTGTAATTGTCTAGCGAGGTCACATACGCGGTGTGGTAAGGGCGCCTCTAGTCATCATCATCATAATTTCGTTTTATTTGTTTTAAAAAATGTCAGCAACATAATCATTTCGCTTTATTTATTTACTCATCCCAACTCCTTGATCATGTGACCTGCGTGACTACTACTACTACTACTACTACGACTACGACTACGACTACGACTACGACGACGACGGTTCAAGGCACAGTATCACACTGCAGCTTCTCCGTAAATGTGCAGCATCGAATGCCCTCGAGGTGCGCCTTCCCGAAGGAGAGTCAGACTTCGTAATTTTGCCTTGAGCTGTAAATTTCGCACGCGCATCAGCTGGTAGTTAGCACAGCGGATCAATGAAAAAAAAACCAAAGCAAACAAACGAAAAAAAAAGCACCGGTCTGATTACGTAACACCACGGCAAGGGGGGTTGTACACCCCGGCATGCTTGCGAATGAATCAATGTTTCGCTGCTACTGCTGCCATTTAGCCGCGCGCGCCATCACACAGCGTCGACGCCGCGAACCTCCGTGGTTTCACGCGACGTTGCAACACACAAGGCGCGCTTTTCCTCCAGGCGCGGTGGTAGGTAGTAAACTTTATTCACTCAGTTGACAGGAGAGAGTTGGGGACGGCTTTAAGGGCCGGTGAGCCGTCCGCTCGTTTGCGTAGCCCCGGTGAAAGGAGACAAACCACCGTATGACTCTCCAGCTCGACTTGTTCTGCGAACTGTACGAGCGCACGCGTGGGGCTATTCGTTCAAACAATCACCTAATTAGATGGTGCTCAACAGCCGAGACGAACGTCGCGGGATCGAAGCCCGGCCGCATTTTTGGAGGAGGCTAAACTGCTGGAGGCCGGAGTATACTTCGATTTGAGTGCATCTTAGAAAAAAAAACCCAGGTGATCGAAATTTCCGGAGACATCCACTGTTGCGCCTCTCGATTTCAGTCACGGTTCGCACCCACCAATTATCATTAGTGCAATGTTATACAGGCTGCAGAGGCTATAGAGTGACGTCATAATTGTTGACGTGGTCATGCTTGAGTATAACCAACTGTTCACCAACGAGCTCAGATTACAGAGAGACACGGACAGCTGTTTGTCTTTTGAGCTTTGATCTCCCAATCAACAACCCAGCAGAGCAAAAGGAAGGTTTTCAAGCATAATAACTCGTGCAGCGGTGGCTCACAGTATGGATATATACAGTGTTCGGCAGGTTCTCCTCACAAGACTGCACTTTGACTGTGAACAACATTTCCTGTTTTTTTTTTTACCCAGTGACAAATCTGAAGAACTCCGACCACGAACTGTTGAAATGTCGATGTCTCTTCGACTTGCTCTTTCTTTTTCGACTTGCGAAACGCGCACGAACTACGTAGAACGCCCTGACCGTGCGGTCGTAGACCAGTGTTGCGTTATTGTTCTAGCAATTTTCTTTTACTGACTTTTTTTCTTCTCTTTTCTTTTTATTTTCTTTTTTTTCCTTCACACACTGCTTTTAAACCTGGGCACGGCCCAGACGTCTCTGGCCCGTCATTATTACATTAAAAAAAATCGCGAGTTTTGCGTGCTCGCTGACTGACCCCTCAGGATACCAAATGCGTTACCGTCCGCCTACAATTTTATTTTTTACCAATTGGCTTCTTCTAGAAAATTTTGTGCTCTGGGTATTAATTGAAAACCCCTATTTATTTATTAATTTATTAATTTATTTATTTATTTGTTTATTTTGATTGGCTTAAAACCTGGCATGCTTTTGCAGGAACAGGTTCTCCCAGTACTTTATTTTTGTTTTTTTTTTCTTTTTACAAAAGCTAAGAACGAAGTTTGGACTGGGGCAGACGCACGTCGACAGTTCACGTGCCACTTCGAACAACGGCTGTTTGCTCGAACGCATTCGCGCGGACTACGACGGCGCCGGATCCGAGTCAGCAAACGCGTCGGTTTACTCCGAAAGCACGTTCGCCTATACCTATATGCGAGGCTCTGTGTATACGACCGCGTCGGGCCCTCGGGAACTCTTGTTCACGCATCGTCAAGTGAAAGCTGCGCGGCGCCAGTAAGCCGCTACGGATCACTGGCGCAATTTTCCAGATGCGACTCACCGTGTGTTTGGTAACCGTGGTCTAGTGGCGCGTGGAATATGATAGCGCCGTCGAAGGTCGAACGCCGTCTGTGGCTCGCCTAGCCAATTACAACACTACACTTAGGAGTCCCTCCCCCCTCTCCTCTCTCTCTCTCTCTCTCTCTCACACACACACACACGCACACGCACGCACGCACACAATCAATATTTATCAAGGAAACATGCGACGCGTGCAACGTAAACAATGCTAAACAATGCCCACATAGTCCCAAGTGGAGATTCGGGTTGCATACGTGGAAAATCGTGCGCCAGGGGCAAGGGGTTACGACTGTGTCGTGTACGGCGAGGACTTACACGCGAATACCATTTCGCTGTCGTCGTTGTCACTACAATCATTCACGAGTGTCGGGAGATTTTTTTTTTGGGGGGGGGGGAGTGCAAATTAACGTGGTAACGCTGCTGGAGGAGGGAAGATAGTTGGTATAGCTTTGGTGGGGAGCAAGTGCTAGTGTGGCTTGAAAAGCGAGTGTCTTTTGCCCCCCCCCCTCCCCCCAACGCTCATGCCACCATAATCAGTAACGGGTGGGCAAATTTCCTTGCAATTATTAGAACTTGCTATGGCCGTTTCGTCTTCTTTCTTCAGTATAATTATGGAAAGTACGGAAAGACAGAAACAAGAGAAAGAGAAAGAGATGTAAAAAGAAGTATCTCATGTTGAATAGGGCTTGTATAATGACACAGCGAGCAGTTCAGACGGGATACTGAACACTTGCAATTCATCTTCGCGCAGTCAGCTGAACAAAGACAATGGGAAAGTATAGGGTGAGCAATCCAAACGCGCTCTCAAGCACAAAAAAATAAAGAAAAATGTCGCCTGTGTCAGTGTCGCGTCCTCTCAACATTTTTTCACATGTAATTACCCTTCTCGGTAGCCACGTCAAGACTAATGAAAAGAAGTGCGAAAGAATGTCGCACACGCGAGCAAAAGCTGTATAGGCTCAAGTATAAGCATTCTACTGCGCATGTACGCGGAATGGAATCGTGACTGAATTGTCAGCTCGCTACAGAGGCAAATGAGAAGGCTGCACGCACCGTATACAATTACCAGCCCTCCGTTATTTTTAAACAGCGTGCACGGTTAATGGGAGGAGGACGGACGGGCCCCTTTGCCACCGCTTCGTCGCTGCGAGAAAGAGGAGACGTTATTGCGGACCCGCCTAGCCGGAAAGAACAGTACACGGTGATTTCTCGCAGGTTGCACGAAGAGGAGAGCAGGGCGAAGGAATTAAGCGCGGGCCTTCTACCATCAACAGTTTCCATTCTCTTGAACCCCGCCGCGGTGGTCTAGTGGCTAAGGTACTCGGCTGCTGACCCGCAGGGCGCGGGTTCGAATCCCGGCTGCGGCGGCTGCATTTCCGATGGAGGCGGAAATGTTGTAGGCCCGTGTGCTCAGATTTGGCTGCACGTTAAAGAACCCCCAGGTGGTCTAAATTTCCGGAGCCCTCCACTACGGCGTCTCTCATAATCATATAGTGGTTTTGGGACGTTAAACCCAACACAGCAATCAATCAATCAATCAATCCATTCTCTTGAAACTCTCGACAAACAATGTTCCCGACTGCATGACGCAATCATTATAGTGTGACTTTCTCCGTCATATCCGTCTTGCAAGGAATTATATATACTGACGTCAAGCTTACGCAAGCAAGACGAGTACTAAATGACGAACACTGCCCAAGACGAGACTGCACAAACGCTTCTCGTTTTGTGTTGTGCGCTATAAATGCTTAAGACGAAATACGAACATGCCCAAAAGTATACGCGATTTTAAGTTGCGCAGTACGTTGAAATGGCGGTGGCGCGTTTCAAAGGGCTAGACATTTTGATGGGTCTCTTGTTTCCTGCGAGCCCATTTTTCACTTCTTCTTGCCCTTATTTTCTTCTATCACCTTATAAATGTCGCATGCATTCAATGTTCGGTTAGATTCCATACGCGCTTGTCCATCGTTTCAGCGCGTCAGCACGCAGCCGCCATCGAAGATTACACACGAGCTCGACCTGCGCGACCGTCGTCACGCCGATGGCCGCGTTTCGGAGCCCACCAGCGCGCATCGGGAACCTCAACGTGTGCGCCGTCGGGATGGGTCACGCCAGCTTCTCGGGCACGCCATCACGCGCAATCTTCCGACCATTTTATTGACCCGGAAGTGGGAGCGATACGGCGCGAGTGAAAGCGGAAGTCGCACGCGACTGAAGAGCGCACGCTTCGCTGTTTGTAAGCAGCGGTATACGCGCCGTCGACATACTGGGGCACTTGTAGCGACGTAGCGGCGCTCGGGCTCCGCCCAGCACAAAGCTTGCCACCGCATCCTACGCAGGGAGAACATCCCCGACGCGCTGTTCATGTAGAGCGCAGTTCATGTAGAGCCAATGACCAAAGACCGGCACGTCGCTACAAGCGCCCTCATGCAGTATGTCGACTGCGCCTACCACTGGCCACGACCGGGCTTACGCTACACGGCCGGGAAACGGCCGGGTTACTAAAATGGACACGGGTGGGCTATAGACTGCACGTGCGCGCATTGCTCGCATGTGCAGTCTATAGCCCACCCGTGCCCATGCGGGGTTTTACGTGCGAAAACTGCCATACAGATTCATAGTATTAAAAAAAAACGCTCAATATCACACGCTTCTCAATTGTCATATGACTACCAGGGAAGCCATAGTGGACGGCTCCGGAAAATCAGAATACGAACGCCCCGGCAGGAATCGAACCCGCCACCTTCGGTGTGAGCAGTCCAGCACAGTAACCACCGTACCGCCTATGCGGACGCTTGCCCACTATGCCTTTAATTCGTCTTCTCTTGGGTCTTTTCAAGAAGCGGAAAAAAAGTGTGAGTATGTGCATGTGCGTACGTGGGGGGACGGAAGGAGGCGGTGGCAACGACAAACAAAATCTGTTTCAGCGGTAACGCGTTTACGTCTGCAGGGACGGGGCACCGCGGATCCGACAACGCCTGTAATTTCGAAAGAGCGCAATGAATTGACGTAAATTAACAGCAAAGTTTTAATGACCCTCGTCGATATATAGAGTGGATCCTCTCAGGCGAAGCAGGCGCTGCGATGTTGTTTACTAAGGGTCACGGCAGCCGCAGGATTGCACATGAAACACACGCGCTCACTTGCCAAAAACAAAAAAGCGTCAGGTGTAGAAAAAATTGGCCTGTGCTTTATTTTGCTTCTTTGCCTTTATTTGCCTTCTTGCCTTCTTTATTTACCTTTGCCTTCTTTGCCTTTATTTTGCTTATTTTGCCTTGCTTCAGCGGCTACCTCTTCACCTCTCAACCCAACGTTGTCACTCTTTTGGTCATGCTGTTTAAAACAGTTGCCTTTAACCTACGCCAATCCGCCATGCTCACAACTTCATATAGCCAGCTTGAGATGCTGGATCATTGCTAAGGGGACTAATCACGCCATCTCTTTTCAATAGAGAGCCACTAAAGACAGCGCACATATTATCGTCGAAGCCTATAGGCAAATCGAGACACAACGGTTCATATAGGTCGAGTCCTTTTTTTCCCCCCTCTAGTCATCCGCCAATGAGAGCAGCCGATCGTAGCGATAGCGTCAGCGGCATTCGAGCAATACGCAAGACAAAGTGGGTTGCAAGATTAGGTATTGAATAGATGTCGCACGTACGTCTCCCCAAGGACACCGCGTGCGTGCATTAGGACCCCGCAGATATAACCTGTAGCAAAAGCTCCATTAACATTTACAGGTAACCTGCACATAAGCGTCAGACAAAACTCGCATCACCCGCCACTCAATATAGGTAACAAAAAGTTAGCTGGACAGACAGCCTGCCGCTGGCATGGGAGCGAACCTGCGACCTTCGGCAGCGGCGACTTGCTAGCGGCAAGTTCTCTTTTCGGCCACGTTATTTTATTCTCATCCATATCGCAAGTATTACAATACTCTTAAAAGCGGTACAATCAACGCTCCTTGGCGCTCGTTAGAATTGTGACAAAACAAATGCACGAGCCGTCGAAAAGTCGCTTCCTTCATTCGGCCTCAAACTATAGCGACGCTCACATGAGTCCGCACCGGAAAGTCAGTGCTCTCCGAAAACATTCGAGAGAACTGCTTGACGTCACACAAGTGAGTAAGCGCTATTGGACGGAGTATTCGTGCGAGTTCTCTGTGGGACCGACAGCGATGGCTGTGGGCGAAGCTGACACTTTATCTTGGGTTGTATATAGCAGACTATCATTTCGGCGAGAAGCAACGAGATCAGCGATACGACGATCAGTGTACGTCTCACCGGCCTTCCGAGTGTATGAGATAAGGCTTATAGTGCGTGTACATGTGCATCTCTAAGCGGACAGCGTAACAGATGGCGTTCGCGCAAGAGTGTGCTCTCTGCACTTGCGCGACATGCGGGAAATCTCGTTATTTTTTGCATGTATATTATGGGCTATACCATGCTCCGGAGTGAATGCTCGCACGATACACTAAATAATGTTAGTGTTACTATTATTATAATGTTAAGTAACATAAATAATGTTACTTAATATATTCTCTTGAGTGTGGTGCTGTTTGTGTATACTCTTCATGAGCAGCGCGTTTGGAAGTCTTTGCATGGAGGACTTAAAAGAGGGTTTTGATTGCGTAAAGATCCATGTTGTTCCAGATCAGCTTCTTTTGTTCGCAGACTATATATGTACTGGACTAAATCTATATATCTCCCTGTGACTCAATTATCTTGCCCGAACAGACAATAGAAGAAAGTCCGTAGGAAGCTTATCGGTGAGGTGTCCGTACACAGATTGTCAATTCATAAGGTCGTGGTCCAAAGATAAGAGAAAATTTCCACACCGAGATAACGACCTTCACCAAAACGGAGTGCCGTTTCAATGTAAGGGTACCATACAGGTTCGATCTTTTCTTCTATAGGAAAAGAAAAGGACAACGAAGTGAGGGGGCTTTTTACTGATACAATTTTTCCATTTATTGTGCCCCTTTCGAAATATTCCTTGAGGCATCGGTCGTCACCATGGTTGGTGTTAATATGAACCTTAGTGGACTTCAAGAGGCAGCCGTGGCATTTCTTCCGCAAAGCGGATGTATACGAGCATATAAGCTCTGCACTCTTGACCGACGGACGTCACATTCGTGACCGACACACTGGTGGGACTATACTTCTGAAGTCGCGGAGGCAATAGGTGGTCGTGCTTCGACCATATCTGACTACACAGATGCCGCAATTGAAAGAGACTGAAAGGGACACAATACAGAGATATCTTTTCTGTATTTCTGCGGGGTCCTGCCAATGCCACCGTATACGAAGACTGCTGTGTGTGTGTGTGTGTGTGTGTGTGTGTGTGTGTGTGTGTGTGTGTGTGTGTGTGTGTGTGTGTGTGTGTGTGTGTGTGTGTGTGTGTGTGTTCGTTCAGTTATTAGTTCGCAGTTATTTGAGAAGCAAAAGCGCCAAGAGAGTGTTGTGACACAGAGCGGCTGTGACGCGCAGTAACAAAACGCATACGTGATCGTTCGTTCTTGCATTTACGGAGCGCAAACATCGCAGACCATGGTTGTCGACCTCGCTACGTTCGTTCTGTACATAATAAAGCGCTTCACACCTACAGCTATCATTATATCTTCTCGATTTAGGTTGTGCAAGCGCGAGCGAACTTTTTTACTTCGTTTATCTGTCGCTCTACCCCTCGTCAGCGCTTCGCGATTGTTCACCTTATGTCGATATACGCGCCCCGCCGCGGTGGTCTAGTGGCTAAGGTACTCGGCTGCTGACCCGCAGGTCGCGGGATCGAATCCCGGCTGCGGCGGCTGCATTTCCGATGGAGGCGGAAATGTTGTAGGCCCGTGTGCTCAGATTTGAGTGCACGTCAAAGAACCCCAGGTGGTATAAATTTCAGGAGCCCTCCACTACGGCGTCTCTCATAATCATATGGTGGTTTTGGGACGTTAAACCCCACATATCAATCAATCAACGTTCGCGCTGACCAGGTTGGAGTCGCAACGACCGCGGCTCATTCGTGTAGATTGTCCTGCGTGCGCCACCCCGCCGATCGGCGTCGTCGTTGCACCAGCGCGGGTGAACGCCCATGCGTCCCGCCGATCGATAACGAAGCGGCAACCTTCGTATAGCATAATGCGTGCACTCGGCCGATATAGTATGTATGTACACATCGTTCGAGGCGTGCCACGAGCTGTCCGCCGCGTCGCACGCTCCGGTCGTTCCGATATGAGCGTGAATTATTGCTCTCGCGGCGTCTCCCCGCTGTCTCGCCGCGCAACGGCCGCTGCATGGCGTGGCAAGCGCAAAGTGCGCTAACCCTCGCCGTGGGTATCTCAAAAGTATCGCTGCTTGTGGGTTTAACTAAACGAACGCGCACCTAATTATTACGTGATAAAACAATGCAGACGACGCGGAACCGTTAAAATTTTGCAAACATTGCGGGGGGGGGGGGGGGGGGCAATGAATGTCGTGGCATGTCATTTTACAATTAAGTTACCAGAACGACGACGTCGCAGCAAATTTTATTGTTTTCCTTATTTTTTTTTTCACCGCTTTCTTCCACTGCTGCTATATAATTTCGTATCCTGGTTACTCTGCCTGCCTTTGTGTAGCGTATAGGTTAATTTAGCGTGTGCGCGGTTCTGTTCGCGCTCACCGCCAGCACCATGGCCACAGTTGTTGAGTTGTCCGTGTTCATATAGTATAACCTTTTTCAAGTCTTTTGCCGTCGTTCTTAAGCCCCTTGGAACTTGAAAATGGTTCCACCGTGTCTATAATGTCCGCTTGAATGTAGTATAGGAATGTCGTATAGTAATGCTGCGAGGAATTTTATGGCCCTTATACAGCCGCTAATCACAATCATCGTCCACATTCCTTGTCCCATGAACTGGCGCTCTTTGGCCATCAAATGGCCCTTGCGCCAAAAAACACCATATATCATCATCAATGTCGTATAGCTTGTAACGTTCACTCGGAACGAGAATTTGGTCTCGCGCCGAGTCTTCATGCATGGCGTGATCTGGCGCTGCGTGTATCCATTAACGGGCCGTTGTATACATACGTGTATGGTAACTGACGCTATAATCTCAGCAACACAGTCTATAATTAGCTAAACTAGTTTACTCGCAGCGGTGCTTGCTGCTATGCAGTCACCGTGTTTGTTAGTGTTACTCCGCTCCATAACAGTAACGGACAACTCTATATACTCGCACTGTTTACTGTCCCAGAAAGAGATGAGGTCGTACGAACGACTGCATAAACGTAAACGTGCTGCTGGCGACTGACGCGATGGCAGCCTGGCGTGCGCCTACAGTGTTGTAACATGAAATCATAAAGCAGATTATCTCGATCGTCCTTAAGCTAATTTGTTATATAACTCGGTAAATATGGTAAATATTTCACATACATATGACGATGGCATCAGTATACAAACCATACCATCTGGATCATAACAAATAATTCGAGGTTTACGTTCCAATACGACCGTATGATTATGACAGACGCCTTTGTGGGAGGCTCCGGAAATTTAGACCACCTGGGGTTACACATGCTTCTAGCATTTCGGCTTCATCGAAATGCGACGGCCGCGACCGGAATTCTATCCGTCCACCTTCGTGCGTGGTCTCGGAGGAATTCTTTGTACACTGAAAATGCATCCACTGCGTTACTGCAAGGTAATCTGAAGCCCACGGGCGTTTAGTGAAAGTTTGTAATCTATGTAATCATTCTCACCCGCGGAATCGTTTTTAATTATGTACAAGGCCTTGTAAGCAATAATTTTGCGCCCGTATGGGACATGTTCTTTGCCGGCTAGCAGCGGCCACAGTCGTTTGTCTGCGACTCCGCGGCGTTCAATAGACGGCTGCGCCGGAGTTATGTCGTCAAGTTAAAGTGGAAAGTATGTGGCTTAACTATACTAGTGTAATAATGGTTGCCACAATAAAGCGTGGGAACGAGACGCCGCGAATCCGTGTCGGAAGTGCTGTGCTCAGCGTCGTGGACGCAGCTTCGTATAAGGTTCTCCGAATTGGCGGCTTTGAATGATAGCATCATCACGTTGCCACTAACCTGTTTCCTTTTGATAACGAATCGACCGCAGCGTTACTGGCATCCGTGCGTCGGTAAAGAATGTACTCGAATGTGACGTACTGATTCACGAACGCGACGTCACAAACTTTGCGGTCCACCATATACTGTGCTGGCGGTTTCTTGGGCGTCATGTTGAGGGTCAGTCTCAGTGACGCGCCTATGTGAAATTCACGATTGCTTCGCTATACGGGTCACTTCATTTAAAAGGTCGGCGAAGCCTAATGCTCGTTATATGTTTATAGCCGGTACGTCAGGAATTCGCTCTTCAAGTCATTGCGTTGGAGGAGACGCAGCTGAGCTGCCGACGAGAGCGGACGCGTTTCGACGGCTCCGTGAATATCGGCTGAAGCATCGGCTCGCGCGACCATCGCCCCACCGGCGTTCCCCCACTCTCTGCGCCCTGGCTCAACGCAACGACGCCCAGCTCTCTGGCCCCACCGGCTAAGGACAGACCTGCCGGACGCCCTGGACGAGGCCGTGGGGTCGCCCCCAAGCACTCTTCTTCCGGACACCATCGACGACCTGGACTAACCACCCTTGGTGCCGTTCACTTCAACATTGTGCGTGGGACGCTCGCCAGGACAGTTCCGGCGTCTCGCTGGTTGCATCTGGCAGCGGCAACGCTCCCGTGTTCTTCATGTGAACCAGTAACGATGGCTGCAGCGGAGCTTATGACGCAGCCATCACAACCATCATCCGCTCCGAAACGCAGTGCGAAACGCGTGGCTGCCTCACAAATGGAAATAGATGATTTGTCTGCTTCAGCCACACCGGCAAGCAAGCGGGAGTGCCCCTCTCCGGCAGCTGTCGCCTCGCCTGGCACCGAGTCTAAGTACAAAGTCGTCGTAAAACCTCGTGAGTGCTTCGACGTATCAAAATTGTCAAATCGCCTCCTTCAGTCAGCCTTCGACACCTGCCTCAAAACCACCGCGTTTCAAGGTTTCTCCATTCACCTCCCACCAACAGCGTATCCGTATGGGTGCGTTCGCTAGCAGACGTTGACCGCCTCACCCACCTGCAAACTCTGCCAGTCACAGCTGATTGTACTGTACAGGTGCAAGCGTACTTGAGTTCCGGCTCGGACTTGCGTCGGTATGTGGTCTCTGGGGTTGACCCAGGGGAATCGCCGGAGGGCCTTATCACTGCTTTGACCTGCTCCACACACAAGATTGTAACAGCTCGTTATATGGGCCGTGGACGCACGTGCCTTGTCACTCTCCAAGGGCCTCGAACGCCACCAAGCCGCATTACGTACTATGGATGCATCCTGAAATTTCATGTGTACAAGCCCGGTGTGGTACACTGCTATCGGTGTTTTCGTACCGGTCACATGCGAGATTCTTGTCCCCAACCCGCAGACACCTCCATGGAGTCCGTCGAGACGCGCACGTACAAATGTGGGCTCTGCCAAACGGACGATCATGAAATAACGTCCAAAGATTGTCCAGTTAAACAGAAGGCTCTCAAAGCCCGTCGCCAACGCAAGCGCCGCCAGCGTTCGGTGACACAAGAAGAAAGGGACGCCGACATTCCGACTAGCAACCGGTTTGAACTGTTGTCCCCCTCCGAAGAGGACACACCAGCGTTGGTAGAACCTGAAAATGCTTGCTATGAAGTCCCCACGTACAGCGACGCCGTCAAGCGGGGCAAAAAACGTGTTCAGCAGCCTGCGAATACGCCTAAATTGAGCGTTACGGGTACAGACGATCTGGCGAAGCTTGACCAACAGATACAGCAGCTTCAAATGGAAGTCAAGCGCCTCGCTCAACGCAGAACCCATCTCGCTCGACCCGCTGGACCAACTGCGATGCGCGGTACAGACGTGCCGTACGCTGCTTCTGTGCCTGAATTATCCTGCGCAAGCGCGTCAGCACCAGTCAAGATGACTCCGGCAGAGCTCCTCCACTTTGTTGCCCGGCAACTGCAAGAGCTTTCAAAGGTGGTGCTCGCCAACCTTCCACCGCAATGACCACTCCTTTGAAAGCAACGCGCCACCACTGTGTCCTGCAGTGGAACTGCCGGGGACTTGCAAATAAAGTTGGTGAGCTTCGCTATCGCCTTGCGCTGGGGAAGCTCCCCGCTTGGTGCCTGCTTCTACAAGAAACGAATTCGCTTCCACGCATCCCTGGATTCACTGCGTATGATTCCCCAACCATCCCTGATCGACGCTGCACCAATGCGTTGGGACCTCCAGGCAAGGCTGCAGTGTATGTTGTGACTACATATCCTCAAACGCAGGTTCCCCTGCTGCAGTGGTGTAACCAGTGGCAAGAAGTGGTGGCAGTGCTCGTTAGACTTCCGCGTACTGACGTGATTGTGGTTTCAGTTTACGTGCGTCCGTATAGTGGCAGCGCTCCTCGACTGCGTTTGGGGTGGCTGGCTCACCTGCGTCAAACCTATCCTGGGTGCCCAGTACTAGTTGGGGGAGACTTCAATGCACCTCATCAGTCGTGGGGCTACCCTTCTTCCAGTGCTAGAGGCAACATCGTGCTAGACACATTTACAGACGCGCACTTTGTCCTTCTGAATGCCCCGGCTACTTCTACACGTCGGTGGGATCATCCCTGTGCTCCACCTTATGCGCCCGATCTCTCGTGGTGGTTGGGCATGTGTGACGTTTCGTGGGACCTAGAACCAGACTGCTGGGGGAGTGATCACCATCCGTTGAAAATTGGTTTGGCCGCGTATAACCAGCGCCGCCTCCGACGTCGATGCTACACAACCAACTGGGACTTATTCCGCAATGAACTGAACGACTCGATTGCTGATACATCGTCTGATCCATTGCAGGTGTTGACCAGAGCTGTACAAGCCGCCACGCAGTCAAGCTGGGTAGAGGAGAACCGACCACATCCAAATTTACATCTTCTGCGTCTGTGGGCAGCACGCCGTCGTGCAGAGCTGGCCTTAAACCGAGATCCGGCAGCCGCTGAGCTTCGTGATAACCTCAACAGACTCACCGCTGCGGCGCGTCGCTGCGAGAAGCGTCTCGCCCGCGAACGGTGGATGGACTGGTGTGCGTCACTCGGTCCATCGTCTTCAACCGCCTCAATATGGCGAACGTTCCGGAGTATGGAACTAGGCACCCGTACGCCGGACCCAGCGGCCAGTGCGTGTCTGTCTTCTGGATGCACGCCAAGCCAGTTCGCTCCAGAAATAGTTAAGGCTTTCTTCCCGGCCTACAACCTGGCCCCACCACAATTCGACTGTCCGTGTAACCTGCCTCCGGAGGTTGGCGCGACTCCCAGTCCGTCGGACATCGAAGGCATGCAAGCGCCATACACGATGGCGGAGCTCCAGGCAGCAATTGACCAGGCAAAAGTACGCAAGGCACCAGGACCAGATGGGATCTCCTATGAAGTGTTCAAGAACATGGATGGCCCTGCACTGCAGTGGCTGCTGGACACGCTTAACGCAGTCTGGACGACCGGAGGGCTGCCTGAATCGTGGAAGCATGCCGAAGTTGTGCCGATACCTAAGCCGGGAAAGCACCCGAACAGCCTCTCTAATCTTCGGCCGATTGCTCTAACGTGTACGTTGTGCAAGCTTCTTGAACGCATGTTGGCGTCGCGCATCTCCTGGTGGCTGGAAAAGCACGCCTGGTACCATCCGGCCCAGATTGGCTTTCGACCGCACCTGGGCACGGAAGATGGCCTAGATCATTTGACGTCCATGGTGCTTGTGGGAAGAAGATCAAGCAGCATTCGAACCCTTCTCGCCATGGACGTTCATAAGGCCTACGACAACGTCAGCCACTCTGCGATCAATCACATAATGCAATGGCTTCAACTTCCGCCTCGCGTCTGCGACTTTGTGGAGTCTTTTCTGGCACACCGTACCTTCTGCATCAGAGTAGGCAAGGAACGAACCGGACACTTTGTAATGAAGCGGGGTGTACCGCAGGGCTCGGTTCTAGCCCCGATACTCTTCAATATTGCCCTGTTGCCCCTCGCGTGGCAACTAGCACGCATTCCAGATGCCTTCTTCCTCCTGTATGCCGATGATTTGACTGTGTGGACACTACATCCAGACCTTCAACGCCAGCAGGAGGCACTCCAGAGTGCTCTCGACAAGGCGTCGGACTGGTGTGCGCGCATAGGACTGACACTATCTGCCACGAAGACTGCATTCATGTCTATCACCAACAGACGAGGTCGTCGTCGCCTCCTGCAGACGCCGATATGTTTGAGCCTAAATGGCCATACCCTCACCCCTGTATCCACTATACGTGTGCTCGGGGTCGAACTGGACGCATCTGGCTCTGCGAATGCGTGGGTTCGCTCTGCTCGCCGGAAGAGTGCTAATACCCTCCATCTCATTCGTCGCATCTCTCAAAAGACGGGGGGTGCCTGTTCTCGAATGGCCCGTATCTTGGTGCGATCAATCCTACAACCTCGGCTCGTTTATCAAGCTCAGTTTCAACGACTGACTTTGAGAGACTGGGACTTGCTCGAAACCGCCAACCGAGATTCCATGAGGGCGATTACATGCCTTCCCCGTATGACACCTATCACGACCCTCCAGGCGGAAGCGCAGCTCAACACCATCGACGAAATTGTACACCAGCGTCGAGTCGCTCGCTACCTAAAGAGTCAAGCTGTTCCTGCGGCGGCAGCTCTAGCTCACTACTATGATTCAACGTTGCCACAGCCTGACGCACCCGTGGCAGAAATTCCACCATGGCTCAAGGCACAGGCCAGTGACAACCGACCACTGACCCGCCTGCGACAATCCACCCGACAAGCGGCGCAGGAGGGCATCGTCACTACCACCGAGAACTCACTAGCGGTATACGTAGACGCAGCTATCGATAATTGCGTTCTGCACACCAGTCTCGTATGCCCCGCGCAACCTGAAATCCAACATATCTGCTCTTACGTAACAGAGGCACCGTTCCCATCCGTATTAGCGGAGCTCACTGCTATACGGGACGGGTTAACAGTTATGATATCCAAAATGGATTCTTTGTCACACGATAAATTGCTTGTATATACGGACTCCACGCAGGCAGTTCGAGAGCTGCGAAAAGTGACCAGCTCCATCGATATAGCCTCCGATATACACCGACTGATTCACTCATGTGCCTGTCCTGTCCGCGTTCTGTGGACCCGCCGGTCTGCACCGGCTCAAGTGGAAGCAGATGCCGCTTGCCATCCAGCGACTGTTCAACACCCGCTGCCTCTACTTCGTTTGTCCCCGAAGGACAGCTTGCTCGTGCACAAAGAAACCCTCCGGCGCTCCACGCGTGCTCTCATTCCTCCGCGTGGATCCGACCTTCCCGGCGGCTTAACTCGCCGAGAGGAGGTTGCGCTCAGGAGGATTCGTGTGGGCGCCGCCTTGACTCCTGCAATCCGGGCTACATGGACATCTGGTGCACAGCCTCCCCCAACGACGTGCCCATTCTGCGTTGCCCCAGCCACAGAGGCAACGCTTGATCACCTATTGGGAACCTGCCCGGGCCTTCACCAGGCTCGCACTCGCCACCTACGCGGCCTTCACCACCACCCCGGCCGACCACCTGACTTGACGCGCTGGACGCACGGTCCACTGCATCGACAACTCCTGGCCTTCATACAGGAAACAAAACTTCTCCTTTTTATTTAACTGATGCCGTAGGGCATACTAGCGCCAATAAAAAAAAAAAAAGTCATTGCGTTGTATCAGGCGTTTAATGTACATTGAGCGAATACTATAGAAATGTCCGCATAAAGCGTAGCTGCTCTGCCCCCGCGATTGATGGCCGCACTTCAGGTCGTCGTCATTCGTATGTATGCTAAGACCACATTGCTGTAATTTGCGCGACAGCGCTCCGCGTGTTGTGTATTGTGGTGCGTATACATATAATCACGAATTATTGAAACAAACGTCTCTATGGTGAATAATGAATAACCGTCTCTACGTTATCAATATCAATATGTTGTCGCTAGCTTGACTAGAGGCTAGCATTGCCGTACAGCTGGCACTGTTATTGTAAGTGTTTCGCTGTTGTGCGTATATCGTCCCTCAAAATATTCTATTTCCTGAACTTTGTATCTACTTGGTTACCTGTGATGATGTCTGCCCGCTTCCTGTATGGGTCTGGCGAAGGCCTACAGTATTGTTAAATAAATAAATAAATAAATAAATAAATAAATAAATAAATAAATAAATAAATAAATGTAGTATTACGCTTGCAGCATATAAAGAGCATTTATACGTTTGTTCGTGTGCGCACGCAGCATAGATATGAAGCTGCTGGTCGGTATTATTCAGGCTGAAACGAGAGAAAGAGGAGGAAGCAGTTTACTTTTGAACGCATGAGAAGCACGGGAATAGGTTTCGCTTACGGCGCCGCCCGCACATATACCGTCGCGATGTGCTTTCGAGGTGGCAACACGGCGCGTATAGATGAGCACATTGTCCTGCTCGCATGAGTCATTCCGCTTGTTGTTACTGAAACCGATTGATCCGTATATACATTCATACACAACGCTTTCCACGAGCTGCAGTGACTGGACTATATAGTTGACGGGTTTGTTTGTTTCCCTTGGCGTTGCGTTACACCGGTTAGACGGAAAGGGGCGTTAGTCGATGCGGACAACGATGCGTGAACGTGTTCCAAGTGACGCCTTCTGGCGTGTGCTTGTTCGGGAAGTATGTGTGTGCTTGTGGACGAAACGTGAAAGGAAAATAGCGTGGAAACGAGATACCGACGGCTGACTATATAGTAAAGCGTGGCATGTACAACTTGCAATGGAACGCTCACAACGGAATCGGTCGTTTAGGCTGGCTGATTTCGGAAATTGGAGCAACCAGTTTACGTTGCGAGCCTGCGCCGATTACGTTTACAAAGAGAGCGATGAACGCGCACTACAGCATAGTTGTTGACGTCGAAGTTTGCCGTGTGTCGTAGGCAGAAATCATTATTACTAACCGACAGAAATCATTATTACTAACCGACACGTGCTCAACCACCGCCAAAACACTGAGTATAGGCAGCTGCAGCTGAAAAGACAAGTTGAAACTTGCAGTTGTTCGCCGCCCGTCTGTTCTCCTGTTAATTTTTTTTTTGTGTGGACGAGTGCCGCGAGTTATGTAATTTGCCCAATTCTGGTGGCACATACGCTTTGTAGGTGCTTTAGAGCAGGTTTAGGAATGGAAGAGATCGAAGGACTACAGAGAGAGTAAAAAAAGAAATACTTAGAAAGAGAGAGAAAGGGTAGACTCGGAAATATGCAGACGAAGAAACAAATCGACGTTGAGAATAAGAGAAAGACGCAGACTAAATAGATAAAAGAAGAGAGCGAACATAGCCGTGTATAGCGTAGTGTTGTAAGGACCGGGAAAGGTAAGAGGTGAGAGGCTGAAAGCCTATAACTAAGCCAAGACCAGCTAGGTGCCCATCAGCTCTGGTATATATTACCCAGCATTGCAACACTTAATGCGAGCAGCCCCCCCCCCCTTTTTTTTTCCCCTGTTATTCGTGACTTTTTTTCTCCGTGACCTGAAGTGCGAGGGTTCCTTCGTCCCGAAACCCTATGAATAGCCCCACCCGACGACCCGAACACTACACATGAGGCTGTGTGTGTGCATGCAAGACGTATATAAAGCGCGTCTTTTCTTTCTTTCTTTTTTATTAACTGGCTCGCGGATACTCGCAGATGTTCCCAACGTTTATAGATTCTTGAAGTGCCTATAAACGTTGGGTGGCGGCGTTCATGGCTACAATTCTTTTTTTTTTTCATTATGGCACTATTGCTAACTGGCAAGCGTTTGTAGTGCTGTTTTGCTAGAAATCTGCTCGCGGACTATTGCTTTTATAACTTCGTCTAATATGTAGTCGCCTCAATGCTTGCCCAACTCGACAGATGACACTTCACATCCACACAGTCTCTGTAATGTCAAGGTTATTTTTAGTAATAATTATTTCTAGGAAATTGTCGCAGTACGTGTTTCAAAATATTTTCGTATATCAAATAGGTGCTTGCGGCCCGTTTGATGCAGGCGCTGCAGCAATGATTCAGCGATATGCTTGCGTAGTCCGTCGTCCAGCTATAAATTCATCTGGAATACACTGTTTTAGTTTGGCCTGCCTGAGCATCTTGTTGAGTCGCGTTCACGGTCGAAGAGGCTTCAAACTTGCAGTGCGGCACCGGCAGGCAACCAATTGGTCTACAAGAAACCACCAAACGGGACATTGTCCAAAGGGGGCCCTGCAACACATTTAGAACATGGTCAGAAAACGCTGCCGATCGGCACTCGAGGCTCCTGAATGCATGCGAGCCAAACATTATAGCGCAGCACGCGGCCTAGAATTTACCGTTGATAGAGCCAGAAATCGCTCGCTCTTCTCTCTACAACTGATGCCGTAAACGCGAAGTCCACGGCCATTGCCCGAGTTCAGCATTGTGAGCTGCATAGTTGCCGGGACCGCCGCAGTATGGCGCGACGTGCCCGCGCGCTCGCGATCCCAGTGAAAGTAAGCCGCGCATCAAGAGAAAAGGGGGGGGGGGGGGCTCATGGTCGTGACGCACACGTGACGTAACTCCCTTGTGCCATTCCTCCCTGTTCAGCTTCCAGTTCGTTCGTCGGGATAAGAGAAGAGATAAGTGTTTACAGCGTGCTACAAATGCTTATGTAAACTGCAGTATTACTTGGCAGATTAAATAAATAAATACAGAAACTATAAGGTGCAGTTGCTCGTGAGGCAACATACTGCTCTAATGCTTGGCGCCGTTGTGCAATGTTGAAGCCACTTTCGCCACGGATAATATCGTTGAAAGTGACTGCGCCTTATCAGTCCCAGAGAATTAACAACCATATATAAAAGGCGGCGAATGTTAGCCCATAAACACAGGTGCCTGTCTCCTTGTAGGGCTGACACTGGCACGTCTCCAGGCGCATAGAAAGAGAGAGAGACGCCCTGTCGTGTTCTCGCGTCTGTGCCTCCAAGCTTGAGCTGTCTGCCTCGGCTGTCGTAACAACTCTTTTGTCGACTTTCAGTGCGCGCGGTCTCCCTTCGTTTGTCGCTGATTATCTGGGATACATGACAGCCCGTTCGGGGCGAAGCCCCGACGTGCGTCCCACTTCTTCGCGGCGACAAGCAGACCTCGTGCACTTGACCTTCTCGCGTCGCTGTCAGCTTTCAGCGGTCCACTCGTCGGGCCATCGTCTCGGCGTCGGTGACAGATGTTTCTCGTACGTCAGATCCGCGAGTCACGTTAGAGAGTTATAGTATACCGGGCTTGCCGTGATACCGGGCGTACCGTGATACCGGAATCGAAGTGCGCATGCGCAGATACGTACGTTGCGCGTACCGCTTACCGTATGCGCGGTATTTTTCAGATTTAAGGTAGCGTAGGTGTACGTAGTGTACGTAAACATGGCGGCGCTCTCGGACGCCCGCTTCGAAATGATTTTGGCGTAGTTGTTGAAGGATTCACCTTGTTCGCAGCAAACGACTGTTCAAAGTGGCTTCGCTTGCGTTCAGTTAGCTTCGATGACTGAGTATTACGGATAAGTTGAAGTATTTTTTGAGATAGCTTCCCATTTCGAACGCGCCTAGGCCTAACTACAAGATCAATGTAAACAAATCGGCAACGTAGATGTTTTCGCGTTTTGTACGTGGTTCATATTTATTTACTTTTATTATCACAAAAATAAACTTTTAACAATGCTTCGCGCGGCGGCATAGGCAAACATTCTCGTTTTCTTTTCATTTTCACTGTTTAACTTATTAACCATCTAATAGGTGGCGAACGTTTGCTGCACGGTAGCGCCATTCCCTTAACCTACGCTATCACGCTAACGCTAAACTATAACTGTCTATTGTCGACGCTGAAGGTTTGGCAGTGTCTGCGTCCTGGCGAGGTGCGGCTAAATTCGCCACCGCGCGGCACAGTTGCTCAAAGCGGCGAACGAGCCGTGACGTGTTCGTTGGCCGTTTCAAGAAAATAGACTCGAAAAGGCGGGCATACCGAACAATAGAAAAGGAAAATGTTTAGTAAGCACTTAAGATTACACAACTGCATGCCTCTCGACCGCCTGCGTGTTTTGTACGGTTACCGACATGCAAGTTTGTTTCGTTTTTTCGCTGGACTTCGATCTGGCGCAGTGCGTCACGGGTTTGAAGAAAATTGAGCGAATGTGTATATTCGTTTTCCTGCGCATATTGACATAAGCCTCCAGTTTTTGTGTGCACTTCCGGTTTTGTGTACAGTGCGGTATGCATAATGAATGAATGAGTACGGCAGTTATGGCCGAGGCGAGGATTTTAACCCTCGTTCCGCGAAAATGTTTGACCTTTTGTAAGAAATTGTTGGCGGTGTGCAAAGAATACGACCGCTTTTGGAATGACTATGCGTATCTATGCGTATACACTTCTCTGGGATAGATATATTAGCCTTTACTCAGACCGTGTAGTCTCTGCAGTAGCATAAATGAGATCAGAAAGTAGACAATACAATAGTTGCAGAAGATTATCTGGACTTGCTGCATGTCTTTTTTTAAATTATTATGCCATGAGGCGCGCTCGTCGAAAATTAAGAAGAAAAAAAATCATCAGCTAGCCGGACTCATTATAATGTCGTGCCGCTTTTATACTTTCCTGCTATGATTTATTGGCCTTACGAGGTGATGTTGTCACTGTCAGAAAAAAAAAAGTTTTGGTGTTCACTTGATGTTGAACGGAACCGCTGTTTTTTTCTGCAAGCGAATGAAAATAAGCTTGTATACTTGGGAGTATGCTACGGAATTCACTATTTTGCACAAAACTCGTGCAGTTGTGAAGATTTGGTTTTTGATTGTGCACGGTGTTAGCGTTTTCCGCGGGGACTTTGACGTTTTTAATGAACCATTGCAGACACTGTATTGTAATTGGATATAGTGCACGATTCTAGCGTGCGCATGCACATTCCACGAGCGTGTGTCTCATATGTGATTATCTCCCTGTTCGCAGGCAATGTGGCCGCTATGTGAAGACTCTGTGGAAGCACGTCCGTGTCGGGGACATTGTACACCTGTCCTGCAACGAGGTCATCCCGGCGGACATTCTGGTTCTGCGTTCGAGCGACGACCAAGGGTTGTGCTACATCGAGACAGCCAACTTGGACGGCGAGACGAACCTCAAGCAGCGGCAGGTCGTCCGGGGATACGCCCAACACGTAAGCTTGTATACCGCAGGGTTACTTTCACACGTCCGAGTGGTGATGGTGGCGGCGGTAACAACATTGCTAAGAACTCCGGGAAATCGGTGGCCTGGGCCCCAGAAGGTCCGGAGAATTTGTGCCCGCGTCGCCTCACTAGCTTGCTGGGTGACCCTGGTTGACCTTGGAGGTCAACCAGGGCCACCCATCAGAAGCTGAGCTGCGCTGCGCGGCCGCGTCTACCACACCTCAGCTTCTGGGGAGACTGCATTTTCTGAGCCCAGCCGCGTAGATATCGCTGCTGTGCACATGTCTGGATATATTCTGGCATGAACTGGGTTGAGTTTGTTGTCATTAAATTAGTAGCGCCTGCTGTCGGGTTAGTTATTACATGACTGAAGTAGAATCGATGAAGCAAATGCTCGGGTTGGAACTGTATAAACGTCTGTGTTTCTTCGTCCGCGTGCGACCGAGCATTTTCGCCATAAGTTCTCGCAGTTGTTTATTAAATCTTTTTTTTGTATACCACAAAGGCTCGCGAAAGGCAAGAAGAACGAAAAAACCGCAGCATATCCACGGAGTGAATGATGAGTGGGGCGAAGCGTCCGTCTGTCCGTTCGTTCTTGCTTCCGTCCGTCCGTTCATCCGTCCGCCCGTCCATGCGTCCGTCAGTCGGTCCGCACTTCCGTCTGTTCATCCGTTCCAGATAAACGAAGAGACAAAAGCACGGACGCACGCACGGAAGCATGGACGGATGGGTGAACGGATGGACTTCAGAAAACTTCAGCCTGCACCCCCCCCCACCCTTTTCCCCCAAGAGCAAGCATTTTCAAAACACAATGCATATGTTCCCAGCCTCCCTGCCCCCCTGAACAAACCGACTTGACGTTCCCAGCCTTCCCCCCCCCCCCATCACAGCAAAAAAAAAAAAAAATCCTGGGGCCGCTTCTTTTTCGTTTACGGGTGGAGACCGAAACTGTGCCGCAAGGAAAGCCACAATGCAAACACTAGCGGGCTCCTATTCTTATATGCATCTACCTAGAATTTTCGCTCATGGCCAATGCGCTTTTCACTCACAACCTAACATGTTGCTGACGCCGCTGACACCGACTCCGATATTTCTCTGAAACAAGCTCTTTAACACTATCGCATTAAATATAGTGCAGTAATGAGAAGATGAATAAAAATTCATTGGTTGGCCCAAAAGCGAAGCATGCATACGTCAGTATCGGTAAATTAGCTGTATGATGCAAGCTTCATAGCTTCATCGGCCCGAGTGAAGAAGAGCTTGACGATTACATTAAAAAATGTTGTGATAGGCATGCGAAAAAAACAGCAGGGTAAGACAGCTCACCCAAAATCGCTATGCTATCTGAGCTTTCCCAGCCTTTTCAATGCACTCATCAGAGAGCTGGGGCAGCTGTCTTTTCGTTCTACCTGAAGGAGACGGTCACTCACGCCTGCCTCTCTGACTTTACCGCACGCATGTAAAATGGCGTGCATCGGTTCTTGACTAACCCTGGCACCATTTTCTTCACTCTCATAGCTAGTGGGTTTTGGGTATTTTGTCGCTCTTGAACTTTATGCTGAACATCACGGCAACGGTGAACATCCACGCATCCATTTTATGATGTTTAATTGAAAATAAAACTTGCAGTTGCCAATTTTATGTAACTGCCACAAGTGTTGAAGATTGGGCGACTTAGTTTGTCATACTTGAACTGGTATAGCACATTACGGTAAAGAAGTAACGGCCGAGCTGTCCAACACAAGAGGACAGAGCGTTCTGTCTTCTTGTGTTGGTCTGCTCGGCTGTTTCTTCTTTATCGTAATGTAGTATACCAGTTCAAGTAATCGAACTGCCATAATCAGTACGTGTTCTGACCACACTGGCAACGCTGTCAAGACCAACTTAGAGTTACTGTATATAGTACCTTTAGCATATACAATAACTCTATAGACCCACTGACATGTGTGCTTTCATACCATGATAGGTTTTAGTGCTTATGCAAATTTGCCTATTTGCTGATATGCATTGGCTCTTTTCTTTGATACAGAGTGATACATTTCATCCGCTGTCATTTACAAGTACAGTGGAATGTGACCCACCAAACTGCAAGATCTACAGATTTCATGGATTCATGTAAGTTTTTTTTTTTTATGAGGCATGCTACCGACACTAAATTCAGTAAAGTTGACCACCACTGCAGGCAACAATGGCCACAGTATTCTGAAGCCAAGCATGAGGTCACAGGTTAAATTCTTGGCCACGGCAACTGCATCTTAAAGAGCTCCACTCTTGAAATAATCAAAAACCCACCACTACGGCAATGTTTTATATCCGCATATGTTGTTTTGAAACATTGAATATCATGAGTTGATCTATCGCACTGATGAATTCCATACAAGTCACTTATCTGCAGCTATTATGTTTGGCTAAGAAAATACTTTTTATTACACTAGAAATTATATGGGCACTCTTAATCGTTTTTGTTCATTGGAAATGCCACCATGCTCTCCATAAAGCCCAAATTGATAACATCCTTCCTGCGCATATTTTCTACCCACAGCTAACCATGTGCGAGCGAGAGTGATAAAACGCGTGTGAAGCAGAGATCAAACATGTCAGCTGACCTGCATTCCTGTAAGGGCGCCTGAGATAGCGTCCCCCACTTGTTAGTCCTGCGGTTAAATGCTTAACCAGCGAAGAAACATCCTGCCCATCTTGAACGAGCATGAAGGGATGCAGGGAAGGTGCATGCTGTGAACTTTTATTCTAAGAGTGCGGTAAGATTGCTGGCGCGTATGCTATCTTGGCAGGCATCAGCGGTCGGCATGTATACCCTTCTAGTTGCTGCACTGTAAATGTTAACCGACTGTGCAAAAAGAGCATATCTCCCGGGAGTGGCCCAGTTCTCTTGCATTAGCATTTTGTAGAGTTAAGCAGTATCAGGTCCAAAAGAGTTAGCTGCCAGCTTTAATTCATATAATATTACAACTTGTTGCTATTGCATTCACTGCTTCAACCTTCTACTGAAACTGTGATTTTCTATACAACTGCTGCACCCAATAATCGCCAGAGATATTTACATGTGCATATTCAAAGGCATTTGCTGGCACATATGGTGCTAACTTTATTTCATGCAGCTGCCATCCTACTGGAGAAAAAGTGCCAATCACTTCTGACAACTTACTGCTTCGAGACTGTGTTCTCAAGAATGCGGACTTCGTCGAAGGCATTGTTGTGTATGCTGGTATGTGTGTCGTACTATTTATATTAAGGCAACTGCTTGACATGCTGTTTGAAAACACTGCATATTATTCCACTTCTGGGTTAAATTTCTTTTAAGTCCTTGCAATGACCTTGTTTAAATTTGTATTTGTAAGTGCTGATGCATTAAAAAAAGAACATAACTGGGGCACCATAAACTATATTTCTTGCCATCTGTTAGTCAGTGTTTAATGTCTGGACTGTTGTACCGTACAAGTATTTAATGCTCAATAGTAGTTCTTCATCGTAGCTGCAGGTTCTGTCAGCTTTTTCTGATGGTATTTTTAAAATCAGAACAACTTTTTGCAGGATTTGAGACCAAGGCAATGCTCAACAACAATGGGCCAAGGTACAAACGCAGCAGACTGGAGCGATTTATGAACAGAGACATCGTCTGGTGCATTGTGATACTTCTCGTCTTGTGCTCTGTTGGTGCAATTGGTAGGTGCTTAAACTCTACTCTCATGTTTTGCTATAAAACAGCGAATGTATATAATGTTCAAGTAGGAATCTAAAACAAAACCTGCAGCGAGTTCAACTGGTTTGTTCCCCAAGACGAATATGAACCTATCAAAACTAGTCCTCATTGGTGAAGATCATTTGTTTTACGTCATATAGTGAACTAACTCATATGTTCAAGATATTTTATTAGAAATGGAATGTTGCGGTGCATTCCACCACACTTCATGAATTTCAATAAATTTTTCTGGTAGCAGTTCTTCTATGTGGCAGCTCATAGACTGCGATATATCCTTTGTAGAAGTTACCATGCACGCGCCTATTGCACCTATCCGTACACACTTCCTCGGACTGCATGCGACATGAATACTCATGTCCAGAATTCGTTACTGATGTCTCAAAAATTCGCACTTCTGTCGCCTACGCAGCTGTTGGTCTATTTTAGATGCTGGTACTATGCATCCGGACACCGGCATTTTCACAGCAGAAGCTTATGCAATACTTGCGGCCATTAAACAGATTAAACAACTAAGATTACAAAGTGCAGTAATATACACAGATTCCCCGAGTGTGGTAAATGTCCCCAAAACTCTTTAAAAACACAACACTCTATCCTTGTCTCGCTGTATTCCCTCAGATGCATGCACGATCTACACATTTAAAAAAAAAAAAAAACGTATCATTAGCTGAGCGCCAGGGCACCGTTATATATGAAAAAAAAAACCTATTGGTGAACCTCCTAGCTGCATGTGCCAGTGAAACCACTGTCTATGCATAGATAGCTATCCCTGCACTTCACCTAAAGCGATTCTTTAGACGAAAGCTCAGGGCTCATTGGCAGGGCACATGAGATAGCCAAACACAAATCAAACTATTCATTATCAAGCCGCAACTTGGTCATTCACCGCCACTTTTAAAATCGCGTTGTACAGAAGTAACATTTACAAGGCTAAGAACAGGATGCACACACAGTACCGTATTTACTCGCGTAATGAATGCACATTTTTTTCTCGAAAAATTGGAGCAAAGTTGGGGGCTGCGCGGGGTAAATTGTATGAAAACTTTCTTCGGGAGGAGGAAAAAAAGCGATAATGCAAAAAAAATTTGGTTGCTTAGCCTTTCGCAATTTACACACGCGTGCACTGTTTGGAAACAGCTTCTTTGTTGCACTTTACTCATCTTCAATGGTTGGTGGCGCTATCTTCTGCTAGCTGTCTCCGGGCCGTCCGCGCAGGCCGTAAAGACGCTTTGCGACTATCTCTTATCGCAATCGATCGTTTTATCTGCTTGTGATCTCGAGGCAGGGGCGGCGCCAGGATGTTTTTACTGGGGGGGCAACCACGAAAAGTGAGTTCCTCCGGGGGGGGGGGGAGGGGGCAAGCGGTCGGTTGCTAGCTCTGCTCCTACTAGGTTTTCAATATATGCTTCCGGGCACTTGGGTGGGCATAGGGAGGGGGGGGGGGGCATGCGAGAATTTGGGGGGGGGGCTCCAGCCCACCCTTGCCCCCCCCCCCCCCCTGGCGCCGCCCCTGTCTCGAGGGACGCTCTTTTAAAAGCCAGCACTCGGGGTAGAACGGGGAACAAAGGGACAGTTAAGTGAAGAAAAAAGAAAGTAGGCTAAAAAAGAAGGGGGGGGGGGGGTGTTAGCAAGAAGCGACCGACGTCGGTTGGCGCGGGCAGTGTTGTGACCTTCGCTCCCTATGTGCTTATCAGCTGCGATGTCTCTACACTCACAACGCTCGTGAACCTCGCTGTGGCGCACAGATAAGACGGGGGACGTGCCGCGCACAGAAAGAAAGAAAAGCAATAGGCACGCCGCAACGGGTGAAAGGTGGGGGGGGGATAGCGAGCCGAGGTGGTTGAGGTGGGTCGGCAATGTAAAAACGGAAGAGAGAGCCAACGGGTGAAGAGGCGCCAGGTGTCGGTTAGCGGGACTGCAGCGGATGAACGTAGGGGTTGCGTTTATTACGCGGGGGAAAAAATTCCAATTTGGATTACTGAAGTTGGGGGTGCGTTTATTATGCGAGTGCGTTCATTACATGAGTAAATACGGTACTCACTCGTACCTCTTGTCTGGTGGGAATGCTTCACATTTTAATTCAATGTAAAGAATTGGACATGCTTAGAAAACAACAAGCTACATTACCCTACCGGCAGCAAATACCGTTTCACCTATCAATGTTCATCGGTAGGGAACTGCTTTTCAAACACGAGTTATTGCTAGCACTTTTAAAGGACGTGCGCAGTTTTCACGTGGTATATCCTGGAAATTCATAGCATAGCCTCTTAAGAGAGATCGCTACTGTGGTGGCTATATTGAACAAAGCTGCTGCCTTTTGGCCCTTGGACTCCAAGGCTTTGACGAGAGTTCTGTGCTAATGTCAAGCAGCTGCACCATAGTTTTACTATCACGACCTCTTGGCATTTATTATCACTTGCACATTTCACATCACTTTCCAGATTTTAATGCTTACATATTTTACCCACCATAGTGCGATGCATTCCAAAGGGGCCCTGAAACACTTTTTCAAGTAACCACAGAATTAACTCCCTGGAAAAGCTTGTTGCCTCACGAAGTAAGCGGCGCAAAAATTTTGAAAATCCGTCCAGTGCGAGTGGAGTTACAAAGATCTGTCGCATGCTGCGATTGCATTCTCTATTCTCTCGTGCCGACTGAAGCGCTGCAAGCTAAGCAGGGAGGGCTAGCAGGCGCAAAGAAAAACGTCACGCTCACTTTGTGGCCTTGAGCACTTTTTTTTTTCTTTGAATGCACGGCTTTTTCAGTGCGATCTGCGCGCACGCGTAGACAAGTCGCGGCCTTCCGCGGCAATTTCTGTAACCACCGAGCGCGCCATTTTCAAATCCGCCAATGGCTGATAGATGGGCTTACTACGAGTGATTTTTGGGCTTATTTCGTGATTTGTCAAGAGAAGAGAAAGCATTTTTTAGCTGACTTTGATTAAATTATTGTGAATTCCAGGTCGCGTGCTGCGCTCTATTTGGCTCGCGTGTTGTCGGGAGTTTCTATCTACCAATCGGCAGCGCTTTCTGACCATGCTCAAAAAGCGTTGCTGGGCCCCTCTAATGTCCTTATACAGTCACTTACCACAATCACTGCCCACATCTCACTTCCCATGACCTGGTGCTCTTTGGCCATCAAATGGCCTTTGCGCTTAAAGCAGTTTTTCTATGTGGCTGAAGAGCATTGAGCTGAGAGTACTTAGTCTACGTGACTCAGCAGTTGCAAATGGCAGTAAGACGGTAAGTTGGGCCAGTTGGTTAGGATCCATCGTGAACTTACTTACAGCGCAACACCAGAAAAAATACAGGACAAGTAAGTTCACGATGGTTGCAAATGGTATTGCACATAACTTTACCATGACGGTTGACTTGGCGTTTTGCAAACTGGTCGAGCTAGTACACTTTCCTGTTGGAACTTGGATTCTTCCATATTCCGAGTGAATTCACTGTTTCAAAACTGCAGCTACACCCCTCTACATTGGGTCCCATTCTTTATAGTCCCTAAGTTGCTGTAAAGTGGACGTCTGCCCTATGACTGCTGATAAATGTTATTTTTTCTCAACAGGTTGTGCCTTATGGTTGAGATCATTTGAAAACCGAAAGGAAGTCATATTTATACCTTATGAACAGGAGAACAGGTACATACCAGCTGTTGAAGGCTTCATTGCATTTTGGACATACATAATTATTCTTCAGGTGAGTGCCCTATCATCAATGTATTCTTAGATGCAGGACTTATTACCAAGAATTGCTATAGCATGTGAAACTGCTGTTCTAACTTTTTATAAGCTTAAGTATTTTTTGGGGGGGGGGGGATTGTATTTAGCAGATAATTGGCAGGTTGTAATCCAGCACCACCTTGGTTCTTTTTTACACTGCAAGCAGGTGTGTTGCAGAGAGCCACTGTGACTGCTTATAAGATGTGATGTACATGTAATTCTATTACTCCCTTGGTCACTGAGGCATAACCTCGTTCCACACTGTATAGTGACTAAAGGTTCTAGCACTTTTCAGATTACGAAAGTATTTTTGGGACATTTTTGCTACCCTAACACGTACACATAAGGCATATTCACAATTCATCCGCCTCTGCTTGTGTCTTCAGGTGATGATACCACTGTCACTGTACGTCTCAATTGAGATCATCAAACTTGGCCAAGTTTTTCACATCCACGAAGACATAGAGCTTTTTGACGAGCGATCAAATCGGCGCCTCGAGTGCCGTGCGCTGAACATTCCCGAGGAGCTGGGTCAGGTGCAGTACATATTTTCAGACAAGACGGGAACGCTCACCGAAAATCACATGGTGTTTCGCCGCTGCACGATCGGCGGCAGGGACTACAATCACCACCACCCCAGTGTGTCTGAAGGTATGAACAGAGACATACGTTTTCTGGATTGCAAGTAGCTGGCGTTAACCATTTTGAACAAAGTGCACAGCTTAGTGCACTTCGAACAAAGCAGTAATGAAATTAGTGCTATCATAAGCCTTACTCTGCATGGTTTTTTTTTGTAGTTTTCTTAATTTTTGAATTTTTCCTACAGAAGTACAAGTGCTATGTTACAATTACAATGTGTAAACACAAAATTAGAGCTTCGCTATGCAAGACTGCCACTTCTTCATGCCCGGCAATGTATTGTCACGTAAGTTTGCATGTACAGGGTAATGCTACAGATAACTTGTGCCCTCTGCCCTGGACAGCATAATTTACAACCTCTACGGCACTACCAAGAGTAAACTGGCTGTTAGCTCATCGTTCTACATTCACTTTTTCGCCTTGAGCGTGGTCCCCCTCTATGATCACATTCGGTGGAATCGGTGCTGGCAGCCTATGTTTAACAGTTCATCATCAAGGTGTTTGAGGGAGAAAGGGATAGTGAAGGCGATGATAGGCATATACTAGGCTTGTACGAATATTCGAACGAATAGTAGAGTATTAGAATTTGCTTCAATTTGAATTAAAGTTATTGAAAATTTCGAAGTATTCGCAATGAACGAATAAAGATATATTAGTTCGCATGTGGCTGCTTGTAAAAGTGGTTTCACTGCAGTGTAGGGGGTGCTAAGCTGTGAAAGCATTTATACAGGGGAACTTTGGTCTGACTCATTTCAAATACTGGAAAAAATTTCGCGACTGAGATAAACTGCGGGATCGATTACGGGAAACATGTGTATATAATCTGCAAAATATCAACAGTGACAATTGCTTAGAAGGTATTTTAAATTAATTTTGAAGATAGCGTTGCATGTGCGATCGACTCCATCGCGCTATGGACACCCTCACAGGGGACCCTTGGGGACTTCTCTCATGTGATCACGCCACTGCAAGTTATGACGACATCATAGCCGCCATTTTTCTTTGGTTACGTTTGCTCCAGCAGACTGTTACTCAGCAGCTGCTCACGAGTCCGAGGCCGCGGCACACAAGGTGGAAGTTTTGTGTTTGATGAAATTGCTGTCCCGTTTCCCGTTCGAAAAAACTTTTTTATGCGCAACACACGGAGGTGCGTCACAGTTCTGTGTGCTGACATGGTCAAGCATTGCGCCCGGCTGCTAGGTGGTGATAGTTTCACCTTGTGGCTTGTTTTTTTTTTAAACTGAAACTGACACTGGTCAGCAATAATGAGCCTGTAATTAATTATCTGTTCCACGCTGCAGAAAACCGTGTATCGTGTTATGACTAAGAGACCCTCAGGAACACATTGCAACAAAGAAACGCGAGGTCAAAGTTTTTGTGTCAGTATGCCTTTAAAGGTGCCCTGCAACACTTTTTGAGCATGATCAGAAAACGCTGCTGATCAGTCGTCGAGGCTACAGAGAACACACGAGTCAAAGATTATCGCGTGACCTGTGGCCTGCAATTCACAATAAATTCTCGAAGTCAGCTAAAAATTGTTTTCTTCTCTGGGAAATGACGCCATGAGCTCAAAAAACGTTCCTCACAGCAGCTGTATCAGCCATTGGCTGATTTGAGCACGGCGCGCTCGGTCGTTACTGAGGCCGCCACGGGAGGCCGCCACTTGTCCACACGTACGTGCGTGATCCCACCGAAAAGCTGCGTAAAAAATTCTCAATGGTCACGAGGCACGCGTGACGTATTTTCTTTCCCCATGCCATCTCTCTCTGCATAGCTTCTAGCGCTTTCGTCAAGATGAGAAGAGCGAATGCGATTTCAGTGTGCTACAAATATGCCCATTTTCTTTTATATGTCACATATATACTATTCAAATTCGATTCGAAATTATTCGACCAAAATTATTCTCTTCAACTTTGCTTGGAACCTAAAATTCACTATTCGCACAAGCCTAGCATTGCCTTAATGCTACTCCGCCTCAGAAGCTGTGCCTCCTTCTGTACCTTTATTTGCTTAGTTTACATACAGTTGTTTTTTTTTGTGTGTGTGAAAAAGGGCACGCACTTAGAAGTTTCAGTAATGTATTGGAGAAAAGATGATGCCCTAAATACACAACATTGGAAAGAATAGACATCTTGCTTGATTGAGTAAGATTGGTAGAACTTGATAACAAAAGCTCTCACAGTTTCGTGACTCATATAGTCTCTTTTTATTCACTTTCCAGCTGAGGAAAACGACATCAAAATACGCAGTTATAGCTGCGGTTCCAAGCCATCTAAGGCAAGTAGTTACATTAATTTTTGTTATTGAATCGTTGTTGTGTGTGTTCAGCAAGTGTAAGGAGAACACACTTTCAATATGTGTCTTTGCTGGGCAGAAATAGGCAGATAGTGATGGTGCTTGGCTTTTTATGGGCTTTTGTAGCATTTGCAAGTGATGGGGATGCTCATAATTACTGTAGAATCAGATAATTCATGACTCTGTATTGTTTGCCTTGAAGGAATCCTAAACCACCTCCGATATTTTTTTTAGCGTTTGATGTATACACGTACATTGATTTCAGAATTCCGCAATGGCGGACAGTGCCAAACCAGACTTGATTATGTGGTGCAGGCACATCACGAAATAAAAGAAACTATCCCGTACTTTCTCCGAACCTTTCAGTCCTTTGGGTTAGGTACGCACGCTCCCTGCTTATCTTCCTCACAAGGTGAGGAAGAACACTCTGGCAGGAGAAAAAGATGAGCCAATGAATGGAGCATGGTGAAGGAAAGAGAAATGAGCGAGGGCTGCATTTCAATTATCAGATTCGTGTAACTCCACGATTGCGGTACCATTTTTAAAAATTCTCCAGGCCATGTGTTCACTGTATATTCGTCCACAGCTACAACACCACAACTGCATTTCGACCTCTTGGTAGTTTAGGGATCCTTTAAGTACTACATATTCAAGAGTTGCTTGTTCCTGCTGAACTGCCCTTGATTGTGGCGTATGGGGAAGAATCGGTACTGCTGCTATCAATGTGCATCAGTTGGAGTACTGCATATTGCGATGTCCCTTTTTTATCACGCCGTGCTAATGTTCTCAAATGCGTGGTGTTGAAATACAATTGCCTTCTCTTTTGCCCAGGATGACACTGTGTTCACGCTGAACCCTCAGCTGCAAAGGGAGCTGTCCAACATGGAGTACCAGCTACGCATGGATGGCAGTGGCCAGCAGCTCTTCCTGAGCCCCGAAAGCCAGCGGGTGCAGGAGTTCTTTCTCCTTATGGCTACCTGCAACACTGTCATTGTTTCGAAATACCCCCACAAGGACATAGTGAGTTTCAGCCTTAACCCTTCCCGTCCCTTTCATCCAATTTTACTTTGTTGTAGTCTATGTTTTTGTACAATGGTACAATCGTAATACATTAGAAGTGTGGCAATTTGGGCTAGTTGGTATGACATGACGATAGTTATAGCGTGAAAACAGAACGACAACAAAGAGACAAGAAGGAAACGAGAGATGACGATAGTTATAGCGCGAGAACAAAACGAAGACAACGAGACAAGAAGCCGTTTAACATCCCTTGTGTCTTTGTCCTCGTTCTGTTCTCGCGCTATAACTATGGTCATCATTACTTGTACAATGGTAGTTTGTTTATCTTAAGTGGTCACAACAAGGTGGCATTCCATCTTCTCCTGAGCTTTTAACAAGCTGGCAGGGTTCTTTGAATGCTTATGCGTAGTTCCGTTGACCAGTGAAATGCGAATGCTGTGGTGGAAGCACCAAACATGCAAAAATACGATAGCTTTATTTGCATCCTTCACATCAAAGAGAAATATTTATTTATCCTACGATGAGCTGTGTGCTCTTCACTGAAGTTATGATCAAGCATACTGGAGTGTCCCGTATACTATCACGGTATCTCTCGACTGCTTCCAAGCTTCATTTTTGAAGAGAATCTGATGCCCTCAGGTTTTTCGGTCAGTGTCGGTTGTTATTATTATTATCATTATTATTATTGTTATTATTATTATTAAGTATAGTCATCATTTGTCCATGCTGGCACGTACAATTTTCTTTCGTCTATCTACACAACAGGCTCACCCAGTGAGGGCCGAGCTTCTAGAGTAATGGTACTATGATATTGAAGACACAGCACCATTTTCGGTTTTTATTAATATTGGCTTGTTTTCTTGCTTTTTCTCTATACTCTGCTGTCAACCACATTGCTTCGTGTGTTTTCTTGTTGCCTCACTCTGAAGCTGTGCTCAAGAGCAATCTTGCAAATACATTTCGGACTTTTGCTGAATTTCTTTTTTTTTATGCTTACATGACAAGATGACTTTTAACTAACAAGCCACACAATTGGTTGTACTGTTACACTGTTTTAAATCCTTTCTTTCTAGCTGTGCACTAATCTTGATTAGTCATGTACGAGTTGCTGGACTGCCAGTGCTTCTCAGTGTGTTTTGCTTGTGCTGGTCCGATTTGTAGGTGTCGGTGCTTACTATATCCACCTTTCTTTCTTTTTCTTTTCAGATGAACAGCAGTGGCTTGTACCTAAACAATGGTAGCACCCATGCAACATCTCCCGATGGTTGTAGGTCACCTCTGAAACCGTCCTGTCCCTTGCCTTCCTCGCTGCCATCACCCGTGGCCCGCAGTCCTGCCGTGGCATCAACTCCGACGGATTCCCGTGCTTCGACGCCGACGCGGCCACACAAATTGGCCCTGCCTTTCCTGAACTTTGTCACCAGTCCCTCGAGGCGGACCATGACGCCGTCGCCTACACCAAGCCCTCAGCTCCAGCCAATTTACGAAGCCGAGAGCCCAGACGAGATTGCACTGGTTGACGCCGCTGCACGTTACGGTTGCAAACTGCTTCGTCGTACACCGGATGCAGTCACGCTCATGCTGCCTGGTATGTAGGAAGCTGGTGCAAGCTAGCATGCAGCTAACAAGGAGCTAATCTTAAAGACTAATTCTTTTTGCTTTAAACTAGTGTTCTTACTAAATGATTTCATGAAAACTGTGTTACAAGTGAGGAACTGTCAGCTGGCCAAAAGGTGTTTTACCCTCCCATTCATAAAGTAAACTAAGTATATTATTCTACACCAGGAATCGTTACTACGTCATCAGCTCAGTCACAACTTGAGTGCGTCCACGATTTTTATCAAACTGTTTGTGCATCTCAATTTATAAAGGCTGTGTGTTCCATCCGCCCAGAGATATGGTAATTCTTTTCCTTAGCCTTCTGTTCGTATTTATGTTTTCCAACACATTTAACCAACATTTCTTGAATTATTTTCATCTTTGTGTAATTGTTTAGCTGTAGACCTCTTCTCCAAGCAAGTACTATGATATCCAGTTTTTGCCAAAGTCTCAAAACTACTGTGCATGACGCTGCAATTGCAAAAGTGAAAAGTGGAAATGAAACCCTTTGACTCTTCCACTGCACAGGTGAAGGGCTGATCGAGTACAGAGTCCTGCATCTGCTGCCCTTTGACTCATTCCGCAAGCGCATGTCCATCATTCTACAGCACCCCATCACCAAGCAGAAGGTGCTGTACTGCAAAGGGGCAGACTCTGCCATCCTGCCACTGCTAGCCCCTACCAAAGACCAAGGTGGGTAGCCCGATGTTGCAAGATTCGTTGCACCATCGTTTCCTATTAAGGCGAAGGCCTCGTCACATGCTGGCCTTGAAATACACCATGCGGCACAAAAAAATCGCTTGACATCACGCACATCAGGAATAAAAACCAGCATTTGAGCCAGAATCGAACCCAGGCACTCTGCGTGGCAGTGAAGCATTGTGGCATAGATCCATGCCAATGCTCGAAACTTCTTCGAAAAGAGGTGTCATGTCTAATAATTTTTAGCGTTTAACATCCCAAAACCGTAATACGATTGAGTGACACCATAGTGGTAGGGCTGTGGAAATTTCAAACACCTAGGGTTCTTTAACGTGCGCCTAATCTAAGCACATGGGTTTCGAGAATTTCTGCCTCCTTCGAAAATGTGGCCGCCGCAGCTGGAATTCGATCCTGCTACCTGCGGGTCAGCAGCTGAGCACAATAACCACAGCTCCACCGTGGCGGACAGTGAAATCAAGCAAATGCATGAACTGTCAAATGTATAGCGCCGGGGTAAAAAAACTATTGCATGACATTTGTCGCTCGTGCAGACAGGAACTGTCAACCAATGCATGTGTTTGAGCAGCATGCATACATTATGCATATGACTTATTAAAAAAAAGCTATCATATTTTTTCAATTCCAATTAACTTATATTTCTTAATCTCAGACTTAGATGAAGTTTCTCAATCTCAGACTTAGATGAAGTTTCTCAATCTCAGACTTGGATGAAAACATGTATATAAGAACATGCAGGCATCAGCAGTATGGCAGAGAGAGTTATAAGAAGGCTCAACTAATTATATTGAAGATGTTGTTAGTCCAACATAACGAATATAGTTTTCAACATTTAGAGCATGTGCTTTGAAAATTTAAGTGAAGCAAGGGGATCAATATCATTGGTGTGAGGAACAGATGCAGCTCGTGCTTTACTGTGTTCTCCTTTAATAAAGCATGGGTCTTCACTTTTCTTTCCTCATTTCATATGTTATCCAACACATTCGACATATACCAACCACAAATGAAGGTAGAAATGAGTTAATGTGCTTAAACCTCTCGATCCTCGACCATGAATAATTTAATGAACAAAGTTATGGGTCTCACATCCTTAAATACTCCTTTCTGTCAGTTGTATACTTTATGCACTTTATTGTAATACATTGTGTAGTTGCCCCGTGTCCATTTGGTCAGTGGCTTGAGCAAGTTCTGCTTTGCTTCCGTATAAAAGCAAAAGTCGCAATAATGCACTTTCATAAAGCGAATACTTAAGTCCCCCCTCCTTTTTTTTAACAGTTATGCGTCAAGTTATACTACGCACTCAGCAGCACCTGAACCAGTACAGCAAGAAAGGCCTCCGGGTACTTTGCATGGCAAAAAAGGTGGGTGAACAGCTCATTTTTTCACAGTGTCATCACACCGATGATGATTGTCATCTTGTACTGCAGCTAAAGCTATGAATAGTAATTGCACAAGACACAGGCATCTCTCAGTACTCTCTCATTATAGGTCCTGGGCTGATCACTCTGTACCTCTATGCTGGCTGTTTTGTATAGCTTTGTGCATTTTAATACTACTGCCTATTTGTCCTCTAGTATTTACAACTATGCACTTGAAAAGTCAGACTGATGTTACCAATATTCTGCTTGATATTGTTTAATGTATTATCATCTTCTGTTTGTTCTGTTCTTTACCAGTCTCCTTATATTATTTTTCTAACAATTTCTCACTGCACTCATATGAAAAGCTTCCCATATTTCTAATTCGTCAGGAACTTCATTTCTACATGTGATGAAAGCAACTCGTATTTTTCTCAAATGCATGCTCTACTGTACATTTATTTTGGGCACATACGTGTAAGAGAACCATTGTGAAGAATTTTTTTTGTTTTTATGAGGAGCTCGTTGTGGTACCAGGTGGTTCAAGTGGATTATTATGATGCCAGTGTAGTTGCAACTAGTTAAGATGCCTGTTTTGCATTTCATGAACACCAAGGCATCAGCCTGTAATACTCCAGCATCAGAATTGTTTCTAACATTTACCACAACTACTTTGTAGTCCCTGCCAATTTCTCCGAACACTTCAACGTTATGCATTCTTGTTACTATTGCCTTCTCCTTGGAAACTTTATATGTAATGCAAATAGTCATTGAAGGATTTGCCTTAGGTAGCAGAGTGATGTGCACTTTACTACTTCAGGTGCTGGAGGATGAAGAGTACGAAGAATGGTTGGAACAGCACAAGGCCTCTGAGCTCAGTGTAGGAGATGCTGAGGAGAGGCTTGTCAGCTCAGCTCGCCTTATGGAAACGAACCTGGAGCTGCTGGGAGCAACTGGCATTGAGGACAGGCTCCAAGAAGGAGTTCCTGAGACCATAGCTGCACTACGGTCTGCTGGCATTGTCATCTGGGTCCTCACAGGAGACAAACAGGTAAGCTTTATACATTGCCTCATATGTAGGGTTTGTTCATGGTGACGATTGGAAAAAGGCATGGGACTAGTTACAACTGGCAATCGAGGAGCTATGTGCAGTGACCACATTGAAATGCACTTTTCTTTCACAGTTCATGCAGTTAGTCTACTCATGCAGTCATCGGCTTGCCAAATAAGCATGCATGCTCTAGTGCATCCAACTTATCATCCATGTGCACTTCAACGGCAGTGTCTTGACCGAGAAATCTGAGCAGCAAGTGTCTGAGCCAAACAGTGTTTCAGTCTTGCAAAGTCGTTGGGCGGGTTAGGTTTCTTTTTTGTTTTTAGTGGTCACTTTTCTGTCAATCTGGCCATGTGATCACTACAAGTCGCTTGTGTGTGTGAGCTTAAAGCAACAGCTCGTATCAGCTCATTTCACTCGACTGCTGTCCATGTTACTGCATAAAAATTTACTGCAGAATCTCTGGCTCGTGCTTATACGTTTGCTCAGGGGTGCATTGCAATATACAGACCATCGCTTTAACTCTCTTTTGCAGGAGACTGCCGTCAACATTGCTTACTCATGTCGGCTATTCTCAACAGACATGGAAGTTATAACACTCAACGCTCGTTCACAGGTACGTCAACCTTGGCTTGTTTTTGAAGGGTTGAAGGCCGTTCTGGTACATGTACACTTGTTAAACTCAACAAAATTACTGTGGCTTAGACAGCATTTAAGTATGGACTAGATGTGGGGTTACGTATTTGTAGTTATGAACTTGTTATAGTAGTTATTCACTTGAAGTAAAGCTGGACAGGCATTGATGTTACAGTGGTTAACAGAAAAGGGGTAAGTGGATGGGTTGAAAGAGAAGCTGTTGTATGTGTTGGGCATGGAATAGAATCTTCATCATTAGCATGAGGCACACACAGTTGTGCTTTATCACACTCGTAGGGACGCATCTCAGTGGTATGCCTTGCAGAGGCATAGTACATTGTGTAAGACTGCAAACATGGCTTTCAACTGCATGGCCTGTCAATAGCTGATGAGTTGGATTGCAGTGAGTTGCAATTTAGGCTGTTTTATTAGTGAGAAAGTTATTTGCTTCATCTTGTACAATTTCGATTTTACACTTTGACTTGGTGAATTATGCACATGGTATTTAACAGCTGCATCTTTCCAGTATTCATGTACAAAGCAGAAGCCTAGAGGCTTACAAAAAGGGTAGAACGTAGATTGAAGATGACTCGGCTAGCCTTGGAAACAAAAATGATGGGTGTTACCTAGAGCTATGCAAATAGCAATATTTTGAGTGCGAGGGATTTTTCAACATTGAAGTGCAAGGGCTAATAAAATTGACTATTTATCGAAGATTTCTAGAATATTTTTCATATTCTTTGAAGCGAAATAGCAGAAAAAAAATTTACAGATGATTTTCAAGCATGTTGCTATCTTATATTCTTACGAGATAGCAACATGAAACTGTTTTTTGTTTTTTGCTAGGTTAATGAAACGCTGGCAGGTGGGTGTTTCAAAGTGGTCTTATCAAGAATGAGGCAACACAGAGGCATAATTGCATTGATGTACATGATTTGGTGCAACCAGAGTGTTGCCGACACTTTGCACCTGAAAGGCAAGATCATTATCTTGTCAGCCTCTCCTCCTCTTTCAATTTCTGTGAAAACCCAACTGATGTGGTGGATGAGGTTATGCTCCCTTCAACTCCAGTGCCTCAAATCGGCCTCATATAAATCTGTAAATAAGAACATGTGAAATTTTCGGTGCTCGAAATCTTCAGCGTCCAATTTATCGCACTTGCTGCATAAATATTAAATCCTAAACATCATTGAGCCCCCACTTCTGCCACATTTATTATCTCCATATTGGAAGCAGCGTTTGCTTGAGCAAATACATTTGCGACCGTAGCGGAGCTTGAAAGGCAGCTTTGCCGCAATGCGATTGTAGTGAGGTGAAGCGTGCTGAAAATTTGAAGGGGTCACTTTTAGTCGGACGACTGATTCATCTTTGCGAAATTTAGATAGTTATGAATAGCAAAATTCCAGTGCGCGTCGAATCAAATAGCAAACGCTACTCGAAAAATATTCGAGGTTTAGAATAATCACACGCCCCTAGTGTTACCTGAACTAATAAGTAGAGAGCATTGTTCGTCAGTAAACAAGCAAGTATTAAGGACATCTTAGTTCAAATCAAGGAAGTAATGGGCACAGACAGTGCATGTGGTGAAATGAAAAGCAACAGACTATACTTGAAGAAAAGTCTAGCGCACGAGGGGAAGGCTGTGAAAGTTAGGTGGGCAGATGTGATTAAGAAGTTCACGGGTATAACATACTAGCAAAAGCACGATACCAGCTTTATATGCAAACCTATGAAGGGGCCTTTGCCCTGCAGTGGACGCAATGTGGCAGCTGATGATGATGATGCAAATGATGGTGCTTGCAGGAGGCCACTGAGGAAACGATCCGCTTCTACCTCGAGCAAGTTGACCGTTGCTTGACCTGCTTCACGGCAGACATGGAGGAAAGCCAGAGGCGGCGCTCTTTCTCCACGCTCCTGTCACGACTTGCCAACTTCCTTTTCGGAAGGCGTGGCCCGGTCAGAAGTGAGCCAGTTGACGACACACAGCCGAAATTCGGGGCCTCCCTTCGACACCGAAAGAAGCGGGCACTGGTCATTGATGGTCGCACACTAAGCTTCATCCTCGAACACTCTGCAGATCAGTTGTTTCTTCGCCTGGCGCAGCAGTGCAGCGTGGTACTGTGCTGTCGGGCGACTCCCTTGCAAAAGGTAGGCAACTCATTGATTCATCTGATTGATCCATCAAACAATTGAAATGAATTGATCTTTTCTGATTATGTTCTTTTTTTTTCTAGGCGTGTGTTGTGAATCTCGTTAAAGACCGGCTGAATGTGTTGACCCTTGCCATTGGTAAGTGTCTGCTACCTTACATCTGTTGTGCTTTATTCATTTTTTTCCAGTATTGAAGCACTTTTTCAATAAATATTGGCTATAAATATTAGCAAAGACAGTAGCAAAAACATTGTAAATTTACCAGAACATTTTTATTCTGATTAGTAGTATTCTGATAGTATGTATATAGTTGTTTTACTTGTCTGTGCTAAGTTGTGCTTGATTTTGTCTTAATAGTCTCTCATGTAGAAAGCAGGAAATTATCACTGTGTGGTTTTGACATAGCCAAGCAAAGTTTGATGCTTTCCTTAATTGAAATATGTAAAACCTGTGCCACACATATATTCTCACTCATAATATTAATTATACCAGCTCATTATTGCACTACACTTGAATTGCTCAGCGCAGCCAACCTCTTTGCTGTGGCTTTCAGGTGACGGTGCCAATGATGTGAGCATGATCCAGGCGGCTGACATTGGTGTGGGCATCAGCGGCCAGGAAGGCATGCAGGCCGTCATGGCAAGCGATTTCGCCCTGGCCCGTTTTCGCTACCTCGAGCGACTGCTTCTAGTCCATGGACACTGGTGCTATGACCGGCTGGCCCGGGCCGTAGTGTACTTCTTCTACAAGAATGCTGTACGTCCCTCCTGATAGTATTTTATTTAAAGAGTCCTTAAACCACCCAATTTAGTTGTTGTGTTTCAGTTGTGCACAAGTCTACTATGAATGTGTGGCTGCAAGAATTGCTTTTAATGGTGCTGTAGTAGCAGAGGTACACACATATGATGATTGAAATGCATACCTTGCTCGTCTTGCTCTCTTTCCATTCCTATGCTTCGTTCGTTGGCTTGTCTCTGTTCTTGACTGACTGTTCTTTTTTGCCGTGCGAGGAAGAGGGAGCGCATGTACCTGCAGACAGATAAACAGGTTCTTTCTGCTGCTGACATGACCAGACTCTCCTGGTGACATTGTGACCAACATCTGGGATACCGAAAGGCTTATAGGAAAGCAAGGAATTGCTTTTTTTATCTTTTGGTGCACTCTCAGCACATATCGTTGCCATGTTTGGCACTGTTGGTCATGATGGAACTTTGTACGTGATTTAATACACACATTTAATTGAAATTTAAAATAAAAAATATCGGAAGTTATTCAGGCACCTTTTAACATTGCAATTTTTGTCTGATAGTTGAAGACCGACCAGAGCGAAGACCAACCAGAGCAAAATTTCACTTTAGCCCAATATATCACGAATGGGTACCTAGTATACACCTCCCACTCAAGCAACCTTTACAAATCTGCAGCTGGTACCTGCATTCTTTTTTTTTTCTTGACGTCCTTTAGGCAGCACCTGAGCAGATCTCGGCGATCATGTCCATGGCGACACGTGTCCAAACTCGGGCCTTTAAATTTGCTCTTTTTGTTATTTTGTTATCAAAAACAGCCACCTTGGTGAGCTATTCTTGAGGTGTCTACACTATCTGAAAATAGGTATTTTCTACACTATCTTTCTCTATTTCTGCACTATCTGAAGTTAAAATGAAGCCTCAGATTTTGTTGTGGGAAATTGGCTTTTGACAACTTTATGCTTAAAAAGCTGCCCAGTTTCGCTATTGTTTTGATTTCATCATCTCCCCGAATGGCGCTCTTGTAAAACTTCCTTAGCTTTCACCTCACATTCATTTCTCTGGAACGCAGAAATCGGTTCTAAGTCAATCAGCCGAGTGAGAACAGTGGTAAGCTAGCCACTCATGGATGTAATGTTCCTGCAGCTTCTTTGGCTTGCGACATCTTACGCCCAATTTTCGTTACAGGCGTTTATCTTCATCCTCTTCTGGTACCAGCTGTACTGTGGCTTCACGGGAGCGGTCATGATAGACCAGCTCTATCTGATGCTGTACAACGTGCTGTTCACCTCGCTGCCACCGCTCATCCTGGGCATCTACGACCAGGACTGCCCTGCCCATCTGTTGCTCAAGAGGCCAGCCCTCTACACTCCGGGCCGAAAGTCTAAAGTGAGTGGTTTCACGCTAGAACTCGACAACTCCTGTGCGTTACCGGCCTAGCGACCCTGAACTGCTGCGATGATGGGAAAATATGCAGTTGAACCCGGGCTTATAGCATCCGAAGGGGATCACAATATAGTTTTATATATTCTTATGCTTCTTATATATATAAGCTTTTAGAGTAGCCATTTCCAGACTAAAGTGTGAAATGTCATGTTACGTTTCTGATTTCACATCTTTGATGTGTAATCCATTTTTTTCATTTTCAGACGTACACCAAGTATTCCTTTTGGGTCAACATGCTTGACGCATTGTACCAGAGCATTATCATCTTCTTTGTGCCATTTTTTGTGAGTATAGAATTTGCCAATTCCCATACACTCTCACGGAAGCACAGTGTTAGAAAATTCTTTTTTCTGTGCCTGTTTTCTTCGTGTTCCAACTAACTACTCTCAACCCATCTTTTTCTCATTCTGTTCGTTCAAGAACCCTCTCATGTCTGTAGTTTGGACCTAGCTGCAATTACTTTGCCCAGCTACAGCTCATGCTTACATTTCTGCGTTATAGCAAAAAAGTATTTCGAAGCTTTCTTGGTGTTGTGCACAGCTTAGTTCAGTTTTTTTCAGCTTTTTCTCCTAAGGTGAACAAGTCCGCAGTATGATGCAGCACGTGCAGTTACTTGGAACGCAATGGGTAGAGGTTGGGCAGACCGAATTCTCATGAGATACACAATCAAGATAGCAAAATCTTATCTTTTCTTTGCACAAATTTAGCTCTGTAATTAAATGTTACATTTTGTAAACTACTACAAGAATGTGAAATGTATTGTTTCAATAAAAGCCATATCTATCTACATGCTTTTGTGCCTGTTCGGCAAGCTTGCACGTATGGCTATTGAGCAACCGGCATATTCGAAAGGAAGGCCCATGTTTCTGCTCCTTTTGTTTGGGACTTGTAGCACAGTGCATTCCCATTTCACTTATTTTTTTTTGCTTTTTTTTTTGTTTTTGCTGCCTCAATCCCCCAATACTTTTGCTGCAGCAACAGCGACCTTGCAGTAGAGAACCTTCTTTAGTTGACATGCGTTTCCTTTGGTTGTCCTCTCCTCCTCATCCCCCACTCTACAACCTTCCCCCCCTCCCACAACCGGCACCTCACACCTCCTTCTACACCCCACCCCCTTCATTTTGTCCTCTCTCACTCCCTCCTTCACCACCACATGTGCACTGAAACTACATCAACGTCAACGTCTGAAGGTGTACTATGACAGCGATGTGGACATCTGGGAGTTTGGGACCACCATATGCACCGCCTGCTTCTGCGTCCAGATGCTGCACGTTGCCATTGAGTGCAAGTCTTGGGTGAGAGGACCCTTTCTCCTGCATTGCACGCACTGAATGCTACGTGTCTAAGTGTGCAACACGGTATGGTAAATTATTTGCATGTTCATAAATTATAATAAGTGTCACTGTGCTGATCAACAGGTGTACATTAGAAGACACGAATATTAATACCCTAGTATCAAGTCTTAAAGGATTATTTCATATTCGATACAAGGATGCTGCCATCTTCAGCTGCTGCTCAATCGTTTCCCATTTTCTACAATGCGATGTGAAATTAATAAAATAAGGTCATACAAGATTGTATGCACTGGGCCAGCTGTTTTTGTGCGTACAAGTTGACTAAGCACTAGGAGTGTGTGAGTAATCTAAACTTCAAATATTTTTCGAATAGTTTTTGCTATTCGATTTAGTTTGCACTGAAATTTTTCTATTCGTACTTCCCGAAAACAAATACAGTCTAGGTATGTCAGACTACCAATGATTGCTTAAGATTTTTAATATGCTTTACCCCGTCACATTCTCGTAATGCAGCAAAGCTGCCTTTCAGGCTCTGCTACGTTTGCAATTGTAATGACTCGAGGAAACGCTGGTTCCAGCGTAGGTATGATAAATATGGCAGAGGTGGGGACTCGACCCATGCTGCTATTAAAATTACCTGAAATTAGGGCAGCAAGTCCAAAAATTCAGGCTCTGAATATTTTTAGCATTCGAAATTTCAGGTGTTCGTTTATAAATTGACATGTACGTGGCAGATTTGGAGCTCCGAACTTGGAGGGAGCACATCCTTGTCTGGAACACCAGTTGGGCTTTCACAAAAGTTGAAAGTAGAGGAGAGTTTGAGGAAATAGCGTCTTTGCCTTTCATATGTAAAGTGTTGTCAGCAACACTCTGGTTGCACCATATCGTGCACAAAAAGGCAATTCGACCTCTGCTTTGCTTCATTCTTGACAAGAGAGCTATGAAATACCACCCCGCCAGCGCTTCGTCGACCTAACCCAAAGAAGCACTTTCATGTTGTTATCTCATAAGAATCTGTGCTCGGGAATCCTCTCCAATTTTTTTTTTGTATTTTCACTTGGAGGTATTAGAAAAATACTTTAGAAATGTTCTAGAAATATTCGAAAAATATTCGATTTGCATTCGCACTTCCACATTAAAATTCGCTTTGTGCCCAAAACATCGCTATTTGCACAGTTCTACTGAGCAATGTTCATTTATTTGCTACTGTTAGAAAAGAACTATGTTAACAGCCCAAAGTGTGGCACTTCAACGCATCAATAAAATAGTCTAAGTTTGCTGTTTGTATTCTGTAAAGTAGGTCAGTTTTGTCATAAGCATAGACCTTGTAAGCTAGATTGCAAGAACATGAAGGGGGCAGGTATCGCTTTCCTTGGTTAACCTTCTTAGACCTTCTTATACTTCACTTGCAAGCATTTGAATGGGCTTCCTGTCTGAACAAATGCTTAGCATTTAAAATTAAGCAATCCTAGTGAGACTTATAGCACTTAGGAAGATGTACATGCACATAAAATAAATTATATCTTGTTGCACTACATATATACATAGCGTTACAATTTGGCAACTCTTGAGCAAACTGTGTAGGTATATTTTCTTTTTCGTAGCGTGCGGTATTGTCTTTTTTTATTCAGAAACGAGTGTTTTGTTTCACCTGTGTTGTTCCTTTTGCTTGCAGCAGCTTTTTGTGCTATTTTTGGACATAGCTGAGTATTTCAGTAGCATATTGGTTCTTTTATGGGGCAGGGCTTGTTTGATATGTTGTTATGAGACTCGGTGAAAAGAACGATTTTTAAGCAAGGCATAAAATAGATTATGTGTAGCAGTTTGTTATATGCTTTATATTTTGTAAATGCGACTTCAAGCAAGTATACACAAAGGGATACAATTTAAAATGACAGGCTTTTCTATCATTATTAGGGATATGGTTTGTTAAACCCCATATATATCAATCAATCAGTTTTATGGTTCCTGTCATAGATATGATTTGATAATAGTAGTGGAAAATGTTCAGTTCTGTTTGCATCGTTTTTCTTTAACTGCCTGATGTTATCTCCATATCAAAGGTAAATTGTGGATTTGCTGTTAAGTGACAGTAATGGTTGTTGAAAAATAAAACAGAAGCCATACTTTTCATAGCTATTGCCACAATTTAACTATGTACTTGTGATCATGGGCATATGTTTATGGTATTCTAAAGCTGAAATTATCAGCTCAAAAGTGTGCCATTGCCCCTTTTTACTGACCATTGCTTTCTCATTTCAGTTACTGCAACATTTGGTTTCACAAGAACATACACTATAAGTTACCTTTACGAGAGGTCAAGAAGCCTTGCTTAGTAATGTAGACACAACAGCATCAAACAAACATAGACAGAAAGTCACATGTACTGTGCACAGCAGAAGTATTCATGCATGTTGTTGCCTTTGGTCATTTTGCACCACTGCTTTTATATTAAAGTACAGTCAAACACCTTTATAACAAAGTTCTTGGGACTTTCGTGATACTGTTTATACAGTGAAATTGATTGTAAAGGTGGCACACCGTAATGTTTGAATGTAAGCAATTCTTCGTTATACAGGCAATTTCATTGTAGAGATGTTTGACTACACAACTGTCATAGGCCACAATACAACTGTTTGCTCAATGCGTGTTGCTTTTAACTGTTGTCTGCAAGTACTGTTTTTCCATGGCATCTTTTCAGACCCTTATGCATGGGATGTCTATAGTGGCCAGCTTCTTTGTGTACTTCGGATTCGCCCTTCTGTACAACAGCGTGTGTTACGATTCCCCGACGCTCCAGAACCCGTACTGGGTCATGCAGCACGCCATGGCCACTGCCAACTTCTGGCTGTGCCTCTTGCTCATTCCTGTGATTAGCTGCCTGCCCAGGTGAGAATTGCTTGTTTCTACGCCTGCACCTAGATAATCGCCTGCTGGACTGATAGATGTGGCACTGTTCAAATTGTACTTGCATTGTTGCTAGCGTTACTCGTAGGCAGTCAAGTGATTATTTTCAATCAAGAAAATTCATAATATAGTCCTTGAGGAGCCACAAAAGCAGATGGAGTCAGCGACTCGTTCTGCTTTGTAGGTGCCTTAATCAACAATGTCTCTCATGTATACAGTTGAAGCTTGGTTGAATGTTGCTCCCAGTCTTGCGACGACCCGCATTTTATGGCATATTGGTTTGGTCCTGGCAAAAACCGCCCGAGAAATAACCTATGAAAAACCTTGATTCCACAATGCAATTTTACACTGACCCTGCATCACGCTCTCCGATACCATCCTAGAACAAAATAACCATTTTTACTTTAATTTAGTGCCTCCCAAATATTCGCGGGTGCAAAAGGAGAAGTTATGTGTCCCTAGGTTGACGATCAGAAAAAGAGACAATGAGACAAATACGGTATGCCTTCTTGGAATAGAGCAAATAATTCTCCTGGCAGTTAATTTTGTTCCACCATGATCCAGTTTTCATGACTATAAGATCACTTCTTGATATGCCTTGATTGCAGGTGTATTTGATGGCCATGGCCTACACAAGCTCAATCCACACAAAGCAGCTTTAGCTAATCGACGAGCTCGTTTCCAAGACTTAAATATCTTCACGTAGAAACATTACCTGGTTGACATGTAGCTGAAGAGCTTCCCTTGCTTGCAGCACCTGCAGTCACAGGCCTCAAGCATTCAAAAGGTTGTGGCACAGCAATCTACAACATGCAAAATAACTTTCCGTTGATGTGAGCATTCATATTTGTGAAACATCATTGATTGCACTTCATGCGGGAGCAAATGCGATACACAAAGCTTGTAGAGCGCCAAATCATCTATGCAAACTCGCAATAAAATGTCATTTGCTATTTTTGTGATGGCGATGGCACTGTAACTGAATTTTCTTATGGGAAGCAGTTGCCAATGCAGTGTCAGCTACATCCTTTCATGCAAGCTACTTTCAATCTTGTTTTATGGAAACGAAGATGCTCATTAAATTAATTTTTCAAATGTGAACAATGAACATTCGCTCATGCCTCTTACAGTTAAATGCCCCTCTTTCATGTGTGTTACAGTTTTCAGATGGAGTGTGCCCAACATGCATAGGTTGACGAGTTGGTCTTCACATTGTGAACATGCATTCTGAGGGACACTAAAGGCAAATGTTGTCAATATGAATTGTCGGAAGAGTGTTATAGAAACTGTTGTGCTTTTCTCATGTCAAGAAAATGCTTAATTTGAAACGAAAACCGGTTTTAGTAATCTGTGTACCATTATCACAATTTAAACTACCCGCTGCCTAGAATGGCCTCTTGATGTAGCCATATATGCCTTTTACCCACTTTACTGCACAATAGCCAGCCCTGCGGCACAACGGAGCTAGGAAATTCAGCCGAGCGCAGCCTGGTGATAACAAAACAAGAATATTGTCAAGAAGTTCTTTTTACACTAATCATATTGGAATGCAGTAATTGCATTTTATTTTATATTGTAGTGCCCTGATATGTTCTGCTATGGGTAGTTTGAGCATTGCTTCTGATTGTTACTTGTGATTAACTTTACCGAGGCCCTCCTACATCATCTTATGTTCCAGAATGTCCCAATGGTTGGTGCAAATTTTGTCCTACATTTACTATATGTTCTTATTTACTATAGCACCACTGGAAACCATGTACAGTTAAACCCCTTGATGAGAGGCATGCCCCCGACAGCAATTCTTGTCCTTTATATGAGATGTCTCTTATTAGCAGGGTACCTAGTATGCATTTTTTTATCACCCCATATTTTAGTGTAGGTACACTGGTGTCTCTTGTACCCATTTGTCTCTTATATCAGTGTCTCTTATGTAGAGGTTTAACTGTAGTGACGTGATGAGTTAGCAAGTTAACACTCTACCTGAGGGCGCTGAACTAGGGGGAAGGAAAGAAAGAAGGAAAATAACTTTCTTTCAGTCCTATGAAACGCAACTGGGTCACGCACCCTGCTCTAGCGAACGTTTATGAGTTAAGGCCGTACCCAAGTGGGAAGTTTCTTTAGTCGAGACCGGCGACAGCCTTGGTCTGACTTTTTTTATAGGATAAGACCCCAGTTCTTACTTCAGGAATGTTCTCTACACCTTTAACGAGGTCATTAGCCACTACCAGATGAGCCACAGGACTTTCCCCTTGTCACATCGAAATCTCGCGAGGCTTCAGACTCTCAGGCTCATTCAAATAAACTCGTATCCCACACTCCCATTCCTCAGTAAGTGCATAGAAGTCATCCCTTTGTGTCCCGACTGTGGTGCAGCAAGCACTTTTAAGCACATGCTCAGGGAGTGCGCTTTTTTACAGCACCCCACAGACCACATATTGATGGAGGAAGCATTTTATCCATTGCTCAAGAGCCATAACTGGTTTGATCAAATCCGGGCTGTCCAGAATGCCCACGATTCAGCGATTAGGTTTGACCTTTGTCCCGAAGTGGGAATGGCCAGCAGTCTTCCCCTATAAAAACAGGGAAAAAATCTTTCAGAATTGAATAAAATTTACTTTCTGCTTACCTACTAAAGCACTGCTGCATATTGTCACAACGTCAAAGCAGAGGTCTTGCAGCAGAGATTGAGACACCAGAAGCAGGTCGGTCTTTTTCATAGAACGTGCAAGCGAGTTCTTCTTTTTCGTTCATTTCATAGTCCTTCATGGCACATGCACAACTGCCACCGTGAGAGACAGTCGGCGTCGGTGTGCCCCTTTCCAGATTTATAGATGATGGTCATGTCGAACTCTTGAAGCCTTAGGCTCCAGCGCGCCAAACGGCCAGATGGATCTTTAAGGCTGGTGAGCCAGCACAAAGAGTGATGGTCGCTAACAACCTTGAAGGAGCGGTCGTACAAATATGAACGAAATTTGATGACCACCCACACCACGGCAAGGCACTCCTTCTTGGTAGTCGAGTAGTTCTCCTCTATGTGAGAGAGAGTTCTGCTGGCATAGGCTATTACTCTTTCACAGCCGTCTTGCCACTGCACCAGAACTGCACCCAGACCTACATTGCTGGCGTCAGTGTGAAGTGCTGTAGGGGCTTCTTGGTCGAAGTGCGCAAGGACAGGAGGTGTTTGCAGGCGTTGTCATAGTTCATTGATTGCGGTTTGCTCCTGTTCACCCTCAACAGAAGGGGACGTCCTCACCTGTGAGTTGTGTCAATGGTGCCACAATAGACGAAAAGTCCTCGATAGATCGCCGGTAATATGCACACAACCCTAAGAAGCATCTCAAGGCCTTTTTGTCACGTGGTGCAGAAAATTGCGCTACGGCGTCTATTTTGGCCGGGCCAGGTCGAACACCCTCGTGACTGATGACGTGGCCTAGGAAGCTGAGTTCGTTGAAACCAAAATCACATTTTTCCGGCTTTAAAGTAAGGCCGGCCGAAAGAACGTATGGCTTGGAGGGTGGTGAATAAACGGCTGAGATGTTCCTCGAATGTTGCTGAGAATACTATAACACCGTCCAGATAGACCAAGCATGTTTGCCACTTCAGGCCTGATAGTACGGTGTCCATGAGACGCTGAAAAGTGACTGGCGCTGAGCACAACCCAAAAGGAAGCACCTTAAATTCGCAAAGGCCATCGAGCATCACAAAGGCCGTTTTTTTTTATGATCTCTCTCGTCGACTTCTATCTGCCAGTAGCCGCTTTGGAGGTCCATTGAAGAGAAATAGCGCGCATGGCGCAGCCGATTGAGTGAATCGTCTATGCGAGGCAGTAGATAGACATCTTTCTTCGTGACTTGGTTCAATTTGGATAATAAATACAGAAGCACAAGCTGCCATCTTTTTTCTTGACCAAAACCACGGGGACGCCCAAGGACTTTTCAAAGGTTGTATGACGTGATCCACGAGCATCTTGTGTACTTGCCTCTGAATTTCCTCGCGCTCTTTCGGAACCACACGGTAGGGGTTCTGCCGAATCGGTCACTTGTTGTCTTCAGTAATGATGCTGTGCTTAGGCGATGGTGTTTGCTGGACTTTTGACGTACGTGAAAAGCAGTCTTCGAATTGGTGTATAAGTTCAAGCAAGCGCTTCCTATCAGAAGGCGGTAGCGTTGAGCAGATGTCCACCGACAAAGTTGTCGAGGCAGGGACAGTCGCGTCGTCTGGTTGCAAAGTAATACAATCCCCGGCTTGGTCTACATCGTTGTAGTAGGCTATTGTGGTACCCTTCTGGATTTGACGACGCTCGTTGCTGAAGTTTGTGAGGAGCACTTCTGCCTGTCCACTAGTAAGCGGCAGGTATCCTCGCGATGGAAGTGCCTTGTGTGAGCAAAAGAGCGACTATGTGCTCCGCTATCACATCTTTATAGCAAGGCCACTCATTGGACACCGACACGATCTTAAAGAAAAGCGCCATGATCTTAAAGAAAATCCATGCCCAAAATTAGTTCTTTACAGCAGTCTGGCAACAGGACAAAAGTGGCCACGAAGGTAGAATCCCCGATGCGAAGTCGAGTGGTGCATTTACCCGTGCGAGTCATCAGCTGACCACCAGCATTCTTTATGTGCGGCCCTGTCCATGGTGTCTTCACGTTTCTAAGGCGGACGGCGAGCTCTTGTCGCATGATTGAGAAGTCGGCGCCAGAGTCGACCAGTGCTGTAACGTGATGTCCGTCAATGAGAACACCAAGATCGGCACGTACAACTTCATCGGCATTAATATTCGTCGTCGTTGTCGTTATATCTTCTTGCCATGATAGGGGGAACTTTTCGATGTCTCAACGATTAGCAACCTTGCCCCTGGAGGTCGCATCGGTTAGTTTCCCCGGCGCGGGCTATGCGAACAGCCTCTGGTGACGTCCACGTAGCTCTGAGGGAAGTCACGGTGACGCCCACGTTATGGAGATCACCAGCGACGCGGCGGAACTGCTTTGCTAGTTGACAGTTGATCGGCATCATGGGCGCGACGGTCTTCAGAGCGGAAAGAAGCGGGACGAGAAAAGTTCCTAATCCCGGAATCACCATGAAGGCAATAGCGGGCAGTGACCTGGTTCTCCTCAGCGGAAGCAAATAGGTCGACGGTCGGCGATGCGCCATAAGTCAGTTCGGTGAACTGGTGGTTGTCTTATAGAATCCCTCTGCCCCCAAGGTACGGCAGCAGGTCGTGGCTGGAAGGGCGTCGAGACAAATGACGGTGGAGGACGACAGACCACATCAGCGTAGCTCGCTGGATGTGGCTCAGGACTTGGCGCGGGTGGTGTAACGGCTTGCCTCAACTCCTGGCGGATGATTTCGGCTACAGATGCGACAGGCGGTTGGGTAGGAGAAACGCAGAGGGCTTGAAGTTCCTTGCGCAGTATTTCTCTAATCATTTGTCGCAGGGAACTTTCGCAGACGGCAGTGTTCTGAGCTGCAGCACTTACTGCCGTGTGGTGCGGCAGGCGTGGTCTGCGACGGAAGGATAACCGCAGATGTCGTAGGAGCTGCCATGCTGATAAGAGGCGGAACAGGTGCGGACTCTGGACTTGGGAATAGTAGGCGCCGACTGAATCGGTGCACCGGAGTTGTGACGAGGGGCTGAGTCTCTGGACTAGGTGAACGGGTCCTAGCAAGACTGTCCTGTGTCAGGTTGTAGGCTCCAGCACCTCCACCAGTGTCATGACGTCAAAACAAAGGTCTTGCAGCAGAGATTGAGACACCAGAAGCAGGTCGGTCTTTTTAATAGAATGCGCAAACGAGTTATTCTTTTTCGTTCATTTCATAGTCCTTCATGGCACATGCACAACTGCCATCGTCTTTCTTAAGCAAGCACGTGACAATATAATATTGACATTTCAGACATTCTCAAGCAGTAACCTTTCACTGTGACATAAATTATTTGCCTTCAGTGTCCCTTTTAATTAAAAAATGATAAATCGAGTCTGAACTACTTTACGTACACCTTCATGCAGGTTTGTGGTAAGAGCATTGCAGACAAGCCTGACTCCAGGAGATGTCATGCTTACACTAATTGAAGAGAGGACACGCAAAAGGTGCCGCGATTCAACGCGTGGGTCAGTGTCGTGGTCGAGGAATTCTCGGGGTGTAGCAGTGGTGTTTCAGTCGGCGTGCCGACTTCCCTTGGACGACTTGCCGTCTGTGGCATCATCCGCGCCAACTACGTCGACACTGGCATCATCCCACTGCCTCCAGGCGCGGCCCTCATCTTCCGTCGAAGACATCAGGACCGCGTTGCCCACATAGCACGCGGAAGACGTGGAACGTTGTTAGTTATGTTGTACTGCGTTTCAGATGGACAGGTGTGTTTTTTTTTTTTTCATTGTTTGTGGGCTGAGTGTGCCTTCTGTTTTATTTATTGTGAATAGGTATTGTACACAATAGCACTGATTCTAAGATGTTGCATGAAAATTGGGAACCGAGTCTTTTGTGCTTGGAAATATCTTGCGCATATAGGTGTGCCTTCCTTCTGTATCTCGTGAACGCCAACACTGCTTAGGTGCAAACTTGCATTTTCTGAGTCGTTTCCATAAGGAGTTGTTATTGTTATATTAAGCAACATAGCTTGCTTACATTCAGTGTTTGATCACATGCCATCTCAAATAAGAATGCATTTTGTGCTTTCGCAAATGTTTGCAACTGTACCCGAATTAGGTCTTGAACTTCATGCAACAGCCAACTGTAGCCGAAAATTGCATAACGCAGGTTGACATTGATGTATATTTATCTAGCCCTTGTGATGAGTGTTCTGCAGTTTGTAAAAGATTTGAATGATATGCACCTAAAAAAGAGCAATCGGAAATTGTAAACCACGGACATTTGTACGATGTTCTTACATCAATCATCTCAAACTGATTTTTCAGGCAACATTCATAAGGGATGTTATGTTTAAGTTATTCACATCATGTGCTCAGCATATGATGCCAAATGTCTCGGCACAATCACCATTTGACGAAGTTTTATATGCAAGTTAATCACAGCAACGAAATAATGAAGACACCGAAATTATTTGTGGTGCAGAAAAAAAAATCTCATATCGAACTTTGCATGCGCTTTATCACTGGCATTTGCCGCTATTAAATAATTTGGCAAGGTTAGGTGGTTTTGTGTTAATTTTGTAAACGTTTTAAGATGCGCAAAATGAAGGCTGCAACTTAAAAGGCAGCAGTAACTGTGTGAGAGATCACTGCCATCAATGTGCGGTTTGCAGAAGTGCTGCATAACTTTCACATGCAGTCACGCTAGTCATGTTTCTCTCGTTGAGCTATTAAAGTGGTACAAGGGGCAGTTGGAGACTGCTGAAGTGCCATGACTTCTATTTTTTATTGTTCTGCCAGCCGGTTTTTGTCACCCCGATGATTATTTCTAATACACTGCTGCATTGTTTGTGGCACTTACAGCTTGATGACTTGTGTGCTGTGCTGTGTGTGTTTGTGCATGTCTGTGTGCTTGCTTCATTCGCATGCGTTCAAAACTTACATTCATACTGGGGCCAAGAGTCACTCTTCAGAATTGAAAACAGCAATGCCATGTCGCATCATCGTCATGTCAACGTCGCAATTTTTATTTTAATCTGTGTTGAAAAACCGTGATGTTGTTGTCTTCCAAACTGAGGCATTGTGGATGTACTTATGTCAGTGAACAAAACAGTTTTCATTTTTTCCGAGGTACACATCTTATGTAACATTCCAGTCTTTAAAAGGTTTTTTTTTTGGGGGGGGGGGGGGGGCATTAGCGCCACTCATCTTCGCTTGTCTTTTCCCCTCATTACAACTTGAGAAATTGCCGTCACGTGCCTACGTCTAAGGTAAGGAATGAATGTGAGTTGTGCAGGAAGACCACTACCATGATCTTTTGGTGCCACGAGTGTTCTTAAACATAACAGGGTGTGATGCTCGGCATGATACTTTTCTAGTGCCTGAAGCCTCTACAGCATTTAGACTACAATTTCAGCCACTCCGGCAAGAAGCGAATTCTAAAGTCTTTGATCGAAATGCAGAAGTGGAGAGTAGTATAGCGATTTCTGTGCATCTTTTCTTGCTCTCTTGCAAAAAAAAAAAAAAGAAACCTTTGTTGCCTGTGGTATCATTCAGAATGAATGCTTCATCAGTGTGTTGTCCCCTCACTTTTTTTCGTGTATCTGACAATTTTTTACCTTTTTGTACTTAGAGAATTCTGTTTATATCGTCACTTCATTGTTCACTCACCGTGCCATTGTTTGCCGTCAGAACTTCGACATTTTTTCAGTTTCATGCACTGCTTTAAGTAGTTTATACACTAAAATATGAAAAATGGTTGTCACGGCTCTTTTGCTTCGGCAAAACACACCACTCCATTATCTGTTTCTTTATATAACACTCAATAGTAATGGCACAGAAATATTTATATAAAGTTGAATCACTCGTTGGCAGCACAATGTGAACTGACTGCCCTTTTCCGAGTACAATGTACATTTTGTACATAGAACAAATGCTTGTCAGCCATGTAAATACCTGTGTTCTCATCAACCTCTTCAGGAAGAGGCATTTTTGTAAATGTCTGCTGCAGGGTCCGGTGCTTCCACTTGTCTTCTTTCTTATCCTGGCACATGGACAACAGCCATCAAATTGTGATAATGAACACATCTTCAGCACTGCGCGTATGAGTACCCGACATGCTACGCGCACTTTTTTTTTTTTTTTCAAACTATAAGAATGGTTATAAAACAGCGCCTGTCGGAACACTTACTTTTGTTGAAATTTAGTAATTCCTCATTGCAAGAATAAACGGTTGCAGCGTGTTGTGTCACTATGTTGCCGAGAGTTCTGATTTGCATTATAGAGGAAGCCACATGCATGCACTCATTCATTTTTCCGTTAAAGTTTGAAACACGCACAAAAACATAAAAATAAAAGTGGTAAATCAATTCGTTGCACAACAAAATAGCTGACAAAGGCGTACGTTTTGTTAAAGGCAAACACTTGACAGACGGAACTGGAAGCAATGTATTAACCAAGCATGTGGAAATTACTCGACATCTTATTGCGCATTCATAGCTTGCACATGACGTCGTGGACGCAGAACACGGCTCCAACGCGGCAGTTTAAATGGTGTCAAGGCATCATAACCGTGCGGCAGTTAACCTGTTTCAGTGTGATAGTGATTTTGCTTGAACGTTATTGGGCCTCTGTACATGAAGAGAGAGAGAACCAGCATGTGATGTAGTGATAACGCAAACATGACATCGCAAAGTTCCCGTCCCATCATGCTGGTTCTCCAGCGTTATCGGTGATGTCACTGCAAGGCAGTTATAAAAAAATCTAAGCATCTTCATGAAGTGAGTCGTGAGGAGTGGGCGAAGCACTGGGGACTTAATCAACCGCCTATTAGCGCGTGTAAATGAGTGACAATGCATGTGTATCATAAATACAATGTTTTATTGTTCACAACTCGTATGTTGTGTTGAGTTCTGCATTTTGTTTTGCCTTCATTATCAGTGCTCTGTGGTCTATGAAATGTATAGCCAATGGTTCTTCAATGGGATCTAGTCTGAAAACGGTAAACACGAGCTCTATGCACGTTATATTTATATCAAGGCATTTGTGGTCTTTTAAGTACTCAGGCGAGTCTTGGGTGCTTCAACCCTGCGTGAATGTTTCATTTCTTGACTAGGCTGGACTTGTACAAGGGCTTGCTTATCAGCTTTCAATTTATGAGCACGTTGGTGGCTGCGTCGTTGGGTTTGTTTCTGGGAAAGCATTGCACAGTTTTCCGAGTGTCTATCGGGAAGTTGACCACTTGGCCTTTGCTTCATTACTTCCCGTTGCCATGTGTTAAACGCGTGTTGGTCATGAATGGGAGCTGTGAAGCGATTCCTTGCTACTTCTCGGTCTCTCGCCTACGAGGTAGCTTGCGGTGACATATGCATTGAACCACCACATAGCATGCTCTCTCCTACAGATCATCAGCTTGTTGCCGCTGCTTCCCGAATCGTCGCCTCCAGGCTACCTTGTTTTCTGCATCTGCGTTGCCTTTTGGTGGGGTCAGCATGTTCATGTTTGTCTTCATTCATGGCAGAAAGAGAATGTGTTGTCTAGAACGCACTTATTGTTTAACGTCATCAGCCACAGCGCGAAGAAAGTGCACACAAAGCCTCACGGATGTGTAGTGGGTACCTTGATTATCAGCAGAATGACAAATGGTATATTGGGTACTTCCCTGTTTCATGAAAGTTGCAGGGGGTGTATGGTGGGTACCTTGCAGGTGCTAGGCTGTGAGGGCCATACGAGAAACTTTTTTTTTTTTAATGGGCCAAATCCAGAACCGAAACTAGCTCAAATAAGAATGGGCCTAATCCAGAACCGAAACGAGCTCAAATAAGACTGTATTGGCACATAAACACTCCCAAATTTCCTCTAAAACAGTAATAACAAACTATTAATTATTATTGGGCACCCATCATATGCCAACCATATTACAGTGGGTGTGCAATAGCTTACTTGCATGTTCTAAGCTGAACAACGCACGGTGGGCCAGCCTAAACTCGCCAAGAACTGCCAGCGCAGATGGAGCGGTGGATCCGCTCGGTGGACTGCCAATCTCGGAAATGGGCGATCCAGCGGCTCGAGGGCGCCCTGGCCAGGCAGAGAACAGGAACTCGTGACTCGCAAGCGCGAGGCGCGGGAACCCAAGTATCCTCTGTCGGGTCAGGTTCAACCCTCGAGTTCTTGGCCCAGTGTTTCTAGGACTGCATAGACTAGAACATTGGAAGGGTAGACCGTGCCCTGCGAGGCCAGCACCTACCCCACGCAGGATCCTGTGAATAAAGTATTTTCTTTCTCTAGATCCTAGGATGCTTTACCTCTTTAAGCACAACCAAGCTTCTTTCGCCTTTGTGAACAAGGAACCCAACGTGATCATCATCAGCTTGACTATGCCCACTGCAGGGCAAAAGCCTCTCCCATGTTCAGCCAATAAACCAGGTCCTGTGCTTGCTGCTGCCATATTATACCCACAAACTAATTTTATCTGCCCACCATTAATGGATCCATAAATGTCATATTTTGTTTAGTGGTGGGTGTTTGCTTTCCTCCTTAACCTGAAGAATTGTTAAGGTATTCCATAATATAGTAGATTGCAAGCTGTTGTATAGGTAATGTCTAAACATAAAGCCATGATGTTTCAGGCTCCTGCATTTGAGGAGGATTGTTGCTTGCTACAAGGAAGTCTATTATTGACCTTACATGTAAAGTGTAGCACCACACCAACAAAAAAAAGTTGCTGCAAATCAACAAAGTGAATGCTGATGATAGAGGGAAGCTATGTCCTTAGGTCCTCAATATCTACGTTGAAGTCGCCAACTACTATAAAGGACAAACAAACGGACAGATGCACGGATGGTCGGACGAACGGAGTATGTTTAAACAATATGCATGCTACGAACGTTTTCATTGCGGTATATGTAACACCTGTGTTTCTGTCGGATGGGTACCTGCGATGGCAACAATGAACATTGTGAGAGGCCCTATATAGATTCACTTTTAAGAAGGCTCTTCAAAGGGCAGAGATGCTATTGTAAGCCATTCCTCGTCGACAGTGCAAACATTGTCTTTAGCACAACAGCCATAGAGATACAACAGCCCTGTGTTATTGAGATTGACTGAAGCCACTCTGATTGGACACTGCTAGTACATGTTGAATTATGAATACAAAGTCGTTTCTGGAAGCAGTTCCAGAGGGTCTAGTTTACGTTCAAAATTGGTTCTGACTCAACTGCCGCGAGATTGATTGTTCTGTGCTATGTGCAAAGCAGTTGCATTACCCGCGCGCAATACTGTCCAGGCAGTTCCACAAGCTCATCATAATTCGTCGCAAATGGCGACACCATGCGAGTGTGAAGTTGACATGATATGCCCTCTCGGGTCCAGTGGATTTCTTACACAATAAACAGTTGCTGTATTACATGTTGCATTCTAGCCAAATAGGTACTGGACCTTGGCAAGCTCCCCGATAATTCAGCGAGGCATGCAGGAAAAACGAGATTTTTGGCGTGCTAACCGGGCTGAGCACTGAGCCTTGATCCTCAAGGGGGCTACACAATATCGCAGCGCCCGTTCCTACGCGCGTCCAGCTGTCCGTACTTCGGCGTGCAGAACTCGGACACAGCGCGTTGACCTGTGCACTGACGCTAGCGATTCTTGCGGATGACGTTAAGTGCATACCCCCCCCCCCCCCCAACGCCAAGTTCAAAAAACCTCATCCAGGCGTGTTTTTCCTTCTTTAGCGCTAGTATTGGAGCCGATTACCTCTTGACCAAAGTATATCTGCTTTTTTTTTTACTTCATATTATAAATGCGCACTGAACACACATGCGCATGCACTGAAAGTTAATTAGTGCTTTATTAATACGAGGGTTCAAATAGACACCTGTACTAACAACTGCGGAATTGTCTTGCACAGAACTATGAGAACTTGCACACAAAAGCGGGCGGCGGTTACAAGTGTACTACGCTACGAGTCGGTGTTCGCCGAGAGAATATCTCGGTGAAAGTCCCCTCGCGTCCCTCCGGTTTTCGAGGTCAGTTGAACGTCGGTGATTTTCAGATCTCTGCTCGCTGCTTTGCACATATCGTAGACGGTTAGTGCCGCGACCGTAACGGCGCTCAGGGCTTCCATCTCGACGCCAGTCTTTCCCGTGCATTTCGCGTAACTTTCAATCAGCACCTCGTAGGTGCTCTCCACGAGTGTCAAGTTCACGTCCACTTTGGTCAGGAACAACGGGTGGCACAGCGGAATCAGCTGGGAAGTCTGCTTGGCGGCACCGATTCCCGCTATCTGGGCAACGGTCAGCACGTCGCCTTTTTTCAAGCTGTTGGATTTCACGAGCTCGTACACGTGCTTTCCCAACAGGACGCGCCCAGACGCAGTCGCTGTGCGCACCGACTCCGGTTTTCCCGCAACATCGACCATCCGTGCGCCGCCTTCTTCGTCCACGTGCGTCAGTTTTCTGGTCCCGTGCGTTGAGAGCAGACGACGACCAACGCACGCGCTAGATAGACCAAGTAGAACCACTTGCCTCCACGATGCCGCCGGATAACTCGCACTGCCAAAATATCTTGCTAACGCGGACGGCATCATGACTGCGTTTGGAACCTCCTCGTACTTGACACTTTAGACCCAAGCGTTGTGACGACGCATAAAAACAACTGCGGCAAAGCTGTCTAAGTGCAGCGAACTACGCATTTGCATAAAAACTACTCGAAACACAGCTGGAGCCAGGCGCAGAGGCAATACTACCGCGATAGAATCATAGCGCTGTCGTCGGCAACGATTTTCTATGATCGCCGCTAGGCGCCGTGCCCCCACAGCCATAGCCTCCTATATTTTCCACAGCCTAACCACGGCGGGCCTTGTGAAACGCTTGGGGAAGTCTGCTCGAGAACACCTCGCGGGAATTTTCAATACCATCCTCAAGAACGGCCCAATCCCACCGGGCTGGCAATGCGGCAGAGTAAGCCTCGTGTGCAAGAGAGGAGGCGACGCTGGACTGCTGGGCGACTATAGACCAATCACGGTGACGAGCGTCCTATATAGACTCTTCGCTCAAGTCTTGAAGGTGTGGATGAGCGGCTGGGCGGAGAAGAGGGGCATACTGTCGGAACTCCAGAATGGCTTCCGACGGAACCGACGCTTGGAAGACAATCTTTTCGTGCTCACCCAGACCATCGAGGTGGCACGGAGAGAAACCAGAGATCTGCTCGGATGCTTTCTGGATGTCGCCAAGGCTTATGATAGTGTGCCACACGAGGAGTTTTTCCACCAGTTAGACCAACGACAAATGCCGAGCGTGTGGACAGACTTTCTCCGGCGGCTCTATGCAGATAGCTCGGTGGTAGCATGCTTCAGAGGCACCAGAACAGAGCCTGTGAGAGTGACAAGAGGACTCAGGCAGGGCTGCCCTTTGTCTCCGCTGCTATACATGCCATATGTGGCGGGACTCGAGCAGGCACTCGTGGAATCGGGAGTTGGCTTCGCGTTCCGCCTCATGATTGGTGGGGTGGCGCAGACATGGACGCTGCCCGGCTTGGTGTTCGCGGATGATTTAGTATTACTGGCTGAGCGCAGCAGTGACCTTCAGAGGTTGGTAACACTGGCGGCCGACCACCTGAAGAATCTGGGCCTTCACTTCAATGCCAAAAAATCGGCCATATTGCAGTTTTCAGGCGTGAAGACCATTGATGTGCAGCTTCCCGACGGAGGAAGCATTCCGGTATCAAACCAGTACCGGTATCTCGGTGTCAACCTTTGCACCTCCGCAGATATCCATATAGATAGCAAGAGGAGCACGTTCGACAGGCTTCTGTGAGGGCCGCCAACGTGCTACGACGGCGGAGTCTGTGGGGGTGCAACCGGTTTGTACTGGTGCGCGAACTGTGGAAGGCAGCACATGTGCCAGTGCTGACATTCGCCAACGCTGTCATCTGCCTGTCTGCAGCAACACGCCAGTGGTTGGAAAGAGGTCAACGTGAGGTCGGGCGACTGGCGCTGGCGTGTCATGGACGTGTGGCTGTCGAAGCTATGCAGGGCGACCTCGGATGGTCAAGTTACGAGGCACGCGAGGCAAGGAGCAAGGCGGCCTACGAAGGACGTCTTCGCCTCATGAACGACCAGCGGTGGGCCCGTCGTGTGTTTAGATACACAGCTATCAAGGGCATGAACACACCATGGCGCAGGCGTCTCCACAATCTGTGCTGCAAGTACTCCCTTTTTACTGACCCTGTCCAGGAGGACAGTGAGAGGAAATGGGCAGTAGGAGTACGGAATAGAGTGCAAGAAGCTGAAACGTCGATGTGGCAGGCGGCTATGGAGAAGAAACCCAGCCTGGCCCTATACAGAGCTCACAAGACCACCATCTCCGCAGAACGATTATACGACAATAATGTCGGCAGTGCGCTTCTGTTTGAGGCCCGTGCTGGAGCGCTCCGTACTCGGGTGTATCGCCGTCACTTCGACCCGTCGTTGGCCGACGGCACTGTGCAGTGCAGGACATGCGGGAAAGACGAGGAGAACATTGAACACCTGGTGCTTCACTGCGAATGCCTGTGTCCCCGTCAGACAGATGGCGCCACACTACCGGAGGCACTTGGCTTTGTGAAAGACTGCGGCGCACCGGGAGGCGACAGCCGCGATACCAACGTGCACCCCCTGGCAGCGACAGCAATAACCAAAGCAAGGCTTCTACAGTGGTGGTCAAGGAGACAGTGAACAATGTGATGTTCATGGACCTGGTGTGATTTTTCTTTCCTTTTTTTTTCTCGTTCCGGTCAGGACACTAAAAGGTGCCCCCTCCGGTGTAAAGGGGAAGACCACAGAGACCATCATCATCATCATCACCACGGAACACAACCCTAGAACACCTACATAACCTACACAATTAGGTGTTCTGTGACACAACTGCACGCCACAGCGGCCGTGGCTGGGTACAAACGCACCAGATCTGTAAGCCTGGGGCGAGGTCTGGTGAGATCAGCTTGCAAAAACAAATACAAATAGACGGGTGTATGGACGGGCGAAAATACTTTTGACGCGCAAGCATGAACTTCGCGTGTTGTTATCTTTCAGCAGCAACACTTTCATAAAAGGGCGAGAGTGTGAGCCATGTGGGCCTTTCCCGTCATAGTTTTATTAGCCCTAGAGTTAATATACCGATTGATTGATTTATTGATATAGGGTTTAACGTCCCAAAACTACTGCATGACTATGAGAGCTGCCGTGGTGGAAAGCTCTGGAAATTTCGACCACCCGAGGTTCTCTAACGTGCACCCAGCCGGGATTCGATCCCGCGACCTGCGGGTTAGCAGCCGAGTACCCAAAGAGTTTCGTACAATAATACCCGAGTACCTTAGCCGCTAGATCGAGTTAATATACTGTTATTAGCATTAACTACGTTTCCTGTGACTGTGCCCAGCTATTCCCGTGACACATGCGTGCAAAAGACGTGTGTACGCGCGATCTTGTGATTTTTTTTTTCGGCAAATCAACCGAATCGCTTCGCTTCATTAGTCGGTAAAGACCAACCATCCCGAATGTTAGTGAGGCTGTGTAGCAACTGAAGTGGCACTTCTGTGGCACCACCGTTTCCTGAAAATACGATATGGTTTGAGCCCGTGCACATAAAACTGCGATCGATCGCAATTGTGATTTGCTTGAGCTAGTGAGTGGCTACGGTGTTACGAAGTGACCACACTGGCAGCACACAATGATGCCACAAAATGATTTCTTTTTTTTTTTCTGTGCTTTTACGTCACTTGCGATAACAGCGCCAATGTTCAGACAAAATAAACATTGTTTTCTAACTCAATTCCTTGATGTGACTACTTTTCGAGCAGAAGTTCAAAATACAATAAATATAAATGATTTAAAACTCCGCACATATTGTGGTGGTAATGGTAGGTGTTCTCAGGGGAAAGTACAGTAGTGCGGGTTGTCGTGCGGCAAAGCGTGATGGCTGTAAACAAGTATGGCGTGTGGTGATACCCGTCGTCTGTGCAGCGAAACTGTGAGCGCCACTCGAAATTGGGCCCTCTTGAGCGACGATTTACTCAACGCTGCTGTTTGCGAACCCGCGTTAATGTTTCTCCTCCTTCGCTTTTAGATCTCGCTAGTGCTCGAAGACTCTTTAAGTCGAATTGCTCCAAAGTGGTACGCCCATCGCCTTGGCTACTACATGTTTGTGTTTTCGTCTTTCTCGTGTTCGTGATCTGTGAAGCCGCAAAGTTCCGTACCAGAGCTTTGTGCGGCTGTGTTAGTGCTACTGGTTGAACGCCTGCATGCATTTTGGTCGATCGATTGCGTGTAGCGCCTGCCTGTTTTGCGAAATTTGATGCCGACGTGCAACTGTATGCGTTTTCATGTCATCGTCTCTCGAGATAACGGTGCAACTCTAGCAGTTCTCATGGGCGTCCGGATGTCGTGTTTTCCTCCGTAGCCTGCTGATTAAAAAAAAAAAAACAACGAATAAAGAGAAGACGGAGATTATGCCTAATAACTGTATTGTTTGCATTCGCGAACTTTGTCCAGGAGTTCGCCATGTCGTTGCCGCCGTACAGTGACAGTCCCACCCCGACGCCCTTTCGGAGTCCAGTGGAAAATGATTTGCCTCCATCTTACGACGACATCACAAATCCCAATGGTATGTAGTACTTTCCCGGACCTAACTTAATTGCGCAACCATACATGACATTTCTGTACGCAGACATACGCACGCGTTGAAGCGCGCACATCTATCCAACTGCTCGATTTTTCTGCCTCTGCTGACAACGACGAAACAAAGCCATGGTGTATTCACGCAATTGACATAGCTTCATTGCAGAGACGTCAGACAAGCAGGAAAGGGAAGAGTGAGGAATAGACTGTTTCCCCCACCACACCGACCTAGCTGCCTTAACGGCTGGATTTCGAGACAGTGACGCTGGAACAAACCTTGCAAACATTAAAATGCTGATAACAACGATGACGCACTTATTTTGTGCACATCACTGTCAATGCACAGTTAGTCTGGCTTGACCCTCACTCTGCGCCTGCGGTAGTGCCACCTCAATCGTGCTGGTCCACGGCACAGTTGAGTAACGTTACTGCCGGTGTCGGGTAGAACCATTGCATCCTTTAGGTGTTCTCACATTTCACCTGCATTGTCTAATACACATCGTACTGATGTCACAAACTATTAAACTCACTTTTCAAAAGTTCTGCAACTGCAGTTACATAGACGATGGCACAACTAATTGCTGGTCAGCCCAATCGCTTTGAATATTTTTGTGTGTTTGTATCTGTAAATCACAAGCACATGTGTATGTGCAGTTTTTACCTGTTCATAATGCACGTTTGGGTGTGTTGTTCAAAACCTCTCTTTCAGAAACCTTCACGTTTGCTTCATTTTCATTCCAGCTCCCCCTCCATCCTACCAGTCGCTCTTTGGACAGGTTCGCGAGGTACACAAGACGTCCAACGGTGTGCTCGACTTCTTGCGAAGCGTCATACTCCTCTTGCTAGGCACCCGTGAGTTATCTGCCATCTTTTAGATCTGGCTATTGTCAGAGCACTTTATTTAGTGTCTCGTGTTCATGGGGAGTTTAAACGGATCGACAACTGATTTTTTCGACCCAGTTTTTTCCACAGTGACAGAGAGCATACCCTGCTTAGTTGTTAATCCCAAAAGCACGTAGTCATTTTATAAGCAGCAGTTTACAATCTAAAAGGCTCTGAACATGGTTCTGCCCTTTCATCCAGCAACACTGAGAATTGATAGCGCTGCCGGTAGCCTTTCTGGTGACTTGTGCGTGCTGTCGTTCTTATTTCGCAGGAGTTCGTGGAATTCACTATGCTTAACCACATTTATTCTGCGCTTTACAACTATTTTTTAAAATAGCAAGCCATTACAATGAGACGATGTGGCTCTATACAGCTTCCCTGCATGTGTACCGTGCTGCGAGCGCATGCGCCCAAGGTTGTCGCGCCCGTGTCGGGGATGGCTTGTCCCGTCGTCGTTACTCTCTCGACACACGAGCCATGCCAAGTAACTAAGAACGCCCCTGTGAATATGTACAGCCGCGCCTAGTAGCAGCGCGGCAACGATATAGTAGCAATAATACTGGTGCTAGTGGCACTGGTTGTTCTTGAATAAACTACAGTGTGTCGGTACACGAAATCAAAGGATATAAATTGTATGCTGTTCCAAGAGCATGCGGAAGGCTGAAACCGCTCAAGACACGCCAACTAGCATCGGATCATTACGTCACGCGAAGGCAGCGCTACCTTAATGCGTACTACTAACGCATGCTTATAAGTATTACATTTTTATAAAATATTATCAATTGCCATAAAGAATCAAGCAATGTTTGAGTACTAACAAATAAATTGTTGACAGTGTACATTAACGAACGGCAACGTGACAGGAGATTTCGGATAGTTCGTGTTTTTGCCACCAGAAATGCCACGGGACATTTTTTTGCAATTTTCAATGAAGAAATAAAAATATGAATACACTAATCATGAGAAAAACAGAGTTGGTTTGAGTCAGTATAAAAGACAACCATTCTATTCGTGCAGTCATCTCATTTCATGTTCTGGGCAGTTGTCGGTCCCTTTAAGTTAATTCGATATACAGTATACAATACAATGCATTGCCAAGCAGCGACGCTTAGTTAAAGCAGTTCGTACATGTGAAATGTTGCTAAATGCAGCGGGAAAAGGAATTTGTATGAGAAGTAAAAAAACAGGGCTCGTTCTGCGTTTCTCATCTATAGTCCACAGTTGCTTTTTCTTGCAAGATCACAACAACCTGTTGAAGTATGTAGCTGCTTCCATAGCAGTTTGTTGATTTATATGTGCCTTCTTTATGTTATCTGGAATAACCTGCCATTTTGGAAGTGCATTGATGCTGCGGCTGAGCTGCTGGTGCGTCAAACTTTGCTCTCACTTACCAGTTGACAAGCTTGCGCTTCATTTGTGAGAGATGTAAGCATATCTACACTGTCGACTCGCACTGATAAGAATTTGATGAGACGTCACATTTCTGCATGAATTTTTTTAAGCTTCCAGTCATTTGATAATCAAGGGGAGACGCTGCTCGAATACACTTTCCTTATATTAACCCTAGAGCAATGAAACTTGAGCTGTTTATAGAGTGTTATATGCTGATTTCAAATATATAATGTTTTCTTGCAAGGTGCACACTTTTAGCTCCTCAACATGAGAAAGTGAAAACCTTAAGCCCTTTGCCTTCTCTCTTTTTATTGTATAATTAGTTATTATATTATTAATTATGTAATAGAAATTTATTAATTAATAATCATTATGTTATGTAATTATTTATTATAGAATACAATTCTATGAATTTCATTACATAATTAATTAATTATTATGACTTTATTACATAATAAAATATTGAAACTCAAACTAAATAATTGCATTCGTCATACTTTAGAAAAAGTTTGGGAAAAATTTCATGCAGATCCGAGCATCAGCAGTATCCGAAAAAGGAGGGGCATATTGAAAAAAAAAAAAGGGCAAAAATCTGTGTTTTCAAAACGAGTTTTAATGATAAATTTGAATTTTCTTTATGAAAGATGTCATTAAGTGACAAAATTTACTCGCAAAAAAAAACAACAATACTCTTTGTAGTGGCCACTGCCACTAAAGTGCGCCAGGGCCATAAGTCTGTCGCTCACAGCTCTTTCAAGCTAATTTGTCACAGGCACTTTGCTCAAAGACATTGCCATGAAATGCTTGCCAAATGTCTTCCACTCCATCTGGCAAAGCCTTGTGCCGACTGCAAGCTAGGCAGAAGATCGACAGAACTTCGAAATCTAAACTTAAGCCCAGTGTCGAGGGACACAACGATGACGATGCCATTGTGGCTGCTGCTGTGCCACGTACCGTCGTACATAATGGCAATGTCGTCCCTGCTAACTTCCCTCACTGTGAGCTCCCTCAACCTCGCATGATCAGCACAGATGGCATTCATTGCCACATCACGGACTTTCTGGCTGATGGCTGTGAATGACCTTGATGCATTGCCTTTTGCAAGCCAAGAATCGCTGCAGACCAGACCAGCTGCTCGTAGCGCATTCTTACGGAGCACACCTCCACAACAGCTTTCACGTTGACAGTGTAGCTATCATGCGAGCTACGGCTTTCTTTATCCGTAATGGAGATAAACACACAAGAAAAGCGTTGTTGAACAGCCGAAGGGACACAAATCCCGCCTGTATGGCTTCACAGCACATACAGGCGCGCAGTGGCTCATGCCAGTCTTCGATTTATACTACGTGATTTAAAAACTAGTCGCGGCACTCAAAAAAACGCGGCAAGAGCGTGCTTCTTTTTATTACTTTTTGCACTGCAGCAGTGCGGGAAACCATTGTTATTTGAAGAGTGAGGCTCGGCCCTTCGCCTCAAGTGATCGACGATGCCGAGCAGCGGCGCATTATCAGCGGCAAGGTGCTCGAAGACTGCACACTTTCGTCCTTTCAACAGCTACCTTGTGCTCTTTATAACCAAGCTTTTCCAGTTGAGTCTTGACATAGATTTTTTTTTTCAGAACTTAAGAGGTCATCAAAACAGGTGAAAACAAAAGCTCGACAATTTTTTAGAAAACCCTTGTTTTCGACCCGCATCTCCCGTTAATGAACAGAATGACAGGTTATCGCACAAGTTTATGTTCATGCCTAATCTTATTTGAAAAAGATGTACAACTTGTAGAACCAAACATGCTTAACAAAGCAGCATGTTTTGTGAAATTGTATTCAAGGCAAAACTGGATCACTAATCGTGCTCCCAACAACATGTGGCGGCCCCAGTGTTAAGTTGGGCATGGTTCAGCTGTTACAATATTCATTCACAATTCATATTTTTTTGTCAGCTCTTCATCTTAAGCAGAAAAAAGTAAGCATCTTCAAGTGCTTAAGAATAGGGCACACTGTGCATGATGTTCAGATCTGACAGAGATAATGCCACCGAAATTTGGAATCTTAAAAGCTGATTGTAATCGAGTCTATGGTCATTTAATTTTGGCTACCTCATGTTTCATTCACGAACTGCTGTAGATGAGGGCAATATTATGCGCTAAAATTGTGCTGCTAATTATGAAGACAATTAAGCTCGCTGTTGTGATTCAATGCCAACCCTACTTTTTTATTTTGCCATTGACTTACACGAATGAAAGAACGTGACTACAAATGTAGAGACAATTACAAATACCTCATTAGTTGCTGCTTCGTCCTCTGATACAGTTTACAACTACAGCGTGGTGTTGCCGTAGACTTCCTTGTATTCTGTGGAGAGCTCTCTGCGCTCAGGAGGCCGCAGGTTACAGAAAGTACGCTTGTGAACTACATGTGCATTGCTTTCTTTTTTTTTTTTTTTTTTTTCAGTGGGATGTTCAATCTTGGTTGGTGTCACAGTCATCATTCCCGTCAGCATGATAGTGATAGGTGAGTGCATTGCCTCTCTTGTGATGAAACAACTTGGAGTGACTTTTCGAGTTACAGTCTGTTCGTTTGACACCATTAGTTTAAGCTTAGAGGGCAGTTCCAATAACCAAGGAAGTCTTTATGAACATCTATAATGGTTTGGGTGAGCTTGAAATGAACTTCCTTTGAAATGGTTTATCTAGATAGGTTTCTGAAGCATACTGAAACGGCATTAGCACATTCATTGAACAATTGCTGTAATATTAAGGATCGCGTGCATATGTATCCAACGGAATGTACATGCTTTTGGCAAACATTTCATTAATGCATGCTGTTTCCACACTTGCTGTGCTTGCAATACTTTCAATTCAGGTGCACATTAAGGAATGTATGTCAGAAAGATGGAAAGTTGGGCAAGTTGGTGTGGTCGCAAAATTCAAAATGAGTGTGAAGGTACAAAGACGAAAGGTGCTTGTTCTGTCTTTTCTCGTCTTCGTCCTTGTTCCTTCGCACCGGCCTGTTATACTTCGGTGGTACAGGCAGAGGCCCTTTATTTTACATTATTTTTAAAGCCTCACCATAATGTTTGTCTGTTTGCACCCAAATTTTCAATTATGCACGTTGAGGAACTCCATTCGGTCAAAACAATCCAAACACCACAACTGTGGCATGCCTCATTGTCATTACATGGTCTTGGCACATAAAATCCAGTTTTTGGGGTTTTTTGGGGCATCTTTATTATTTACATGTAGTAACAGAGAAAAGAAATGTTCACTGCTTTATAAGTCATTGACTAATTGTTTGTAGCAGAACAGTGCAAAAAAGCACAAAAGACTGAAGTCGAGAAAGAGACACAAAGTAGCGCTGAAAGCATTTCTTCATCATTGCTTTTGTTCTTTATTGTGCTGTACTGCATCGAATATTTACGAAGTGGCTCAGTTTACCACGCCAAGCTTTATTCATTATTTTTTCCCTTATTCTTCTAGGTACCACGTACTTAAGTGACTGTCCAGCTGAAAAGTACATCCCTATTTTCCTTGTGATGGGTGGAGTGTTTGGGGTGCTGAAAACGCTACTTGATGTCTGTGGCAAGTGTCGACGTCCTGACAGTAGTGGGGAAGCTGGCCGCAATGTGGCGGAAGAGCAGCGCGCTGAAGAGCGCACTTGGAGCACGCTCGTCAATTGTTTTCTTTTTGCCTGGTATGTTGCTGGTAAGTTTTTGCAGCACAGCACGATTTGCTGCTTAGTATTATTTGTCGTAATCTCTTTTGTGTTATCTGTGCTTGATTTACTTCTTGTCAAATCGCTACTCATTGTGCTAATGGAAGAGAGATTTGTGGGGTGGATGCACCTGAGGTCTTTTAACAGAGCAGCTGTGAAAGCTTTTCGTTTCACCGGGCAGTGTGAGCAAAAACGAACTGGCACGTGATAGCTCGTCTTTTTCTTCATCTTCTCTTTCTCTTTCACAACGCGTGTGCTGATTTGTCTAGCCATGGAATGCAACAACTATTATGGGCTAGTATGTAAATTACGTGACTAAAAGTCAAGTAACATCCAGTCACGTTACTGACTCTGACTCCTGTGGTAATGGGCTTTAAGCTACATGTGGAATTGTACACATAGCCTAGTGCCTCTTTCGCTGTGGCAGTTAATTGGTGGATTTTTTATTCGTGAACTTTTTCCACTGCAGCTGGCACCTCCTCAAAGGGTAGTTGAGGTATGGCAATGGGTCACTATAATGTCGCAAAAGGAAGTGCACTGTACTGGCCACTCATTTCCTTAGCGTGTGGCAACCCACAAAAATAGCTAGGAGCCACGATAACGTCTTGAAGATTGAGCTCATTTACCATTCTTTCTATCATGAATTGTTGCAGCCACATTGCTTCGTCATTGTTAATGCCAGCAACAGCCCTTGCTACGACAGGAGATATGAAGTCGATTGAATCACTGAAATGGAATCCCTACATACTGTGGCCCGCAATATGTACTTGCTGCTCAGCATGGGCATGCTGCCGATCACACGTTTTTGCTGCGAGTGTTGCCTTGTTGGTCTGCATTTCACATTGGGATAGCTTCCAGAGTATGTGATTAACATGGGTGAGAATGTTTGCAATTATGGGCAAGCCATGTTCACCATTTCTCAAAGGGACACTAACGTGAAACTATAAAGTAGCGTAGACTGATAAATTTTACTCTGCAAGCTCTAGTGTAGTTAATTTCGCCCCGTGGATTAATAGATGAGAACAATCAATGTCAGAAGTCTAAATAATGTCAGAAGTTTAAATTTTCAATTTCCCACCAAAATCCCCAGTGGTGACGTTACGGATTTCAAAGTGCTTTTTCGTACTTGAGACGCATTGGCTTTACGAAATTTCCTGAATTTCAGTATGTACTGTCTCTGGCTTCCTCAGAAAACTATGTATTGAATTTTTACTTGTTTGGAATTACATAGGCCCTGCTGCCTCAAAAGACTGTATACTTAATTTTTAATGATTAGGAGCTACGTAGATGGCATCAGGATATGACCATCATGGCAACTGGTTCAGAAACATGAAGGTAACATCGCCACCCTAATTTTCTTTTTGAGTTTTTTCTCGCTTACCAGGAGCCTCCTCGCAGCAGGCGTGGTGTTTCTAGTGCTGTGAAAAATTAATTTACTAACAGGAGAGAGATTGCTCTTGCTCTTTCGTGTCCCTACAACTAAATTACCGTTTGTGCGTGCTTCCAGGCTGCGTGTGGGTTTACCGTGCCTACCCTCCAGACTACACGAACATCGAAAGCCCCGCATATTGCGACAGAACTTTGTACCTCTTTGCGTTCGGCCTCGTCACGGCGGGGCTGCTCTCACTTGGATTGGTGGCGGCCTGCCTCTGCTGCCTAACACTCTTCTCGTTGCTCTCAAGCAAGGATTGATAGCGGCAGAGCCCACCCACCAATACCGGCCTGGAAAGCCCGCAGTCACGCATTGCGGCACGGGTACCGCTCTCAAGCTCAAGACACCTGTACCAGCTGCCCCTTGCGAAGCGAGTGTGTACCGAAAGACGTTGTGACCCGGTGATACTGGATTTCCAGCCGTGCAACAGCTACGCGAGGCTTCTCTGAGAGTTCTGCTTTTACGTGCAGTGGATGGTGGTCCAGGCAGTCACGCAATTGCTCCATTTATTTCTATGAATATCTTGCTAATTTAAGTGTTTGACTGGTGAAGGACACCAGTTGAAATAGCCTTTCCTACCAGAACATGGGCACTGGGGTCGCATTCCATGGTGAAACCTTTTTTTTGTTTAGTACCACTTTTGGGTGCCGTAATTGTGTTCTGAACAAGATGTGTTTGCAGGTGCACTGCATTTGATTACTTCCAGTGGGTTTATTTATTTTGAATAGGCAAGAAAAGGTACCACACATATAGACTGCACGCATGTGTCAGTCTGGACTGCAGTTATCACTTACACACGCATGAGATCCATGTGCGTATTAATACCCTTACATAGTACATAGAAGGTGAAACAACCACTGCAGCCAAAGATGGTGTTACCTCAGATGATTCGATGATATTTATTCTTTGAGTCACAGAGAAATGAGCTGAAAGAACTTAGTTGTCTAGGTTTTACATCCTAAAACCACGATATAACTGTCAGAGACGCCACGGTGGTAGGCTCCATAAGTATCAACCACCTGGGGAATTTAACATGTGCCTACATATAAAGAAATGAGCCTGTAGGATTTTTCTTTTATTGAAATATAGCTGCCACATTGAACATTCAATTCCACGATTACCAGGTCAGCAGCCAGGCACTATGACCACTTGACTGCTGTAGCAGGTGTGTTTAAATAGCTTGTACTATATACTAGTCTTCATGTACTTGCAATGTTGTCACCAGATGCCACAACAAATTATCTGTACTCCAAAGGAATCAATGAAATGTCTCATTTGATTCCCTTAACTCCATTACTGCGTATGAACAGCAGGTTAAAAACTTGCAAGTAGTGCACAAATGGTGTATGTAAGTGGAACAGTAGAGGTCCCACAACCTTTTAAGCTGCAAGAAACACCTGTAGCTCCTCCAGACATACTTGGCCAGCTGACTTCCTAGTTTACAACTGCGGCTCCCTTGTTTGCCAAGGCGGTGTAGCAGTTACGATGCTCAGCTGCTGACCCAAAAAATTGCTGGTTCGATTCCTGCTGTGGCGATCAAATTTTGGTTTAGGCAATATGCTAGAGGCCCGTATACTGTGCGGGATTGGTGCACGTTAAAGAACGCCGCATGGTCGAACTTTCCGAAGCCCACCACTGCAATGCCTTTCACTATCGTACCATGTTTTGGGATGTAAAACCCGAGATATTATTATTGCAGCAGCTCCCTTGAAAGCCTGCGCGAGTTGAAAGGCCATGCCTCTCGTGCCAAAGCATTGTTTAATTAAGGGGCACGAACACATTCGCAGCTGTCTTTTGGGTATTGCATAACCTGTACACGAGATTGTCCTTTCTTTAATACAGGCTGCTGAGCTCCGCAGTTATTTGTGGAAAGCAGCCTATATATTTTGCCCTCTCTTGGATACTATGACTTAATGCTCAGAGACATTAAAATTCTGGTTTATGTCTACAGAATAAAAGCTGAATTTATCGAGCTTGAAATAATGTCTGGGCAGCACAACAGCATGAAGACAGAGGAGATTAATGAATGGATAAAGCATGTGTTGTACTCCCTAATGAACTGCTTATTGAAGCAGAAACATTATGTGTGATAGTTATAATCAGTGTGGAAAAAAAAGAAATTGTGCACGTTATACAGAGAAAGGCTGACTACAAGGAAAGTGAGAACAGAGCATGTTTGAGAATATAAATGTAAACCCAAATCAAAAATGACATTGTGAACCCGAATTGATGTAGCCATCTTTCAAAAATTTTGTCAAATTTTACAACCATAAAATGTGCGCAAAATTCCTTGCAAAGAAACTTAGTTCCATTTTCTCAACTAGGCCTAAAATTAATGGCGTATTTGGTTGGCTGTACTGGTCCCCTGGCTCGATGTCGCCAGATGCCAAGGCAGCTTGCAATTAGAGCGCGAGAGGCAGCGTACCGAATACGTTGGCAATATCGGAGCAGTGCGGAAAGATGCCGGGTAAACATTCCTGTGCCGCATCGAAAAATAGCACTGATCAGTTCAGTGGACATCTCTGAAATAGCTGGACGCAGCGACAGACTTCCGAGCTCAGCACATAAATATGGTGATCGTCATCATCCGAGCTACTATATTCGAAACAAATCACGTGTCTGTCTGCGAGCTGCAGTAATGGCAGCATAGTCGTTTGCTCCGCCATTGCTAGCCGCTGCTTCCTTCATAACATGGTGTATTTATGGCTTCGTAGGTGTGAACTCGCTACACACATGCTGAGAAATGCCACTAACAATGCACGTGCATGAATCATTATGCACCCGGCGATGTCCCTTTCCGAAATGCACGCTCGCACTGTTGGCTTTGTTCACCTGGTTCACCTGCCGGCAGCCACAGGGTTTGCCGGCTTGTGTCATGTGATTCGTTCTTCTGGTCAGGTCACGCCACGCTCTCGCTTCGAAGTCAGAGCGGTTGGGAGCACTCCGAGTCAGAGGCTGACGCTCTGAAAGAACCAACCGAAACTGGTCCGAGCGCCCGAGTTCTACCCATCGAATGGGGTCAGTCACTTTTCAGAGCACTCGCAAATGTTCAACCGAATACGCCGTAAGTGTTCACTTTATGGTTACCCATCGAAGATTTTTGTGCATAAATATGTATCCTGGTTAATCTATAACCATGTTTTTTTCTGAGGCTGTTATTCACTTATCCAGAAGAGCAATTTCGGGAAGGCAATTTGCAACATGATTGTTCGGAGTAGCAAAATCTGTCACTCGACTTTATCTTTGTTCTTGTGCTTCCAGTTATAGTTTAAAAAGCTGATGTACAATTTTGCAAGTATAGCATCCAAACTTGGTACTAAACAAAATTTACAGCATGCCACCACTACCCGAAATTGGATCAAAAACAAACCTGGATGTTGCATCAGTGTCACCTACTATAAAACAGAATGTTTAAGCAAGTTCTTTTGACTGAATTGTGACATGCTGTTCATACTGTAAGAACTGGCCCGTAATTATTTTCTGTGCATTTGTCACCAAAGGGTGAAGTCGACCTCTATTAATGCAATTTAGGACATGCTAAATTGGTCTATGTGGCACAAAAATCAATTTGAAGAATGTTAATCTTGCATAAAATCTAACAATCAGCAACTTTACTTAAATTTTCTTGTTGCTTCCTTTGGGAACGTTTGTAAAATCAACTAGGTGCATCATATCCTAGCACACATTTCGTTTGTGCATCAAAAAAAATTCTTAAAAGCAAAATACTGCTTGCATACCTTGATTATGAATGAAAGTTGTTTACTTCATGTCTTTGCTATCGCTTACTCCTCGTTTTCTCGCCTGTGTTGTGGTATTGTAAAAAATCTATGCGCAGCAAATAGCATGTTTCTTCGTCAGTGTTCACGAACATTTTTTATGCCGACATTGCTTGGAACTTCCCACAGTTTAATGAGTGGTGGCTCTGCTGGCAGGGTTGCCAGATTTGGCTCCTTTGCACTATTTTGGCTACTTTTTTAGTCCAGTAGTGGCAGAAAAGAATTCCTCAGTTGCTTGGCTACTTTCTCTTTAGCCTAGATTTTAGCAAAATTGCGAGTATGTTGTGATGCTGCAGCTGCTGGCTTTTGAAAATTGCTGTACCAAACAAGACGGCCAAGGTGCTTTTCCAGAACAGAAAATTGAATTTGACACTTTTCACGCAAAACAAAGTAACTTTGGGTATGTCCTTGGATTCGTGGCAAAAACTCGGACGAAACTGTTACATGCAGCCTCATTTTGTAGACCACCTACATTGCTGGACGCGACTTAAGAATGTAATTGCACCTGAGCAGGACAGTCGAAAGGACTCTGCGTCCTGGGCACCACGCAATCATTGATATTAAAAATCGACATCCGACAAACTGCTTGTATCATTGCTTAACATTATGTAAAGACGGCGACTCGAAAATAAAGTATAATGGCTCCACTTCGTCATTGCATAAAAATATATTGTGAAAATTACTACAGTTTATGCTGCAAACCCTGCAACTGAGATTTTAAGCGAGCACATCTATGCCTTACTTACTTTCATTGCCACGTCATGGCTGTTACTTCTAGTCCTTTTGAAAACAGTCCTGCGCTTTTGTCTGTTCTTTTAATAGTCACGCGAAATACATTGAGTCGTTTTTGCAACAGCATACGAAATTGTGTCTTCCTCCACTAGATGGTAACTAACATAAGCAGTTTGTGCTTGAATTTTAGGGATTCTGATTGTGAAAGGTTTAAGCTGCATTTACATTTTAGCCTAAAGGCTCCTGCATTTAGTAACTTGAAAATTCGCAGTTTTTTTCCCCTTTGCATGGCTATCCTTGACTACTTTAGCAGCCTTTGACAAAAGATGGCTTCTTTTCTGGCTAGCTTTTCCAAATTTTTTACAATTTTTTGTCTTTTCGACTTGGCAACCCTGTCTCTTGGACTGTATACATAGTAACTGTTCTACACATGTATGAAACCACAGTGCCTGAAAAAAATTTTTTTTCACCTGCTGGCACTCGTGAATTTTTTGTGTACTTCATACAGAATCGGTGCATTTCCCCTGACGAGCAGAACTTGTAAATTAGCTTCCACTTATCCACCCCATGGCAACTTAATTTGATGCTTAACGTATGAAATGATTTACAATTTCATGTATTTTTCTAGAAAAAATGTACAAGAATATTCTGGGACATTATGCTCAACTTGACAGCTCAAGTTTGAACAAGGTTTGAAAAGCAATTACATGGTGTTTTCAGTGAAATCCATGTCAATGTCCTAGGCGTCGCATGACACAATTGCCCCCCCCCCCCCCCCCCTTTTTGTACATAAATTGCGAGAAAGCCAACCCTACTCTTAAGGGTGCACAGTCAAAATTTTGGAAAAAAATTCATTTCTTCGCCATTACGGAAGGTTGACTTTTTGTGCATATTTTCAACATTTGTGATTTTCTTAAACAGTATTTTTGTGGCTGAACAGCAGTTTTTTTTTTTTTAAGCAAGTAGTGAGTGGACACGCATACTGGGGATAGCCTCTCATATGCACTCCGTGCTCATTGTCCGTTAAAAAAAAAATACTTGATGTACAAAAGCCAAAACACCTGTCTAAATTCAGCTGTGTATTTGAAATTATCAGGTAACTTTAAGTCAGTCCGAAAATTGTCTGCACTTTTGCACTCGCGCTTCGTCTTTGGAGTGCATTGGTTCAAATCTTTTTAGGTTCTAGCTTTGTTACAGCTGCTGTTTGTCGTACTTGTCGATAAGTTGAGATGCTGAGTGTAAAGAAGGTCTTCAGCAAGTGTAAATATAACCAATAGAGTTTTCTAGTAAATTCGAAATGATGCAGGTAACGTACAGAGGCACTGAACACTGAACCAGCAAGCTTTATGTTAGTGAACTTCTCAGCATTTTTGGCTTCCTTCAATGCAAATCGAAAGCAAGGTGAAAATGGGTACACCCTAAAAGACATGAATATTATTTGTGATGCGGTTAGACTGAGTAGCACGTGCTTGGTGGAAGTGTTGAGGTAATGGGAATTGTGTAGCAAAATCTTTGCGTGTTTGTTTAGGTGCAGAGGCTTAAGGTTTGCGACATTCTACGTTCTTTCATTTATTGATGGCAATGTTGCGTGAGCCTGAAATATGAAATAGTTACGATTGAAACCTGGCCAAACTACAGTCAATTTGCTGGAAAAAATTCACCATGGTCGACAATACATTGCAGATAGAGCTTCATGACAGCTCACAAAAGAAGCACGGCAAGCAATACGAGAGGCTCCAAAGTGAAAAGCTGACTTTTGCAACGATTACCAAGCTTGTAGCTACTAAATAACATTGTTGAACGGTGTTTGCAACAAAGTATGTTGTCTTTTCAGCTGTTTTCTAAGTTTAAACTGGATTATCCCAAAACCAATTTTTTATTACTTAGGTACCATTATTTCCTATGTATTCAAAGATAACCAGTTGATTATTTTTTCCTGTATTCTGCATAAATGCACAGAACATCTGAAGCATAATTGGAATTATGCACTTCACAGGTGGATCACAAGAAAAATTGAATAAATGGAATCCAAGTGTAATGTCTGAAAAGGTGTTCTGCTAAATTATGGGCATGAATATCGTATTTACATGCTTAACACCGCCATGCCCTCAGCATAGCATTCACTAGCTTCAGTTTTATTTTTATTTTTTTCTGATTTAGAGGCACAGAAGAACTTGTGTGAGCATAATTTGTGAAAGCTACAAAGGACTAACTTACCCTGGGTTGTTGTGCTCATTCAGAAAATGGTGTTTCTGTTTACATGAGCTCTTCGATTTGCCTCTGTAGCCTTGCATCTGATGATTACTGCTTTGGCTGCTGCTGGAGTTTGCTACCAAAGCTGTCGCTCGAAAGTGTTGAAATTACTAATGAACTAGTAAACATTTCCACTGTGCCAGTACTGACATTCAACATGTTTCGAATATACAATGTGTACGCTATTGTATTATATACTTGCGTTGAAGTTAGCTTGCCGGCTACGTATTCTAAGGTGAACAACCCAGAGAAAACTGTACGCATGAATTTTGTATGAAAGGGGGTGTCCTATGCTGGCATCTATGTACATTATTCAGTGTGAGAAAAATGGAAAGGTTTCAAAGGGGTGGCATTCATGTGACCTTCCGTATGAACCATGGGTGAACTGTTGTGCCTATCTCTGGCCTTTTTGAATCTGCAAGCCAGGTTATGGACATGTCTTGCGTGCAGCATTTCCCTTGGGGAATGTTGCGGATCGATAGCCCAAGGGTGATGAAAGACATTTAAAATTTGGTTAGTGCGGCTTCTTGACAGCCATGTTTGAAAGTATGACCGTAGGCCTGAACTCGTCATAGTGATAAGCGATGGAGGAGACAAACGCAGGAGACTTGCGTGTGCAGCTGCCATAATCTATCACATAAATGTGCTGTGCACTAAAGATGTTGTATGCTGCGTTCTGAGCAGTGGTCAGTGACTGTATAAGAATGCAGTGGCATGTGCTTCTGAAATGAGAACATGTATCTTTGCACCAGAGACTGGTCACCATGTCTAATCTACCTTGCACTTGCTTCATATCTGTACCCCTTCTGAAGGAATTTTTTTGTATTTGGGTTGTGGTTAAAGGGACACTAAAGGGCAAAACTATTTTTCACGCATTATTGAAGTACAATTTCACAATCCTGAAAACACCATTCTTACTGCGACACAACACTTGACAAGCGAGAAAATGAGAGAAAAGAAAATACTGGTGGAGACACCACCTTGCGAGACCTGCACCAAATGCCGTGACGTAGAAGGTTTTGACAGCGTCTGCTGGGTCTTATGTAGTTCCCAATCGGTAAAAATAAATAACATTGTCATCTGTGGGTGCCAAAGACCTAACATACGAAGTTTAAGAAAATTTCATCAAGCCAATGTCGCGAAAATACAATACATTTTGAAACTTGTTACGTCATGCGTGGAGATTTCCTGACAAAGTTCTAAAATGAAATTTCAATCTTTAATTTCTCTGCTAATTACGAACTTAAGACATTGAAACTCGTGGCGCTAGAGTTCTCAGAGCGCAGTTTACCAATCTAAGCCAAGTCACTGTTGCTCTTTAGTGTCACTTTAATACCCATGTCTTCAGGTGAAGGGATGAACCGAACAATTGAAAATTTTGTTGTGTGTGCTACTGCTGCTGTGTGCTCCGGCACAAGAACAAAGAAACAGTGGAGACAGAACAATTTTCAAAACGGGAAGTTGGGACAGTTTCTCCTTTGATTTCTTGGAACTATACCTATCTGCACTATGCGTTGTGTTCCCCCTGAACATGCAGATCTCCATTGTGCATGTTTGTGCTGCATGATGACAGTTTGGTTGTTTCACATAAACTGCTGAAGCATCCACTCGCACTGCTGATACAATAGAAGTAATTACCAATAACCTAAACTTTGAAGTCTTTCTTTCAGGAAATCTGTTTTCTACAAATGTTTTAAAGCATACGTTCATCACATAGCAGTCTTCTTTTTTCCCCGTTTAGTATGCTGATGTCTGCTTTTTGCAGTAATTAATGCTGTGGTAAAAAGAAAGCCAACATGTGCTGTGAACTACTAAAGTGACCTTCATATGATTGAATAGTTGGTTTGTTTTCTGCACGATTTCGGAAGTGTACTCCGAAACAATCACAGGGACAATTCCTGTAGAAGAAAAGTTACAGTTCATGAGAGAGAAAGAGGTAATTGACACAGACAGAGTCGCTAGTTAGGGGAGCTCATTGTTTGCGTGCTGAATAACTGAAGTTCTTGTTGCTCACATGTTTGTACCAATATTTACAAAATCTTTTCGATTGCCAAATATCCAATGTGTATACAAACAAAGCAGCAGAACCACGATGTTAAAAACCTACGCAAGACAGATTGGTGTTGTCCATAAGAGTTCGTAAAGAAATGCTTTAATTGCACCTAATTCTGATACGTTTAGATATGATTCCCGTACTATTACGAATTCCACATGCTTGTTGTCTCCTGCAAATGGGAAGCTGAGGTCATTGAAAGAGAAAGATGTCTCATTGCTAACATTGTGAAATTGAATTGGCATGGTGTTGCATATCTAATCGGCTTGCCTGATGTTATGTATCATTTCAGTCATATTTTTACTGTGCATTTTTGCCCTTATGTTTTCTTCACAGTGCTGTATGTCTCAAAGGCCATGCAGTTAGAACTTGGGGATCTATGCTATGTTAGTTGTGGTATTTTGTTTCTGATGGACATTAACATGGGACATATCAGGGGCATTTCCTGTGCCTTGTGATATTTTGTTGTGTTTAATTATCTAAGTCATACTGCTTGAAAGGAATTATGTTTGTGGCTGTTTTGGAACACCCAGCTAAGGACAAGTATTGTGAAGATTTATTTAATGTGTAACACTATGTTATCGCGTCATTCTATGCATTGCCGTAATTTTGGTCGCCGGGCTGGTTTCACAGCAACGGCCAGCAGTTCTCGCATGCTGTAAAAAATAAACGTATGTACCAACGCTACGTGTACGTTCTCTTTTTCTATTTTTCCGATCTCGGCAGTCTATGAAACGGCCGCTCGTGGCAGCACGGTCGTTTTCGGTTGCGTGGAAGGCGCCGGCGATGCGTTGTATCTAACGTGTCGGCTCGGTCGTCAAAATTTACAAAAAAGTCTGGGAGGCACCTCCGGTCGGCCCGTTCCGTTAGTCACAGCGTATCGTTTTAGATTGCCGTCCTCCCAAATATGTCTAAGGTCTCTCTGAAAAGCAGGCTAGACGGCAATAGCCTCGACTTGAGCCTAAACGAGCTTGCCGAACCACCGGTGAAAGATCTCGTAAGTCTTTAACCTTACTCGGGGATTTTGAAAATTTTCAAGCGCAGAGAGGACGTCTCCGCTTGCATCTGCGCTGTTTGGTGTAACTGATCGTCTGTCTGTTTTGTGTTTACCACAAAACGCTCGCTCTACCGTCCGAGAACCGTGTCGATTTAAGTCATTATCGTATTGTTTTCATCCTCAGGCGGAACTGCCGAAAGCCGTGAAGCTTGACTTGTCGTGCAACAAGATCGCCGTGCTTCCCGTAAGTAGGAATTTATTTGGTAACGTTACCCTTGCCGGCAGATGACACGGTTCAATGACATTTGCCCCCCCCCCCACCTCCCGGCGAGCTACGTTAGAGTGCGTAGCTTTCAGCGCGCCGTTCACTTGTTTCTTCTTTTAACGCAGGATGCGTTCTGCAGTTTGACACATCTGAAGGAACTGGACCTGAGCAAAAACCAGCTGCGAGAACTGCCGACCAACTTCGGCCGCCTCAGCGCCCTGCAGAAGCTGGACCTTTACGGCAACAACTTGACCACGCTGCCGCTTAGCATGTGCCGCATGAAGGCTCTGCGCTGGCTCGACTTGAAGGGAAACCCGCTCGAACCTCGCCTCAAGGCGGTCGCCGGAGACTGTCTCGACGAGAAGCAGTGCCAGCAGTGCGCCAAAAAGGTAAAACCACTGCCATCGATTGCGCGGCGCACATGGCATTGCACCGCCACGCCCACATTGTTTTGATGCGTCACGCCCACTTGGTGTTCGCACATGGCCACCGCGCATCATCGCCTTTAGTGCGCGCACATGTGCACCAGTGTTGCCAACACTGTAAAAGTTGCCCTAACGACTTTGTTATTACGCTTAATTCTACACTATGCCGAAAACCCGCCGCGGTGGTCTAGTGGCTAAGGCATTCGGCTGCTGACCCACAGGTCGCAGGATCGAATCCCGGCTGCGGCGGCTGTATTTTCGATGGAGGCGAAAATGCTGTAGGCCCGTGTGCTCAAGTTTGGGCGCACGTTGAAGAGCCCCAAGTGGTCGGAATTTCCTGAGCCCTCCACTACGGCACCATTCATGATCATATTGTGGTTTCGGGACGTTAAACCTCACATATCTCTCTACAGTATTCCGAAAAACACGGCAGCATAAGAGTAATAAGGTAGATACCTCGCTGTATGACATGCACAGATGTAGTGGTGCCGAGGTCAGAAGTGACTTTGAACATCGGCCTAAACATTATATCCAAAAAAAAAGAGACTACGAATTGGGGAAGACAGCAGATGTGAATAAAAAGTGTTTCATTGTATTGGAAGAGCTTCAATTGACTCACAGATAAGAAAACAAACTCTGAGACAAATGAGCAAGTATACAAGTAATATAGTGACAAATAGTGTTAAACAAAGCATTTGATAAGCAGGAAAGATGTGTTGGGTTGGCACACTGGAAAGGGAACCGGCTCCGAATGGCTACCCAAAAGGGTAAAGACAAAATACGCAAGGATATATTTTAGGACAAATCAAGGGAAACCTCTTCGCTGTCTGCAGAGAGGTCAGGGTTTCCTTACACAAAGTGAGGTTCAGTGTAGTAGGCAAGTGCACATGTGTGGAGAAGTTAAGGAAATAGTGGAGCATGCATTAATTGAATGCGGACATATTCACCGGGATGCATGTTTGCATTCATTGCATTCACCGAAGATGACTTTAAAGGCCAACTCTGGCATTTTTTTTTACCGTGCCAGGGTAATGCAGAAGTAATGGCAGAGACCAGAAGACTCTGCCCTATGCTTGTTACACGTTAATTACAACAGCTCCAATTTTCTTCAAATAAAGATTCATTGTTGGTATCTATTTAAAAATGTCAACCACAGAGAATGCATGTCAGTGATCTACATTTTTTGCTGATAGGTGATAAGTGAAAAGGGAAAATTATTGCGTTATCAACCTACTAACCTATTGCACCCGAAAATACCCTACAAGTAGGGCAATTACCCTATGGTTGGCAACCATGGTGTACATCATAAATATTTAAGGAGGTCGAACTCGTATATTAAATAAATTTAATCTACGTTGTTCATCGACACTATGGTTAAGCATTATATGAGACATGTGTTTTGTGTAAAGGAAATGTAGGTATATTAGTTGGAGGATATCAATTAGGTGTCTTGCATAAATGACCTTAAATGATGTACACTAGAGCCATCCACATAAGCTTTTTAGCCACTGTAGCAAAGCATAAAACTGTAGGTCTGTTTCCTGGAAGTGGCAACTTCATGGAAGTGGTGGTAGATTCCTAAAAAGCTTGAGTACTAATGTAAGTGCACATCATAGAGAAAAGACCCTTTAGCAAACTTAAAGGAGCACTGGCATCGAACTTGCTCAAGATTTTTGCTCCAACGAGTAGGTATCGACCCCCCTAGTAGCGATTCGCGACCTAAAATGCATCTGAGATACGAATGAATATCTGTAATATTGATTAATATATCCACTATCGAACGTGGTCCAAAATGGGTCGAAAGCTCGCCAAATTGTAGTGCTGTCAGCGCTACCTCGCGGCCATGTCGAGGCTGCTGCACAGCTGATGCTGCTTTCACAAATAATGGTGACGTCACGCACACTGGCATTTCGTCTGCTAGGAGCGCATGTGCAGTCAGTCGAGCTGTGTCTCTGATGATGTAGACTTAAGCCCCTCTATGTATTTTCCGCCGGCTAGGTTAAGTAGCGCCAACTCGTTCTTCCCCTCTCCCTTTAGCCCCAGCCTCGAGAAGGCGCCCCATGCTGCCAGTGAAACCCAACTTGTTCACCAACACATGGTTTACCCCAGAAGCAGCTCCGCGCAAAATGAAGCGAGCAAATGTGGCTGTTCTTAGGCGTCCAGTCCCTCTGTCCATCGACGCGTACGAAATCAACCCACTGGCTGCGTTGAAGTTTGTGGCTTGGAAAGGCATGAAACGCCACCCAATTTCCACTTTTTCCGCGCCTCGATCGACGTGCAGGTTCCCGCTGCGCAGTGGTTCTTCGACATTCTGGCTCGTGTTGTCACTCTGAATGATCGTACTCGCACTGTGGAGCACATGTCAAATCAGTCGATGCGACACGATGAATCGCACGCACACTCTAACACAGCAAGGAGAGCCATTAGTGGAGGGCATGGCCGGGAGTCGGCTCCAAACACACTCGGATCGTCGTCGTCATTGTTACTAGCGTATTGTCACTCAGGATGGTATTTGTGGAATGTATCACACCAAACACGTAGCACTAGTGTCGATGTCGCAGGGCAGTCTATTTTTCGTTTTTTTTTCTTTGGCTTTTCTACGCTGCTTGACATCGAATTAAAATAACTTCCACGTGACAGATGGCATTCAAATTTGGCCAAGAAGACCTATGCATACCAAGCGATGCAATGATGGGCACATCTAGATCTTAGAATTTGATGTCAGTGCTCCTTTAAACTTTGACTTAAAGATAAGCCCCATTAAACCATAATTTTAAGTCACTGATGGTTTTCTTCTCATCTTCGAGGTCGTGGAGTACCTTCAGGCGCAGGAATCGGAGTTGGAGCGGGAGAAACAGAAGAGGCTCAGGGCACAAAGAGGTAAGCCAGAAGCAAATCTTTCATTTTCTATAAAACGAATAATCCGTGTAGCTTCTCTGTGTCCTTTCCGTGCCCCCAACTCCTAATTAAGGTTCAGGGGAAGATGGAAGCTTAAGAAAGAGATGAAGAACTCGTGAATGTTTCAGCCTTGAAGAAGACACCGTTTGTCAAACCATTGCCTCAAGTGACACCCTGTGTTCACAAATTTTTCATCTCTAGCAGCTAGTTCGATACATAATCTTAGCCCCACCGCAGTGGTCTAGTGGCTAAGGTACTCGGCTGCTGACCCGTAGGTCGCGGGATCGAATCCCGGCTGCGGCGGCTGCATTTCCGATGGAGGTGGAAATGTTGTAGGCCGTGTGCTCATATTTTGGTGCACGTTAAAGAACCCCAAGTGGTCGAAATTTCCGGAGCCCTCCACTACGGCGTTTCTCATAATCATATGGTGGTTTCGGGACGTTAAACCTCACATATCATCAGATACATCATCATAACCAGAGCAGTTGCTCTATTGTTGTAGAGCTCAACGGCTGACCCAAAAGACACGAGTTAGATCCCCGCATATGTGGTTGCGTTTCGACGAAGGTACAACGCTAGAAGGCTTTGTGTACTATGCAAAAGCGCATATCACAAAATCCCAGGTTGTCAAAAATTACCTGAAGCCCTTCACTACGACCGAGACGTTTTGGAATGTTAGGCCCGATAAACAAAGCAATCAAACTATCACATACAACTACGTCCTGAGAATTGTAAATTTATTGCAATTTCTGTATGGTCAATGCTTCTGCAGTAGCCTTACGCGTGTTCTCTATATTGCATAATGATGACATATATATATGCGTCTGAGTTGACGATGTTTTTAAAGCTTTCTTTGGTTCTCACTAATTTCCTTGCGTGACTGTCTGGCATGGCAAAGTGGCCCATTCAGAAAAGCAGTGTAATCATAGTCGAGCCGAACATAGATATGGTGTGGTGAAAGGTTGTGACACGATAGATTAACCTCAACATGATGTGAATCCTGATATCTGGCTTGTCATAAGGGCTGATTTTTAGGCAGTGCAGTATCAGAATAGTTATACGCATCATTACTTCACCATATAAAGTAGGTGTATGCAAGTATTCAAAAATTTCAAATGCATCGAATAGTGTGTATTCAATATTAATACAAAACATTTTTGTAATACTTATCAAACAGTCAGTACTGACGGGAAAATGCCATGGGAACAATACATTGGAAGAGCGAGGGATATATTTTTAATTAATTATTTAGATGCACGCAGTCCAAGTGTCTATGGAACAATCGCATCTATATTGATTGCTGGGTGTAGGCATTTTTGTTTGAAAAACTAGTTTAACCAAAGCAAAAGTTTTATCACGCCACAGTCATTATGATCAGTGTGACAACAATGTTGATTTTTGTAACATTGTTTAACTTTCAGTCTTATGTAAAAGCTGGTGACAACGTACCACCTTTAACGCTGAAGTAAATGGTGTGTTTCAGCCTGCAGTTACAAATGTATATTATAGCTTACCTCATTATGCATAATTATGCTACTGTTTATTGTCGCTTAAACGTAATCTTAATGTTTCTTTGTTTTGAAGTTTGTGAATAATTGTTTAAAACAGTGTAATGTAATTCTAGGGGTGTACTGAAAATGGCTGCTTTACTGTTTAACAGTATTCGACTCGTATTAGTATTCGAATAAGTTTAAAATTCACTATTTACACACCTATACAAAGCTTACCAACAGGTACAGTGACTAGAATAGGGAAGTGTGATGAATGCGCCGGCTAGTGCGTAATGCCTTGGGAGGAAACCGCCAGAAGGCGCTGGCACAGATTTGCACGTCACCCAAGCCGGCGATGCGCTGTGCAGGGACGGGAATCAATCACGCACGCGGGCAATGTGAAAGTTTTAAAATATATTTTATTGCTCAAGCATGGTTTCAAACGGCGACTGAGACAATATGTTAGTTAGCTTCTGGAATTACAGGACGCCTATACGCGGGTGCGCGAGAGAACTGAAATATCGACAGGGTGCCGAAAGTGAGCGCGTGACGGCACTGAAACATTTTATTGATGTGAAGTGGTAGAAGAGTGGAACGATCAACTAGGTTGTGATCCATTGCTTGCAACACATTCAACGGCGAATCACGAGCGGTATCTGGATAAAAACCTTTTATTTTCTGCACACTGGTCATACAACGCATTCCCGAGTGGTGACTCACTATCTGTTTACAACATTGCATTCTTAATAAATGGTCGCACGTATTTTTTTACATAAAAAGGCTTTATACTTTACAAGCGCCCCACAGAACATTGTTTCTCTTGGGCTGAGAGCCTAGGTGTTGCGTCTGAGCTTCAGGTACTTCGTCTATTTACGAAACGATGCTCGCTCCTTGTGGAGTGCCTTTGTGTAAAGATGCAAATGGGTGAACAGAAAAAACTTCTTCAGTTGATTGGTGAGGCTCGGACCATGTTGTGTGCAGCCCAGTGTGACACAAGCTCTTTCAAGCTTTCACTGTGAAGCTTGTTGTAGCTAAAGCTCTTTGAAAAAGGGATTTCAAGGGCGTCTGCAGGTGTGAAAGCTTCTCCGAAAGGCCTACCGATAGGCGTCGTCCGCACGAGGGGGGCAAAGGGGGCGGGTGCCCCCCTAGTCACCTGGGAGGGGGGGTGCCAAATCTGCTCTATACATTGACTAGGCGGTGGGGCACTCCTTTAGTCATCTAAAAGGGGGGTGCAAAATCTGCCCCATACACTAAATTAATAGGGAGGGAGCGCCCTGCAATGAACCTTCCCTCCCCACCGAACGGCAAGCACTCTTATGAGCCTACCCCTTTCAATGCTGACAATTTCGCCATTTACAGTGAGCTCGAAGTACCAGGAGATGTACCTCTCGTCGAAGTGCAGCTCACACACAGCCGAGTTTTCTTGTAGCAGCTTGTCAGCGCGCGGGATTGCTCTTTGCCACTGCGCATAGCTTCATCCTTTGGAACGCCGAACAACCTTGCTTGTACCCTGTAGTGCACCCCGGGACAAAGCAATGGCTTTGTTTTCACGCCACGAGAGTGCATGCAGAACCATTGGTGTAAGAGTGCCACCACAATAAAATAAAAAAAAAATATGAAGGCGAACGCGCCCGACGAAACTGTCAGAAACGTGCAAACAACAAATAAACGATTGCGCGCGCCTCCACGCGGCTCCTCCTCGGAGGCTTCAGTGCACTCCGTAGGCGCCGCTCATCACACTTCCCTATTCTAGCCACTGTACTGCAGGTGTTTTGACGGGTGGACAGGGAAGCTATAACTTGACTTTGCAGAAGTGAATGAATGCATGACGATAATGCTGGAGGTGTTAATATTTTCAGAGCAAGAGGCACTACGGAAGGCGGAAGAAGAAAAAGAAGCGGAACGCCAGAGGCTAGAGAAAAAGGCTGAGCGCGAAAAGAAGAAAGCAGAGCAGCGGCAGAAGAAAGAACAACAGCTCAAGCAGAAACAGCAGCTGCTGAAGGAGATGGAAGTGACCCAGGAGAAACTCAAGCAGACCAAGAAAGGCAAGTGCTGCATTGAAGAGTGTGCTTTATGATGCTGCTCATGGATAACAGTGCTCTGAAACACTATGAGAAAAGACATTTGCTGTGAAAGCGTGAGGGAGTGCTGAACTTGTGGCATTGTAATACATCATTGCAGTGCCGATTGTCTCAATACGTTGGTCATACTCTGTGGGGTCTCGGCGAGGCGAACGAGCGCATCGCCACGCCACGCTCTTGGAGTGAACGGACACAGCAGATGCGGCCGGTACAAAGCACACAACACACATTATTAACTAATTTAGACGACGATGTCGTCCACCGAATGTTACATCAATTTTAATTAACACACTACCATACAAACAACGTAACGCAGTGACACACTAAACGCACAATAACATGATAAACACACACTAACACACTAACACATACCCAAGGCGGCGTCTCCAACGCCTGACTTTCCACGTGGGACCCCGGCGCGAAGCCCGCGGTGCCGAGCACCGGGGACCCACGCTACAGACAACCGTTCGCGGCAGCCACCACGCGCAGAAGAGGCTCGCTCAACTCTCGCCCACCACCAAGGCCGGCCTTCCGCCAGGGGCCACCGCCGGCGCTACCACTCTACCAACAGTGGTACTCAAAGCGAACACAACGCCATCTATCGCCCGGCGGTGGTCACCACCGAAATAAAGCCTTGGGGCAAGACACGTGCGCCATGCGGCGCAGACAACTTTACAGGGGGGGGGGTGTCAGCACCCCCACAACTCTAAGTCGATAACTTTGTAGGAGACATTTTGATCTTTATCTGTCAACCTTGCCGAATTTCTGCCCTTAGTACCTTATGTAACTAGGTAGTTTAAAGCACCTGTCTGCTCATTAAGCCATGATAGTCCGAATAAATTGAGTATGCACTAGAAGTCGGACCACATGGCCTCTAGATTCTGTCAGGAGTGTAGAAGCAATAGAGACTTGTCATCTATTCGCTGTCAAGGCATTTGCTGCCACTTGAGAGTTGGTACTACTGTCAGTCACTTAAATCATTGATATAGGTTGATTGCAACTTGCAGTGGATGCACTCATATGGAGATAACATCTAAAAATAATTGTATGCCTAGATTTTGGTGGAAACTAAATCAAGAACGACCAATTTTGCCAAAATTAATCTGGAGTTCCCCACTGCAGTGTGCTTTCTAATTAGGTAATGATTTTAGCTCGTAGAATCCCAGGAGTCCATCAGTTTGGTATGTCTCCATTTATTTTGTTTATTCATTGAAAAAAAGTCCTTACAGGCCTCATTAAAGGCAATGGGTAAGGAGGGCATCGCAAGAAAAAAAATTATCAGACTTGGTGAATACTTATTATTGTACAGGATGAAACGAATAAAAGCACCCACATATATTTCTGTGTGAAGACTATCTTGTTTGGACAACCAGCACCTTCGTGATTCTCAGTATTGTTGCTGAACTTGTGTTGTGTACTCTCACGTTTCTTTCTTTTTCATTTCCTTCTTTCTCTTTCATTTTGGGCTGAGACCATCAACAACCTTTGCCCTTGCCAAAGGCAAGCACTTGGGGTGCCCCCAAACAGGGTGCCTAGTCAGCCCTAGAATTTTCTCAGTCTTACTTGTACTGTCATTGTCCAGGGTTATATGCAAGTTTTTGGCAACACTGCGACCAAGGGCTCTTATTGTCACATTCTAAGAGCTGTTTACTTCCTACCTTTGCCCCCAAAGAGTGTACTACTAAAGAAAAATGCAGGTTTTGTTGAGAAGCAGACCATCGCTTTTCTCATTTTTGCATCTATAGCAAATCCTGTTTTCTATTTTTGCTCTACCAATATTGGGAAGGGGCACTTGGGACCTCAATAAAAAAATTCAGTGCATGCCTGTGGCCCTTGTCATAATACACATTTTCTTCAAACCACATGTGTGAGATTTAACATGCAAGCAGAGAAATTCCGACTTGTTCATTTATTGTAGCAAAACAGCCATTTGGGCTAGTTGTGTCCTTCTCTTCTCTAGTCCCTGTTATGTACTGTGCCCCACTTCTTGTATGTGCATTGACTTCCTCAACTTTGTTGCAGATGGAAAACCAAGTACAAAATTGGCACCTGGCCATAGCAAGCGTGGAGGTAAGCGTGTACCGATTTCTTTCAGGCTATTCTTTCAGCTTGACTTGATTCATCTTCAGTTAGTGTGACAGAATGACTGGCCAGGCGGTTTTTCACTTCATGATGTGAACTAAGTTGGCTGCAGCTTGTAGCATCTGGCTGCAGTTAGAACTCATCTGGCTTGTTTCCTTGCTCTGTTGTTTTCTCGTATGAATCTTGCATATGGAAGTGTGGCAGCTTGGGCTAGTTGGTATGGCATGACGATAGTTATAGTACGAGAACAATACGATGACACAGAGACAAGAAGTGTCTTTCGTGTCCTTCTTGTCTCTGTGTCGTCGTATTGTTCTCGCGCTATAACTATCGGCTTGAGTATGGAAGAGAAAACTTGCAGACAACTTGTTACTGTATCTTTTGTAAGACTTCCTGTTAATGTTGCAACATGTGCACTTGATGAAAATGTGCAGTATGCGAAACAAGCTGGCAGAAACAATGCTTTCTCTAAGTTAGAATGGCTGGGAACTTTGCTGTATTGTCTTGTTACATTTGGCACAGCGGTACACACATTCATTCGCTTGAGCATCGCAAAGCTTTTGACCGGCTACTAAATACATACCTTTTTTTTTCTATCATTCATGTTCCCAATCGTCATCAAGGTCTCACAAAGTATTGTCAGGTCTCACCAAATCTTGCAAAGCCTCTTGACTTGCGAGACACACAAGATTTTCACTTTAACAGATAGGTATCACCAGATTATTTGCTGGAACCGGACACCAAAATTACTGTACAGGGGAAAACATATTAGTAAGGAAGGTATCAGCAGGGTTCTACTGTATCAATTGACAGCCTGTGTTTGTCTTGTGCCCACGTTCCTCAATGTTTAATCTTTGCAACCAAAAATTCATCAGTGTGCGTATATCCTTGACCCTACGAGACTTTTTACACGGTGGTGTACACCACTTGTTCACTTGTTCTAGCTAGATGTGTCTACTAATGGCTAAACAAGAGCAAGATACCTTTTGAATGAATTGAACCTCCTCCCTAATAAACTTTTCCTCATTCAATTTCACTTTTGCAGTGCACTTTACACATTATCTTTTAGCTGAAGGCACTACTACGTTCAACGAGTAGTTTGGGGTGCCGCTTCTTGGGAGGCATATCAAAATATGATTTTTCTTTACTCGGAACGGACATAACTGAAAATGAATTTGCACAGTTGTTTCTACCTTAAAACTTTGTTTTATGTATGTAAAAGAGAAAATGAATAGTAAATTCAGGATGAATAAATATTCAAGTACAATGGAATTGGGATTAATTATTAGAACACACTGACATCCACAAATTATGCCATTACTTTGTTGCAATAGAATGTCAAGTACTTTGAAATAATGTTGCTTAATGAAATTTGACGCATTTGCCGGCAGTTCTTGACAGGCGGCATCTTGAAGAAAGAGTTAAACTGTACTGAGGTTTTTTGCCATACTTCTGTCCTTTCAGGATGCTTCTCTATGCTGATGACGTTGGTCTTCGCCCTTCTCCTTGTGGCGGTGTCCCTGTTCAGTGCAGTTGTGGTGCATTCCTTTTACAAGCACAAGTATCCCGTCACGTGGCCTTACGTGCAAGAGGTTGTACGCCAGCATTGGAAAACGGTGCAGATCTATTCAGTCCAAGGCTGGAACTTGGCCAGCGTTCAAGTACAGTCGTGGACCAAGGAGGTCGTCCGTGTGGTTCAGGTTGCAGTGAAGGCCAAAAAGTGACAATGTGGTTCTTTCCTTCTTCCCACTTTCGCGTTCCGTCAATACATCCACTCTTTATTTTTCCTTGTAAAAGAAAAAGCTGTCTGCTGTTGCAGCAGCCCAATGCCTAAGGCGTTGCGCAGTTGTACTTGAGGTCACAGGTTGAATCCTGGCTGCAACAGTCGCAGTTTAATGAAAGCGAAATGCAAAAACATTTGCATATTTAAAAGTACTTCTTGTGGGGCTAGTTGGTGGAATGTAGCTCAAAAGCAAGCACTATCATATTGTGTCCATCTTAATTAGCACCCTTTTATACTTGCATATTTAGATTTATTTACATGCATGTGAAAGAACTACATACAGATGGTGAAAATCAATCCAGGGTACCCCATATTGGTAGACCTCATTCAAATTATGCTTATGGTACAAGACCCCCAAATTCAATTTTATCAAAACATTTTACTGATGCTGCAAAGTGTGCACGAATATTCCAAATTTCCAATGTGACTCCGATACAGTCACTTTAAGCCAGAGTTTTGAAGTTGAAAGCCCAACTTCTGTTTGTTCTTCTCACATTTCCTTATTTTTGTTTTTATGCACACTCTGAATATACACAAATGAATTAAAATACTGAAATACTGTATATACCTGTGTAATGGCGACAGCTGTGTAATAGCTGCCCTGTGCTTGGTTAACGAATCCCCGGAAGAGTATACTTAAAAATCACCGGTGTATAATCTGGACCCTTAATTTTCTTGAAAGGTTAGCAGTGTTATCAATTGTGTGGTGCAAGAATGCCAAAACCTTTTTTTTTCTCTTTTTTTATGGGAACAAAGCAATGTAGCTGTTGAGTTTTCAGCGCCTCCAGGTATCAAAACATGGCCTCTGAGATTTAACAGCTGTGCCCGAGGTGCTTCAGTTCACCTAAGACCCCTGACTCTATGGCTGAAGAGAGCATCCCTCATGGATGTGTGCCACTGTATTTTCATAGTGTTGTGTTGGATTTGCTTCCAAGACTGTGGGGAATAGCTCCAAGTTCACAGGAATCTCAAACAAAACATTTCGGTGGAATGGGGGATGGCCTTATCTGGAGCAGAGGCGAATGAATGTGACAAGTTTGGGGGAGGACAAGAAATTACATATTTGCAACTGTGTAAAAGGGCTGAATTTCGTTTTCGATTCTTGAAGGTACAACAAGTACTGCAGATAAATGAAGGCAATTAGCACTGAAAACATGTACAAAAGAATAGTCTCTATCTTCGTGTAAACCAGCAGCCATTATATGAGCTAGCATATATTGTATTTTCTATTTTTGTGGGCACTGCTCAGTCTTTCAAGTACCAAAGCTACGCAAGACATTTGGCTTTTAGAGAGAGCTGCCTGGCATAGGAATACTTGAGGTGCAGTTCTTAATTAAGGATATATTCGCTGCACACCTTGAGATTGCACACATACGTTACTGAGCATTGATACAACTTATGCATTGGTGGTTACATTGTGAATAAAAGTGAGGAAGCTGGCTGCTGGTGGTGACAGGTGACAGTTTATTTACTCTGTCACGTTAGTGCAAGAGAAAATAAAAGAGTCTACAGGTGTGTGGAAATCAAAGTTATTCCAGCTGATGCTTGGGTGGCAAGAGAGGAGACTAATCTGATAGATTGCATAAGCATCACTGGAGCGCAGAAGTTTGGAGCATGGAAATAGCTAGGAAATTGAATTCAATAGCTGCAATGTGGTGGCAATGCAGGAGGGTACAGGCAGCCAATGTGGATTATGAATATGGACCAGTTTTCCCAATAGAATTATATATTCTCATGAACCTCTTGCTTCAAAAGTTTTCTGGTCAGAGGTACCTTTTGATACTGATATAAGGGAAAGTCAGTCCCCAGCCAATATCAGAGTCTTCATCTGAAGTGTTTGCCTTCATATACATGTGCGAGGTCCTTCACAGAGGAACAGTGACAGGAAGGGAGGCATAGCCTGACAGCATCACTCTGCAAAATAAAGACTGCTGGAAGCTCGTTTTTACAAACTGTGCAATTGATTTCGAGCAAAACATGAATTACTGCAGTCAATGCTGTATGCACGAACTTCAGCCAAGTTCTTCTTAATTAAGCTGTTTTTAACCTAATGTAATCATACACATAGTCAATTTGTGATGATTTTTGTTGATCCTTGGCACATGTTTTAGCCTAGCTGATTGGGTGCCACATTGCTCAGCTTGAGAATGCGAGTTTGATTTTCGGCCGCACTAGCTGCATTTTGATGGAAGCACACATGTACTTTGAAACCCAGGTGGTGAAAATCATACCTCTGTGCTTTATGCCTTGGCAAGTAACACCCCAGAAATTAAAAACTGTGGTTTATTTGTCACCACTTCAACAGAGATGCGTGAACTCTTTTGAGCTGCTTTCACCGATATTACAAGGTTGAACCTGTGCCCCCTACCCCCTCAATGCATCAGGTAAAGGCTGTGCCCTTCACTTCCCAGTCTGTTCATCTTGCAGTAGCTCAGCCCCATTCATTGTGTTCTGCGAGCACCGAAACATGACTGAAAAGTCCAGGAATCAAAGTATGTCCCGTTACTTATACACTGCAAGCATTCTATGGTGGTCTGTGCAGTTGTAGTAGCTCCTTTTACACAAGGGCCCAACAGCAACTTTTAAAGCCTATTAAATTGTAAATGTCTACATTAAGATTGTAGACCTTCTTTCCATTCATGTATGTCACGCATATAATGCTTCGGTATGCTTGATGGCAGTAGCCATTATATTAGCACATAATCATGAATCAAGATGGCAAAACGCCAGCCGCACACTGCAACGGCTGAACCCAATGCATCCCCAGATGCCCTGTGAATGAACTGGGGCCTGGCAACTCCTTCGAGCCCCCTCACTGGCTGCCTTTATAATATTTATCAAGATGCAAGTCCTCAACATCACAAGCTGCTTCTACCTTCAAATTTTTGCACTGCCCAAAAAGAGCATGGTAAAATAAAAGTACACAGCGTAAGCACTGGTTCACCACATCATCATCACCATCATCAGCCTGACTACGTCCACTGCAGGACAAAGGCCTCTCCCATGTTCCGCCAGTTAACCCGGTCCTGTGCTTGGCTCACCACAACATCCTATTATAACATTGTTGACAAATGATTTAAAACATTAATGAGCCATTTTACTCTGTGAAGGGGTGTAACCAGTGAAGCAGTGCAGCACGTGCCACAGTATATTATTGAGGGTCGCAGAAAGGCACAAATTTCATGGAAGTTGTGGAAAGCCTCTCTTGAAGGAGCACAGGCATAATTCCAGCTTTAGGTTTGAGCAGCTAGATTCGTTTTTCCCAGACTTGTCTGGATCGCCAGATGCGCTTTGCATTTCGTGCACAATCTCGAGAAGCCATTTGAGCAGCATGCATATTTTTGATGCATTCTCAATTGACATTTAAGGTTCAAGACCTCGACATTGTTACACTCTACGCTTCACAACATTAGAGTGGAAGAAGATGAGGTTGTCCAATTTGTGTGACATCTACACTTCCGTGCTTCCTGCAGGTTCTTCCTTTCTTCATTTTTACTGAAACAGTGGTGAGTGTAGTGGAGTTGGCCCAATTTCTGTGGAAAGCACGTGAGCAAACAACTTTAATTTCCGAGAAGCTAGGCAGGCTAGCCTACTTGGACGGTTTCCAACAGTCGCCTAGTTCATCACATTTTCCTGTGGAGGGCAGAAAGATTTGCGCGACTTTGTTTGGTGTGTACTTTTGTTCTCTGTTTGCAGAGCTACTGCACCAAGAGTCTTGGGTAGCTTAGTCACATACGGCACCCATGTAAAGAAAAATGAGCTGTCGGCTCTCCAGAAAGAAAGTGTAGCAACTTCAATGTCTAGAGTGGCGTGTTAACACTCGTGTCATTCTAATCATTTACGGGTCGAGTGGCCATCTCAACTGACCATTGTCAACTCGTGGTGAAGTCCTTTCTTCCCTCTCTCATATGGACCTAAACGTCGCAACTTGGCAGTAGCATTCTTCTTCCTTTTCATTGGTTTTGAGGTCCTGTATAGTCGTTTAACACTGCGAACGAATGGTAAAAACTTTTGTGCAATAATAATTGCCTGCTTGCGTGTAACAGCAGCGGCATTGCAGGATCAACCCCGGAACCGAAAGGGGTCGTGCGCAGCTGCAATAACTTTTTTTCAGTGTTTTGTACCTTGCCCAAATGTCTGAACTTTTTGCATGACGCAAAAAAAAGGGGGGGGGGGAGGGCTTGGAAGCATTAAATTCGTGTCGCTTGTGCAGATTAACCGTTGCTTCCGAAGCGCGCAGTGCCCTCATAAGCAACGTCGATAGGCTTAATTTTCTGGTCACGTCAATTACAGCAGCGGTCATAGTTTTCTTCTTTCTTTGCGCTGTCAGTATGACTGGCATATGCTCATCGCGATGTTGCGAAAACGACCGCGATAGTGCCATTTTTAATCAAGCTGCAGTGATCTAAAAAATGTGCGCCTAGCCGGGTGAATCACAGAAACACTGAAAAAGTTGACTCCCGATAAACGCAGGTGGTGCGTGCCTGTCTGGCATTTGAATTCGTCTGCTGCAGGTCTCGAGTCCGTGCGCAAGAGTGCATGGTTAGGCGCCTGATCGCGTTAAAGTTCCCGTGATCACGTTAAAGTGATGAGCCGACAACTTCCTCACAGTAGCGCGAATAAGTTTTATCCAGCAATGTTTAAGCTGCTAGCACAAGCGATGTCTAGGTTGTTGGTACAATTGGTCACCGTAATGCACGATAACCTTTTCCGCACGCAAGAACAGCCGAGATGCGAGAGAGACGATGATCCTGTCGCTGGAGAAGATTCTGCCATAAGTTCAACGGACTTCAAAGAGTAAGATTAGCAGCGAGTCTGCTGCCAAGAATATTTCACGCATAACTGGCGTTTATTCGGACGTGGTACGCATCCGCTCAATAATACTAGTACTACATTACCAATCACTGTGAATAGCCGTGCGCGTATCTTTTGCGACAGTGCTCATTTCACGAAGAGTTCGTGCTTTTCATTTTCCGTTGAACAAAGCGCAGTCACGCACAACTTGTCATATAGTAACAGCTGCGTCTCGCATGTCTTACGGCGCCTGAAATTAAATGTTGAAAAAAAAAAAATCACTGCAGTCTTTCGCGCGGTCGCTGACGTCATGTTCTTTCTAGCTGTTTAACTTTTGTTTTCCCGAGCCCGATTACTTTAGCGTTGTTTATAAGTTGTATATTCTATAGCAATATAAAATCGAAGGTATATGCTTTACTACATGGACTGCAGTCGCTACTACACTCGGGAAAACAATGTCGTCTGCTACGATCTTCTACGACTCCGAGTGCGAGACTTGTCCCAAGTAGGCACGTAGCCAATCCAGTTAACGTCGTGAATTTAGCGCATGATGTAATCTGTGGCATTGTCTGTCGCTGCCGTGCACTTTGGAGGTATTAAATATATGCCGTAATTTAGCATCACATTAGCAGCCGTGTAGCGTGTAAGGCGGGCGCGGAAGTGCACCAACACAACCAACAGTTACACACATGCTGTGTTTACGTTTATAGCCGTATCTTAGCCAACGCGTAGTCGGATGTAGCGGAACATCTTTGGTGGTAGCATGCTTAGTTACAGCAGTGCAGCTTAGTGCCGCCCGAACCGCGATATAATAGTATGACAGCCGTGGAATAGGCGCGGTACAACAGCGTGTGGGAGCAGGATACGGTCAGGTATAGATGGCTTTTCAGAAACACAACGCGCACTTCCTTGCCTGGTCGTTGAACGGGTTGAGTAGGCTTACAAATGCGCGGAGAAGCTGCTCTACGACACTCGACGAGACGTTCTTCAGCGAAGACAGGAAGAAAGCCTGCATGGAATCTTTAGTGAAATCGTCAGAGGAACTGAGCCGCATGTTCCGTAACGTTCCCACAACGCTGCCGGCCGCCGTGTTGGTGCCGTTCTGCATCAACCGCTGGGGTGAGCCCGCCGTACTGTTGACATTGAGGTCTCGGAGCCTCTCCAGACACGCCGGACTCATTAGCTTTCCCGGAGGCATCGCCGACGATAGCGACGCGTCGGCCACGGAAACGGCACTTCGAGAAACCGAAGAAGAGCTTGGGATACCGCCCGCAAACGTCGACGTGTGGGGCCCTCTGCACCCGCTCCCATCGATGGGTTCCACGATTTTGGTCACTCCCGTCGTCGGGTTTGCGAAGCCCTCGACGTCCTCGTCACTGATCTACGAGTTGTCGCCGAACGAAAACGAAGTGGAGAAAGTGTTCATGCCTACTTTACGAAGCTTGTGCGACCCACGCGCTTGGGAGTACACGTGCCTCAAGTACCCCGGTGTACCGGACCATACGTCGCCCGTTTTTGTCCTCGACGGTGACGAAAAAATTTGGGGACTAACTGCTAGGATACTGCATCTGTGTATGAGCTGCATTCTGCCGGAATTGTACTGCAGGGATTACCCCGGGAATTTGCTTACAGTGACTGGTAGTGGCAGCAAGCTCTAAAGGGCGTTGTTGCTGAGGTGCACAGCGCGACTTCTGTATTAATAATAATAATAAGTGATCTTCAGACACAGAGCGAGTCTTCCATGGCAAGGCAAAACATTGTCTGTCTGACTAAGTCCTTACCACTCATGCATTGCTCCACATCATAGAACACAAGAGGATACATAAAGTTTGTGCAATGAGTATTAAACACGCGTATGCAACACGTAAATGACAGTAAAAAAAAAACTAACAACACATTATTGATGCACCGACGCCTGCCAAAACTTGTTCCCCACGGTCACCAGTTCTACGTATAACAAAAATGAAGCATAATTTTGACACTTGCGGACATTTGACCGACACTGCGCACATACGTAGCAGAAGCAAGCGCAAAAATGCGCGAAAGGGCAAAAGCTAAAGCAGACGCGAGAGTCGCCCCAGTTTCGCACGCAAGCGTAATATTCTTCGTTATACGTTTAAAGCGTATTCGCTTGTAATAAACTTGTATTGTGAAGCCCATAGTTTGTCTAACGCAGCGCAGCGCGTCTCTGTGAATGTTGCGTTCGTTCCAGCAGCGGTTTCTGTCCACTTAAATGTGTACCCTGGTTTCCTTAGTTTCGTTAGGCGCGTAGTGGCTAGCGCTGCCACCAACCATGACCTACTACACTCCTGACCTGTTCAGATAGCGGGGTTCCTATGGGAGCGCGTGTCCCCGCTCTCGTTCAATCGCTCGCCGTAGGTGGCGCTACCTATAACCTGTTCGTCTGTTTCTTTACGGTTGTTTTGTAGGCGCTGGTATAAGAATGCCTGCATTCTGCAGTGAACTGGCGGCATATATGTGACTATTTCTTCCCATACATTGCTGGTTAAGCAAGGTGTTCAGAGCGCTTGAGTATTTATAGCACACTGGTTGACAAACGTGGGAACCCGTAGATTTACACGATGTAGGGCAGCCTATGCGTGGTCGCGTGCATTTTATTGCAAAAAAATTCTGAATGTCTTTTAGTATTATTATTTCTGAATAATTCTAAATTTTGGATCATAAATACGCACTACGAGTGCTTTGTTGGTCAAAATTTGACCACAAAGAGTGAAGATGACGTCAGCGAGCAGGTGCTGCCTAGCGCCACGCCGCTCGTAGGTTACGGCCCTAGCGGCAGAAGGTATGAACTAGAACGTGGGCGCTGGAAGAGGTGCTCTCTGGGCAGGTCAGGAGTGTAGTAGGTCATGCCACCAACACTGTGACGAGGCCTAGTAACAGTAATGCAAGTGTAGCACTTGTATTTCGGACCGAGTTTATACGCTGTGGTGAAGTGCTGCACGACTGAAATGCTCAGGTTTGGCCCTCCCCCGAGCAACGCCTGACGAAGAAGCCGAAAAATGCTGACGAGATGAACTACTGTCGGGACTTTCACGTGCTCTTCACTAGTGTACCAGTGTGTAGCGCATTCGTAGATCATAATGGCGCCAAACCGTGGCTCATCTTCGTCTGGTGAACAAACAATGTGACCGCCCTCGCCCCTGGACTGAACGCGCGTACACTTGTTTGTAGTGATCATGAACGTTAACCACTAATCCGAAACACGGGGTAAGTGCGCGACTTGGCGGGGAACGTGGTTGTAGTTGCCAGTGTCCAAATATGGGTGACGAGGGCGAGGGGTCCATTGCGCACTGGCCGTAGAAACGGTTTCGCCAACGTGTCAGCGCACGTTTCGGGTAGTTATAGCCTGCCGAAGCCTGTTCGTTTCATCGATGCTGTTTGTATCGCGGCTTCCGCCATGTCAACCGTATTCGTTAACGAACGATGCGATCAGGCTGGAGAAGGAGGGTGAGCGGGCATCGGCCGTCGTTGCAGCTTCAGCGTTAAATCCGCGCATTTCGAGCCTCGATAGAAGCTGCTGGTAGTATTTCTGGTTTAAACGGTCACTCCGCAGAGCGAGAACAACACTTACCAAATGGGAAACTCGATGGGTGCGCAGGAGAACTAGCAGTGAACATCGCCCCGGCGCTGCCCGAGCGCATCCGGCGGTATTTTTGATTACCATTAGTGGCCGCGAGGGAGCATGTCGGGTGGCGCATGGTTTTAGGTTTTGCTCGCAGCTTTGACGTATCGAAAACGTTGTGTGGTGAGCCGTCTCGAATTCGATGGAAGTACGCCGAACGCGATTTGTGATATCGACGTGTGTTTTTTTCTCTCTCAAGGGTCGACAACGACGCTGCAGTTTTGGCGGGTAGCGGCGGTGGCGGCGGCGAAGAAAAAAGCCGCCAACGCTTACGCCGCGCTGCAACAACAATGTCGTCCGGAGCCAAGCAGAAGCGTTCGTCGATTGACGCTGGAAGCAGCTGTACAGGTGGGTTCACTCGAATGTTTTGCGAAGGGCCGCGAGAAGTGCGTCTCTGCTGTGTGCCAGTGTCGCGAGCTCATTTTCGACTGCGATCATTGTTTCGGGGCTAGCCCACGTATCGCGATCACGAACTGGTCCCTCGCGATCGCAGTAACGAAAACGAACCCGTGTCAGCACAGAAGAAAGAACAATGGGTAACAAGAAGCTGTGCTATCGCTTAGACCACCGTACGCCTCTGTTTCTTTAATAGTGCCATACAGTATAATGAATCCAAACGGACCAGCCACCTCGCAAGGTTGTTTCATTCAGTAATATAACTCCACATTAGAGAATGTTGCAGTAGGCATGGTAGCTGCTTTAGTAATCTCTGCTATGCTTGCAGCCCTTCTCAGGGGAAAGAGGGTTGTGTTCTGCTGCTTCCTTCCATTATTATTATTATTTTAAAGGGAGCTAAATTGAAACCACATTCGAGTGTGGCTGTGTTTGACAACGCACAGCCAGTCTTTTGGGGATCACCATTTTACGTACTGCTCTGCCGCTCTCGAGCGCTCTAACCAAACTGATGTATAAGTGCGGTTATGGTGATAGGTGGGGACAGTCGTAATCAAAGGGGTCCTGCGTCACAAATTAAACACATCGTTTTCATTGCCCCACCTACAGATACGGCCACTCTAGTGGCACTGTTCAAAACAAAGTTGTTTTAATTTCATTTGAACGAAGAAACCATTTTGATTTAGTACTAGATCATCACATGATTGCTGTTTTTGTGATCAGTAGGGGTTTTTCATGTCGCAGTGGTGATGATAGCCAGTTATTTTGATCGGCTTGGCACAACAAGTCGTATATAATATTTGTTAGCTGTCAGCTGTCCTGTGCTAGATAAAAGTTGGTTGGATTGTTCTCTTTAAATATCGGAATTGGAAAAAGTTGCACTACTCTAGGCGCACTGCACACAGAGACAAGAGTTCCAGTAGGTCTTTTCAAGAGATGTGCAGTGATTGGAATTGGCCAGTGATGTGTGCTTCAGAGAGAAATGCAAAAGGGAATGTTTTCAAATGCGTAGTGCTTGATGGGCCTGGCTTGTCATCCATCCGCAAATCAAGCGACTTGGTCACGCTCACAGTGAAGCACTCAGTGCAGGCCATAACAAGATAAGCAGTGCTCAAGACCGGGTTGAAATAAGCACATTCTAAAATAATGTAATTAATGGAAATAGTCACAAAGCAATTACATTGATTAACTTAGAATAACTAACGTCTCAAACTCATGTGGCCGCACCTCTGTTTTGCAGAGTGCACAATTTTTTTCCTCTGACTGGTTCTTCTACAGCGCTACATCGGAAAGGGGAAACAATCTGGAGTAACTTGCCGCTTGTTATAGACGGCACGTAGCTGCTGTAACAAGCAGGAAATAGATCAAGGGGAAGCAAAAAGTAGCACAAACGTTGCACGCTAAGTTTGCAAATCTCGCGAACATCATTCTACTTGTGCCGAGAAACCCTGCATGCTTACCTCAAACATTGGCGTCGTCGACAGCTCAGTAAACAGAGCAGCACAAACTCATAGAACGAGAATAGCTGGGTAGCTGTGCAGCGCACTGCCTCATGTTTCACAGTTGTGGAGCTGCACTTATTCTTGTCTGCTAGTGTTATCAAATTTGAAGGCAAATAATTTCCGTTACAGTATACTATTCTTGATGACACTTTCTGCTTTCATCTCTGTATTCAACACTACACGCACTCCCGTGCTACAAAAGGCAGTTGAAAAAATGTTCCAGAGCCCCTCTAAGGCTCTTGAGATATTTTTTTGGATGTCACCATTGTTTGGCTGTGGAAAATTGCTGCTGGAGAATGTATTTGCATCACTGAAAAGTAGGGAGTTTTTTCCATTGTTGAGGCGCAAACAAGTCTCTAGTGCACAGCGTGGCAATTTTCATTTGTACTTCAAGCTAAAGATTGGCCTATTTCAATGCAGCAACGACAACTGGAAGCAAAAGATTGAGGAGGACAAGCGCCTGTGAGGATGAGGACAGCCGGCGTGAGTATGCTTATCAGACTAAAATGCTGAACAAAGTGTACTTCAAGTAATCTTTGTGTGCAGTGTATATGTACATGTAATGATCACAGGGTTAATTTTTTTTTTCTTGCCTTCTTTCCGGAAAGATTTTCGGTGTTACTTTTTCCTATTAATATTAGGGACAGTACTAGCTTGTACAGTGACAACGTAAACAACAAAACAGTTTCTATTTCTTACTCGGTGGCAGGTGTTGGCACATCATTATTCAATAGCATTGAGAGAAAATTTCTTCTGCTTATCAAAGCACCAGATCTATTTCTGGATTTAAAAGCTGTATTCGGAATACTTTGGTCTCGATTGATGCCGAGCACTTTCAGAAAGAGTATCTCTGTCAAAACTGCATAGCTGTCACTCCGCATCTTGTTCATCATCATCCTAACCACACGCACTGCAGGGCAAAGGGCTCTCACATCTTTTGCCATTCAGCCTGGTCCTGTGCTGTCACATTGTACCTGCAAACTTAAACTGACCTGCCCACCTAATTTTCTATCTCCTACTCACGCATTTGCCTTCTCTTGGAATTTAGTCCAGCCCCACTGCAATAGTCTAGTGGCTAAGGTACTCGGCTGCTGACCCGCAGGTCGCAGGATCGAATCCTGACTGTATCCGCTGCATTTTTGGTGGAGGGGAAAATGCTGTATGCCCGTGTGCTCAGATTCTGTACATATTGAAGAACTTCAGGTGGTCGAAATTTTCGGAACTCTTCACTAGCGGTGTCTCTCATAATTGTATGGTGGTTTCAGGATGTTAGACCCCACATATCAATCAATTGAATACAGTCCATTAACCTTAATGACCAGTGATTATCCTGCTTATGTGCTTCATGCCCGGCCCATGTGTATTTCTTCATCATTTTAACTATGATGTCCTTAACCCAGTTTGTTCCCTAACCCACTTTGCTCTCTTCCTGTCTGTTAAGGTTGTATCTATCATTTTTCTTTTGATCACTCACTTCGTCGTCCTCAACTTACATTGAATCCTCTTTGTAAGCCTGCAGCTTTCTGTTCCGTAAATAAGTACCAGTTAAACGGAGCTTTTATATACTTTCCGTTTGAGGGATAGTTGTAAACTACCATACCATTCATGATTTTAGAATGCTTGCCGATTGTGCTCCACCCCATTCCTGTTTATCCCTCCATTTATTTGCCCCTCGTGGTGGTCTAGTGGCTAAGGTACTCTGCTGCTGACTCACAGGTCACGGGATCGAATCCTGGCTGCGGCGGCTGCATTTTCGATGGAGGCGAAAATGCTGTAGGCCTGTGTGCTCAGATTTTGGTGCACGTTAAAGAACCTTAGGTGGTCGAAATTTCCGGAGCCCTCCACTACGGCCTCTCTCATAATCATGCGGTGGTTTTGGGACGTTAAACCCCACATATCTATCAATCAATCCTCCAGTTATTTCACTCTCATGATTCGGCTCCGCGGTTACTACCTGTCCTAAGTAGACATATTCTTTATAGCTTCCACCATGTCGCCACCTATTGAAAACCGCTGTTTTCTGGAGACTGTTGCACATTACTTTAGTTTTATGCATATAAATTTCGAGACCTACTCTTCTGCATTTAATGTCCATTTCAGTAATCATGAGTTCTTATTCGTTCCGTGAGGTACTAATTCAAGTAATGTCAACAAAGAATCACAGGTTACTGAGATACTCTCTATCAATTCTTGTCCCGAACTTCTAGGGCTCTGAAAGCCTTTTTTACAGATGAGATCACAATTCGAGTCTCGTGCAGCGCCGTTGTGGTCCGCCGCCGCCGCTGGTGTCCATAACCACATCGCGCGAAATTAAAAAATACCTAGTACCAATGACACAGTGGGGCTCGAACCCTGGTCTGCCGGGTGCCAGCCCAGTATTCTACCACTGAGCTACGCTGGTGCTTGGGACTTGTTGGCAAACTTGCCCTCGGCAGGCTTGATGTCAGGAAAGTAATTGCGTTATTGTGAGTAACAAAGCGTTATGGAACAGCAAACAAACAACCAGGCATCACACAATGTGAATAGTGTAACGAGTGGGTTGGTCAATGCTCCAACCCACTACAAAAGCTTATTCTTGATCACCTATTAACTGTGGCGCATATCCACTTCAGGCATAATTCCTCATCATCGTCAGCCACTGCCGGAATAGGTTCAAAATTTCTCGCAATAGTTTAGCTGATACCACGCTTCTCATAAGAGTGGCGAAGGATAGCATAGGGAATGCCGGCCTACTACCCTAAAATTTTTGTTATTAATGCCGCAGTGGGTACCCAGCAAGTGTGCTTTCAGGAGTTACCCAATGAGTGTTTAAAAAAAGCTCTGAAGGGCCTCTCTTCTAGCTTTCGCTGTGACTGTGCTGTGCCTTCCACACAGGCCTGGGGTTTCGTAAAAATACGGTGTATAGCATTGCAGAGATCATGTCTCTCTTCCTTACACCCTTTATTGGGATATTGTGCCTGTCATTATGGAGGACTATGGTGGCTGTGCATCCACTGTAGATGTCATCCAGTGCAGAAGCAGAAAATTACTGTTTTTTAAAAAATTACTATTATTTTTCACTTACACCTCTATATGGACTTGTCAGCCTAAATTTTTGCTGGATTCAGATGGTACGTTCTCCCAGATCATATGTTTATCTTCCACATTTATTTTTTATTTTTTTTTGAAAATGTATTAATGAGGTCCTACAGTAAATAAAGTACTGGCAGAAATTAAGCAGAATGCTTGTACATATTGCTGTTCACTGCAACCTTCTTGAGCGTAGTTATATGAGAGTTCATCGATACATTTACTGGTCATGAAGCTTCGGCAGAAGTTTGATATAGAGACAGGAAAAACTGCTAGGGTCACCCTCGCTCACTGCTGGGCGTCGGAGCGGTCGCAGCGCTGCAATTGTACGGCATCTGCCGTAGCTGTGAAACGTTGGTAAATGTAGCCGTGATGGTTGAATACGTTCTCTGAGTGATATTACCTTCAAAGAAACTTGGGGAAGCTCTAATACAGTAATACAGTGAAATTTAGCATTGAATGAGGCCTTGAAGCTTGAAATTCAACGGTATGCTAATTTCACTGCAAGATATGCTACCGCTGTAAAAGCATGCTTCTTTTTTTTTTTTTTCTAAAGCACTTAGTAAAATTTGTCGACAATATACAGTTTCTCAATGACTCTGGTGGTTCTTAACGCGTCATGGAACTTCAGTGGTTACAGCGTTTGACAGCGCATATCCAACCTTTCAGGCTATATATACATTTCGTGTTTCTATGCGAAGATATATATCTTCAAATTTGCCTCATATTTATTAAATCAAGAGCCACTTTAAATGAATCAGTGGTTTGAATTTAGAAAGTGGTGAGGATCGCACAATACTTCATACGACTTTTTCCTTGTGTTCGTGTTTTGTTTTGTGTTGATTTATCACTACGGTGCCGTCGTGCATTCTAAGTTCAGTTGGCTAGATGTATAGTTTCCCAGTCCTTTACTCTGCTTTGCAGCTTACTCATGCTAGGTTTTTCCTGTTCTTCATTGTTTTCTCTGTCAAGTCGAAAGCCTTACATGCCTCCTTAAACGTGAATATTGACCGACTGCTTCTTCACCAGCGACGCTAATGTGTGACGCAAAACGTTATGTTCTCATGTTCATGACACATTCATATAGGAGATTCTTTTCACGCTTTGACAACTTGCTCAAGTTTTGTACAGCATTTTGGTGCAGCCCCTTTTGCGCCGTCATCCTAGCAACCTTCTATTGGTAGCGCTGAAGTCTCTGTTATAAGCGACTGATGCGTACTTTGAATTTTTCAAGCTGAAGAGCTGCATGTAGCTCCCTCCGCCTGTGTGGCATATCACCTCTACACTTCTGTTCATCTCGGTGCCTGTTAAAAAAAACGGCAAGCATTTCACTCATCGGGCTTCTGCATTGCCTACTGGCATGCAACGAGGAAGAGGCGGCCAGTATGGTCACCTTCATTAAATGTGTACTTATCCATTGCAGCTATGTCAAAAAGGCTCATGCACAGTGTCGATGCAGTCTCAACAGTCCCCAGCTCAGCTGACGGTTCTCTTGATAGGTGTGCGAGCTCTGCATCTTTTTGCATCATATAAATATGGCGTGAGGCCGTGGAAAATCCTCGGCGCAGCGTAGGCAGAAGTTCCGGAACGTCGCACGGTGATTTCACAACACCACTTCCGATTAGCCACTGGTCCACCCGAACGATGTCACTCTCATCGAATTGCTTTTCGCGCACGAGTACATTCTGGGAATCAAATGTGAAACCATCAGTGTCTTTTCGCGGCGTTGTGCGCTTCCACTTTTTCCGCCGTTCACTGTCTCCAGGCAGCGAGAACCTGGAGACCTTTTGATCATTTCTGTTGTAATCGGATCAACAAATAGGTACACAGCAGGAACACGGCATCCTTCCCAATATTCAGGCACAGCACACTAGGCACACTAGTAATCATACGGTGAAAACTGCGCGATGACACGCAACGATATGAACCCAAAATGGCACCAGCAGCCCCACGAGGATGCATAGCCGCCCCGCGGCCTCCGCTCGCAGCACACAAAGCTCTCCCAGAGAGTTACGGGGAAGCTTCATGAACAGTAAAAGTATTGAAGGAGTCTAGTTATATATTTAATACAATACCCACAGCACCTTATGGCATTACTGTGGGGTGGGTGGGGGGAGAGAATGCTAGAACAGTCATCCAAAAGCAAGTAATCGAACAAATGTACACTGACAAGTAGCCAAGTGCAAAAGCCAAAAATGTTTGAAGTGAGAGAAAAAAGCAATACAGGAAATTACCGAATGATGAATGCACAATAAAATACAACTCGCTCAGGGAAACAGTTTATTTACAATACGAATTCTGCAAAGAGGAATAAAATTAATCAGGGGAGGTATTGGCCGCAGTGTCATGTAGCAGCTTGTTGTACTTGCAATTTTTTTTCCTCCCCTTCTAAATGGCACTTTTGATGTGAAAGCCTTATGCTCGTTTCAGTGTCTTCATCCAAGGCCAAGCTGCCACCATTGCCTTTGCCACCCATGTCAAAAATCTACAACAGCTCTTACCGGAGCAACAAACCTGCAGAGGTAAGTTGTGTGCAAAACCCCGTGTTTGACTATGCTATGTCTCTCAACCTCAACTTTTACTGCTGTCGCGCAGCAATTGTGTGAGAATGATGAAACCTCGTTAAGGGTCCTTGAATGTCGATCATGTGTGGGTGCAGCTCTTCCGGAAGGATCTCATCAGTGCCATGAAGCTGCCCGACAGTGAGCCACTGGACGCAGAGGACTATTGGTTCATATCGGACGGATGGAAGCAAGAGTGGGAACGAGGAGTGCAGGTGCCAGTTAACCCAGGACATTTGCCTGAACCCACAGTGAAGTGAGTGGTCACGTCAAGGTGCAATTCACTTGCGTTCTCTCTGTATCACCTTCTGCCAAAGTTTACCCTCGTCAGAGATGACCATACAGACCCAAGCGGTAATTAAGCTAAACAGAGCACTGGGGGAAAAATATACTTGATAATGGAAATGAAATTGAGCAAAGAAACAAAAGAAAACCAATGTGCTGTTGCTGGGTGCTGAATCCAGAAATGGAGATATAGCTTAAATCAAGAACCCCAATGTGGTTTCCGTTATCCTCCACATTGTGCAAGCAATCTTTTACCATTGAACTATGGTGAAGGCTGGAGAAAAAGGGAAGATGCTAGAAGCTCAAGTGGATCAGACAATTAATCTTTCTCAACCACTGAAATAAACTTCCATAGCTTTGAACTGTTAGTAGCCCACACATATGGGTGACTCGCTTTTTATGTTGACCATTGTGATTATCATATTGATATTTTACTGCAATCAACAAATTGTTTCACTCCTGCTCTTCTTGGCTTCATTGTCAGTCAGCTCCGTGTAAAAGTGAAAAGCACAAAGTGCCTTTCTCTTGATTAAGAAATGGCAGCGCTAAGGCAAACCAACTAACATGCTTGATGATATGTTGTTTGCAGAGTCATCAAGAAAAAGAGCAAATCAAATGACTTTAAGCTGTGAGTATTGCTTGCAATTACACTGTCAACTGTAAAGTTGAAGTCATCTTTAGTCTTCTTACATTTTTGTTCTCTTCCTTCCACATTGGTTCACAGACCTCCAAACAAGTATCTCCGGTTGTCGCACGACGAGTTCTTTTCCAATGACCTCCATGTCCTGACCAACGTCAGTGCTTTGGCAGAGAAGACCTGCCGCTACGACCTGGACTGCTTAGATCAGCAGTGGTTGCGGGTCTTCAACGAGGAGCGCAAGTCTCTTGGTCAGTCCTCTTATTTAGCCCGGTCTAAACAGTGGCATTTGTCTTTCATTACTGTTCGTGGTTGTGGTGCACTTTGTTAGCAAAGCACCTTTCTTGGAACTAATTTAGCTGTAGGCCATTTATGCTATTTAGAAACATAGGCCATAGACAATTTTCATGATTAATATCATGCGTAAGCTCTATGAAAAAAGTTGTATTAGTAATAATGCTTTATGTGCCTGTTACCTGAAAGTTTCACAAAGAAATTCTCCATACAGTGGAGCTAAACATACTTTCTGTTCCTGCGTAGGCAACTGATAAAGCAGGTGAACAGAAGCTTCATGGATGCAAATGCTTGCCGCTATTAATGCACGCACAAAACAGTCTTTGCTGTAGAAGTTAGTAATTGACACTGAGATATTGCTGAAATAGTGTTGAAATAAATCTTAGTTTGAGCGAAATGGAGCATGTGATAGGTGTAGGGTGGTGAATGTTATTGTGTTGCTGCACAACAGACAAGATGCAACAGCGTTGCCAGGACTTTACACCCAAGTACACCCAAGCTGTTAATTTTTACAAAGGCTTTATGGTTACTTCCGGGCTTGGAAACATAGACTGCTAAGGCCTTTATTAATGAGGTACTATTGTGAAGGCATGAAATGACATAAGAAGGTGAACATGCACCCGTTGGCTCCAAAATATTTGGTCATCGTGTTAAGATTGTGCTTTTGCACATGGAGAATGTCAAGTGAGCGATTAACAGCTCGCAAGTAGCTTGTCAGCTCTACTGGTTTGTGAAGTGAATGACATTGGCTGAATGAAACATGTGTTGCATCTTGACATTTGATGTCATAATGCAGCAAATGTCACAAACTTTATCGATGATGTTTCGAATGATAAGAGACAAACGAAAAGAATACCCATCGCCATTTTCACTGAGACATGTGCCTTTTTCAATAATAATTTTCTCCTGTCTTGTGTTAGGCCTGGAACCCTTGCCTGAGCTTGTGATGGAGATGATCTTGGAAGACTTTGAGACTCAGGTGAGGCACGTGAAATCGTTACTGGTGCAAGTATGGTGTCACAGATGTACCTTAACTGACGTGTTGCATGTTCTTGGTGCAGAAGCTTAGATTTTATTCCTAAACCACCCGTGTGTAGAAATTTAGTTGTGGTATTGCAGTTTAGAATGGGTTATCGAAAAACACTCTGCTGCAGAAAAGTGGAAAATAGCCACAGCGCCATATTTCTTGAACGAAAAATAAATTCAGGAAAAGCGAGTGAAAGAAAGCAAAAGTTGCATCGTGACTGGTTGCAATACTCACGTGGAAGCTCATGGTGCGCTCCTATTGGTTGTCGAACATTTGAATGGCTTTAGAGTGTATTTCAGCAGGAGGGAGTTGCTCCTGGCTGTTGCACGTTTTGTTCATTCCTGTGTTGATCACTGCAACGACATGTGTGTTCTACGATAAGCCCCAAAGGAGCGAAGTTCCGAACGGTACACGCGTACGGGAAATGGCAAGCGCCACAGAATACAAGAAGTGGACACGGACGCAAACGCAACTTGTCGCACTGACCAGGAAAAACTGGCGCACGGGGGAGATTGGGACAGCTCACCCCTGTGTGATTGTGACAGTACAGGCCTGCGCCGATTACGACCCGCCCACAGGCCGTGTTGATGGCATGTTCTACATTGATGGTGCGTCCAGTGCTCGCCCACGTGTAGTGTCAATGCCTCCATGTGCGTCATTGACGAGTCTGCGGGCCGAGTTTACGGATTTGCGTATGGTGTTGGCGCGTCCACGAGCAGTGGTGATCATGCCTCTATGAGCTTTAACAACGTGACATCGGCTACCATAGATGTTCGCATGCCGATTATTCAGCAGCAGATTTCGGCTCCAACTTTCAGTAATGAAGAGATTGCATGATGAGAAGAAACGCGATCAGACACTTTTAATGAATTGTCTACTACCCCAGCCACAAAAAGGAGATCCAAACTTCTAAATAATGGCGAAAGTGACGATGATGTTGTTACCGAGGCATCATTTTTTGTAGCACACAAAGCGATGATAAAAAAGCTGCTGTACGAATTTTGGTGCCACCAGTGTGGAAGGGCCCCAGACTTGTTTTGAAACTGGATGTCACTACTGTGGAATAATAAATGAAAAGTGGTCATCTCCAAGGTAAGCTGGTCCTCAGCATGAACAGTCAGCTTTTGAGGTGAATGTTCATGCAGTGAGAGCTATGCAATCAGTGGGCAAAAATCAAACTACACTGAACAATATTTTTTCCCACATGGACATTTCTCATATGGGACTGCATCACAAGTTGTCCAGAGGCTGCACTGCAAGTGTAGCCACCCTGCCTGTATCTGCTGCAACATCAGAAAAGTTGCGTCAAATATATGGAGATCTTGAATTTGTCCCAGTGAACATTGATGTCATTTATGATGGCACATGGATGACAAGGAGCCACACAAGCCACATCGGTGTTGGCTGTCATCGAGTTGTGCTCTGGCCTGGTCTTGGACCACTGTGTTCCTTTCTCTCTAGCTACTGCCATGACTGTGCAGGCACGCGGCATGACACGACCGAGGCCGGACGTCTCTCATGTGTTGTGCATGAAACCATTTATTGCGCATTCTTCGTAACCTTTTCTTTACCGTACACCGCTCTTTGTGCTTCTTATTTATTTCTGTGAACTTGCTTCTTCGTTCATTGACTTTTCCTATATTGGCACGCTCTTCAATTTCTACTTTCGTGTTATCCAAATTTCCGATTTTTTTAATTTTTTTTTTTCATGTGCCTAGGTTGTAGCATCGCGGTGGTGCTATGTACTTTTCTTTCTCTCTTTTGGTACATTTTTTTTTTCTTTTCGAAAGGGGGAATAATGCCGCCCGCACATATGGGCCGACAGCAAGAGCGGCTCTCAATCTGGAGGAAAAAAAGCTTCTCTCGTGCCTCTTCTTTGCTCGAGAGCCAGCCGCGACTGACACATCATCCTGGAGCTAGCTACTCGGTTGTTTAAAACCCCCCCAGTACTTCTGAATCGTCGTGACCATAACAACATAAAGAATCACGTTGGAGTGCCAAATTTTATCTAGTTATTCCAATAAATAATATATAGTTTTAATTGCCACGTCCCCCCTCAAAGCCAGTAATAGGGAATGTCTTAATAAAGTGAAGCGCACACTGCCTTGGAGAGATAGAAATGGATCTTGAAGGCATTGCTCTAATGGGTGCTTTTTGCCTGCTGCAATCTCAAAGCCAGAAACTTTTGTTCTGTCTACCTTGTTTTGTACATCTTTCACACGCTGGGCTGTCGTCTAACTACCAAGATTGTGCTCTGCTTTGTTTCTGACCCTTTTCCCTGCTCTGATGCTTTCATTGGGTTTTATCTTCTCAGTGTTTTCTCCCTATTTTTGTTTCTTTAGTGTTTAACATTGGTTTTGGCTTGCATGCTTTTGTGATTACAACCTCATGCTCTCATCCCTTTCTCTCTTTTGCAATATTTATTACAGTGCTATGACAAGCTTCAGAGAGAGATCCGAACAGAGCAAGGGTTGGGCATTGAGTATGACGAAGATGTGGTCTGTGATGTCTGCCGTTCGGTAAGCAGCTTTGTTGCACAGGGTTGCCTTTTGAGTCCAGTGCTTGTTCTAGATAACATTAACGCTTAAAGTTGCTTTCACAATGTTAGCCATTTACCTGGGTGGGCCAGAAAAGGTTCGGAAACTGAAATGTAGTGGTTTGGGGTGCTTTCAATTTCCTGTGCTTTATTGCAATGACGTAACTGGTTTGGGTAGCTGATTCTGAGGTCTTATTGATGTCGTAAAGGCGAACTAGGTTGTGCCAAAAAAAAAAGCTGAAGGCTTTGCAAATTTATAAAATTTTTGTCGAGCCACAACAGACTGAATACTGGCGCTTGTAGTGCAGCTTTCACCACTTCCTATTAATCGGCTTATTACAGTCGAACCCCTTTATGAGAGACTGCCATTCTTGTCTTTTTATGTGGCACGTCTCTTATAAGCAGGTTACCATGTGTGTATTTCCTTATCAACTCTTTCTTTCAGTGCAAGCACACTGGTGTCTGTTATGCCCATTTGTCTGTTACATCGGTGTCTCTTATAAAGAAGTTCAACTGCAATTTGTAATGAATAAAAATGTAGTTTTGAAAGCACACTCATAAGCCCAAAGCGATTCAGTTGTTCCTCATAGTGTGCATTGAACCCTTTTAGGCACCACCTATGAAGAACTGACTGCAGATATCGCTAATTCACACATTTTTCCACTGCACTGAATATTATTTTGCAATAATAATCATGTCATATTGCAATGATTTATGTATTATTATGGTAATTTCTAATCCTAATTCGCAATTCAGTATGTGTTTGTCCTAGACAATCACAATCTGTTTTGAGATATAGAATCAAATCTCTGGTTAGAAATACTACTGTGAAATTCTGGTTTTCACATAGCTCACAAAGAGTGGCACATTGAATGGCATCTAGAACATGGCAGTGCTTTCGTCAAAGTGATGATATGCAATAGTACACTTCAATGTGCAGTTAAAACAAGGACACATTTATTGAACTGGTAGTTCAGTTCCAACAAACCTCAGTGGATCTTGCTTCTTCTTAGCCTCTTAGTTTGGACAGCTAGCAGCGAGAGCATGTTCTGTGCTCAAATGTATACAAAGTAGGCTTGTGCAAGTATTGAATGTTAAGTTCGAAACAAATAGTGCTTTTGGTCAAACAATTTTGAATTCTATTTGAATAGTGTATATATCGCATATCATAAAGAAAAAAATGGGCATGCTTGTCATGACCCCACTAACCTACCTAATATTTTCAAGAATTTGAAACAAGGCCTGGCTGGGCAGATGCCATTTCTTTGCATCTAAGAAAGTGGAAACAACTTTGAATAGCAGCAAGATTTAACTTTCAGTAAAATGCTAGTGATAGCTTGTACTCTACAATACTTTTTAAAATTTTCTATACTTATAGCATGTAAGTTGACATAACAAGCTAATGAATTGATGTGAGGGTCATCTCCTCATTTAGCTTTTCTTTAATAGGAAGCTCATATCAATGCATATTTCTTCTGTATATATGTTTTCAAGGCTTAGCACCATTTCACTGCCATGAAACCACTACAGGGGGGTTACATGCGAACTAATATACACCTAAGTAGGTGCTTTCACGGCTTAGCACCACTCTACCGCAGTGAAACTGCCTTTACATTAATATGCATTTATTCGTTCGTTTGAAATAATTTGAAAGTTTCAAATTTATATTCGATTAGAAGCGAATTCAAATACTGCATTATTTGTTTGAACATTCGAATATTTGCACAAGACTAGTACGAAGTGTATCAAATAAACACTACCTTGCTAGTTTTTCAAGGCGAGTCCAGTGTACCGAGCTATTCACACGCTGCGCACTTTTCCAGCCGGACTCGGAGGAAGGCAACGAAATGGTTTTCTGCGACCAGTGTGACCTGTGTGTGCATCAGGCCTGCTACGGCATCCAGCGGATCCCGGAAGGGTCGTGGGTGTGCCGGACCTGTGCCCTGGGCATAAGACCTCCCTGCATGCTGTGCCCCACCCGAGGTGGTGCCATGAAGAGCACACGGTCAGTGTACTGGGCTCTGCATGTTTTACAAGTCTGCGTGTTTGCGCATGTTCCCCGCTCCAGTGTTTCGTTGGCCATGAGCGTTTTTGAGTGTGAAAGGCGTTCTTTTTTAGCCAGAACAGACAATCCGGGTGATGGTATGAAATACTCCCAGCCACACATGAGCACCTGCATATCTACACGTGACAAGTGTACCACCAACTCTAATTGAATGAACAGAACCTTTGAAGGTACCAGAAAAATATTCAGGAGTTTCGTTTACCGAGATATAAGCAAGAATGTGAAATTCGTCAGAATCACTAGTTCCAATGACTAGTAAGCAGTAGTGCCATTTGTCATGCTTGCACAATTTTAATGCACACTTATTTTCTTCTAAATATAGCGCTCAGATTTCTGTGAATTTTACAACCGGGGAGGGGTGTGTGCTTGAATTGTGCAGTTACAGTACCGAGAGTCTGCTGTAAAAACTGTATTTACTTGCATATTCCTGACTTTTTTTTTTTTTGCAAAAAAACTGATAAAACATTGAAGGGCGTGAAAAATACACTGGTAAAATTTTCCACGAAACCGCACAGAGTACAAAAAAATAAACTGAACCCAATGGAGCAGCCGCAAATTCGTGTTCTCATGCCAACAACCAACTACAAGCTTTTAGAAGTACAAATAAAGACTTACCTTAATACAGACTTACCTTAACCACAGGTTGCAACACATGGCAAGCTTTATTTGCAGACTCTAAAGCCCTAAGCAAATACAGTAAAACCTCATTATTTCGAAGTCACTGGGGCCGTGAGAAATGTTAGAATTAAGCGAGTTTTTGAATTAACAGAGCATACAAAAAGTGGGATGCAAGGAAGTTAGAATTATCGGAAGTAATCAGGGCTGGTTGTTTGCTGCACTGACTAGTTTGCAGCTCCATGGGTTATGTTTTCCAGCAATAACTGATCTTAATTTTGCCGCAAATACAGGGGGCAGCAGGTCTCACTGCTGTCACGAAAGAAAAAAAGAGGGGGGAGTAGTGATACACTGAAATGCGCGCCTGTTTTACAAGACATCGTCACTGCAACACAGCCATGGATGAAGGAAAACGGAGGAGAGGCCCTGACGTCATTCATGAAGCTGTGGTGAAGCCGGAAGTCGGCCATATTGACTGGGCGAATTCCCCTCTCTTGTTTACATCCAAATGTGAAGCAGAAGGTGCACGACTCTCTCCAGCGCGGAAACCACGTGCACGGCACAGCACACGCGTCGAGGCGAACTGAAACCATCGAAACTAAAGTTATTTCTATACACGCTGGGCCAGTTCGACATCGATGGCAAAGTAATTTTGACCGAGTCCTAACAGCAAGCAACAGCTTGCTGACAACAAAGCAAGCACAAGAGAACACACGCTAGATGCACTGACAACGACGAATGTAGTTTCAGTGTTTTCAAGTCGTTAATCACGTACTGTACAGATAACGCGATCGGCAGTGCTCCGCCTTATAACGGTCAATGCCACCTTGACGCGGCGCCCGGCCACCGTATCCATGTCCCATGTAAAACTCACCGACGAGAGCATTGCGCAATCGCGGTGACTTAAGGGGGCAGACTGGTCTTAGACATTTTTTGTTTATTTCTTCAGTGATCTTGATAAAACTGCACAGGGTTATGCAGTTTTTTCTGTTGATTTCAAATATTTAATTAGTTTTCCTGTAACTCACTTTGTTCCTGAGATAACTTAAGTTCACCCCCTATTGTTTAAGGCCACCATAGAAAAAAAGAGCTTAATTAAAAGTGATATTTAGGATATGCCAACATAGACTAATGACTATAGAGTGAAAGTATGGAAGACATTTTTGTTTTTAGGCCTTTATTGGTTATTTCGCAGCAAAATGAACTATACATTTTCAAAAGCAGTTGGAATTGTGTTACAATTTCGATGAGTAATTAATTAAAAAGGCATGTGCTCTAAATTCTGCTCCCATACTTGCATTCTACACACATACAGGTTTCCACTGCAAAGAGAATTATTGTTGTACCTGCCCTAGCTGCAGAGATATTGAGGCCTCAAAATTGAATAGTCACAAATTTACTTTTTGAGAAAAATGGAAAAAACTGAAAACACACAGTTTCTTCAAAAAGCAACAATCATGATGCGCATGTTTTGCAATCCTCATGAAGGCGCTCATAAATTGGTAGTAAAGCTTTAGACAAAAGTCTGGCAAATTATAAAGAAGCCTCAAAGTCGGTTCCCCATTTTTTTGCAGGTTCTGCATGTTAACAGCACCAAGAATCTGGACAGTTAAAATGACATTACAAAAAAATTACTACTTCCTGGTGCGTGAAAATTTGCAGAGAGATAGAAAAATTCTTGCAGAAACCAAATATGTCAATTTTAAAAAATGAATTTTTTTGTCACTTTTTAGTCCCAAAGAGCAGTCTGCCCCCTTAATTCGAGCGTGGTGCAAGTGAAACTTGAATGCAGTTGCTCTAACGCTAAGAGAAGAATGCTGGGGGCTAGCATAGCAAGTGAAACAGAAAAGGTGTTTTAATATGCACATGAAAGTTCTTGCTGTACACATATTGAACGTAAAATTACGCACATCGTCCTCGTTGCGTCTTGCTGGGCACAAAAGTTTCGTCCATTGTCACAAGCAGGAACACTGCACAGCCGTCACTCACCTGCAAGGCGTTCGTCGTGGTTCAGTTTTGTCTTTGTGCCCAAATGCAACTTCATTGAACACTTCAAGTACTTCATCCGCCACATGGCACATAGATATGCGCTCGTTCTACATACTGTTGAGGCCCAGTGGCTGACAAATAGCTTTGTAAACGTTGCTAGGTGTACAATAACTATCGGTAGAACACTGCGTAATTAAAAACGCGACACAGAGCGCGGATATTGTCTGCCGCGGCTCGATACGAGACCTACAAAGGTGCACATGCCGCCACCAGGCACCGGCACCACCATCGTTCACTGCTAAACTAGCTACACTGCACAGTGTGTAACCATGGCAACGCCACCATTGTGTCCAGTGAATATGGCCGCCATGGCATCATTTCCGCCTCACTTTTCACGTAGTGCGCCGGCTGGGCATGCCCTCACTTCTCATTCCTTTCTCCGTGAACACAGCAGTGTCACGCGGGCAGCATGTCGCCTGCTCCTCGCTGGGTCAATTTGTCATGATAAGACGATTTGCCAATTCTATCTCTTAAGATACAAGATTTAATAATGGCCAGTGTGTCGAAATTCGCCGTGTGTTTCAGCTGAAAAACACAATCACTGAAGCTTTTGAACTTAGTTGTGCAAGTGGGAATCGCAGGCAAGAGCTCTGCCAGTAATGCAAGTGCGCAAATTGCTGGAGCAAGTGGCAATCGAAGATTTGCATACATCGTTAACTTTGCCAAACTGTCCTTCATTAATTTCTTTATATTCCCAGAAAGAATGGGTAAATCATGACATGCTGATGTTCCGAGAAGCATGCAACATGCTGCCTGCACGTCACTGCCATATTACAGTGAAGCTTGTCTTGTATTCCGCTGGTGCACATATCAGATGACCACAACATTGTTTTTTTTTTTTTTTTCCTCCCTCTCTTTTCTTTTTGTGCTGAAAGTTGCGAGGCTGGGGTGTTTCAGATGCTGCTCTTTAGTATCACTAGGTTGCATTGCCTTGTTGCTTTTAAGCGCCATCGTTTCCGCAGATTTGCGGCGAGATCAGGATCGGAGATTGCCACATGACACCCAAAGTTTTCGAATTAACTGAACTGGTGCTGACTGCTACTTCAAATTATCTGCTCAGACTTACACTGCAAAACGCAGAACCGCAGAAATGTTTTGAATTAAGTGGGATTTAAAAGTAACACAGTTTGAATTAATAATGAGGTTTTTCTGCAGTGTCTCAAGAAGACCTCTTGACATAAGCAAGAAGTGCCACTTCTACCTGTGAATATTTTTCAGTCTTGGGCCTACAGAAGGCCTGACACATCTTGTTGGAGGCTTTCAGCTGCTTGTGCTGCATGATCAATCTTTTTCAACTTGAAAGCAGCCATGAAGCTTTCGTATTGACCCATAGCATAACCACAGAACGGACGCAACAATGTACACTACACGGACTAGTGCTACCGCACTGCTAACACTCTTCTACGCTCCTCCATGCATATTTATGACTTGTAGCTTGGCATGGCTTGGCTTGGATTGAATTAGGGCTGCGGGCATTGATAGTATGCATGTTTAAAAGGTGACAATAGGCTGTGATGGACTATCATCATTAGTGCCTAGAAGTAGCAGACAACATAACTGCTGAAATTTTCGGGGGTACAAGAATTATGCTAGTGCGAGAATTACGCAGGTAAATACGATAAACATGTTCGCAATGTTCAGACTACAGAATTTATATTCTGAGTCTCTGTTTCTGAAGATCAACCCACTAATCACTGCGTCACAGGCATGTGCTCTACACAAAGATCGTTACCGCTTTGTGTATTTAATTCCTTCAGGAGCGGCCAGAAATGGGCTCATGTGAGCTGTGCGCTGTGGATCCCGGAAGTTAGCATTGGCTGTGTTGAGAAGATGGAGCCCATCATGAAAATATCCCAGATCCCGGTGAGCTTTAGGCGATATTTTCCTTTTTAGTCCTATTCACTGAGCAGTGTTACTGTGTCTAATTGCCATGCTGTGCTTTGCATCCAGCCTAGTCGTTGGGCCTTGACCTGTTGCCTTTGTCGAGAGCGGATTGGCGCCTGCATTCAGTGTTCCGTAAGTGCGGCAATATCTTTCTTCTTGTTCTTTCCAAACACCTACTGCTGAAGGTTTGCTGTATCTGAAGTTTGCATAGAAAGTGTTGTTGTGTGGGAAGTAAATAGGTGCGATTTTGCATTATGATCGAATTCATTATGCTGATATAACTGAAATTGGTTTAGAGCTATTTGTTACAATTTATTAGTTGCAACTCTCAATAGCCTCTTAATGTCATCCACAATTTAATTACTCAGATTCAGTTTGTAAAAGTTTTTTTGCACACACATATTCACAAAGGTGCAATCAAGACTTACTTCAACAGTGTAACGAGAGGTTCAGCTCAAAGCGAAATTCATTTGCCGAAACTAAAGCCACTGTCTCAAGAGTCTTTGTGTGATGACCCTTGACGTAATCAAGATGCGCCGCCTCAACCTGTGGGTATTTTCCAGTGTTAGGCCCACGTAAGACCCGGCACGTCTTGCTGGTGGCTATTAGGTGTTCGTGCTTCTGTCAGCAGTAGTGAACACAAAACTCGTTCACTTCAAAGTGCCTGCCGGCGGCCTTGTTGATTTTTTGTGCATCATCAACCACTTTAAGCTTGAAAGCAGCCGTGTAGCTTCCGTATTAACCCATCGCGTAACCACAGAACGGACACAACACACACTGCACGAACTAGCACTAATGTGCCCCAGTGAATACTTGCCATTTTGGTGTGGCTTAGATTGAATTAGAGTTTTGTGCTTTGATGGTTGACAGCTTGTGCTTGAAAGTCGAGACAATGGACCATCAATTCGGTGACTTTCCAAACATCTGTAACGCGGAAATAAGTAATAAAACATTTTTTTTATGTTGTTCTGGTATACTAGCTGTTGAACAATGAAACTGTGATAATGAAGCTGAAAGAAAACAGTTCTTCCAAAGTAAAGAAACAGCTAAGAAGAGGGCTGGTTTTATTTTAATTGAAGAAAAATGGCTCTTTAGCTATCCTGATCTCATTGCAGTCTGTTCTGTACAATAATTTTAAGGGGGGACATGGCAATTAAACTGCATCTGTTATTTATTGAAATAAGCAGATGAAATTTGGTACACCAATGTGATTTGTTATGCTGATATCATTTATGAAATCAGTTATGTTTTATGGTTTTATAGTCATGGCATTTAATATATCTTTATAGTTATCACTTAATTCATTTTAATTAGACATAATTTGGGTAGCCTATTTGCTTAAACACAATCAGCACGGTCCACTGTGCGCCTTAGTGCTATTCATTAATATTTTCTGCCCCTTGTCATCCGTGTACCATCATAAATGACATCAATGTTCCCTGGGGCACGTCCAAAGTCCCCATGTATTTGACGCACCTTCTCTGCTGTTGCAAGCAGATGCAGTGGCAGGGTACAACTTGTGATGTAGTCCCCTATGGGAAATGTCCATGTGAAAAAAATTATCATTCAGTGCAATTTGATTTTTGCCCACTGACTGCACAGCTCTCACTGCACAAACATTCACCTCAAAGAGTTTTACATGCTGAGGACCAGCACACCTTGGAGATGACAACTCTTTGCTTATTATTTCACAGCGGTCACATAGCATTTCCATTTTATTTGCGAGCCCTAGAAAGTGTCCAGTTTCAAAATGAACTGGGGCCCTTCCACACTGGTGGCAGCAAAATCTGGACAGCAGCTTATTAATCATCACATCGTGGGCTATAAAAAAATGAGGCCTCAGAAACAATACCATCGTCACTTTCACCTTCATTTAGAAGTTCAAATTTCCTTTTTGTGGCCGAGGTAGCAAACAATGCATTGAAAGTGTGCGCTCGCGTTTTTTATCATCGTGCAATCTCTTTAGTTGGAGTTGGAGCTGAAATCCACTGCTAAATACTCGAGGTGCGGACATCTACGGTTGCTGGAGCCCTGTTGTTCACAGAGGTGCAGTCACCACTGCTCGTGGACGTGTCAACACCATCAACACCATACGCAGATCTGTAAGCTCGGCCCGCAGACTCATGAACAATGTATGCGGAGTCGTCGACACTACACGTGGGCAAGCGCTGGACGCATCATCAATGTGGAACGCGCCGGACACAACAACCAGATTTTGCTGTTCAAAGATTCTGCAGCATTTTGGGTCTTTCCTTAAAAAATACAGTGTACCAGCAACTTTTTATCATTGAGGCGCTTGTAAATGGGAAGCAAAGCCAATCCTTGATCAGGATTGGCGTGTGGTCGGGTTGGGCCTCCCCAAGGACTTCGGCTCGCCTATGCTTGCACCAGGAAGTCACCCCTTCTGGACAGTATCATCATCATCATCATTTATTTTCCCTTAAGGGCCTCTGATGGGGTATCGGTGGCTGCCTGCACTGTTGCTTGATGATGAGCGGAAATATGAGGCCCAGATAGCACGATGCATTTTCAGAATATCACCTCTGTTATTTGTGATTGTAACACTACAATAGTTCTGCAGTTTCTGAATTGTGCCATCTGTCAGCTTTTCTCCTCGCGGAAGTCGTGTTGGCAATTTCTGAAAAGCAGTGCCTAGACGCTTGGCCACATGATTTGTGCACTACTCCTTCCTTGTCCACGACAACTTCACCATATACATTGGCCTCAGCGACAGCGATGTAAGCTTTGCTTTCCCCATCACTGAGGAACTTAGTGAAGCGCAATGGTGTTGTGTATGAGGGTGTCCTACCCCATATGCGCAAAGCTGCCTCAGTCTCCACGGCATGAGAGGAGCACTCTATTTTTTTCGCAGCCAGGAGTGTGGAATGCTTGCCATATTTCTTCCTCAGCACCCAAGTCCTGGTGCCGACTACAGGCGAAGCAGTAATTCGACAGTACCTCACACTCGAGGCGCAAACCAGTGTCCACAGACACAGCATTGCCTATGCCATTGTGGCTCTTGCGCCCTCTCTTTTGCCATGTGCCTTCATACATGACAGCAACATCAGCCCCATCTACTTTCTCTTTAGTTATCATCCTCACCTTCGACAGGTTTTCTTGCACAGCTTTGGTAGCTGCAGCATGAACTTTTTTGCCGATTGCAATAAAAGCCTTGTCATGCATGGGTGTTGGTAGTCCAAAAATAGCGCTAAAACTTGACAGCTGTTCATGCCCGATGCCTATTGCAAGCGCAGCCACAACCACCTTCATATTGACGGCGAAGCAGTCGCGCGAGCTGTCGCTTCGGTAGCTTCAGTCATCACCGGCATCGGTGGGCTGTCCTTCCAGCACAACACGCCTCGAACTATGCGCGGCAGGCACAACACGCCGCGAGCTATGCGCGACAGAATCCACAGACTCGGGACACTCACTGTTATTGCAGCACAGCTTGAGGAACGAAGAGAGGCCCTTGCATTTACTTGCGGTGTTGCGGACGACGAGTCCAGCGGTATGGCATGTTGGAAAAACAGCACGGCTTACCATTGATGTCAGTACGCCGATGTCACAAAATACTCCGCTCACAGAACCACCAATTTCTTCTCTCGCTCTCGAGCCAATTTTTTTTTCCGATGCGCTGATGAACTTGATCGCAGCATCGATTTCGTCGAAGTCCCCGCAATCCGCCTTATCTCCCGAAGTTGTGAATTCACACATGTGACGGCTATCCCTGCTGCCTTGATTAGGCCTAGTGGCTGGCAGCTCGCATTCTTCTACCGCTGCTTTGCGCTTCGGTTTATGTTAACACCCTCGGTACTTGTTCTTGCTTGCAATCTTCCGTGCTGGAAAGTCTCGCTTCTTCAAGTGATCCATGGCAGATTCAGAAAAACGTCAAAACGCACAGCAAGTGCCGATTGTCGCAAGCGCTCAGCGAGCGGGGTCGATCAGATGTAGCCAATGGCGGCCTCGGCAGCGTACCATGTGACCAGTCGAGATGCCCGAAGCGGCTGCAGCTTAACTGAAAGCCAACTTGAAAACGACTGTTTTATGAGGTTCCTTGCCAAAATGCGAAACTGGGGGGATGCCTGTTCACTGGAAGGAGGCTTGATCTACGTCACCGAAGAAACCGCAATGGCGGACGTCATCGTGTTGCCGAGTGGTGGATTTTCAAAAATAGCCGTCGCATGCGTGAATTCGGGATTTCAGGGGCTACCTCCACTAACGCAGATCGATTTTTTACCACTTTCTCGTCCGAATTCAGCTGTGACATTTGGGGAAATGATAGTTGAATGATCAAAAGGTATTTTAGAAACTTTATCTCAGAAGTGGAAATTTTCGCAAAAAACTCGATTTTTCGACCCACATCTCTCCTTAAGATAGTAATTACAAGAACAGTTTCATAATCATTGGATGGAACTGCATCATAGTGGTGTAGCGTACATGCTCAGAGTAACCATCACTACACAATTGCTGCTTTGGCTTTACCAGATTTCAGCGGCCTTTCTCCAGCATTGTCTTGCATCTGTGATTACACAAGCAATGAGTAACAGCTTCATTGACTGCACCCTTCACGGCTGTTACATTATTTGGTGTGCCAAGATTTCCTCCTAACTGTTCTTGCAGGTGAAGGCTTGCAAGCGGGCTTACCACGTCACCTGTGCATTTGAGAACGGCCTTGATATGAAACCAATCATTGATGACAACACTGTTGACGAGGTTAAGCTCAAGGTAAGTTTTTTTCTTAATAAAACCCAAGTTTTTCACTAAAGAAAAAATATGGGGCTGGGGGGGTGTCATGACCGCTGAAGGTTTTTAGGTCCCAAAACAACAATATGATTAGGGTGAACGCTGTATTGAAAGACTCCAGAAATTTTCACCATGTGGATTCACCTAAATCGGAGTATGCAAGCCTCTAATGTTTCACTTCCATGAAAATGTGGCCAGTGTGGCAGGGATTCTATCCAGTAGTGTGCCTGTCAGTATTTAAAAGTGCCATGGCTACTAAACCACCATAGCAGGTTGGGTGTTTTGCCGTAAGGTCCCAAAGCAGCACTTGGTGGCGCTGTGTCTCTGGCAGGCAGAGCCATTTCTAGCAAAAAGATGGAGATTGATGATGTGCGTCACGCCTTTTCCGATCTCTCCGCCACGCTGCAGCTCCCTTCTGCGCATATGTAGAGCTCTCGCGCACCGCTTGAAAAATATCTCCCAGCTGGACAAGTTTTTTGAAAAGCGAACACAATAAAGAAGTCAGAAAAGTTTCTTAATCACATTTAGTACGTTGTGGTGCAGATGACAATGATGCCCCACTTAACGCGAAACACATTTCTGGAGTCTGCAACATTACCGTGTACGATAAGTCGAAGTAAGCTTCCTTTTGTCGTACGTTAAACATACTTGATGGTCTATATGCAGTGCAAATCTAAGCCATGCACGCAATTGATGTTCTATGTTGTTGGCGCTGAAAAACATGGTTGTTGTTTCTATTTGCATGCTGGCTGTAGCAGACGCATACTGTCCTGAACAAACTTTCGCGGCATGCAAAAAGATGCAAAGATGACACGGTCATAGCAGTGAAAAGCCTGATAAGGCTATAGAGTCATGCCCTCCATACCACTGGAGCATCATCCTCTGACTTAACTGCGAGGCAGCTAGCTTAGCTTTAACCGAGCGAAGCAAGTTGAACTGCTACCTTCGTGATAGGTTTTTTTTGTTGTTGTTTTGTTTTTGTTTTGGCGTTGTGCTTGCACTTACATTTAATATCAATATCGGCTGTACTGGTGTATAAAGCCTGCTGTGCAAATGCGCCTGGGCGTGAGAGGTGCCGAATTTCAGGCTTGATGTGATATCTGGTTTGCGACGATCTCGCGCAATTAGTGTGCACTGGAAGCACTCTATGGAGCGTAACACGCATGCACGCAGCGCGGGTGAAAAATGTATTAAGTGCCCCATTGAATCAGCGACTTGAATAAATACCACCCTAATCAAGCGACAAAAATAGAACAAACCGGCAAAGGGATGTGACAAAATGCACAGACATTCGTTCCGGCGCGGTGATGCTACCTTCTCGATGCATGTATTGCAGGCGGCAAAACATAGAAAATGTGCGTAGTTCAGTTGAAAGCAACCAACAACGCAACGCTAACCACGGTATGAGTTATGCGAGTGTGAAAATTCTACAACGACAGCTACGTGTCTCGCAAACACAAGCAATTAAAACTCAAAGTTGTTTCAACATACAACCGTAACTGGACTGTCACAATGCATGCAGACAGCGAACTATCATTACAGCAGTCGTTGCATGGACGCGCCGTGTTATGTACTGATTCAGGTAGTAGAAACAAATGATTTCATGCGAATTGAGACAATTAAAATGGAAGGTGAGACAGAGCTAAAGCTTACTTTATTCTTTTAACTGTGGCGACCCACGCTTGTTTTCTTTCTCTCTCGTACGACTTCTGGCAATCGATAGTGCTACAGGTGGTTTGCATGTCTTGGTATTGTCTGCACTCTCATTTCACAGAACAATACTCCAGACCTCGCTGACGCTTTTGTATGATTGCTTCTGCCATCGCGGAAAAGCAACGTTGAACAGCGAGCGTCTTGTTCCAGTGTGCCAAGCCGAAGTTCCCCACACCGACTATAGAATTCATGCCGCACCTGCTCCCGCAGCGTTGAAACACACCGAAATCGCCTGCACCCTCTAGAGTTTCAGCGCGGCGTTGGCATCGTTCCGCAACCGGCCAATTAAGATGGGCAGCATTAGAGGCAGCATCTGTACACTACACCTTTTCTCGTGTAGCCAATTTGAACATGACATTTAAAGCTGACATTCAGCTGGGAAGTGCAATTGCCCATGCTGACCCTGAAAAGCTTAGAGGGTACTGGCTTAAGATTTCGTGGACGAGATAGCCTCTGGGATTGATACCCGTGAAAATGCGCATACTCATGAACACTTATGCGTCAGCCCATAGTGACCATGTGGGGTGTTTCATGAAAATAACACTTGCAATTATTCACATGAGTATACTGATTTTGATATATATGACAAAGACAGTCACATGTGCGCGACGAGCCACTTGCGATAATTTCGTGGGCTGCATGTTTGAGATTACAGCTCTAGACCGATGTCATTAGCCATTTGCTAAGTGATTTGAGAACACTGCCGAAGTGCACAGGTGAGACCATTTCTTTCACTGGCAACTGGTCATTGCGCTTCAGGCATCTGGATAGTGCCTCTTTAGCCTTTTGTATGGCAGCCAATAAAGCAAGGGAAAAAGTAATGCAATAGGCTCAACGTCATGATGCATGGTAAAGGAAGGAGAAAGAAAGCATTATTTTTTTGCTTATACTGAATGGGCTTGAAAACCTAATTGTGGCGGAAGACTGGTAAAACAAAGAAAGGTGTGTGAGGTCATCGTGCGATAATTAAAAAGGTATTGAAGGGCCCCTTCAACACATCCAAGCAGGACAAAATGCACTGCTCAGTTACATATGTTTTCTCCCACAGTCGTTCTGCCCCAAGCACAGCAAGAAGAAGGAGGTGCACCGAAAGGAGGCGTCGTCGGATGACTCGGACAAGAAGGCAAGCTCTGTATCCCGGGAGGGCCACCACCAACGTGATACTGAAGCCACCAACGAGGAAAAAGAGTCTGCCCGACTGGCCAAGTACGGCTTTCCACATTCACGTGTTCTGAAAGAGATGTGGGATGAAAAACAGGACAGGCAGTTTCCAAACCTGTAGCATGTGCATTCCGAAAATGTTTGTATTCTGAACCTATCACTTACAAATTGCAGCATAGACCACTTATAACACAAGTCTCTGGAGTTGCGAATATCTGCACTTTAAGGGGAGACGCTCCTCGAAAAAGTTTTTTTTTTTTTATTTCTAGTAATAGAGACTTGAAAAGTTTGTTATTAGTATAGTTTTTCATGCAAATTTCAAATATGCAATTATTTTTTGTGTAGCTGCTATAATTATTGAGTTATGCCATAAACAATAGCAAAAAGTTACATTTTTTGCGGGCACTCTTTTATGTACTAAACTTTCAGTAAAAGCACTGTGTCTGATCTTATTTGACTCTTGGTAGATTGAAAAGTGCAAATATCTATATAGATATGTCACAGAAATATTGGAACCAAGAAAAAAAAAATTGTATTGAATGACTTATTATTTTCAATCTTCCTTGAAACAATAAGCTAATATTTTCACAACTAATGCTGGTAGGCATTGCAATTTAGAGTAGATATTTGCATTCTGCATGTGTTGAAGAATATGTGTGCCAAGTTTCGTTACTATACAATGAATATAAGTTTCTAAAAGGCTGCCCGGAAAACGTGAAACTGTCAGAAAAAATTAATATGAGAAGAACAAGTTTGAAAGTTCGCAAAGTTGGCATTTATTAGGAAATCATTCTTTTTGCATCAAATTGGGGCACAATGAAAAGTACCTTGCCTTGAATGCACTGCAAGTGTCTAGAAGTCCCCTGCACCATAGCTTGGTCCTTCACGGCTCTTGCGGTCAGTGTCCTCAACACGAGCTCTCTTCGCTGTGTTGCAACGGTGTGCCCTCGCTTCTGCAGTTTGCTTCAGGTTCATCTTCCTGATGCGCATGACGTCACAGTGGTCACCATGTGTGGCCAGATCTTGTGAGGGGAGAATTCCAATGCCTTCGAGCACTTCTTCAAAGCCCCTGTGGCCTTTGTTGTACCAGAGTACAGCAAGAGCGGTGGCTGTCTCCACAGTTGTTCTGGAGGCGAACTTTGTTTTTGGACATAGCAGCCATATCTTGCTGTTCAGCGATTCGGCTGCATTCTGTGTCTTGCCATGAAGGCACCGAATAAGGAGTTTCTCCTCTGTAAGGCGCTTGTAGATAGGCATAATTGCCAATCCTTGAGCCTTCGTCAACAGTGGGGTTTGGCGTGGTGCAGGCTCCGCCAGTGCTTCCGCACGCTTGTGCTTGCACCACGAATTTGGTCCCGCGGGGCAAAAGTTGTGGCTACTGGCACCATCACTGGAGCAGCAATGAAAATACGATGCCCATATGGCAGTGTACATATTTCGGACACTGTCCTTGTTGCCCGTGATGGCGATCTTGTAATATGTTTTAGTTTTATTATTGTCGCATCTTTCAGTTTTTCGCCTCGTGGCAGTGGCATTGCCGATTTCCGTAGGGAAGTTCCCAAGCGCTTTGCAACGTGGTTCGTGCACTCTTCTTTGTCAATGGGGGTGTCACAGTATACATTTGCCTCGCAGACTGCAGTGTAGGCCTTGCTGTCACCATCACTTAGGAAGCTGTTGAATCGCAGTGGAGTTTCATAAGACAAGGTCCTCTGCCATATATTGACAGCTGCCGCAGGTTCCATTGCATGGGATGAGCAGTCAGTGTTTTTTTGGCAAACTGGAAGATGAAAAGCTCGCCATATCTCTTCATCCTCCCCAAGGTCCCTGTGTATACTGCAAGCATGGCAGTAGTTCGAAAGAACTTCAAAATCGAGGCAGAGCCCCGTGTCCAGGGACACGACTGTGCCCACTCCATTGTGGCTTTTATGACCTCTTTTCTGCCAGGTGCCATCAAACATGACTGGCACATCTCTGCCGCCGACTGCGTCCTTCGTGATGTTTCGTGCCTGGTGCAAGTTTTTGCTCACTGCCGTCATCGCCGCACCATGGAGCTTCTTGCAAATGCTGGCCGTTGAATGTCTTGTGATGCATCGGGCTCGGAAGACCGAGAATCGCACAAAATCGTGAAAGTTGGTCGTGGCCTGCGCCTATAGCGCGTGCTGCCAGAACTGCCTTCACGTTTACAGCAAAGCTGTCACGCGAGCTGCCGCTGTCAAAACGAGCGCTCGTTCCTTGGTCCCCGGCCGAAGCAGTACGTCTCGACGTGTGCGTGAACGAAAGTGCATATTCAGGGCAATCAGAATTTTGACAGCACAGTTCGAGGAATGCCGAAAGTCCTTTGCGCTTTCCAGCTGCCTCTCGCACGCCGAGCTTCCGTTCGCGGCAGGTTTGGCATTGCACACCCGCCACAAGTGCCGTCAGCGCATCGATTTCGCAAAGCAGCATGTTCGCAGTAGCAGCATCTACCGGTCTACGTTCACTCTCGAAGAATCCAATCTTCCTTTGGGATGCACTGACGAATTCCACGGCAGCGGCTATTTCACAACCACTGTCGCAGGGTTCGATGACGGTGTTAGGCCTATCCGAAGTCGGAGCGTCGAGGCGTTGGTCGGGGGCGACATCGTCGTTCGCTGTCGCTTTGCGAAGCGTCCGACGTCGTTTCCCTCGATACTTGTGGCGAGTTCTGAACTTTCGATTATCTGAACTGCACTTCTTCGGGCTTGCCATGACGCAAAAATGCAGAGAAACGCAGAAAAACTCGATCGCGACGTCCGAGGCTTCGCTCTTTTGCCGGAGAGATAGGAGGGGGAGGAGCGTGGAGCGCACCGCCGTCCAATGGCGGCCTCGCGCTGTGTGCCGCGATATTCAAAACACGTGACGTACGCGTTGTTTTTCTCGTTTTTTGTTTATTCTGGGTGGAGGCACGAGACTGGCTACTAGTTGATTTTGAAGTACACGGCCTTCGCAGCATGCGTGCACGATTGCAAATGGCGGCCAACGCGTCGTTTTGGCGACAGGACGACGCGAACTTCGCCGTTTTCCGCGACTTTCGCGAACTTCGCCGTTTTCCGCGACTTTCGCGCATTTCTCGCGTCACCGCTGCCCACTTGGAAGCATTTTTTGATAATTTCTCGTGCGAATTTCAGCTTGATATTTTCAGAAGTAATAGATTATAGTCCAAGGATGCCAATACAGCCGGGAAAAAAAAAGCGAAAATTTTCCGGAAAACCGCGACTTTTCGACCCGCGTCTCCCCTTAAGCAGCACTGCTCTGTAACCAAGACACTTTTCAAAAGCTGCATGTGTCCAGAGAATGATGAAAAGGCAGCCGCACGATTCCAACAATTGAGGCACGCAACTCGTGTGTAAACTTGCATGGGCCTAAAGTTTGCAAATGCTGACAGGTTATTTACACAAACCTGCCGTGCCAACATCACGATTGTGGAAAAGGGGGAAGGAGGGGGTAGTGCCGTATCGAAAAGTCACCGACTGGCTCATCAGGCCTCCTCATTTATGGAAACTCAGCTGCGGTACCACACTGCAAAAACTATATACAGTATAGACAGCTTACCACATAAGTCGCAAATATCCACAGTATATGCAATACCACACTATAACCAAAACGTTTTTCAAGGGCCACAATAGGATGAAACGTGTTGAGCAAGCTGCCTCGCCTGTTTGAGAATCGAAGCAGGGATGCATAGTGCTTACAACTTTTTAAGTTTCCGGATGTTAAAAAAAGTTTAATGTCTAAAAACACGTGTTGCCACAGAAATGAACAGGAAAAGCGGGGAGAAGGGAATCTGGCAAGAGAAAGTTCCATCGCGGAAATTCACCTCTTTTGTAAGCATTGCATAGAATGTCGAATCACGTACAGAATTACCTGTTCTGAAAGACATACCAATGATTCGATTTCAAAATGCAATCGAATCGCAAATCACCAATCGAGCGCTCCACATGCCTTCCTCGTTTTTATTATATTGAAGATATGCATTTCTTCCTGTCAAGTGCAGCCACTGCAAAGAGTATTGTTAATTCTATACCAAACCACAACTTAGATAGCACAGGACCGCTAACAAAACACAACCAACGTGTGATTAGGCCTAGCCTGTCGTTCCGTATGTTGTCGCAGAAAGCTTGTCCAAGACCTGTAGATCCGACATCGAAAAGATTGCACTCAAGCAATAAACCAAGAACAGCATTCGTGGTACGGAATTCGCGTTCGCAGCTGGAAGATCAACAACGACGAAAACCCGCCAAGCTTCCGCCAGACAGCGCACCGGCAGCAAAGGCGAAATCTCACATCATAAATCTATAAAAAGTTTTAAATTTACTGATGAGGTAGCAGACGCGATGTTTGTAGCAAGCACGATAACAATGACACTGTTCTTTGCAGAAAACTGTTAAGCGCAGTTGATAAGGACGAGATTGCACGTGCCATGTGGAGACGCGCGCGGCCTGAGCCACGCGAGCGACGCTTACACACTAGTATAGCCGCCCCGGTGCCGATGCGGCTATATACTGTGTAAGCATCGCTAGCGCGGCTCTGGCAGCTAGCGATCTTTTTTTTTTTTCGCTTTTTCTCTTTTGACCTCTGTTTGTTAATATCCACATTTCCTCCTGTTCGGTGACGACCTCGTCGATCGCTCCCCAGCGGCACCAGCAGCGCGCCTCCTTTCAGACACGTACTCGCTACCATGATCGTCACAAAGATTTTCCAGCGACCACATTATAACAGGTCTTTCATCTTGGGGGACTGCGCAATGAGTGGTATGCGTATTCATGGGTTTCTATGGGCAGGTGAACGGGAGTGAAAAAAGACCGCATTGCAACTGGTTCTGCACTCTAAACGGTTGCGTTAGAAGTGGTCTACCTTGTACGTCATATAATTCTTCATGCTTTCAATTTTCTGGGTGTATGCACAATGTTGAAAACAGTGACGACCACAAACCGCGACTCTAGTGTTGCACGTGCACGTTCCCGTTTCTATTGGAGATCCGTCACCCCTTCCAAATGAAACAACTGCACAATGTCCTGCTGACGTGGTGGCATACTACAACTTGTATATTCCTCAGCCAATACTGACGCCGTCACGTATGCTGTCACGCATGCCGTCACGGGAAAGTTGCCCAGGCCAACACGAAAATCAGCCGTAGTAAATATCTCACACACAAGCTAGAGCTTCGTCATCTTTGGAGGAATCGAGGTTGCATACACAATGGCTGCACTCTATGATGATGCAACTATTTTCCTGACAAAGAGTAAAGCCAAACAGCGGTAACATGCACCCGATGAGCAGTTGGAGGTGAAGGAGGCAAAGGCTTCTACCGTGGTTAAAAGTAACAGCTCCCACTGCGGCACTGTGCATTCACGACGTGCTGTTTTCTGAGGACATCAGCATTCCGGGGGAAAAAAATGGAATTCACCTATGAGCTCTTCTATATTTTTGTAATGCTGCATCAGGCAAAATGATCTTAAAATTCCGTTTTGAATTATATGAATCTCACTGACAAAGGTATGCTTGCCTCATCTGACTTGTTTCAACTGACCAAGCTATAGGATATAAGACATGTAAACTTTTGACTGAATTCCCGCCAATTGGCCAGAACACAGGGAGTAGTTGTTCTCTCAGTAACGGTTTTCAATGACCATGTAGCGGCGAGAGAAGAGGAGACGCGAGATGACGTCGAAGGCGGCCGATGGGGCCGTGCCGATCTCGCCACTTTATTCTAGGCCTGAAGCGGAGCCACGTCGGTTACCAGCGTCCGCCACACCAGGCGTGTCAGCTCGTTCTAATTCTCGCGCAGCTCGAGCTATCATACGCTGCGCGAGAGGCGCGGCGCGGTGATTGAGAAATGATGATGATGATGATGATGGCGCTACAGGGCTCCCCCCCTAGCGCTTTGCGCGATTTGAAAACATATGAAAAAGAAAGAGACTATATACATGAACGAAAATCCGCAAGGTGTCCGTTTAGGAAGTCCAGTTTGTGAACATTTATGGGCCATCCGTAAGCATACAACCACAACTGTGTACCCCATGTTAATATGCTGCAGTAACCAACGATCGCTTCGGAAATGCACTTTACGCAATTCGCGCTCTGCTTTGCAAGTATAATTTACAATAAATGGGTCTTTGCTGCTTTTGTTTCTTTTTGTTTTCAGGATTCAGGCTATTGAAGCCGAGTTCTACAAGCACGTGAGCCTGAAGGAGACAGCAGAAGCCATGTCAACAGACCCTGTGGTTGTTGACTTTGTCTTCAACTATTGGAAATTGAAGCGCAAGGTAAGTGCCCTGCTCTCCAGGGTTTTTAATTTTATTTATTTATTTTTATTATTATTTTATTGTAGTCCTTTGCTCTTCTGTGCTATTCTTGACAGCTTATGTCGACGTCGAGCAACTTGCCAGGTGTCTTCAAACCTCCGAGCTTAGTATTGACAAGAAACTTCTGCTCCTTGTGCAGTGTTTGTGTGCTCCCAGTCCCCTACCCCACTTACCTTCTCAACCCTGCCCCCCCCCCCCCTCCATCCCCCCAAGTGGCACCCAGTTGTGGTGTCCTCGCCTAAGAGACAGTTACTCAAGGTTGGAGGTGCTGCACCAATTGCACCAATCGGCGCCGATTCGACCTGCTGCGCATAAATGGCAATTGCCCTGATAATTGTCGATCGGAAGTGTGAACCCCCGAATCTAGCCGATTATTATAGATGACCAAGCAGCACTGAGCATTGTCTGCACTAAGGACGCGGCCGCAGTATCCACATATAGTGGAGTTCGATCACATTGTAATTCAGTTCATTCATGGAACTCTCATTGCTTTTTTCGCCGTGGTTTCCTTGCAAATGTGGTGGCACCAACAGGAGTAACTTATTATTTAGTAATACAGTGCAACCTCGATGGTTTGTACGAGCCGGCAACACAGTACGATTATGCTCTAAACGGCAGTGCGCGTATAAAAGTACAAATGTGCATCTTTCGACGTGCCCCATCACGACCTCTAAACAAATACAGTACCACAGCAGATGTCGCCCAAAGTACCTACCAGAAAACCTTTCTTCTTTTTTGCCAGAGTGTGGAAAAGACCATACATGGCTGGCACTTTTTAACGATTGAAACACGGAGCAGTCGCGTGTGCTCGAACCATGCCCTTGGTAGTTCCATGCAGCGCGGCGCCTATGCTGACCACACTATCGCTGCCGGGCGCGCAGATTTGCTGCGTGAATGGCTCGTCCCCACTTCACTCCAGACCAATCACAGATGAGCAGAGTAGTGTTTCTAAATAGCGCCGGGATAAGTAACTTCCACCAGTTGCCAAGCGAAGTGCGCTGGGATTATCTATACTTTATTTCACACGTAAGTCAACACTGCAGAGGCTTGCGTGGCTCTTTGTGGTGGATATGTTTGCATTAAGAGAAAGTTTCATGCTTTTACCACCCAGAATATATTTTTTCTTTTCGTTTCAGGCAGAGTATAAGATTAGCATGTTTTTTAACACGCGCGTGCACCCACACATGTGTGCGTGCAGGTGGTAAGTCTGGTAAAATCATATGTCACGTTAATTTATCTCGAGACCGCTTGCAAAAAAGGGATTTGTGAGAGAGATGCAAGAGAGATGAGTGTATGGCAAAACTATCACACTTTATCTCACCAAACGGAACGGCAAACAGTATTCTGACACTGGGAATTCACTCTCAAAAAGAAACAAGTATGTACACAATAATAGGCTATACAAGGAAACCGTAACTAACACTGATCCAAGACAAGTCAAGTCCTAGGCCTTAAACTGTCTCTAGCCAGAGTGCCATCTCGGTGGCAACTCTCGTGCACTCTCGCAATAGTAGAACATTCTTACTGTTCTGATACCACCCTCGCAGCTACGGGGAAGTGGTACTCCCTCGCCGTAATCAGCAGCGGCGCGCATCCGCTTGACGATCCACTCGTCTGCATTGTCAGTGTCTCGGTCCTTGTCTCAATGTGTGGCCTCGCTAGGCCCCGCTCGTCAAGGACTGCCCCGCTGGCGCGTTCACTCGGCTGACTGGTGTGGGCTGCTCCATTCCTAACGCGATGTGGTGAAGCTACAAGCCCACCAGGAACTGCTGGGCAGGATGCGGAAAGTCCGGGTAGTCTCACTTGGGACAATCTCTGAGATCGACGGCCACTTCCTGGGCCCCTTGACCGTGACATCCTCAAAACCGGGCGGCCATACTGCTCCCGTCGTGCTAGCGACACTTGTTTCCCTTGTCTTCGCAGCTGGGCATCCCAACACACAGTGCCAGCTCATCCTCTGGGATTTTTCTTCTCGGCTCGCGTCGCATGCCCTTGGGTGGCTTTCTCTTCTCGTGCACCGTCCCCGCGTTTTGCACGTGCCTTGTGCCTCTCTTTTACACATGTCATCATTAGTACTGAATTTTTTGTAAAAACCATTGGAAAGTTTTTTACCAGCAATAATTTGGGTTGACGATGATGTTTGACCCTAAAAAGCTGCTCCAAAACTAATTCGTATTGCTTCAAAACACCAATTGGTGCTGCGAACCTACTACAAAACTATCCTTTTACTGTGCCAAAGCTACACCAAAACAATGAAGTCTACTTCTGCCTCTGCTACTGTGTCACCTCTTCCCACTCCTCACTTTTCCCTACACAAGAATCTTCTCTCATCACACAGGGCATCTAACATCTCTCGAATTTTTAAGGGGACAGATCTGGGTGGGTCGTCTTTGTACTGCTTCATATTGAATGCACGTGTACAAAATTGATGCATCTCAAGCTGTCCCTTCGTAAAAGCCCACTTTTGGCTGGCTTTAATTCTGCATTTGCCAAATTTCCGATTTAGCAATTGTTTTAAAGAGTTAGTTGGCGGGGAACTCAAGTTGTTTTACTGATGATAGTACCAGTGCTGTTGTTTTTTATCCAGATTGTGTTGCTGTTATGCAGCCTGCAGTGTAGCGCATTTTTCGCTGGGTCAACACCATAGCTAAAATTTTATCATTCCTGGCTGTTTGACTGTTGCTACTTGACAACATATTATGCACCGAGGTTTCGTTCACTTGAGAATGGTTGCATCTTTTCGGGCCCAGAATTCCCCATGGGCTTCACGTCAACATTCATCACTGTTATCACAAAGCATAGTCGTGTCACAATACTTACTCAGTTGCTGCACTCTAGCTTTGCAAAGTTGCTGCGGATATCGCATTAAAAAACACAGATGAAGTTTTTCACTGTGGCAGTTTCGACAAATGGGGTCTGTTACTGAGGATACTGCATTATGGGAGCCGGTATTTTGAGCAAAATCTAGAATTTTTTTCCTGCTGGTTGGCCAGTGCAGACATAGTTTTGTCAAGTGTAGCTCGCTCATGTACTCTTCTGGTCCACTTGTGTAGTCTTTGGGGGTTCCTAAATAAAGGTGTTGCATCAATAAAAATTTTTGAGAAGGAGTGAGAGCAGCGAGTGCTTGGCCTAGTGGGGCTGCACTCTGAAATAATCCTTTTTAACGCATGCTATCTAAAGCCCTTTGTAATGCATCCATGATCAGATCAGATTAACACTCTCAAGCATCCTGCAAAGTGATTTGACGATAATATGGGCCAAGCTCTGTGTGGGACACGGGCACAAAACTAATTTGACAATAAGTTGCTGACTGTTTTATTGTGCTCTCAACAGGCAAACCACGACAAGCCTTTACTGACACCATTGAAGGAAGAGACTGATGGCTTGGATAAGCTAGGAGAGAACAACCTTTACTCGCGCGTCAAGATGTTCGTCCATCTGCGACAGGATCTGGAAAGGGTACAGTGGCCGTCATCCCGTCACGGGAATCTCTTGCATCTTGGCACATCCTCGCTCTGTGTAGCTGCTGCTGCTGCACCTGCACTTCGACTTGCAGCTTCGGTTCTGTTGCTTGTAATAAATGTTCAGCTTCGGTGTTGGACCTTTTCTTTCTTGTTTTTGCTGCCTTGCGAGTTTCCTTTAATTGGTTTAGTGCCTTCACCCCACCCTGCATGGTTTTCTTGTTATGCTCTTCTGTCAATTGTCTATGCTTCCATTTGTGGTAAGTTGCGTTTGCATGTTTTTGGAACTGCTGCCTTGACATTGTCTGCCTGATTATATATATATATATATAGATATATCCACATGCATGCTACAAGGAAGCTACAACATGTTGCTGATGCGTGGTGGTGCTGATGTACACCTTGACACTTTGCTGCTGCTGCTTCATTAGATGGCTCTTTCTAACTTTAGGGCATCACACATGCAAATGGAATGATGGTGAATGTATTGTGAATAGAGATATTGCAAAAACTACTTAGATTTAGCAGAAGGCAGAGTTTAGTAATCCTGATCCAAGATAAGGCCGTATCAGCTGTGTGGTTTAGAAAGTGGGTAAATTGCAAAGTTATGCACATTTTAAGCCGTTAATCTCGAGCTGGTGGTGGCATCAATACTGTCAATGGTGGGAAGCCTGCGCCAATTGTGCCAACTGGAAATTAATGTGCCATACTGCACCAAAAGGGTCTTTTTTGTCTAATTTGTGCCATTGCTGCACCACAAGGTGGTTTTGGAACTGAAAGCAATGTTGACAGCACGCTTTGTGAGTAGGAGGGTCGCCATCTTGTACACTTGCCCTTTTGCATTTGTGCTGCTGCAAAAGTACGGGATTGGCTGGTCAATTATTCCGACTTCTGCGCAACGTGCGGCACTGCCTTTCACGGTAACCATTGGCAAATAATAAAGGCAATGTAGCCCGACTACCGGAAAGCGCAACAGTATGATTTGTCGCCGCCAAAAAGCCTACGTGGTTGCAGCGTTGCGCTGCTTTAAGCTTACTGCAGGCTTTTAATAACCGACGACCAGCTGAGAGCACTAAAGTGCCGATCACTGCCGCCTCAATCTTTGTGCGGGACCATGTTCAGCATGCCCCGTTTTGCAGAACTAAAAGCAGCTAGCTGTTGCGGAGTTGAGCGTTGTAAATCACAGGCAGCAAGCATAGCTCATGCTTTCAGGATGCGACAGCCCTAGTCTGCTGCCAGGACTTCTAGGGCATCGCTTGCAGAAAGCTTGTGTCATCGCGTTAACGCAACCGGCTGCTCGCCACATCTGTGCACAGTCTGAAGCGCAGTGGGCGCAAGCGGCTCGGCACGGTGCGTACACCAACTAGGCTAAGCACAGCACACAACTAGCCAGTAGATGATTGTCTCCCTGCGTCTCTAAGTGTCAGTGCTCGCCGAGTAGCAGATCGTGGTACACATTTATTGCGGACAGCTGATTATGTCTGTTTGGTCGCTATGTGAGTCATCGCTACGTTAGCTGCGTATCCCAGACCCCACAGTAGTTTCGAAATGCTCTTTGTTGTCCCCGCCGCTTGCCATCGGATGGTTGTGCGAAAATGCCGTCACTTTTTAACATTGGCTAAAAGAAAGAAATGGCCTTGTGGTGTGCGCTTTAGGCAATATCTTTTGTGGCACTGTAATTATTCCTTCTTGAGCAGTGATGGCGCACGTAAACAAATGCAAATTGGCAGCATCGTAACAAGGGGTGTGTTGAGGGGGTTCTGACACCCCCTGAAATTTTTTCATGTTTGAACTTTTCAAGTGATACTAATGTATTTGCATGCCATAAAATAGATGACCAGTTGCCAAAGTTAGTTGTCCCACATATAAACCCACGCAAAAAAATAATTCCTGGGTACGGCCCTGCAAATTTGTACATGGTCATTGGCCTGTGCATGGGAGGATGAGGGGGAGGGCAAAATGCCAGCCCCATTCATTGACGTGATAGCAAGGGGGGCGCCTCGATGAACCCTCGTTCCCTCTGAAGGGGAACCCTGGGCATACTTTTGTACTTGGTTAATGCATACTCAGTTTAGTGCGTGGTTTACCGCGTTCCCGACAGGTTCACCGCATCTACGTGCATATTAACGAAGTTTTACTATAATGATCTTTGAATATGTGTGCGCATGTGCACGTCTGTGCTCCTATGAACTTCATACTGCAGCTAGCTTGTTGGTGCAATATCCTTCACTATCTGATGTCACTGCTTCTGTACGTAATCCTACTTTTGTTTATCTTTTTTTTTTGCTTATTTTGTGGGCTTGCTGGTTCTGTATAAATGATTATGTAAGCGGAGGGCCATTTTGAATGTTTTGGTGATGCACAGCCATTCATTTTGGAAATTTCAGTACCTCACGTCATCACAACTAGCCTAACTGCTGCATGGAGGCACCAGAATTAGTACGGTACCCTGATGTCTAGCTATTGTTGGTGTCTGTTGGTGCATGGGGAAAATAAATTTTCATATCAAAATAAAATATCTTGACAGCATTTCTTGAACATCACACTTCCTCAGAGCCACCTGTCTACACAGAAAATTTATGTGGTACAGTAAACTCTCCTTCAGAATATGACTGTACCCTTTTAAATTTTTAGATGTCGGGTTTTAACTTATATAGTAAGTTTTTGTTCATTGGCATCTAAGTACAGCTAGCGTATTTAGGCATTATGAAATTCAGCCTTGGAGTGGGGGGTAGCCATTCAGTTAGATTGTATTTGGTTTTGTCGCATGGTTGGCTTTCCTTCTTATTTTTTCCCATGGGCACTGGCAATCTTTAATTAAAGCATGTATATTTCATGGAAGCATGCAAGCAGAGGCACCATTCATGTTGGGCTTGTCTGATAATAAACTATCTGAGTCGATGGACACCTTTGTAATAAAGACTAGTGCGTCACATGAGTTGACAAAATCCCCTGTGCCTGCAACGCTAGATCGCCATTACTTAATGTGGTTGCAAGGAGCATTTGCTTCATGGCTGTTTTGCTGTTTGCCACGTAAGTGCCATGCTCTTTTTGTTAAATGTGCACTCCTCTGGATTTTATGTTTTGTCTCAGTGCGAAAGTAAAGTAGCTAGAGTGTGATCGTGCACAGCCTGAATGGCACACGAGGTTTTTCGGCTACAATAAAATTGCCTACTGTAAAAAGCGGTGTGCCTCTCAGAAAACAGTGCCTATTGGTAGTCCAGGCTCTCAAGAGCATGCGAGGCAGACATTATAGTGCAACATGTAGCCAGGAATTTGCAATTACTTCTCAAAGTCAGCCAGAAATAGCTCTCTCTTCTCCCTACAAACGATGCCATACACCCAAATTACTGTACGATATCTCTTTTAGTGGTGGTGGCTTTGTTTGTGCACCAACTTGTTCATGCTAGTTGTGTCCACTTGTTGCCAAAAAAGCACGCGATTTACTGCTCACTGGACGAATTGAACCTTCTGCATAGTCAACATCTCTCGACTGATCCTCAGTGTGGTGTATATGACCGTAGCGAATCGCTTTGGGGAAGGCACTATGCTGTACGATGGGTTGTTTGACTCTCCAAGTTCCAGAACCTACAGCGAAAGTTATGTTTTTTTTTTTGTTTTTGTTTTTCTCGAAATTAATGCAATCAAAAACTAATTGGCTACATATTCCGAGCCTATGATTTCATTCTTCGTGGCAAAATGAAACATAGCTCACTGCAGAATTATGAGGTATTTAATGACATGTTAAGTATAATTATTTGCTGAAGTTCACTCAAAACTGCATCACTTCATTTTCTTTCAAGAAATTTGATGGGGATATACCCAAGTGTATGGTCTCTCATGACCATACTAAAATAAACCGTGCGTTGGAGAAAAAAAAGAAAGAGAAATGCTCAGGGTCATGACACTCGCTGATAAAGGGACAAATATTCTTGGCCCCATTCCATCCCCCTCCCTGCGTATCTTTCAGCTCACTCGCTGAAATGGAAGAAGAAAGCGCTTAAGTGTGCAACAAATCCTTGTAACTTCATTCATACTTGACATATTCAAAAAAATTATACGGCAAGTAATTTGTGAAGCGTCGTGCACTGATAGTGAAACTATTCCGGTATAACTCAGAAAAGTGTTGCATGGACAAAACATCGGGAAGGTGTCCTTTATAACTTTGTCAACAACAACAAACCGGAGAAAACCTTGCTTGTTATAAAACACAAGAGTGTCTGATGCCCAAATATGCGTACATGTGCAAATAGTTGTGAAAAAATTGGAACACTCTCCTTTGCAATGCTACTAAGACGACTAACCTGTTCTATCCACTCTGGCTCTTGCAGGTGCGGAACCTTTGCTACATGGTGTCGAGGCGAGAAAAGATAGCAAAGTCTCTGCTCAAGACACGAGAGGAAATATTTGAGCAGCAGGTAGCGATGCTTAAACCAGGAGGACCCAAGATGAGCGAGCGTGAGCGGGAAGCTGTCATTCTGGCCGGCCAGAGCGAACACGTTTACGACCGGCTGGTGTCTCCAGACCCGTCGGGCCCCAAGCCGTGCCTGCGACTTCTGCTGGACGCTCTTGAAGGCCGAGAGGTACCGAACCTTTATGGCCTGATAAAGAAACCACCTAGCACGCCAACTAGGCTCCCGAACCCTTACGCCAAACAGTATGTCAATGGACTACGGTCACGGAGACTGTCTATGATGGGTGGGGCTGGGGAGTCCGAAGGCTGTGTTGCCCAAGACGAAGACAGCCAAGGCACTGCTGATTCTGCAACAACTGTTTCAGGCAAGGGGGATGTTGCTGCTGATCAGTCGGTGAAAACAGGTTATGTTGCAGCAGCTGCGCTAGAAACACTCTCTGAGGAACAGCTTGACGCTAGTGAAGAAGGTGACCAGACAGCAAATGGAGAGAAGAAATTAAACAAAGATGTTGCCGAGATACAGGGGAGGGCTAGTAGAAGTCATAGGCTTGGAAGTGTGGAAGGCTCCCCCTGTACTTTGTCCAAAAGTGAAATTGGAAATGAAGATCTCCGCGACACCGAAAGCAGAATGTCCACTCGAAGCCGAAATGATACATTGAATGAAATTAGTGACACCGAAAGCAGGATCTCTGTTCGAAGTCGCAATTTCAACACTGTGAATGAAAATAGCAATACTGAAGGCAAGATATCCACTCGAAGCCGACGTGCTGATACCCTGAATGAAATGAATGACATTGAAGGCCATGTATCGACACGGAGCCAAACTGCTGAAAGTGTAACTCAAAATAGCGACATTGAAGGCAAGCCCACGCATAGCCGAAATGCTGATACTGTGAATGAAATGAGCGATACGGAAAGCAGAACATCCACTCAAAGCCGTAATATCGAAAGTGCGAATGAAATTATCGACACCGAAGGCAGAATGTCCACTCAAAGCCAAAATGTCGATGCACTGAATGAAATTAGTGACACCGAAAGCAGGATCTCCATTCGAAGCCGCAATTTCAGCACTGTGAATGAAAATAGCAATACTGAAGGCAAGATGTCCACTCGAAGCCGACATGCTGATACCCTGAATGAAATGAATGACATTGAAGGCCGTGTATCTACACGGAGCCAAACTGCTGAAACTGTAACTCAAAATAGCGACATTGAAGGCAAGCCCACACATAGCCGAAATGCTGATACTGTGAATGAAATGAGCGACACGGAGGGAAGAACATCCACTCGAAGCCATAATGTCGAGAGTGCGAATGAAATTAGCGACACCGAAGGCAGAATGTCCACTCGAAGCCGAAATGCCGATGCATTGAATGAAATTAGTGACACCGAAAGCAGGATCCCCTTACGAAGCCGCAATTTCAGCACTGTGAATGAAAATAGCAATACTGAAGGCAAGATGTCCACTCGAAACCGACATGCTGATACCCTGAATGAAATGAATGATATTGAAGGCCGTGTATGTAGACGAAGCCAAACTGCTGAAACTGTAACCGAAAAGAGCGTCATTGAAGGCAAGCCCACACGTAGCCGAAATGCTGATAGTGTGAATGAAACGAGCGACACGGAGGGCAGAATATCCACTCGAAGCCGTAATGTCGAGAGTGCGAATGAAATTAGCGACACTGAAGGCAGAATGTCCACTCGAAGCCGAAATGCCGATGCATTGAATGAAATTAGTGACACCGAAAGCAGGATCCCGGTTCGAAGCCGCAATTTTAGCACTGTAAATGAAAATAGCAATACTGAAGGCAAGATGTCCACTCGAAGCCGACATGCTGATACCCTGAATGAAATGAATGATATTGAAGGCCGTGTATGTACACGAAGCCAAACTGCTGAAACTGTAACCGAAAAGAGAGTCATTGAAGGCAAGTCCACACGTAGCCGAAATGCTGATAGTGGGAATGAAACGAGCGACACGGAGGGCAGAATATCCACTCGAAGTCGAACTGCTAATACTGTGAATGAAATTAGCGATGCTGAAGAAAGGAAGTCCACTAGAAGCAGAACTGCTGAGTTATTGGATGAAATTACTGACATTGAAGTTAGAGTCTCCACACGTAGCCGAAACACTGACACTGTGAATGAAACTAGTGACAGCGAAGGCAGGATATCTACACGAAGCCGACATGCCGAAAGTGTGAATGAAGTTAGTGATGCTGAAGGCAGGATGTCGACCCGTAGCCGAAATGCTGATAGCGGGAATGAAATTAGTGACGCTGAATGCAGCATGTCTACTCAAAGTCAGAATGCTGATACTGTAAATGAAGTAAGTGACACTGAAAGCTGCATGCTCACTCGAAGTCGGAATGCTGATAGTGGAAATGAAATGAGCGATACTGAATGCAGAATGCCCACTCGGAGCCGAAATGTTGAAAATCAGAATGAAATTGGTGAAACTGAAGGCAGGATGGCTACTCGAAGCAACAACACTGACAGTGTGAACGAACTGAAAAGGGAGGACCTCTGTGACACAGAGAGTAGGATGTCCACTCGAAGCCGAAATGTTGACACAGTAATAAATTCCATTAAGGAAGAGAAGAGGGCAGATGATCCTATTGAGGTTGAGTACAAGGTACAAAGGAGAAGCCGAAGACTCGGGTCTGTCGATTCTGTGAGAAGCACATCAAAAGGTGAAACTAGAAAAGAAGACATTGGCATCGTAAATAACAGGACTCCAACGCGAAGCCGATGGCCCGATATGAATCAGTCCGTTAGGAGTCATTCTTCAGTTGAAAATAAAAATGAGACCTCTGACGTAGGGAACAGGACACCGACTCGCTGTAGAAGGCCTGAAATTAATGACAGTGTGCTGAAAGGTTCACCTCGAGGTGACATCAAAGAAAACGAACAAGGAGAGGCAGGAAGCAAGACTCAAACAAGAAGCCGACGATGCGAGATTTCAGATAATGGCTTACGTAGCTTATTGAAAAGTGAAATGCATCAAAAGAGACCGGCGAAGTCAGAATGCAAAGTGTCACACCAAAGTCGAAAACATGAGCAGAAAGCACCTCTCTTACGAAATGAAGCCAAGAGTGAAGAGTCAGATGTAGGGAGCAGAAGTTCAAGTAGAAGTCGAAGATGTGATGCGAAACTTGAGCAGGACCAAGATGTACTCAAAGCATCTAAGACACCGAAGAGTGAAGCTGATGAAATCAGGAAAGGAGAATGGAAGCCTTCCATGCGAAGCCGTCGGCTGGGAGTCAGAAATGAGGCGGCTGATGGTGGTACAAGAAGTGCTTCCAGGCAAGAGGCAAAGAAAAGTGATACTTCAGAAGATTGCAGAGTGAGCCTGCGGTGTAGGCGTACTGATGTGCTCGTTAAAGGTAGTGGCGACCTTTCCAAAGTTGTGCTGAGACAAGAGGCTAATAAGGATGATAAGATAGAGCAGGCACACAGGAAGTTTGGCCGCACTACTCAACTTTCTGAGGCAAGGATTGAGCTAGTGCCATGTGACATGAGGGAGTTCTTGAAAAGTCCGACGGACGAGGTTGAAACAAAAGGCGGCAGCAGAAGTCGGCGGTTGAGGAAACAGACGACGACTACCCCCAATGGAGAGGATCCGCAGCCGCCCACCTTGGCCTCCCTCTGGGAATTTCCTGAAGAACTTAACGACATGGGACGCTGCACACGCAGCAGCACCATGCAGAAGCAGGAGGACACTCGGGGTTTCGAGGAAGCAAGTTCACGCGAGACTGCAGGAAACACAGCCACTGCAGCCAGCAACTATGGAAGACACACATCAGATGAAAACGTGCCCAAGAGGCCCGATTGTCGAGAGAGACGCGTCAGCGTGGCATGCAGCGTGCTGCTAACCGAAGCCCTATCGCCGCCTCATGCGTCGTCGCTGAGTGGCTACAGGATTCCGAAGAAGGCCAAGGCCCCCAATGGGTTGCTGGAGGACCGGCGTGGAAGCTCTCCAGTGTCGCCTCTGCACGAGGTGCCTAGCCACTGCTACACGGGCAGTGATGGCTACACTAGAGGGCGATCGCACGTGGTCAATGTTAGGCGGCCCGTGCTGGGACACCACTGCGAGGGCAGGGGGGGAGCATATGTGGAACGATGGAAGGGTGACTTGGACTTTGGTATTCCCACGGGCAACTCGGTGGCACCTGATTGGACAGGCAAGTTGGAGGTGAAGGAGAATGGGAGCCGTTACCCAATGCGGTATCGGCCCAGATTTGGTAGCAAGGACAGTTAGCCTCTCCTTCATGTAACCTGCAGATTGCACATGTATGATAACATTGTCGTATAATGTACATACTCATTGCTCATATGTTGTTACTTTTCTGCATTCCGCCTTCAACTCCACGTTACTTTTTTTTTTTTCAGCTCTGTAGTGACAAAGTGCTTACAAGGGGCTGTGCTCCAGTTTGCCTTTCATTTTTCCACCACTTGTTTCTTAAACCCTTCTTTCCTTTAACCATATAAAGAAAGGAAGTGCAAATTATCTTAACACTATGCCTGCAGAAAGCCTCCGATTCCTTAAATGAAAATGTATTTTTGCAACGACACCTGATTGGTACTGCTCAGATTTGGCAGCAATTCGCGGTGTCAAAATACTATGACTGTACAGTTGAAACTGCACTGAATTTTAGCATTTGTAAATATGCCAAGTGTACAGTGTTCTAGTGTTGTTTAAAAATAAACTGGGCTCTTTTACTCCTTTGTAGGGAGCAATGAGCTTTGGCTCATGACTTGTCATTTTCGCATGTCCTCTGGTTCATTCTGGGCAGCAAACTTCTTGCTCAATTTCGTCTATATTTTACACACACAAAAGTACCGCGCAAGGCAAGGCAGTGACATACCCATAAAGCCAGAAAAGACGAAAATTGGATGCGATGATGGCGCCGTCTGTATTCTGTCGGTCATGGTAGAAAGATTGGAATATTACTATTTTACTTATAACTGAAGAAGTTTTTATTATCCTTTACTCTCAAGTAACTTTTGCGAACAAATAACAACTACGAATATTTGTATGATTTATTGCCGTGCACAAAATGAAATAGTTTTCAAATGTACAAGGGTGTTCCGATTTGGCGGCTAGCCTTCCGCATAGCAGACGACACCATCGTCGTCTGCTTCTACGTCATGGTGGCCCCCGCTCGCTGAAGAAGCCCCTTCCTCAGTTTCTCTCGTTATATAGTACATTGTAGTACTTTAGTACTACAATGTAGTTTAGTAAGTGGTGATGGCGCAAACAGGCCGAGCGAAATGACAATGCTGATCACACAAGCCTTCAGCAATAAATCGTTTTATTGCGAGTCAATCGATTGATGTGTACAAAAAATAAAGGTTACCTAAGTAACATTTTAGCATATGCATGTATCAGCGTTCATGTGCAAACAAGGTACGTACTATGCACAGCCCCAGCGCAGATGCCTGGAGCACAGAAGCTAACCAGCGCTGGCTGATATGTCCATCGAACTGCACGGAAACACGGCCGCCTGCTTGCCGGCACAGAAAGATCGCTTACGTCACGAGAAGTGGGCGGCTCTGGTGCGGGGCGCGGAGAGCACGGTGATATGAAATAATCGCCGAACTCTCCCGAAGGATATATATGGCTCTGGGTACAAACTGTATATACGCCCTACGGGAGCAGAATAGTGCATAGGTCCGCCATATTGCCTGGTTATCACCTATATATAGTTAGGCGGCATATACACGCTCTGTTTTTGCAGGAGACTTGCTTAAGCCAGTCTCCAATCGATGAAGCTTGTCAACAGTGGCCAAGAAACGGCTGCTTTCGGGACTGTGCCATGGTAGTTCAAAAGCACCGTCGCTGCCGCATGATCAAGTGGCGCCAGCTATGTAAGATCAGCAACAACTCGCAAGCACAAAATATAGTTCCTCCGAGATTCAAGAAGCGCCCAACTCGGCCTACAGCATTGTTTATTTCAGTGTTATTTTCGAAAATTGTGAGCATCCACGCACGTACTTTGCTGTCGAAGCTTACGGGCATGAATCTAAAGCAAATAAAATCACCAGTACGTAGCTAACGAGCTACACAGCACACGACGGTCCTTGGTGAATTCTAGGTGGACAGCAACCGTTTTCGGTGGTGCGGCCTGTGCACCAGCTTCTCCGCAGTCCATGGTTGCTATAGCGGCATTGGAAACAAATGCGCTACACTACTACACAAAGGTAGCAATACAGTGACTCTAGGCGCTGCAACGTGTGACGCCAGACAGAAGTTGAGCCTTATCATGAGTGATAAAGCCCTAAACGTTTTCGAGTGGTTTTTGACGTGTATTATGGTGAAGCCTATCTATCAGAGGTATACTTAGCTCACAAGAGGGCACAGTGTGACCGTCGCTGTAATGTGTGACGTCAGAAAAAGTTGGGCCTTATCATGGGTGATAACGCCTTTAACTTTTTCGAGTGGTTTTCGACGTGTGTTGTGGTGAAGCCAACCTATCAGGGCTATATTTAGAACAGAAGAGGGCACAAAGTGACTGGCGCTGCCATGTGTGACGTGAGAGAAAAGTTGGACCTTATCAAGGTTGATAATGCCTTTAACTTTTTCAAGCAATTTTCGACGTTTATTGCAGCACAGCCAACCTATCAGAGATATACCTAGCTCAGAAAATGGCACAGAGTGACCGTCGCTGCAATGTGTGACGTCAGACAAAAGTTAGGCCTTATCATGGGTGATAAAGTCTTCAACTTCTTCGAGTGGTTTTCGACGTGTGTTGTGGTGAAGCCAACCTATCAGGGGTATATTTAGCTGGGAAGAGGGCATGGAGTGACCGATGCTGCTAGAGTAACTGTATATTCTACCTACAGCAGCAGAGTTAGCACATAGGACCGCCATATCTTGTCTGGTTAGCAACCATAGTTACGCAGAGAAGCCGCGCTGTGTTTTTGCGGGTGACTTGCTTAAGCTAGCTTGTCGCTGATCGACAAAGCGCGTCGGCGATTGCCAGTTGACGTGCCTGGCGCTTCAAGGACCGGCGAAGAAAGAAGATACGCCTCCTTTCGGGACTGTGCTATGGGAGTTAATTCTGAGGCATTTTTAGTCTGCCCGGTAACGCAAAGCGCGAATAAGGCGTAGCGTAGCGCCGAATAGAACGCACCGTCGCTGCCGCATGATCAAGTGGCGCCAGCTATGTAAGATAAGCAAGAATTCACAAACACAAAGTATAGGTCCTCCGAGATTGAAGAATCGCGCCCCACTATAAGCCTGCAGCATTGTTTATTTCAGTGTGATTTTCGATAATCGTGCCGAATCCACGCAAACACTTTGGTGTCAAAGCTTAAGGACATGAATCTAAAGCATATCACCAATATGTAGCTAACGAGCTGTACAGCGCACGACAGTCCTTGATTAATTCCAGGTGGAGTGGTGCGGCCTGTGCACCAGCTTCTCCGCAGTGCATGGTTGCTATAGCGGCGTTGGAAAACAAATGCGTTACACTACTACCTAAAGGTAGCATATACAGTGACTCTAGACGCTGCAATGTGTGACGTCAGACAAACGTCTGGCCTTATCATGGGTGATAAAGCCTTCAACTTTTTCGGGTGGTTTTCGGCGTGTATTGCGGTGAAGCCAACCTATCAAGGGAACATTTAGCTGGGAAGAGCTCACTGAGTGACCGACGCTGCTCCCGATACAGTGACTCTATGTGGGTGGATGGATTGATATGGCTGTACCCTTTAGATCGGGCGGCTAACACCACCTAGCCGTAATTTTTGGCGATGTGCTTGTATAATACAGTGCGATATATTATAGTGTTCGGGAGATAAACTTATCACTGGTGACATCTTGCGCGGGACAAATACCCCTGTCATACGGCAAATCTAATATAGTTTACTAAGAATGACGTTTAAACGGACCTAATTAGGTCCATTTACCTGCGTACTTTCACACCATGAAAACAAGTGTTAATTTGAAATGATGACCATGAAATTGTGACCCTCCCAAGCCGGATTTTTCTCGGGGGAAATACAAAAAATATATTGAAGCTTGCATGTAACATGCGCGCATCCACAAAAATTACTTTTATGGGTAAAAAAAATGCTCCTAGACTACAAACGCGGCTGTTTTACACTACTTGCCACAGCTGCACGACGTGCAAAACATACCCTAAAACCAACATGGCCGACAATATGACCGAGCCGTTATAGTACAGTGAACTGAAGCGGGACGCACGACTACTTCACTGGCTGCATAAATGAGACGGCGGAATGCCGTCTCATTTATGCAGTCACCACCTGGATTATTCATGTAGTCACCACCTGGATCAGCACAGCACGTGCAATCGGACGATCAAAATCCGTGATACAGGCAACAACGACAAAGAGCGATAATGGAACATATGGCGGGCGTCCTGCCGCTGTGATAGTTGAGAAAAGTTTTTTTTTGTTTACTTTCGCGCGTGCTATTACGTCACCAAACCAGTAATAAGTTGATCTAGTAAAGACTAATATATTTACAAATGATAGTAGTTAACGTGTAAAGTCCCTGGCGTCGATACTACTCATTCGATCGGTCCGAAATCGAGTGCCTTTCGGGAACTCAATCATACGACAGAAAAATCATTTTTCGTCGAATGGCATTACTTCTCCAGTGTGACAGCTAACAAATGACATTACAAACGAGCGGCATTCGCTGTGAATGGCAGTATATTTACCGTGCGACAGGAGTATAAGGGCAGCTTCGCTTATAAAAGAGAGAGAGAAATAGTGCTCAAGAGCACGAGGCGCGGGTGACGTATTTCGTTCCCCCGTGCTAATCCTTTCCCTGTGCTTAACTTCCAGTGCTTTCGTCGGGACGAGAGAAGAGAGATTGTAGCGAGCGACAAATCTGTGTACTTCTCCACTCGTACTGGACGAATTCTAAAATTTTTTTCGCAGATGAAATTGCGAAGCAATAAGCTCTTTTAGTGAATGCTTTCTGTGGCTACTTGGAAAAGTGTTGCAGCACCCCCGGCCCCAAGGTTCATTTGTGGACAAAAAGGCAACACTTAGAAAATCTGGTATTTCTATTTCTTGACGTTTCTTCCAATTTCAATAAAGATCGATTATTACAGGCTAAACAGCAAAATTTATCCTCCCGCACACTCGTCATTGTACAAAGAACACGAGGTGGCGTGCGCCTGGTTCAAGTCCAGACCCATACGTTCCCTAGTCCGATAAGAGTGAGCCGCTGCGTGCCAGAATATCATTCGGACAGGTGTAAATTTTGCAATAACAGGGCGGACTTGAGCCACATTCTATGGGCATGCCCGCAGGCCCCCATGAGAGGTGAATTCCCAGACAGGAGTAAATGGAATACAGCGCTCCCCAGCTCTGACTCGCAATTACAAGCGCGCTCAATACGGCAGGCCGAAGACGCTGCCAAGGCCCATGGGATCATGGCTGTCGTCTACGTTGGGTCTTTCTAGAGAGGCTGGAACTTTCTGTAGTCTTTCCCCCCGCGTCTGAAAGGGGAGGAGTATCTTTCTGGTAATTAAATAAATTTGTTCATCACCAGGGTTCATTTTTCACTAAAGAAAAAAAAACTTGCATTTATTTTTAATTTCATTTTTAGAGTTCCATCCCACTTTAATAAAATTGATTCTGCATCCACTATGGTTTTTTTCACATTTTAATAAAAAAAATCCATTCTGTGTCCATTTGTGACGAAAATGGGTCTTTCAAAATCTAGTATTTTTTTCATATTTGAAGGTTTCTTCCCGTTTTATTAATCAATTCTGGGTTCGTTTGTCATTAAAAAGATAAGTCCTGTTATGTCTTGCTGTGTGCTTGGCCCAAAACTGAACGCTGGATAACTTGCATGAGGATAAAAGCCACCAAAAATTGGTCAAGCTGACCAATCCTAGGACAATGACAGTGCACCCAAGTTAAGTGCTTGGAGTGTGCTCAGGGCACACATTGATTTAGCCTGTGTTACAGCCTCCAGTGAACTTGTCAAAATGAAAGACTAAAATAAGAACTACAATACATTTTCTTAGCTCCTTCTGGTTCTGTGCATTGCACCGAGATTGCCACACAACAGCTGGCGCAGCAATCTAAATATTATTACATTTGTTTAAAAAGAACACACTTCAATTGTCGATTATGGCACCACGCAAGGACTAGTTCCGTTCTCATAAGCGATGATTTATTGTGTGGATGTCTAGGCGTTTTTGATTGACTTGGGACAACAGGTCACAAGAAAAATTCCCAGGGTCCCAGCTAGGCCACATTGCGCGACAAAATTTAGAAAGAACTTGAAATATCAAATTTCTATAACCATCATCAACTTGAGACAAGACTCGAAACATGTCTCAATAAGGTGTGCATGATGACTGGAATCAGCCACTGAAAACATTGGCAGAGCTGAATGCAAAAGGGACAGCTTTTTCTTGTCATTTGCTGAGGTTTGGGCCATGTTTAACATACTACACACACGCCAGTGGTACATAAGGCAGACGAAAACAAGAAAGAACATTGCAGGGCCCCTTTCATATGTGATGCAGTATGTTCAGCTTTACTACTGGTACTTGACGAATTCAAAGAAATTGTGAGAGTTGAATCATGAGACAATGAATTCCAATATTTGGGTCATCCAATTAATTGAGAGAGTGTTTCAGGGTCCCTTCAGATAACAGGAGTACCACTTTCATTAGGTAGCATATGCATAAATAAAAAAGGACATCATTGCCTACATGCCTTTGCACTACATACAGCAGAATTGCAGGTTGGCCTAGTTGAAACTCGTACCTCCAAACTTTGAAGTATACGAGCAGCACAGACAAAAGATAAACTATTTGCTTTGGTTTGCGCACCAGTACGGCTCAAGATCTGTTGAGCCTAGCACAAAGTTATATGTGAATGCGACAGTAATGTAGTTTTCATTTATATTTGCCCTTTCAAAACTTTTATATGCTTCATTGTAATAAAGCCTTCAAGATCAGCCCAGAGCATAAGATGCTTGCAAGTTGAAACGGTTCTTCAAAATACGTCTGCACCACCTACCGCACCTTACTGCAGCTGCTACGATCATGCACCAACTACTTTACAAATAGTGTCCATCTGACAACATTTTCTAAAAAAAATTGGGGGATTCCAAAGCTCTGCTTTTATAAGTTTAACGCGATAGTGACCTTTTGTTCCTATTGCGTACTTCAAACACTTAGTGCATGAAACCTTTTTGAACTCGAGATGCACCCACTACGTGGCCTTAAGAAAATAGGCGCAGTAGCATGTGTGCCCTTTGTAGTGGGTTACCAGCTTTAAACCACGAAGTCATTATGATAATGTTCTGATGCCAGATTGCGATGGGCTCTTATACCACGCATCATTACTACAATATTTCATGCTATATTGTGAAGCATGTATGCAAGACGCATGTGTTTGTAAAGCATGTGTCGGTCTCACTGCATTTCCAAGCACAAGAAGTTATGTTCAATTAACAAGCAGACATGTGGCCGTGCGGTAGAACATCTGCTTGCCATGCAAACAACCCGGGCTCCATTAGATCCCCACTTCGGCCAACGAAGTTTTATTAAATTTATTTGAGTCGTTCTTGACTTTTCGGTCACACATGAGATGATTTTTCACCCCCCAACCAAGGACGCCGATGCCGGAATTTCTGCGAAACGAGTTCTTTAACGCAGTTGCGTTTAAAAAATATGCTTAATAAACAGGTACATACATAATGCCTTGTATAACACTGATCAGCAGAGCAGATGTGTCCTCAAAATTTTTATTAACATGGCAATTTGTGAATGCTCAAGGTGTGTCTGCACGGTCACAGTTTTTATGTATATAGATAATTCGAATAGATGCGTAACAAGCACTGTTTCATTGTGCTCAAATGGCTCTTTTTGAACCATGGCAGTATGCTGGCTTCCACTGCAGGTATAAGCAGCGTGTGTATGCGCATTAGGACCAGTTTAAATAGGTAGAGACTTCTTGATCATTTTCTGTCAACATAGTGCGAAAATGCCGCTTGCTTGCTCTATATACATCCCACATGCAAGCCTTTTCTCTGTAAATGGGCTATTTTGCCACCAGAACATGCTTCAACTCTTGCTAGGCTTTATGCTTGAGTTTTTCAGCATGCTGTGTGGTCACAAAGGAAGACAAACCGGACAGTGCCGTATTTTCCCCTGACGCCACTAACTTTACCATTGAGCGGTCACTTTTCTCGCCTAGTGCTGCACAGCTCAAGGGAAATCCTTACTCACTTGTATACTTGTGGTGTTTCCCACAAGCTACTTCTATCTATAAAACAGTTGAAACTTGAGTCATCCTCATTATGCATTTACTCATGTCACGCATGCAAATTTTGTAAGCATGATCAACATGCATACTAATGCATGCAATCCTTCTTTTATGTGCTGTCATACACTTCAAACTGTGCAACACCAAATAGCCTTATGTTCCACGCTTTTGCCATCCCCCAAAATTAAACAAAGTGACTATAACGTTCAAGAGCACTCAAGCATGCAACACCTTTAGTGAAGGTAAGGCAGGCTTCACTTTTATTTTGAAAATTGCATAATTGACTGTAAAGCCGTGTGGCGCTTACAGGATTTGGCAACAACTTTTGTTTCTGATGTAGAAAAACAAGAACACAAGTATACATATATATATAATATATATAGATGTACATATATATATATTTATGCTACAGTAGAATCCCATTATTTACAGGCAGTCATGTGGTGCATAAGAGAGACACCAGTGGAATAAAACCAAGGGAGAAGCTTACTTTCTTGTCAAAAGAACTGCTCACTCTTGCTCAATGTTGTGTAAACAAATGCCTTCAGTTAAAAACAATGTGCTGTTACTCATAAAATGTTTTGAGAGTATGTGGAACAAGTAAGATCATTTGATTCGTTTACAAAAAAAAAAAAATCATGCAAAATGTGCAGTGTACATTGTATATATGTATAAAAAAAGTTAAATGTTTATGGATGTGGCTTGTGGTTTTTCACTTGCCTCCAAGCACATCATCGAGTATTCCGAAGTTCGAATTGACAGGGTCAAAGTTCAGAAGGTCCGAATCGCTGTTCTCGATGCTCTCGAGAAACTCCAAGTTAAAGTCTGAAATGCTTGATGAAAATGAGGGTGAGAAGGTGCTCGTCTGCGGTGCTGTGCTACGAGGTGGAATCTGCAACTGAGGCAGTGGTGGCAGTGTTGATGCCATGGCTTGCTGTTGCTGCACACTAAGCTGTGGTGGCTGGAATGGTGGTGGTCGAGTTGACGAACCTGGCTGCGCTGTGCTAAAAACCACCCTGCTTTGCGCCTGTGATGTTTGTGTCTGGAGGCCCACCCGTTGCTGTTGCTGCTGCATTGGCTGACCTATTGCACATTGCCACTCCCGCTGGGAAGCAGCAAAGTCTGCAGAAAGTTGCGGCCTCATCGTGGCATTCGTGTATGAGGGTTTCTGGGCCACGCTGACGGGGGCTGCTGACAATGAATGCCTGATGGTCCCTGACATCTGCTGAGGAGACGATGCTCTCATGGGTAAGGGCATTCTACAGCCGGCAAAGCCAAGGGAGCCAGGATTTTGGAATGGGACAGAGGTCATGCTTGTGGACTGCCTGGCTGCCATGTGTTGCACGTATTGTTGGGGATGTGAAGGAAGTTGATTGCTGGTGACTGGCACAGAGGGCCGGGTCACACGCAGTGGTCCCTGTTGCGGCAGTCCCTGTAAGCCCATTGGACTTTGGACCCGAGCTGTGTAGTGTTGCAAGTGGTGCTGTGGAGCGATTGAGCTTTTGTTCTGGCTGTAATGAAGGCGGAGGCTTTTTATGTCCGTCGGCGATGAAGATGTTGGCCTGGTGAGCTCGTTGGCCTCCATGAACTGAATTTGCAAAAAGCCCGGCTTGTCCCTGTGCTGCTGCATTTTTACTTGTTGCTGTTGCTGCACTTGTTTCTGTGCCTGGAAATGTGCAGAGGGTCCAATGCTGCTCCGGTTCATGCCTCTTGCATTTCCACTAGAGAATGCCAACGCGTCTGCATATGATGTATTCGATGATATATTCAGTGGTGAGATGTCTTTCGTGTCCTTCATGCTTTGCGACTGCATTGCATTTCCCTGCATTTAAGAAACAAAGAAAAAAGTAAGATATGCTGTTATTAGCTTCCTTACACAATGTCACTGGTAAAGCAATGTACACAAATACTAACCTGAATTGTAGTATGGCCAGATGGGCCCATCATCATGGATGATTGTGAAGACATGGGAGAGGACATCTGTTTTGGGAACTGTGATGGGCTTTTAACAAGGGGAGGTGATGGTGCACTGTTGACTTCAGTGAAATTGGCCAAACTTGCCTTGATCTTGTTGACATAAGCTGTTTTCTCATCAGTGCTGCTGTTGGTATAGTGAATTCCTTTAGGCGAACACCTCTGCTGTTCTTGCACTGGCATTTGAGAGACAGTTTGGCATCTTGCTGCATCAAGAGAGTTACTGGATACCGCATAGGGGCTTTGAGCACCATTAAGTTTGCCGAAAGACACACCTGTTAAGGCATTTCCAGCCCTTGCTGCATTGTCGGCACAAAAACTGGACTGAATTGTCGTCGTCAGTGCTTGGTTTCCAAAGCCAACATTAGGAAACATGGTTGATGTCTGCATCACCTTGGAAGGGTTAAGAGAGTTATTTGCAGTGCTAAAGATCGTACTGCGTGACGCTGCTAGTGAAACATCAAAATTGTCCCCAGGGGAAAAATTTTGTCGAGGAACACCCAAGCCAAGCGAGTGCTTGTCATGACCTTGCTTGTGTTGCTGGTGCTGCTCTGCCATTTGTTTCAATGTTTGAGCTGCAGGGCTTGGTTCTGAAAGCTTGAAGTCCAGGTTGCCCATATTCGATGCTGAAAACTGGTTAGCACGTGTGTTACTCGGGGAAAAGCCCTGCTGAGGCAAACATGCAGCATTTGCAGCCATGCTGTCGATGGCAGCTGATGACCGCTGCTCATATGGTGAAACCAGCACCTGCGATGCTTGACTTGTAGCTATAAATGAGTCATTGCCACTAAATCCTGCATGTTGCTGCCTGCTCTTTTTTTCATTTAAAGAAGCGTTGTCCATGCCTTCAATTTTGACTGTTTCTAAGCATTCGGTATCTTTTAAACCCTCCATACCATAGCTGAAATTGAAATCAGTCATCAGATCTGATGGATTTGTTATGTCATCAATGAGATGCCGAAGAATCTCAGGGTTGTCTACCCAAACTTCAGAGGAATCTTCTGGCAAACCCAGATTTGGAAATGCATCGAGAAACTTTTCTCCAGTATCCGCACTTTCATCCTGAATTGCTGCTGCCACTGAAGTAGAGGCTTCTTGCGAGTGAGAACAGTCATTTGTTTGGCCACAGTATCCAAGGCTATCACATTCTTTCTTCACATTACACAGCAGAATAGATGAGTTGTGGCTCGTCCCTGCTGACCCGGGAGATTTCGGTGCAACCGATTGCTGCTTGATGCACTCAAAGCCAGGAATCTGCATCTGCTGAGAGTCCAAGCTCATCTGTTTGTGCTGCTGGAGAACATGCTTGTCCGAAGCACAGCTACTTATGCGAGCCATCTTGCTATGCCGATGGTCCTGGTCATCCGACTGTCCTGTACCAGCAGTTGGATCATGGGATGCTTCGATATTCACTGCTGGCCTTTTGTTGGACTTCTGAAAAACACGTAATAACAATTTTCAGGTTCGCTTCAACCAGAGTAACTGCTTCTCAAAGCTCCGATGCCAGGCATTAAGTGAAACAGACACAGGAACCGATTCCTCTTACTTGTGCTTATAAATACCCCTTTCCAATTTCCCACTAGTGAGGTAGATATGTGCTGCACTCGGAACTGCGGCGTAGATTGAAACTGAAGCGATATACGATTAGTGCTTGCCAGGCTTGATTGACAATTTGGCTGACACAGGATCACAAGAGATTCTTACACCAGGCATGCCGTTACATCAAGCAAGACTCGCGATCACCCTAGGTAAAACGGTCGAAAGATAGAACGGAGATATATCCACAGTGCAAACTTCAAACTTCCGACGCACACTGCTCACCTGTAGGATGCTCTTGCGCGAATCAGCGGACGATGTAGCTGCCACTCCGGACGAGTCCTTGAACGACTTGTGTTCGCTCTTCTTCGTTTTTTTCGCCTTGGATTCCAAGTAGCGCTGCTTCAGCAGCATCGTTTCGTGTCGCTGCTCTTCGTAAACAGCATTGGCGGCCTGCTCGTAGCGCGGGAGCGTCGCGTTGTGGTGTCGGCGGTAGAGTTCGATTCGTCGCCGTAACCGGTCGACGACAGCCTGCCGCCTGGGCGGTAGCACGTCGCCCCTCATGTTCGCACTGCACTCACTCAGCACGCTCACATGTCTTTGCAAGTCAGGGCCGAGCGTGCCATCGTACGTAGCTGCGAACCTCCGCTCGCGCTCCACAGTGATGGTTAGTCACCCACAGGATGTTCACCACAGGCAAGGTCTGCGCAGCGCTCCCAAAAAAAAAGTCCGATATCGGAAACAACTCAGCCAGCTACGCAAACTATCGGGCTCTCACAAACCACGGTTCCACCAACCGCCGAGTCACTGCACAAGGGACAGCGCCTCTGACGAACGCTGGCCTCGCTCAGCTTGCCTTCTTCGCTACGGCGGCTCGGTTGTCGAAGTACTCCCGAACATTTTTGACCCCAACGGTCCACATCAGCCGCACAACAGCCGTGGACGAAGCTCGGGCTCATCCCGCAATCAGAGTTCGTTCAAGTCATTTCGCGTCGGCCCAGATCACAAAGGAACATCTCTGCTCTGACCTCCTCAGCACCTCCGCCAACGGGACGGCACGGCCATGTTTTAGTTGCTTTTGTTTTTGACTGCGCACACACATACGCACACACACTGCTGTCTCGGGGTGGTAGCTTTGTCGAGCCGTCGAGATGCAGGAAACGCACTGTTTACAATTCGACTGTTCGACGCTTATCGTTGCGATGATACTGCGAAGGGGCCCTACTCCAAGGAACTTCGCGGAAATGCAGGACCCTTTCGTGTTTCGCAAACTGGCTGGACCTAGACTGCAAAACTTGACATCCGCCCGTAGGAACGAAAAGAAAACGAGACCATAAAGCTTCACCAACCATCGTCTAGAGGGCAGGCAAGCAAATAAAAGCCTCCGTGACTAAAGTACAAAAGAATTTTATTACGTTCGCTAGATGTCAGGCATAAACATTTAACTTCAAGGTATAGGTAAAAATGTTTTTACGGGATTTTATTGTAGCCTTCGAGACTTGTATGTGTTTATCCTGTCATAGATTCTCGTCTTTAGTTCCCAGAGTTTCCGAGTTTTCGAATCGCGTTAGCGGACGCAGCGTTTGCGTATGGGCGCCATATGAGTTTTCGAGTAGCGTTTGGCCTCTGTGCATCAAACGCTGACACACGCTCGCAGCACGCTGGCTCACCGCAAAGAGGTTTTGCTGGCCACGTGCTATTTCAGACATAGAGTTTTTTATGCCCCTGACACACGGGCACCCTGAAGTCCTTTAGACAAGGGGACATCTTTCGGAAAGGCGTTCGGGCGCAGTGACACACGACAAAGGAGTAACTGCTTTCCGGCAAAGATCCTTTTCGCAAAAGCAGATCCCGCATCTACTTTTCTGGCAGGAAGGGAGTACTCTCGCATACAGTGTGCATAAGTTATCAATAGAAGAAAACGTGTCGCAACACTGCGGTACCCTGTCAGTATTTTTTTGCGCTGAGAAAATGTTTTCATTTTCAGCAGCAGTGCGATTTGTTGAAAAGTGAAGGCCTATAGTCTGTCCATACTCTCAAACGCCTGCATTGCGTCACTAGCGCGATCATGTTAGAGTTGGCAGTGGCAGTTGCTGTGTCGGCGACGTAGTATCTTGTAACAATGGAGTCGGCTCAGTCGGTGAAGAAAAAACCGCGCGTCCAGTGGACTGAATGTGTCTTCGAACCAGCGTTCGTTGCGCACATAGGCCCACCTTTCGCGGTTGATGGCTCGGGGGGACAGTGCGGAAGCAGTCAAAATGAAGCTGTTCATGACGAGTTTTTGTTTGAGACTCATCACTCTTGCCTTCGTAGCGTTTAGCTCATCTTCGATGGAGTCGAGGGCGACAAGAGTCAGGCCCACCTCTACTGTTGCTTTATGTCTGTCTCTGCGCTGAGACATCGCAGGACCACGATGAAACGCGGCACGCCGTCACTGACCCAGCTGGACGCAGCCATGTAAAAAGCACGACAAAAAACAAAAAAAAGCAAAACACCGACTGTTTATAGTTGCCAGACGAACTTAAGTTGCTGCTAAAAACGCAAAAAAGCGAAAGAAAATTACAGGTATGCGCATTATAAGCCACCAGACAATAAAAAAAACGGTTTTATGCTCCGGCGTCGCTGAATGTGATGTACATGCGCATATTCTTTTTAATAATTCTAATCTTGCTGCTTCCACAAACAGCGCCATTTTTTCTGCAGCGTTCTTCTGAGGCACCGCCTAAAGCAGTAGTCCGGTGCCGTGTGTCATCAGCGCCACTCCTTTCTGCATATGGTCCCCTTAGGCGACAAAAGGGGTTTACCTCAAAGTACTTTACTTTTGCCCATGTGTCACGGGTATAAATCCTATTATTTCGTTGTTTTTTTTTTTTGCGGATAGACCGCTAACGCAAACGACGGTTCGCTTTACGACGCATGCGACCGTAACGCAAAGGCTTGCGGTACGCTATTCGAAAACTCCATGTCCAAGAAAGAAAAACGAACCCTAAAATTTACACTGTTTCTTCAGAAATGCATTCATGCACCTTTACTTCACCCCCTTTGAGGCATATACTTTTGTCCGTGCTTTTTTTCGGACTCACTAATCGTGTAAAATTCTGAAAATAGGTGTATTTGTGGCGCCTTTCTGTGTCGGCAAGAATTCTGCAGCTGCTGCGCGCCTTGCCTTATCGACGCATAGGACAGATGTCGAGGTTATAAACGGCGAGCGCGTTGTGAACGACAAGTTAGACATCGAAGATGAAACTCTATGGATGTCAATATTCAGCTTCCCATAGGGTGCGAATGTTCAGAAACCCACAAGGGTGGTGGTGGTGGTGTACATGGGTCTTGAGAAGAGGAAAAAGGTACCTATATTTCTGTCTACCTTTTGGGTGACACGGCGCAGTGCCTTGTAGAGAGGGGGGGGGGAGAGGTAAAAAGAACGGGAGAAAATAGGCGAAGAGATAAAGAAGGCAAGTGACGGAAAACAGGAGATAGAAAATGTCCATGGACGGAGCATGTGGCGCAGCGTACTCTTTGGGGCTGTGGAGGGGAGGGGCACCATGGGTGGACGGTCTAAAAAGTGTTGTGAAAGGAAAGGACACTTCGACAAAATGAGCGCACTCATCACGGATTGCCAGTCCTGGGTGATTCTCGGCGGCACTTCGAAACCGAGCCCTGTACCCTCTATTACTGTGCGATAGTAATTCATCTTCGGTCTTGCATGACATCTCTTTCCTATTTTAGGAGCTTGCGCTTTTCTAGGGGGTTGTCTCTTGTCGTTGTGCCGGTGTGTACGCTAGTGCTCATTGCTCCCGCTAGAGGCGCAGCTGTGCTCTTCGTTTAGGGGCCTTACTTCGTTTGGCTCGTCGACGCTCGCTCCACTTTTGGCGCGTGCTCTAGTTTGGTAGAAGACCACTAGGTGTCCACACCCATATATAGCGCTCGCTCTCGACGCGCTTCTCTTCTCTTTCGCCAGACATTACTGAGTGCGCGTCGATATTGCTACCCACTGTGAACACCGCAGAAGCCAAGGTGGCGGCGCGGAGGGTTCGCAATGCGGGCTCGCCGCCAGGACCCTTCTCGAACTTTCCACTACATCCTATAATTCAAGATCCTCTGGCTTTGTACTTTACAGATCACAATTAGTCAGTAAACTATAAGGAAAACGTTCCTTCGATCTTATGCGATCCGTGAATAAGCTCTTTACTGCATCAGTGTGCAAATATCTGTACATAATGCCCCGCCACGGTGGTCTAGTGGCTAACATACTCGGCTGCTGATCCGCTAATCGCGGGATCAAATCCTGGCTGCGGCGGCTGCATTTCCGATGGAGGCAGAAATGCTGTAGGCCCGTGGCGCCCTCCACTAAGGCGTCTCTCATAATGGTGGTTTCGGGACGTTAAACCCCACATATCAATCAATAACTAGTACATCGATATGCAAATAATAAACATTGTGCATATTACGCACATACAATCACACCACAACTCTCGTGTCACGTCTTTATGTGATGATGACCGAGGATATGTACAGATCGATTCACGGTTTACCGGATTTACCCTTGGAGCAAGCTGCTTCATCATCATTCACTTCGAGAATATGCGGAATTTTTTTTTCTTCTTTGGCATGCTTCTGCCGTAAACGTGGAATACCGACTTTTCCAGTCTGGAAACTGCGACGCCGAAGCTAGAATGTACCGAACGCCATAGCGTTGAAGAATACGCGTCGGGGACGTTCCAGGCGCCGTTGCACGGTGGCTAAATATTTTTTTATATTATTTGGCAACCATGGTTGTTGTTTGACGAAACTGAAGAGGAAAATGTAAGAGCATCATTCAGTTGGTGAACATGCGGGAAGTATTTTTCATAAAAAAAAGAAAAGAGAAGACTATACAGAGCCAAAAAGAGTGCCAACTGTTGCTCCCCTACCCCCCACCATTTTTTTTTTCCAAAGAGGTCGTAACAAGAAGGAAGCATATAGACTTTTGCTATAGTGCCTAGAGTATATACTTAAGCAGCACTGTATAGCTACGTGTAGACCGATTTCTTTCTTTTTAGCAGAGCCACACCTCTGTAATCACACATTCTGTAGACATACATTCGTATTTTTGAAATTCTCATCACTTATCCTTCCCATCTCACCCAACTTCAAACGGGATTCTTCATGTCATCATCATCATCATCAGCCTGACTGAAGGCCTCTCCCATGTTCCGCCAGTTAACCCGGTCCTGTGCTTGCTGCTGCCAATTTATACCCGCAAACTTCTTAATCTCATCTGCCCACCTGACCTTCTGTCTCCCCCTAACCCACTTCCCTTCTCTGGGAATCCAGTCAGTTACCCTTAATGACCAGCGGTTATCCTGTCTACGCGCTACATGCCCTGCCCATGTCCATTTCTTCTTCTTGATTTCAGCTATGATATCCTTAACCCCAGTTTGTTCCCTAATCCACTCTGCTCTCTTCTTGTCTCTTAAGGTTACACCTACCATTTTTCTTCCCATTGCTCGCTGCGTCGTCCTCAATTTAAGCTGAACCCTCTTTGTAAGTCTCCAGGTTTCTGCTCCGTAGCTAAGTACCGGCAAGATACAGCTGTTATATACCTTCCTCTTGAGGGATAGTGGCAATCTACCTGTCATAACAGGATTCTTCATATATACATGCTGAAATACAGTATTACTTGTGGGATTATGCAATCGAAACACAACTACTGTCCAGCATGGCAGGTTGGCAAAGATGTCTGATGTGCTCCTTTTGCAGGTAGTATAACCATATTCACAAGTCATGCGCATCACCTGCGGCTCAGAGGTTTCATATTGTGAGCCAATGTCAGATCAGCCGAACTTAGATGCATTCAATATCTGCATCGTATGCTCTGAAAACAAACATCTGTAAAAGGATGTGCACATGAATAGTCTCGGTGGATATTAAAAAATAGGTTGTGCATGGGAGTGGCAAACCATATCTCGCAGGTAAGTGATCCTGATGTAGCAGTGTTGCACATGGCATTGGCTACCTGGTGCTCAAGTTCTCAAGTGCTGGTGTTCTGAAGTATTGCAAGAATTAAGTGGACCAGTGTCATCCAGCATTTGGGACATTTACGAAGGAATTCAATCTGCTCACCAGTGAGCCAACCATGACAGTTTGTTAATGTTCATTTGCCAAAGGCTTTGTCGGCTGTTTTTACAGTGCCACCAACTAAAGCTTGAATTGTGAAACGTCCATTTCAGGACAACATATTCCTTACCTTGAAATCAATAATTTCAAAGCTTAATCAGTCTCAGTCCTGGTTAATCACCTTGCCCACTCATTTAACCTTTCGGATTTATCCTACCTCCCATTTGGTATGCAATGTTTCTATCAAAATTAATTTGTGGCTATGTAACATAGCAGCAAATATTTAAATAAAAATGACAAGATCTAATAAATATTATGCTTTGTCAAATTCTCACTGATTTTGGCAAAAATTACTGTTGTAAAAGAAGACAAAGCCATAGATCTAAGACAATCAATAATAAAGACAATAATAAGACAATCCAATAATAAATTCCATTAGAATTATCACAGCAAGCTTGCCTTTCATCTCTGATGCAGAGCATTGCAAGCTGAAGCTTACATGTCTCTGCCATCCTGTCAGATGTTAAGAGTACCATCCAATGCATCTGTCCAGCGCCTGTTTAACTTAAGTTTGGAGAGGAAAGCTGTCCAATGACAAATCTGAAAGACAGCTGTTGCATTAATTCAACATGTTGGATTTATTAGCAAAGAATTTAGCACTGGTCATCAAGTTTGTTTTCAAAATGAAATTAGCTTTTGTCAGCAACTGCTAATTAGTTACGCAATTTTTGAGCAAATAAGGCTGCCTTGAACACCTTCACATGAACACTCACAATTTTTACTGCAATTATGCAGGTTAAGGGAAAATAATGTACATTATGTGTTAACAATTTTCTCTGTAACTGAGCCGTTGAAGCATTTCTTTATGACCGCCATAATTACTCTAAGTTCAGAGCGAAGTGACATTTTCTTTGTGGGAAGCACAATGATTAAATCTCATTTTCTGTTTAAAGTCACTCAGAGAAAAATGGATTTACCATGTGCCGCACAGCAATACTGCCACCACATGTAACTACTATATAGGCAACTTCATTGACCATTATAACATCACTGGTGTGCAGCACAATGGTGCAAAGTATTCTTAAATGAGTATTTTATGTAAAATCTTTGTTTCAGCTAGAATTAAAATATAAATGTGAGCTTTACAACCGTGTTGCTGTGGGTTCCTGCAGCAAAGGTGCATCGTCTTTCTGACCATGCAATAACAGTACAAGCAACAGGGCATTAATGTGTTTTTTTTGTTACTATAACGAGCAATGCATTATGGAGAGAAAAGGCATTGCAGAATATATTTACAATGTTTGTAAAAACATATGCATTCAGAGGCAGGCATACATGGCGGAGCCTAGCCTGTGCGAGTGATTAATAAATATCGTCTGCTTCCATATAGTCACACATATGCATGGTGAAAGTGCACCAGACAAAAACAAAGAGGCTTGACAGGCACGTCATGCATCTCATGTCATGCTGCTTCTGTTATGTCATGCATGTCATGCTTCTTCTCTGTCTTCGTCTTATATTGTCACGGGGTCGTGACTTGGCCGAAGATAGGAGACTTTATGTTGGGATTTAACTGTTTATTTGGGCGAACCTGTGCCCGGTAAACGGAAAGTTCGATTACAGTAGCAGTCTTGCACAGATAGCAGTGAACGGAGCGTCGGCCGTCGATCAACTACTCACAAGCGACGAAGCGCGTCGGCATTTATACTCTTGCTGTCCGATGTTCCAGCGTTATCGCTGGCGGTGGCGTAGATTCCAGAATAATCTGTACAGTTCGCAGAGTAGGCGTGATCTTATCGAAATGATCTACTACAGTTCGGAAGCTTCTCGAAAACTGCAGGCGCGGTTTGCACTGAAAATTGTGTAGTGTTTTGGGATGATAACAAAACTTGGGAAATGGAACGTGACAATATGCTTTCACCCTGTGTTATGATAAACGAACAAGCCTAAACAGCTACTCACTTAGTAAGCTACAGTCCGTATTGTGAGCATCTCTGGTGGTCTGCGGCATTATTTAGTTGCTTTTTGTTGATATTTCATTCAATAATACATGAAGCAGAGCTGCCCCCAAAACTTGAGTTTACCCCAAAACTTGAGTTTACCACATTTTAAAGTTGTTCATAAAATACAGAAATGTTTTGAATGGCTGAAAGTGGACATCACGAGAGCAACGATTGGCAGACTGTGAATATTGAATAGCAGCGCTGAAATGTTGCAGGTCATCCAAGGCCAAAAATATTTGTCAAAACAAATTCACTATCAGAGTATCAAGGCACACTAACCAATCTTCGAAAACTGTGCCAGATTTCAAATGTGCTATGCTACAGCGTCGACACGCAACAATAAACATACACAACACACATCGAGAGGGTACACTTACAAGCGTTAACTTTCAAATGAGATTTATTGTGAAACAAAACAAGATATACAAAAGTAGTTATAGCGGTGACTAATGAAAAGCACGAAAACTGTGTTAAGGCAAGAAACATTGGAGTACACAAGCATGTGTTAAAACATAACAAGTGTATGCGATAGAGTTTTTAGATAGATGTTTTTAGAATTAGTAGGTTTGCATGCTATATATCTGTGTTTTAGCATAATTTGAACATGCTTGTTTCTTGAACTTTTTTGAACTTGCATGATCTTGCTTGTTTCAACACATGCCCAATTTCCCTTTAGCATTAGTTACTGTTAAACACTGCCTGTATGTATCTTGCCTCATTTCACAATAAACCTCTGTTGAAAGTTGGCACTTGTCAGTATCCCCTCTTGCCTTTTCTTGTGTTTCTGCTCTATTGCGCTATAGACCATTACTTTTTAAATTTGCTTATATTTGTGCTAAAGATAAAGTTGCCCTTGGTCCGAGTACATATATATATGGCATTTTTTTTTCCGCAAGCCATTGTCGGATGGAATATGTTACCAGCTGATTTAGTTGGCCGTAAGATTGCGGATTCTTTCTATGAGGCACTGTGCCCCCCGCAGTAATGCCTAAAATGGCTCTGCGGGTAATCTTCAAAATAAATAAATATAGTATATAAATCATTAGTCTACAAAACCACACCCCACGAATTCCTAACAGTAGTTAGACTAATTTACTTAAGTGCGATTAATCTCACCACACTTTTATCTTAGTAGCCCAATTTGGGCAAGAACAAAAATTTTTATTGGCACACTCTCTAATGGGCTTAGTTGAGAATCCCTTTTTGGTGGCAATGTTGTTGGCCACAGATGTCCGTCACAACCATTGTAGACAATGAGAAGAAAAAAATTCGGCAGATCCCACAGCTCGTGGGAACCGGTTTCATGTGAAGCAGTAACAAGTAGTTGTATATGGTGCATTTTTCACTTGAGCCAAGCGCTTCATGAGTGTAGTAGGGTGCACGCCATAGGCCTACCAAGCACTTTGACTACACAGGTGTTGAAAGGGCAACTTATAGTCTGACACAAAGTCAGAACTCGCATTAGAGCACATACATCATTATCACAACGAAGTGCACTTCATGGTGCGATTATTTGAATATCCCACGTAACTTTCGTTACCGTATTCCTCCGTAGTCGAGTGACGCTTCAGTATAGCTTGCAGAATCATGGTAATACAAATGCAGAGGTTATTAAGACTGCTATAAAAGCAAAGCCAGCTCCAAAACCACAACTGGCCTTAGTCCGATATGGTGCCTGAACCATAGGTGTACAAATGTAATGTCTAGGCTTGTGCGAATAGTGAATTTTAGGCTCGAGGTGACTAGTGACTTTGGTCAAATAATTTTGAATCAAATTTGAATGGTATATATGTATCACATATAAAAAAATGAGCATGTTTGTCATCGACTGACTATTTGTACAATATTCTTTAAAAACTGAAACAAGACCTGTGCAAATGCCATTTTTTGCATCAAAGAAAGTGGCAAAAAAAACTGAAACATTAGAAGGATTTGACTTTCAGTAGAACGCAAGTGATAGCCTATGAAATGAGTTTTTAAAATTGACTATACTTGGAGCATGTAAGTCGGCATAACAACTTGTTAAACAAAAGGAATTGATGAGATGGTAACATCAGTAAACTTTGAAGTGAAGCTTCGCGGTAGTGCAGATTTACCCTGTATACATGCTTTCAGGGCTTAGCGCTGCTTTACTGCAGTGAAACCACTTTTACAAAAAAGGTTACATGAAAAGTATTATACTCAAATAGATCTTTTCACGGTTTAGCACTTCTTTCTTGCAATGAAACCACCTTTACAAGATGTTACATGTGGATTGATATGCATTTATTCGTTCGTTTCGAATAATTCTAAATTATCAATAATTTTGATTCAATTCCAAGCGAATTTGAATACTGCATTATACGTTCAAATATTCCCACAAGCCTGGTAATGTCTACTATTTTGTTATGAAATTACACAGCCAGCACTGCAACCACAATCCACGTTGCACCGATATTACATCGCATAGGGCCTTCTTCCAAGGCAGTTTGAAGACGTGGTGTGGCTCTGTGGCACTTGACTGCCACATAGGATACTTGCGTTTGATTCCTGCTAAGATCCTGATTTTTAGGCAGTCTGTTCATTGATTAAACGCTGCTGATTTCAGGTGTGCTTAATGCTCCTGCATTTAGGTTACGAATGTATGTTCTCCCAGCTCATTGGTAGATATAAACTATCAATCACATGCAGCACATATCTGGTTATTACGGCCCGTGGTATATTATGTGCCACACTTGTTTGGAGGAAAGAATTTGACCACGTATGCAACAGGATTGTCACATTGTTTAGGTCATGACCAGGCGGACATACCCGTCAAACCCTCTTACCCTTCCATGCCAGTTTTGGTCTACACAATGTTAAGGAGAAAATCATGAGAGCGCCCAGATGAACGTGACTGGATAGGCTCAAGGTGCCTTGATTAAGTAAAAAATGCTGCGCACTAAAAAGCAAATTAAAATCACAAGTTCTCGCTGGCATCAAACTCAAGTTCCATGAATGTTTTTCCACGGGGTAACGAGACTGCCTGCAATGTGCGCTGGATGGAGACCCTAGAGAGTCATCTATGATGTGCGTGCAATAGAGTTATATTGCTTGTGTGTGATGTACTAGAAGAGGAGGATCCTGGTACGCAACACAGAGTTTCAGAAGTGAAAAAAAGTTTCAAGAGACTGAGTTTAGTGTTAAACAGGTCAAAAGGCCTGGGTGTTGGAGCTCTACTATGCAGTTAAGAAGGCCATTAATGTCATCTTCTTGCAGTGTCCTACACCATCACGACCAGTCTCCTTGACAGACTTGGCAAGCAAGAGCGAACTCTAAACTCATAATGCATTGCTTGTAGTCTCGGCCAAGTTTGTGGACTTCCCAGAAGCTATGTTGGCCCAAGCCGTCTGACCAATCTAAACAATACGGGGCACTTACGAGTTAGCTCTTGCATCTCTGTTTGTTAGATTTGCCGTGGTGTGTGCACTTCTGCATTTGTATAAAGGGGCCTTCAAAACTTGCTAACAGCATCAGTTTGGTGGGACTTTTACGTTGTCACAAAGTACAGAGAACCACCTTCCGGTCATAGTATCCTATCGTGCAAGCTATCACACACGCAACTAGAGTCGAGTAGCATGGCACGGCACCAGATGCCACGCCATAACGATTGCGTACTCCAACTAGTGCATGCCCATTCGCGTCAAAGGAAGTTCAAGTAGTGCCGTATTACGCCACGCATCAAGAGCAATGAGATCTGCCATGTTGACAGTTGGGCACGCCCGAGGTCTACTACTATGGGTAGACAGTGTGGTAGAGAAAATCACGCTAAAGGACTGCCCGAAAGATTAAAAGATGGGCTTTGAGGAGGCCACTTCTAAGCTTACGCTTTTTATGGGCTGCACATTAGCAGAGACTTGGGACTGTATTCAGATATGATTGCTAAAAGCAACAGTGCGCCCTGTACGACTATGATCAGCATTCAATGAATGAATCTTCTTCCCTTCGACATCATTGCACTAGCCAATGGCAGTTTCAAATCTCTCGCAACACAAGAGTGCACTGCTGAAAATGTACTTGTAGGCTAGTTGATTGGTCATATTTGCGATAAAATGGATTTCCTCTAGTCAATTGATGTACACACGCACATATACTATTCAAGCTAATCAGTCGTCAACAAAGATAAGTACGGCACTTGTGTAGTCCTTTTCGCATTCAGCGTTTGCGTCTCCAACTGGTGTGCAGGACCATTTTATTTTAAATCAGTGCACTGCACAAGCACAGATGGACACAAGTGGCGTTTTCGGGAGTACCACCTTTTAACCTAGTCACAAGGCTCGGCTTAGGCTACTTAAAATATAAGCATTGAATGTTTTGACATTTCTTGTGCAATTGCCTAAAGCGCAGTACAATTTTCAATAAATGCATGGTAGTGCGAAATGCATTTTTGTGAAGTTTACTCTGCCGTGGTGAGCAAGAACAGAGTGTTTCAACATCTTGCCGGAATTCGACACTGTGCTGCTGGCACAATTGAACTTCAAAAATCTAATGCTCACTGAAAGCTTCAGCATAAAAAGTGTGGCACACCTACAAGTAACGAAGTAGGAGTTACTATGTCAGTGAAGAGACAGATTCTACTATCTATTGATGGTAAAAGGTGCTTGTTGATTCGCTATACATCAAGAGCAACTCCGAGCACCATGACCTAAACTTTTGTCACTGGAAGTACCTGATGGCACTATCAGTATTTAGGTGTTGATCACTAACCAATCATGCATAATAGGATTCAATGATGCTGCTTTTTGCAAGAGTCTCAGGTTATCACCCTTGGCTATGTTTTTCCAATAAAGTATAACCTCTCTGGTCAATATTCTAGAAGGGACCATGAACAAGCAGCCCAGTGACAAAGTCACTTGGCACTAATACAAAAGTAAAAATAACTACGTCTTCTGAACAAAAAAAATTTTATTTTTGAGAAAAAAATAAACAGTAACTGCAAAGAAGTATGTATATGACACATATATACATACATACACATACACCACTACTATATTACAGGGAATTGAACCCACTTCATACCACCTGCCAACAAAGAACATTTTGGAGCAAAAATAAAAAAGGGGGCCAAAATGAATAAACTTCCAATACAGTCACGTCAACAGATGTGTCGCTAATGCAGGACAATACCTAGATGAAAAATTCCGTTTACAGCTCTGTTAAACATACATGCGCTCACCAGATCACAGTACTACCGATGTATTTACACAGAAAAATTGCTTACACTCGTAATGCAGACATCTATATTTCAATAAGCATGTGCGCTCGGGTGGTGCCTTTTTTTTTTCCGTGATAACATGCTGGCACTTGTGTTCTCAGCACTCTCGCAGCAGCACCCATGGCAGAAGAGAAAAACAACTGGAGGGTGCATGCTTGTTTAGTAGGACATAAGTAGATGCTCACTCCAACAATGCTAGTGCACAACAACTTGCTCGAAACTTCGCATTTGAAAATCCAGTGGCAGTCAATGTAGAGATAATCCTACACACAAGAACGAGGATGGATGCCCTCGCTTCAGCCATGTGCACATATGATGCAGCATGCTTTCTAGGACTTTCGCAAGACATCTTGGCGTGGAGATGCAGGAAGCCTGGATAGTCTCCTGGGGAGCGCTTGCAGGGACAACATGTCCAACACGATTTTCCATCACTGTGCTCAGCCGAGTACGCTTCTGCAAATCCACAAGTCTGCAGACAATCTGAAACTTGCACACACTTGTAGTGCGATTGAGTGGCTTCCAAACTTTCTCAAGATATTCTCGAATGCAGCAATCTAAAGCGTGCAGCATCCATTCCCGTTTTTAGTCGATATGCCTTGCCACACAGACACCCGCACAAATTTTCAGACTGCCCCGACTTCAGCCTTAAGGTAAAACAAGTGCAAGTACCCTTGGCTGGTAGGTTACAGGCTGTCTGCGAAACAAACACTAGAGCGCCCACACATTTTATCCCACTAAGACTGACTGGCACACATGCTTCACCTATTACATCCAGTGAATCCCGCCGACTCAAGGCATTACTGCTGGCTATTTCATGCTGCAGCCAGCTTTAAAAAGATTGTTCTGTAAAGCAGCACAATTAAAAATATAGAACAGTAACAGGGTGAGTTAACTACATGCAGTATCACCATCAACAAGTAAAACAAAAGAGGGAAGGTGTAACAAATGGATCCACAGGGCAGAAAAGTTGGGCTAGCTCTCTTTGGAATGTCTGCGACCCGACGGCCAGACGTAGCAGATGGTTTGTCAAATGAAATACTGGCACAGAGTTTCGATACAATGAAGCAGCAGACAGTGACTGGCCAGCGAACCACAAACAAGCTCTGCATATCCATTTGCTCAACGTCCAGTGGGTGCAAGCTGAGAGATGCAGGAAGATAAGAAAAAGCTCGGCAGTCAGACAGCAGATGGCACACCTAGCAAGTGTGACTTGAGCTATCAAACAAATACATGCATGCAGGCGCATTCAAATAAGAACAGAAACTGTGCCTGTATGGGACTAAAACGAAACAAAAGTTTCGTAAACATCAATAAATACATCGACGCATGCACACACACCACTTGGAGTGCAATTTTACAGGGCACGGTGTGGTAAAACAGATGTCCGACAGGACCATGCCATACACACATGGACAGTGGGTTCAAAGGATTCCTAAAAATGTCGCACCGGAAGAAAGAAAAACCCGTCTACACCTCTTCCCTTCTTGCTTTGCCAAGAGGAGCTCTGGGGGAGGAAGGTGGGGGACCATTCTAGACAAGCGACCAAGAGGGGGCAGGTAGGATGATGCTGGTACTGGAAGGGAAGGTGGCGGGCAGGAATGGGAGTCGCAATGGTGGTGGTTTGTAGAGGGGGAAGGGCGGGCAGGGGACTGGGCTGCACGACGTGCTCAACCACGGGAGTACATGATCAGAGCCACGATGAGACCATACAACCCGAGCACTTCAGCAAAAATGAGGATCAGAATCATGCCCACAAACAGCCGGGGCTGCTGCGCCGTACCACGCACGCCGGCGTCCCCCACGATTCCAATGGCAAAGCCGGCTGCCAATCCACTCAGTCCTACGCTAAGTCCAGCTCCCAGGTGCAGGAACGCACTGCAATGAATAAATGCGGGAAATTCAACTACAGAACAATACCCATTTATTCCCTTGCAGTGCTAGAAAAGACAGCATGTCCATACACAGATTATCTGTCCCGAGGCTCAACAAATGTGAAGACATGAACATCTTCACTTTGAAAAAGAAAAGAAGCAGCATTACAGTTGTCTGAAACAGCGATAGGGCTACACAACCACAAAAATACATCAAGCAAGCTAAACGTCAAAAGGAAGAAGTGCCAGGCAGAAGGAATTCAAGAACTCCAGTAAGCTACATGTATCGTATGATGCTGTCTTTTGTGCTACGTTGCATAAGTATCTCTCCCCTTTTACACAGCAGCACTCGTCTAAACCGAAGGAAAGACCTCCCACCATTGGCCAATGAATATGCTAGACCGTACACTACAGTAATGCAAATGTAGCAGTGCTGAGAGAGGAAAGGTGTTCATGCTCTACGCACAATTAATGGTGAATTTGAATGCAAAGATATTAGACAAACAAACACAGCCTCAAAACACTCACGAAAATAATTTGTAGTCTGGCTTGATGGTACTGGAGATAAGTACAGCAACGACGAGGCCGTAGATGGCAATGATACCCGCCATGACTACTGGAATGATGGACTTCATGATGAGCTCTGGCCGCATCACAGACATGGCTGCAATGCCTGTGCCCGACTTTGCCGTGCCATAGGCCGCTCCCAGCGCTGAAAATACCCGGCAATAAAAGAAAGCCCATTAGTAACACTACAAAAACGGAAAAGCATAAGCAGATCAGCATGAAAAGTCCAGAAGGAGGCGCACTTTGCATGCTTTATTGGTTTCCTTCAACAGGCAGATACAGTGAAGTAGAAGCCGAGTAATTAAATACAATGATCGTGCGATTAAAGTATAGAAGTGAGGAGACTGACAAGGTCAACCACTCTGTAGGAAACCGATAAGATTATTATAAAGTTTATATTAGGCATTCCGATATAACACAAAGCCCTAAACCCTTGTTGAGCTTCATTCTGAACCAGCTTTGGTTCTCTTGCTTCTAGGCAGTTAGCGTACAAGTTTTCACTAAGGCGTTAACTCGTAAGTCTTCCTGTAAAGTGAATGGGAAAAGGCCTGCTGAAAAATGCCGGCCTAACAAACGGCAATGGGAGGCTCCAAACGGTTCGACCCGACTTCACTTCGGACTACGACGTGAATGGGAGAACAAAAGCAGTTTATCGCCACGGCCAATCACTCCTCAAAGGGGGTGAAGCAGATGAAACGCCGACGCTGCCGGCATCTCACGTGACCGAATGAACCACCGCACGCGCACGCGGAGCTCCATTTCCAGGACATGTTGCACCGGCACAGCTGCACGTCACTTCGCCACCGAGAAGGTCGAAATGCGCATTCTGCCCGGTTTTCGCCAACAGGAAACGCTGCCGAAGCGTGAATAATCGAGATCGCAACCCGAATTGCCTTTCGCGCAAGCACGCGCGTGACTTTCGGAGGTAACGCCCCCCTTTCGCGCCGTTAAACGCCGTCAAAAACGCCACGGAACGGATTGGAGCGCGCGTATAGTTTTACATAGGCATACTTTTGACCCCATAGCCGACCCCGAGAACGCCGGCACTATAAGCGCAGTTTAACACACGGTTTTACGGGTGGCCCGTTATCAGGCTACCATGAAAGTCTCGGCATGCGCAGTCACGAGACCAGAGCCGGCGACTGCTTCGCCCGGCGCAATGGTCGGCGCAAACACCGAAGAAATCGAACGAATTCAATCGAAATTCTGGTTCTCGGCTATAAGCTCGAAATTCCCCCAATACAGCGGAGACAGCGGGCTTCGAAGACTGCCCCTCCCTCATTACGATTAGTCAGAGCTGCAGTCATTGAGCCCAGCGCCGGCAGCAATGTTGTGCGGACGACTAATCGAAATACGGTTCCACCGTTTTGCACGGAACAAAACGAACGTACGCGAGGTACGTGGCTTCAATGCGTACGAATACTGCAAAACGCACAAAACTCTGGCCATATTTGTCATACGCTCAAAGAAGCAGTACATAAAAAAAGCTGTCCGAATAAGCACAGAAAAAAAAAAAAATCCCGTGACCACTATCCCAGAAACGCGAATATATGCTAGGTGTGGCCGGAGATGAGGCTCAATAATATGAATGAAACGAGGGCATTGAAACGCAGATTAAGCGGTCGCAGCCAGCTCAAATATTTCCTATTCCAGTGACTTAGGCCTAGGGGCACTGGCCGCTCGTAGGAATCGACTGCAGCCGCAGCGAAAGTAGTAAGGAAGGGGGAGTTGTACTTTACCGCTGAACGCCATAGCTGCAACGGCTCCCATGACGCCGAAGAAGGGAGTGTACAGAGGTTCCTTGTCGGCCATAGCTGCTTCCCTGGGAAATTTTAGAGCGAGAGCTTGCCAGCGGCAGAAATCTTGATCGTACACCACCGATTGCCAGCTGCAAGCTCACGTCTCGCCGAATGGCCGATAGCTCTTCTTTTTATCACGTGACATGAAAGACTCGCAACGGAACCGGAAAAGAGGTATTCTCCGATGCCGTGGTTGGTGGTAAAGTACGCAATGCGTTGACGTAACTCTTGACGTAAAATTGGTGGTGATGACACTTAGACTGTTAAAAAGACTGGACGAACAAAACCGAAACCGAAAGCTCGGAGAATCGTTTATTTCTTATTTGGCGCGTCTTTCTTTCCTTCCTTCTTTCTTTCTTTCTTTCTTTCTTTCTTTCTTTCTTTCTTTCTTTCTTTCTTTCTTTCTTTCTTTCTTTCTTTCTGCTTGAGTTACTGTGAGGTAGTTTATATTATTCTCTTTGAATAGGCCAAACAATGGTTTTGCAAAGCAAGAAATTAAAAGTCCCTCGAAGGAACCAACGAGCCAAACAAGATAACAAAATAAAAATTGAATTGACCATATGGTTGCAAAAAATATTAATAAGAGATTAATTTTATCATTTTATTTCGTTCTCCAGCGTTCCGTATGGCATCAGAAATGTCCATAGGGTTCTGTGCTTGCACGGTGCGTCTCACTAACTCTATGTCTCACTACGACTCCGAAGGCGGTTATTTTGGTTCGCTTATGTGCAACCCTTCTCTGACGTACAGAAAGCGCTGAGTTCGTGTAGAGTTACCGTTCACTCACGCTGCGGTAGCATACACAGGGACCAAGTGAATGTGCACGCAGAAAATCAAGTTATCACGCTGTATTTGGCGCAACAAAATGAATTAAAAAAAAGGCCAGGAAATGCATAGTTGCTATAAATTGTGAGGGAATACAGGTACGTACATGGGAGTGTAAGGGTTCCAAGGCTGACATCATCCTCTCATGGGTGTGTACGTGTTGACCACCACCTCTTTCATCTGAGAAGTCCGCCGCGGTGGAGCAGTACGTGGTTATGGTAGATATGGTGTTCGGTTTCTATGCCGAAGGTTTCGGGTTCGATCCCTTGCGGTGGTCGCATTTCGATGGAGGTGAAATTCTAGAGGCATGCAAACTGCGTGTTGTACTTTTGTATTGCACGTAAAGAACACACCAGATGGTCGAAATTCCCGAAGCCCTCCAATATATACATTCTAAGAAAAAAAATCGAGTTTTTGGGGAGTATTTCCGCCTCTCGTAATCTATTTCGTGTGCTTTCGTCGCGTTATCACCACGGTCCCTGTAGTTCACAAGCACGAACGGCGCGCGCGTTATCGGTGCGACATAGCATTCTTCATAGGAAAGTGGGGCGAGAACCGGGTTTTCAAGAATGGAAACGTGAGAAAATAAGACGACGATTAATTGTTGCGTGGCCGAACTACTCCCCAAATACTCAATTTCTTTTGTGGAGTGTACGGCATATCTCTTAATAATGTCGAGGTTTTGGGGCGGGAAACGCCGGATGTAATTATTGTTCGTATTGTTTCCTTTGAGAAAGAGATTCAGGTGAGGAAAGTCACGTACATGGGAGTGTATAGTTTCTCCCCCCCCCCCATTCCGTGAAGTCATGCTGACTACAACCCTGCCCTGCCAACTGATGCAATTCTTACCTGAGCGGTTACTCGAAAAAATATGCATAATTAAACTATCGCCATTTTGCAAGAGAGATCGTGGGAAACAACCAGAGCCAGCTGTTGTAAAGACCTCTAATAAAGCGACATTTGTCTAATATATATATATATATATATATATATATATATATATATATATATATATATATATATATATATATATATATATATATATATATATATATATATATATATATATATATATATGTATTGCGTTTAACCGGCTGCACGACCATCGTATTGTGCGAAAAATTCTTTGGTTCATTTTATAAGTGTTCATAATTTATCACCCACCTATCCCCCCCCCCCCCTTCACCCACAGACACGTACTGTGTGCTGGTTCACTGGGTTAGTTGGTTCATGATCTTGAATACTGGACAGAGAGAGTTGAACACGGGACATGAAAGATCATTGACGTGCACGACAGGCTCTTCTCTTGTGCATCAGTGGTTTTTTTTTTTGCTTGGTCGAATCCACGCTGTTAAGTATTTATAACCGTAAAACATTCGTAAGCAAACCTTTCCACGTATGCAAGCGCAAGTAGCTTAAGTAAATGACTTGCAAAACAAAATTAGGCTTGGCCGCTCGCTTGCCGGCGTGATCATGTCGCTCGGAGACGCCCTCAGACACGCACGTCACGTAACGAATGCGTTCCGAACGCTAGCTCGTATCAACGTTCTTCCATTTACTGCAAGTATGAATGCGCTGAGAAAATAAAAAATAAAAAAAGTTTTCGTGTACGTGAGACGGCACATTTCTTATGATCCTTTTCAGCTTGGATTACCATGCTGTTTGCCATCTGGTACAAGGCCGGGCGGCGGTCGCTGTCGTCCCTAAAAGCTATAGGCACATGTGCGCAGCTGTCGTTGTAACCTAGGGCTTCCACCGTTTGCTTCCTTCAACTCGCTTTAATTGCAGGCTTTTCAGATGACCTATAAAATCCGAGTGTGCACCTATAAACACACCTACTGCTCATCTCATCGAAGGAGAGTGCGCGGGCATTTGTGCGCATGTACGGCCTCTCATGGTGGGTATTTCCTGACGTCTAAGCGCGCAGGTATTTTGAGTCAAATCTCGGAGGCATGCACTGAGGAAAGCGAGAGAATACTTTTCTGCTAGGTGTGCGAAATGAGAGCGCATACGCACATGGTGGCGTGTGAGGCAATGTCAGTCTGCTTGTATACTCATTCTGATGTGTGCAAGATAAAACAAAAAAAAATGGTAGGCTAGAAAGCTGAAGCCGTTAGATTACACGGTGTTCGAATTGTAATGATGTCGTGTACTCAAACCCGGAGATCTAACGAGATACACCAATTGCAAGCCTGTCGACGGTGCCTTATAGAAGAACAAGTCAAAATATAAATAATTAAATGAGTCGCTAGGGCATGCTGACGTAGTGTGCACGAGGCTGTTCAAATAGTCGCTGTTCAAACAGGGAGAATTTGACTAGAAACGCACTGACGGGATTCAAAAGAGGTGGCGTCAGGGCATCTTTTGCCTTTGTTACCCGGAGTGGGGGGTGGGACTGATGTCCGTTCTAGGGCGAGGGAGGGGAGTCAAATGGGAAGGAATAGGCCGATATTTGGGGTGGGGGCACTGACCCTCATGTGCCCCCTCTTGGAGTCACCTATGTTTTGACATAACGTACTGCAACGTGCAAAATACGGGACAAAACAAGGAACATGGCAAGCTTCGGCACTCGCTAGTTTCTCAACGGCTATAGTTTTACAGTGGTGTACAAAGTACGAGGTTATGGGCTACAGGTCGTAACACATGCAAAATAACCTTATAGGGGCCCTGCAACACTGTTCCAAGTAATCTTCGAATGGTCTCACTAAAAGAGTTTATTTACTCAGGGATCCACTGCCGCAAAGTTTTTAGAATCCGCCAAGCGCGTAAAGTACGAGCAGAATTGCAGTGATTGGTCGCACGCATTAAAGGGGCACTAAAGAGAAAGGATGAATCGGTGTACATCGATAAGTTCTACTATGAGAGCTCATAATATGGCTATTTCACCACCACTGGTTTATTAACAGAGGAGGAAATAAAGTTCAAGGCTTCAATTTTAAATATCGCGGCAAAATTTTCACGCGTGACGTCGTATATTTCAGAAAGCATTTGTCGCATTTCGGCCCCATCGACTCCACGAGATTTCCTCAAACTTTGTACGTTAAGCCCTTGGCCCGCGCAGAGGACAGCGTGCTTCATGTTTACCGATTAGGAGCTGCGCAGACGCCGTCGAAATTTGTGACGTCACGGTGTTGCGCTATCATGTGTGGCTCACGTGTTCTCGGAAGCCTGGAATTCCGATCGGCAGGGTTATCTGATTATGCTAAAAAGTGTTGCAGGACCCCATCAACTTGAAAACGTGTTCACCTCAAAAGATTTATCGCGCATATATCCACTACAACTATAGCAATCAGCCATAGAGAGATCTACAATACAGCTTCAGTCAGAGCTTCCTGAAAAATTTAATTTTATTAGCTGCGGCCATTCTACTACGCAGCTTGTGCATGCGCTTTTTTTTCACAAGCGTTCGGAAAGAGCCATGACAGCATGATTATGCCAATAACGACATGATTAAATGTGAGGTGCCTACGTGGCATTGCAGAGCTGCTCGTCTAAGAGTTATAGTACTTATATACAATGCAATAAATGGGCTCTTTGTCACTATTGTCATTTCTTTTTATAATTGATTTCATTTTTGCTTCTTACCACAAGTTCATTAAAAGAAAGGCAGAAGCTGCCTGCAACATCTGTTATATACTTTGCGTTGGGCTATTTTATGTAGCATACAAATAAAATGCACAAATGGACAGTCGTGTGTGAACGGTTCATGTTGGTTGATATCGACCGCAGTTGTACACACTGTGTGTGTATAAATGCTGGCCAGCTTAACCTTTTCGGGCTGTATTCTGTTCAACATAAGCAACTGCACTGAACAATTTGAGATGAGCATCATCGTGGTAGAAAGTGAAACAAAAAAATCTGTGCTCTCAGTTATAAAAAATTATTTATTGACTGAATTATTTATTTTCTAGTTATATATCTAAAACTACCCATTAATTATTATTTAAGAATTATCTTGACAATGTAACTTCTGGAATTCCGTCGTTCGCCCGTACGTGACCTCGCTTTCTTGAGTCTATCAGGTATACCATATGTACAGCTGATGTTATACGAATTGTGCGCAAGAAAAATCTGTTTTCTCTTTTTTCCTACCAAGCGGTCGCTGATTGACCTACCAAATTGATGATTCCGATAGGAATGATTCGGCCTAAAAAGCTTAAGGAAGCTTGGCTGTTCCAGTTGTAGCGTTGTAACTGCAGTGAAACAAGCAACTTGAACTCCATTTTACTATGAAGCATGCCGATTACTATGAAGCATGCTCGAGAATAATTATGTGTTCTAAATGTGAAGAATTTCATGGCATTCATCAAGCGTTTTTGGTATCTATCTATCTATCTATCTATCTATCTATCTATCTATCTATCTATCTATCTATCTATCTATCTATCTATCTATCTATCTATCTGTCTATCTGTCTATCTGTCTGTCTGTCTGTCTGTCTGTCTGTCTGTCTGTCTGTCTGTCTGTCTGTCTATCTATCTATCTATCTATCTATCTATCTATCTATCTATCTATCTATCTATCTATCTATCTATCTATCTATCTATCTATCTATCTATCTATCTATCTATCTATCTATCTATCTATCTATCTATCTATCTATCTATCTATCTATCTATCTATCTATCTATCTATCTATCTATCTATCTATCTATCTATCTATCTATCTATCTATCTATCTTAACTTGGCTGAACGAAAATTACCATGGTAGGGTAAGATGGTTTGACGAATATGACGCGCTGGTCAAGACACGAATAATGTCACAATCCCGTCGCGTACGACGTTAAACACGTTACGCCTGACAGTGGCGCATACCCTTGGTCGAGTATGTGCCACAGGTGACTGACACTTCGCATCTACCCAGGAACGCCGACAACACAAATGGGTAATTTTAACGCGTGCTCGTTAAAAAAAAAAAAAATCATAAAGCTGGCATCGACAGCGTTGACCCGACTAATGCAAACAATAAGCGTCGGTGTCTAAGCAGAAATCGAGCCCTGGCATTATTTTGCATGGCAGTCAAGTAATCTACCACAGAGCCACGCCAGGTCTCGGAAGTGCTTTTAAAATACACCCTATAATGTTCGTGAAACGTCAATTGCGGTTGCAGTGCTGGTTATACAATTTTATAAACATTACATATGTACTCCTGTGTCACCTCGAGCTAACGTCAATTGTAGTTAGATGTCATCTGCTGAGGTTGATTTATGTAGCCGTGTACAGGGATACCATCCGCGCAAGCACCATCGACTCGTATCAGCTTATCGCTTCTGGTGTTGCTAACGCGCATGTTCCAGTTGGCATCACAGCGCAAGTGCAAACAACTGGTTATACAGACATTTGCAACTCTTCAAAATATATCTGTTCGTGCAACATTTGCACATATATATTTACGCCATTTCATGACGTGTCGCACAATAAAAAAATTATGACGGTCGCCTTCCCTACGCATGCTTCGCATAGATAACGTTGATTTCTAAGGTACGTGGATTCTGCCATTCTTTTTTTCTAATGGATTCCAAATAATTGTAATGGATTTCAAATGTGGTGAGTGAGTTCAGGAGGTGTCGGTCTCCTCTCTCTCTTCTAAAATGCCGGACCTTGTGAATGCCTCAACAACAATCAACGTTCCTCTGATAAATTCGCTGGAATGACCGAGCAAAGGGCCATTTAATATAGAACTTCAAGCATGTAGCTTGCTTCCTCCGCTGTAGAGCATTGTATGTTTAGGCGCCTTGTGGAATATGTGTGAACGAAATAGGAAAGGCAAATATCATTTGCTTCCAAAGAATGATAAAAAAAAACGAAAATGGTGTCTGCAACTGTTTAATGCCGCGTTCTTACAGGCGTCGTCAGCACTCGTGAGCGCACACTCAGACACCGCCTGTTTAAGAGACCTTGCGAGTAGCTACATTCACATTCTACGTCCCGAAAGACACTTGCTGTGCCGACGCTTTTCTTGCGAAGAGCGGTTTTTTTAGTCCAAGGTTAACCACGTCTACGATTCCTTCGTTAGAATGTGTTTCCGTGGAGCAGCTGCTCAACAGAATTCAGTGATGTTTACTGCGCTCAAAATTAAATAAAATACTCGAGCGTAATGTTTGGAGACGATTCTTTTATTTCAGGCTTTCAGATTATGCTATGGCTCTCAGATCGTTGCTATGTTGTTGAACTCAAAGACTAAGACTTCTTGCAGTCCCGACAATCCCCAACATATTTCTGCGTCGCTTTGCAGAGTCTGTTGCAAAATACTTACTCGTCATTTTTCGAGTCCCTTTGTTGTCAGCGGAATTGCCAGATGACTGGAAGTTGGCACGAATAGTTACTATATTCAAGAAGGGTGACCGCCGTAGTACTAAATAAAAATAAAATTATATATGTACCACAATTTATTAAAACCCAATAAATAAAAGCACGAAATTTCCAGCCACATCTGTGGAACATAAACTTTGCATTTCTGTTCGACAGTGAACAAGACCTGCAAATCTGACTTACTGCGTCTTACGATTTACCCGAAGAAGAGACCACTTTTACGGGACCTTATCAACAATATTATATTTATGAAGTTTTTGAATGATTCAAAAACTTATCTTGCAACTTACGCCTCTGATGGAAATGTGTCCCCCTCGAGGGACACACACACACACACGATATATATATATATATATATATATATATATATATATATATATATACATATATATATATATATATATATATATATATATATATATATATATATATATATATATATATATATATATATATATATATATATATATATATCATCATAAGCCTTTCTACGTCCACTGCAGGACAAAGGCCTCTCCCATGTTCCGCCAGTTAACCCGGTCCTGTGCTTGCTGCTGCCAATTTATACCCGCAAACTTCCTAATCTCATCTGCCCACCTAACCTTCTGTCTCCCCCTAACCCGCTTGCCTTCTCTTGGAACCCAGTTAGTTACCCTTAACGACCAGCGGTTATCTTGTCTACGCGTTACATGCCCGGACCATGTCCATTTCCTCTTCTTTACTTCAGCTATGATATCCTTAACCCCCGTTTGTTCCCTAATCCACTCTGCTCTCTTCTTGTCTCTTAAGGTTACATGTACCATGTTTTTTTTTTCCATTGCTCGCTGCGTCGTCCTCAATTTAAGCTGAACCCTCTTTGTAAGTCTCCAGGTTTCTGCTCCGTAGTTAAGTACCGGCAAGATACAGCTGTTATATACCTTCCTCTCGAAAGATAGTGGCAATCTACCTGTCATAATATGAGAGTGCTTGCCAAATGTGCTCCATCCCATTCTTATTCTTCTAGTTATTTCAATCTCGTGGTTCGGCTCCGCGGTTATTACCTCCTCTAAGTAGACAGTCTTTTACAGCTTGAAGTGCACTATTACCTATCTCGAAGCGCTGCTCTTTTCCGAGGTTGTTGTACATTACTTTCGTTTTCTGCAGATTCATTTTAAGACCCACCTTTCTGCTCTCCTTGTCTAACTCCGTAATCATGAGTTGCAATTGGTCCCCTGGGTTACTCAGCAATGCAATGTCATCGGCGAAGCGCAGGTTACCGGTATTCTCCATTGACTCTTATCCCTAACTGTTCCCATTCTAGGCTTCTGAAAACCTCCTGTAAGCACGCGGTAAATAACATTGGGGAGATTGTGTCCCCCTGCCTTACACCCTTCTTGATTGATATTCTGTTGCTTTCTTTATGAAGCACTATGGTAGCAGTTGATCCCCTGTAGATTTCTTCCAGGATGTTTATATATGCTTCATTGACGCCCTGATTCCGCAGTGTCTGCATGACGACTGATATTTCTACTGAATCAAATGCCTTACCGTAATCTATGAAGGCTATGTATAGTGGTTGGTTATATTCTGAGCATTTCTCTATTATCTGATTGATAGTATGAATGTGGTCGATTGTTGAGTAGCCTGTTCAATATATATATATATATATATATATATATATATATATATATATATATATATATATATATATATATATATATATATATATATATATATATATATATATATATATATATATATAAACGTGGGAGATCGCTGCGGTTGTTTCGGCTCCCCTGCATATTGTCACTTGTCACACTCTGCCGTTAGCATCTATCTAGCCACGTATGTCAATGTTCAACAACGCCGATAAATAAATTTGAACGAGCGTATCCTCGATGTACGTCGGCACCGACTACGCATGCCGGATGGCAAAGCTTTCGAAGCACATTGCGGAAAACTTACAAAATATTATTGAACACTCTCTTTACATTGACGGTGTTTGTTGTTATTGCTATACGCAACAGATACAGCTATTGTAGCTAGGTGCTAAGCAGTCAACTGCGTAACCAACCTATTGCTAATTGTGCTGATGCATAGTGAATGGAGCCACCAAATTATCAGGCTCGCATACAGAGAAAAACTCGTCAGAGAAACTATCTTGGAACGCAAATTGTACAACCATCAACTTTCTCTTTCGCCTGAAACACTGCGCTTTCAGTCAGTGTCAAACACTGGTGACTAAACTTTATATTTTGTATACATTTGAGAAAAGAAATACTTACTTTTATCTGTTTCATGCCAACCTTGAAGCACGCAATGACAGTGCCTATACAGAGCATTGTCAGCGAACTGCACACCGCACGTTCGGCTCAAAGAAAGGAATGGTACTCGTGAAACAGCCGCATGTCTTTCAAGAGTCCAGCTTGGTTTAGCAGCGTAATATTTTTTTTTTATTATTGCGATAGCAATTATGTGCGCAGTCTCGGGTGGTTTTAGCCGCCGCCGTCATTCACGCATATGATGTATGTATATATATACGGGGAAAGATGCGCTAGCCTCCTTTTTCTGCGGAGCGAACATCACCTTTCCGGCAGGGCTCGTCTGCGCGCTATCTCGCCAGCGAATAATGGGGGGAGGGGGTTATGGTTGCCGCGCTATCGCGGCAACAATCAGCGCGCGCCTTGTGCCCCCACAGCTGGCGGGAGCTTCTACGGGCTGCTTCTGAACACGAAAAAACGGCGCCAAAAGTCTACCTGGCGCGGTCGTGCTCTCTTACACCAGCGTTTTGTAGAGTTGCGTGAGATCGGATCTAAATGAGTTCAGTGACAGCTTCACGCCATCACTACGGACGAGCCTTGTTGTGGTCATCTACTTGCAGTGGCCACGCCGCAGGAGACTCGGTTGATTAGCAAGTGCATGTTTACTACAATTAATATTGCTCCTAAAAACGCCAGCCTTGCTTTGTAAAACATTCGAATATGTTGCTATCACATTCATTGCTTCGCCCTTTTGGCGAAACTGCGACTTTTTTATTTGCTTGCGTCGTACATATGTAAGAGAATTAAACGTCGAACATGACAGGTAACTAACTTTTGCGCCTAGCCTCCCACATTGTCTCCGCCCACTATACCAGTGTCCTTAATTTCAAGTTGTCTTGTACTGTCACCCCCAATGCGATAATCTCGCAATATTTCGCATTTTCTTTTGAATCCTCCCTTTTTCATGGTTCCACGGTGCATGCACCTTTCTCCTAGCAGTAAAATCGCGACACGCTGTGGTAAGGTCTCCGGTGGTCTTTTGATCACGGAGGCTTTTGTTCTGGCTATCCTGTTTGTCCCGGATCAGCCGCAAAGCTCGGCACCTCTAACAAAACAGCAAAGGGTAGCAGAAAAAAAAAGAAAAAGGTGGATTTATAGACAAATGCTGGACTACAGATACACACACGTACGATTGCTCGCGTATACGTAATTGCTCATGAATGACACAGGCGCCAACAAGGACGACGTCAGTGGCCAGCTGAACACTACTTTATTTGTACCTTTAAACTATTTGAGGTCCATTTGAGCATCGATGAAGAGTCCACCGTTAGAGCATCAGGATCTGCCACACAGACCGCTCGTTAAAACCTTTTGTGACCCTGCCAAGCGCAACTGCAGGCTTCTACTAACTGGAACGGACTCTGACGAACGAATGGGGCTCAACGAACTGCGATGGGGGGCGCGGGACAAGTGAATGCGGAAGACGACGAACACTATCGCGTAACCTGTTTCCTTCTCTTATTCCTCGCACGAGTGCATATCTAACTATCCCGCGCATGTACGCCTGCGCCTAGAGGAACTTCTCGGGGAAGTGCGGGTCGTTGATGGTGACGCTGGCGTTGCCGTCCACCTGTTGCTCCTCGTGCTGCATGCTCAGCTTGCGGCTCATGGCGCTGGTCAGCTTTGGAATGCACGAGCGCGGAATCAGGAACGTGGACATGTTGAACAGGTCCAGGAACACCTTGTAGCGGTCGCTGCATTGTCAGAAATACGGTGTTACATGGCGGTGGCCTGTAACGCGTCTTCAGAGAAAGGCGAATATGTTCCTGAAATTGTTCTCGGCGGACACCGGATGAGATAAACGCTAGTGATGAACAGCTATGTCTTGCTATATACGGAACGATGTGCAAGTGCACACACTGTGTACACAACTAGAAATGTGTGCGCTCGGACACATTGTTGTAATCATAACGTCTGCGAGCGCACTGTACAGTACCGCGTTGATTGGTTTAACTTGTTTCAGTGTGCTGTGTTTTTTTTTCTTTAGACGTTCTTGTTTTATAATGGAGAACCACTTTTTTTATATAGCTACAGAATTTATAGAATTTGATTAGCCTACTCGCTAGTCATATTTGTATAAATTTAAGTTTATATTACCTCATCTAGGTCAAGGTAATATAACCCTCAACTGTTTTTACAGCAAGCCAGCTAAAACAGAACAAAAGAGATAAGTGAACACATAAAAGAGAAAAATCTAACCCACTCAGCATACATATAGATGAGAAACTCGCGCAGGTCGCAGTAAAACGGGGTAAAAATGATGAGACGAGCTCGTCGAGATCTAATTGTTCGTTGAAGAGCGAGGAAGGGAGATGTAGTGTGTTACACAAAAACGACATAAAGTAATTGTTATATTTAAGTATTATAACGCAGTTACTGCCTTGTACAATACGAATCCGCTTCTCGAAACGTTGTCTCTATAGCGACACTATGTGTACCAAGAATTTTTAATTGCTTCAATAATCTATACTTCCTTTAACCGTTGATCTGCTCTTTGTAAATAACAGATTTTTTAATGCAGATATTTTAAAAGCTAGAACGCAACAACATTTTCCTCTGTAAACAATCACATCTCTCTCTCTCTCTCTCTCTCTCAGATACAAAGTCCAACACTGTAACTGCTCGCGTGGCATATTTTTTTTATATATTTTTAGAGCATAATTGGAATGCAATTTCATACTTGTAGAAGTCACGATACCTGAGCGTAGAGCGGAGGTACTGGTAGCCGGAAGAGCCACCCGTCCCGAATTGCTGCGACCCGATCATTCGCTGAACCATCTGCACGTGGTTGTCTGGTGAGCGGAAAGACCGGAAAAGAGGGACGAGTGATGGTTCATTACTGTTCCATTATCGCAACGCTGTGACACGCCTGCTGGAGAACTGTCCCCAATGATTACGCCAAGACAAGTAAACGACATTAAGATGCATGTAAATACACGGCGATATGAAAGCACGCAAAGAACAACACACGGCGCTTTTCTCAACCAAAAAGGATTTTACTGCGCCTTTATCTACATGCAAGACCCACCAAAAGAGACATAAAAAAAAAGAAAAGTGCAGCGGACACATACGTTAGCTAGCAAATTTATGATACAGAATCCTGAGGACATTCTCTGTGTCCTCAACCTCTATACAATAAGCAGATAAGCAGTGTTTTGTTTGAGCGAAGGAAGCGTAAGAGTTCTAAGTCAAAGTTCTCCTGAAGAGCATCCTTTTAACAACAAAGTTGAAACTCGATTTAACGAAGTGATCACTTCAGAAAGATTTTTCGAAATTGTAACCTAGCGACATCCAAATTCTACCACGGCATTGTTTTTGCCGAGAAACCACGCCTGATCATAAATGTCCACGAGGGCGGCTCAAGGGTGACCCAGACATAGGGCCAGTCCATGTACGCGTTTTGCAGGTCATGCAGACGGTCACGTCAGGCAACGACTGCAGGCTACCGATATGCGATGGCGCGGAGAACGAATGCAGCGATTGTGCGAGCAGGTCGAGCGAGAAAGATGTGAAGAGATGATCAATGCTGGCTGTCGCATAAATTATGAAATGATAAAAGCAACCACCGTCTCCTCTAGCCCCATCCGGAACGTAAGGGCGCCGCCGACTGCCGAGACCATTGTTCTCGGCACGGGCGCGGCTTGCAGCTTCGTAAGAATATATATCTCTATCTAGGCTGCCTAACTGTTTCACCGCGTTAGAACACACCTTCGAGCAAAGGCTTGCGCACGGGGGGAGGGGGTCAGTGGCGATGACTTCCCCCCCTCTAGTCACTCAAGAGAGAGGAGGCGTAATGTCTGCCCATACATTGATTTAATATGAAGAGCGGGGGGGGGGGGGCGGTGGCTGAGAGACGAACTTTCACACCCCCGCCCCCTGAAGGGGAACCCTGCGCACGATTAGGCACTCGAGGAAAAAAAACCTGTTCCGGTCACCACCACCCTTTTCACTCCTTTATTTCGGGCAAAGTTTCGTACAATAGTGTTTGGAGGCTTAATTACTTCGTTCATTCGGGTTGACGACAACACTCAGTCGTGCGGTTATTTGCTGGGGAATTGAAATTTGTTTATTAATTTGACAACTTGGTAAAATCGAGATTCGTTATATATAGAGTTATGACTGTATAGTATAGTAATTGCGGTTTTACCTCCCAGTACCTCGATATGGTAAGGAGAGACGCCGTATATATAGTGGAGGGTTCTGGAATTTCGAAACCCCTAGAAACGTTCTTTGCCATGCACCTGTAATTTCGCCTCCATCGAAATACGCGTCCGCCGCGGCCGGTATTCGATCCCGCGACCTGCGGGTCAGCAGCCGGGAACAGTTACCACTAGAACACCGCGGAGGGTGAGAAGAGAGATAGATAGATAGATAGATAGATAGATAGATAGATAGATAGAAACTTTATTTAGGTCCGTTCGTTATCTTCGCAACCATAATTTTTCGTTGCTTGAAGTATATAAAGCGAACATGATCGTAACCTTGACTATGAAATGCTTCCTGATGCGTTGCACGAAGTAGAGTGATGTTTCTTTCACGATCATCACCGCAGAATGGGCTCGATGTTTGCCTTCTCGTTGCTCGAAGCGGAGTATAGCTACGGTCATCCTTAATATAACCTTGTTGGCGTATAGCCAGATACATGTCCGTATAAGATTCTGTGTATTGTGATGCTCTCTCCCCCTGTTAACGCTCGGTACATGCCCCGCAAACCGATACACGTTTGAAAGTGGCCTTGGCTGTTTGATTGTATAGGTCGTTGTAGTTTTCAAAAAGCCGCTTCCTGAGCTATAGGCGTAATTCAGATCGACGGATATATCAATTGCATTAGTTTTTTGGAATTCACAATATAGGGTCACAATCAGCATAATTGCAATTACTGTATTGTTGAAGAGCCATAACTGCTAACTGCAAGCTTAAAATTTTTTTAAATATATACTTTTGAGCATATTTGACATCGAACGTCGAAACACACATAACTGCTCCTGAGTCCTGACTACAGGCCTTCGGGTAGGTTCAATGGTGGCCAAATGGGAGCATTGAAACGGATATTTCAGATATGAATTTTCAGAGGTATACTGCACGTAAGGTTCTCATTCGATTTGTAATGACTTCGCACGATCAACATGTCTGCGCCCTCTAGCAGAAGAGCAAATTACTACCAAGCTGGGTTGTAGTTGGTTGACGTTCATTACGTAATGGCTTAACTGCGCGAAGACAGGGACAACGGAGGAAGAAAAGGACAACGCATATTTTTCTGCATATTACACAGCAAATGTCGTCGAAAGACGATAGCCTTGCGTCTGGAGAGAGTGAACAAAATGTTTATTTGATGTTCTGCGCAATAAAATCGGTAAATGATATTCTGGAGGCGCTGCTGCGTTACAGTGCCTCGAGCGTGTAGCGCAGGCGAACGAGCGCATCGAGGAACGTTAGACACGAGTGCCATCTGACAGTTATCTTCGAAAACGAAGGCGTGTGCGCCCACGGAGAAAGATGCGCGCCTGTCTCGGAGGTGATAAGGTGTAGAACGCAAAGCGACGGGCAGGTGCCACCACCGTGTCGTCTTAGCAAAGCGTTGGAAACACTTATCTTTTTGAGCATCGCGTTGCACTGTCAGCGCACCGCGATAAACGCTACAGTCCTTAGTTACTTGTGTGTGCCTCTTATAGTATAAAAGCACACATACAAAACATCAACGTGTTGTTAACCACTGAGTCACCCCGGAGAACGCTCTTCACCGTTCAAACGGCAAGCTATTTATATCTACCACTTACCGCTGCTGTGTTTGCGGCATTACCAGAAAGATGGCGCTATGAGTGCACGTCACCACATCACGCAGCGGCGCCCGCTCTAATCTCCTACGCGTAGTTTGCCCGGCTTAGAGAAGGGGAGCTACGCTCCCTCGCGCGCCCTTATCTCGCAGTGGCGAGGAGGGGAGGATCGCACGCCTTGGCTGGCCTTCGGCTTTACGTGGAACGATTATGCTGTAGTTACCAGGCGCACAAAGGTCACTGCAATCATTGCAGTCTCCGTTCGCGAAAAGCGCGCGCTTTTCAGACTCAGCGAACAAATGAGACGCTTATTCGCGTGCATCCGTACTTGTGAGTACGTTTCGTGCGTAATTTGTGCGCGAGAAACGCGGGGCACGTTTCGATCTGCTTTTCATACTGCGCGTGACCTTTCATATTGTTGCTATTGCATTCATTGGTGCGCCTTTGCGGCTAAGATGTGACGTTACTTTTTTTTCTTTTTAAGAAGTTCAGCTTATCTCCACATGCTTACAAAACGCTGCTGTTGCATCCACAGGTTCTCGAGAAATGCTCGTCGTACTGATTTGTGTTGACTTGCGTCTCGGCTACGGTAAAAGGCCGGCGCATCTAGCGTCGGGCTGCTTCATCGTCCACGTTTTGTACCTACGTTGTAAATTGAACGTTTGTTTTTCTTCTGGCTGCCTTTTGCCTTGACACTGCCTGGATGCTCCCCGCCTGGCGTTTGCCCTCGTGATATGCTACCCAAAAGACCATGAAGCCTCCCTTAAGAACACATTCAAATAACATGCAGGCAAATGTTGCTGCACTAAAATAAATTCAACATATAAGGCGAAAAAACAGTGTGCACACACAAGAGGACAGACAGCAAGTTTGCCCTCACAGCGCCACTTTGTCAGGAGCGAGTCGACGTCCATAAGGAGGGTGAGCAGGTAGTAGGGCTGGTGGAAGCGTGGCTGGTCGCGGTACAGAAAGATCATCATGGCGCCCTTCATGGCTTGGTGACTCAGACGACGCTCACCTGCGCATGCAGGAATCATCATCAGCCTTGTACGAAGTCGGACAGAGAAGTTACGAAGAACCAAAGTCATCGTAATAAATCTTGCACCGTAAGAAATAAAGTTGCAGAGGAACTCTGCGCATATTTTTGCGAGATAAGAACTCGCAAGCGTTTCTTTAGGTTACGTTGTGGTTACTGACAGGTGCTGCATAGTCTGCCGCGAGGATTTCCCTCTTCTACGATGCGGCTGCAGGTGTTTGCTGTGGCAGTCGTTGGCGCCGTGATTAGCACCGGTGGGAGTAGTCACGCGCTTTCCGCACACTGCTCTTGCGGACCCCAGCCGGGTGCGCATTTTCGCCAAATTAGCCAAGGAACGCAGTAGCACTAATAATATTTAATGAATACAAATTAGGTGGAGCAGACTTAGACAGCATATTCTTCTAGCCAGCCTCTTCTACTCTGATGCGTATACGTTAAGCGTTGCGTGCAAGAAGAACACAAGATCCGCTTTACAAAACAGGAACGAGATAACTAAAATGAATTTACTGTGAACACACTTATCTCTAAGCAGGCTCGAATTCATTGCAAGAATGTCAGACCGGAGTTATTCCAAAGCGTCAATGAAGGAGCCGTGTTGCTCTAGCTCTTCTAAGTCAAGCGAAATCGAACCAATCGAAAATTAAGAGCGAACGAGAAATGAATCGCCTCACTTTAAGACACTGCAACGTAGTGGGTACCAAAAAATAAGGGGGGATGAACAAGCAAGAGAGAAGGCAGAGAGGTTAACCAGGTACATGCACAGTTTGCTACCCTACGCTGGGGGAATGGGAAGGGGGAAAAATAAAACACTCAAACATTCGGTGCTTGCAAATCGGGCTATCTTGTAATATTCGTCTGAAACTGAAAAGATTTATCGTGGCTAGCAATGTAAATTGATTACCTCGAGAAAGGAGGGCGTTGTGTTTGTTAACGTCAAAAAGGGTGTCGAAGGTCTCCTGTAAAAGAAAACAAAACAAAATAAAGCTTGCATCGGAGTGTACAGGCTGTGGCGCCACGTTGCTCAAGGCGATAACAAAGCACCCCAAAGCAACCAGAGTCCATTAGTCAGAGTGTAAGGGATTACGAGGCTTGCATGACGGCGGCAAAACACGAGCCGAAAAAAAAACGAAAAAGAAATGAAAGAGACAAGTGCGAGCAGCGGCCAACTATATCCTTCCTACTTATGTATTTTAAATCCCTTGAATTATCAAGATTTTTTTAAATATTTTTTTGAGACGGGCACGATTTTAACAAAAAAAAAAGGTTGGGGGGGGGGCAGGAAATATGCCGTGGACAAACGGATTCCTGATTCAATCATGAGGTATCTCTGCAACACCTATGATTCTCTGTCTGCTTGACCGTTATGTCGAGCGAGACATGGATTTGCAGTTTTTTTTCCTATCTTGGGGCTCTCCTTTCGGTTTTATAGTTGGTATTTCCCTATTTATTGTGAGGCAAAAACAGGCGAATCGATGCATCTAAGTCCTTGATGTATGACCTAAGAGCAAAAGTTTATGGGACATTAGCATGATAAGAAATGCTAATTTCTGGTGTATTAGAGTGTAGTATTTCTGATATAGCTGGAGACTATAGATTGCAGTATTGACTGTAGGTTGGATTATTCAGTTGGAGGGTATGTACCCAGACCAAGCGAAAAAAAATAATATTTGCTTTGCTTTCTGGAATTTCACGTTCTTTAAACCTATGCTGCTGAGTGTATAGTTGAAACACCGTCCCACATCTTCCACCACGCCTAAATAGATCCCGTGTAAAAGAAAAAAATAAATCAGCATAAGCGGTTCAAAAGAACCTTTATACGCTCCAGGCAATCTTGTCATTCGCTAGATGCTATTCATACATTACATCATGCACATACATGAAATGAACGTACTGTAGGAACTCATGATTGCAAATCCGCTCCATCTAGTTTTTTTTTTTGATGGTGCAGTGTAGCACGAAAAAACGGTGATAGATTGCTAAAACAGACCTAAAACCGCCATTCTAACGTACCAAGAAGAGCAGTTACGTGAAAATACAGCGTTGTTCGGATCACACAGCCGGTGTGAGGGTGTGGTTAGAAATAATATTTTTTTTAGATGCGGAAGCATCTTATACTCGCGCCTTGTAGTGCGCCGTCCGCACCGCTTCTCGAACATTCGAGAGCTGACGCGCGCGCATGCGCCGTCGCGCCGTCGCCCACTCTTCCACCATCTGTGCATCCCTTCCTCCTCTACACACCGCGCGCACTTCACTCCTCCCCCATCTGTGCACCCTTCCTCCTCTACACACCGCGTTCGACATCTACAATTCTCCTGATTCTCCAGTGGACGCGCATGTGGCGTCGCGCTTCGAGAACATTCGACAGCTGACAGTGCATGCGCCGTCGCGCTGTATATATACTCAAGGTCGGCGCTCGCTCGCTCAGTTGCCGCTCGTCGGTTGGTTTGTACGGCGCGTCGACGTCCAAGGTCGCGGTGAAATGAATTCCAACGAATCCACAAACACAATGATCGACGTCCCTTCGACCAGCGCCGCCCTTTCGCATACGTGTGTACGTGTTCACTCATTTAACATCCCCTCCTACAACCACGTTAACCAATTTAGCCATCGACCCAAATAAGTCGCAATTTAACACCCCATTTCACAACCACGTTAACCAATTTAGCCATCGACCGAAGTAAGTCGCACTTTAACACCCCGTTAACCAATTATATGCTCCGCATCCTCCTCAGTGTTCCCCCGAGGGAAGCTGCGGGCAATTTTTTTTCGTCCGCATGAATTCAATTAGGCTTATGTAATAATCACTGTACACTACTGTCAAAGACCAGAATTAATCTTCCCCATGCTTTCCATAGCCTAAATGTTTGTTGGGATCCTGCAGCAGCGCTCAAAAGATCTATAGAGACAGACGTGTGGCCATACGTGTATAATAGCCGGGGACATAGTCAGATTTTTCACAGACTGAGGGGTGGTGTGCAATTATCATTTACGTATGTTCGTGCATGTGTTTGCATGCGTGCTTCTATAAAAACGAGCTAAAATGAAAGTTTTCATAAATAGGGTTCAGCCCCCTTTCCACTGACTACGTCAGTCACAATAACAACAAAATAAATGTGAACAAACTGATTCGGTGTTTTTTTTTTCTGTAGCATCGTTAAGCATAGTCGAATTAACGTTATGAATGCTAACGATTATGTTTGTAAAGGTCATGTAATTTGACGAGCCAGACTCTAAAGGAAACTGCCACGCAAACACTTACCCGTTTCTTGGCCACACTGCTTAGGACGGCGTCATTGTTGTCGGCCTATAAAAAATGAGAAAATCAAAGCACCCGTCAACTATTATTCGATCAAAGGAAGCTGCGATTCAAAGTTGAGCAGCACACTCTTGTACTACACTTTGAGGATAGTAAAAATAATACACAGTACAGCTTATTACTGGCGTACGAACTTGTATGCACTTATCAACGTTTCACAGCATGGTGTAGGTCACGGCAACAATTAGGCAAGAAACATCTTATTCTACACAACAAATGGTTGCGCGACGAACACCCACGTGCACTGCATGCGCCCACGCCATCTTTATAATAATTGTGGTTTAACGTACCAAAACCACCATATGATTATGAAAGAGGCCGTAGTGAAGGGCTCCGGAAATTTCGACCCCCTGGGGTTCTTTTACGTGCACATAAATCTAAGCAAACGGGCCTAAAGCATTCTCGCTTCTACCGAGAATGCAACCACCGCAGCCAGCGATTCCATCTCGTGACCGGCGGGCCAGCAGCCGAGTGCCTCAGCTACTATATAGACCAGTGTGTCCACCAATTACATCTTAGTTTCCGTTAGATAGATATGTGGGGTTTAACGTCCCAAAACCACTATATGATTATGAGAGACGCCGTAGTGGAGGGCTCCGGAAATTTCGACCACCTGGGGTTCTTTAACTTGCACCCAAATCTGAGCACACGGGCCAACAACATTTCCGCCTATCTTAGTTTCCGTGTTGTTTTATTGCGGTGGCAATTATATGGACACTCTCGGCTGGATTTCACCACCAGCGTGGGCGTCGGCGTCGATGTCATGCACCGTATATGTATACGCATCTACATATATGAAAACGCAAGAAAGAAAAACATCCAGAAAAATACTCCGACGCACGGAATCGATGCGAGACGTGAACCACTGAGCCACCGAGGGGAACCTCCTTCAACGTTCAAACGACAATCTATTTATATCTACCACATACCGCTGTGGGCGGGCATATTGGGGGAAGGGGGAACTATCGTGTTTTCAGCATTATCAGCAAGATGGAGAACTGAGCGCGCGGCGGTTCTCATATCTCCCACGTACTTTGTCCCGCGGAGATGAGGGGAGTGGACGATCTCTTGCGCGCCCTTATCTACAGGTGGGGAGGATCATACATCTCGACTGACCTTGTGCGTGTATGTAACGATTCTCTTGTAGTTGCGGGTCACCTAAAGGTCTCTGCAATCTTTGCACAACCTCCGTTTGCGGAAAGGGCGCGCTTTTCAGACACAGCGAAGTAACAACTGAGACGCTTGTTCGTGTTCATATGTACTTGTGAGTGCATTTCGTGCGTAATTTGTGCGTGAGAAACGCGGGGAACGTTTCGATCTGCTTGTCATTCTGCGCGTAACCTTCCAATTTGTTGCTATCGCATTCATTGCTTCGCCTTTGCGGCAAAGCTGCGACTACTTTTATGCATCCGTCACCATTTTTTTTCGGACATTGCACGTTCATCAAATAAGTGCGCGTTCTCACATTAACGATAAACGCATACCTGGTCAGCTAGATATAGCCTTATCTTTTGCCGGAGTTCTTTCAAACTTACTGTTACGGAAGTGTTTTGACAAAAACATCAGTGACTTTGAAGCCTCTTTTTTTATCACGCCGCTTATCGTCACACGCTTTCGTTTTATTGTCGCCGGTTGCAGTTTTTCTTTAGCATAGGGGCCACCTGCTTACAAACTTTTTTGTTTCTTACACATAGGTTGTTGGTTTTTCTTCATTTTTTGCACTGCCCGGTTCTTGCTGTTTCAGATGAACTGTGCACCAACCGTCAACTACTGGTCCTTGTTTGCCATTTTATGGTGATTGCAATTATTTGGACACTCTCAGCCGGATTTCGCCGCCTCCCCGCCGCGGTGGTCTAGTGGCTAAGGTACTCGGCTGCTGACCCGCAGGGCGCGGGTTCGAATCCCGGCTGCGGCGGCTGCATTGCCGATGGAGGCGGAAATGTTGTAGGCCCGTGTGCTCAGATTTGGGTGCACGTTAAAGAACCCCAGGTGGTCGAAATTTCCGGAGCCCTCCACTACGGCGTCTCTCATAATCATATGGTGGTTTGGGGACGTTAAAACCCACATAATCAATCAATGGATTTCGCCGCCAGCGTAGACGTTGGCGTCCCCGTAATTCAACGTATATGTATACGTATCTATGTATATGAAAACGCAAGAAAGAAAATCCAGAAAAAGACTGGCACGCGGAATCGAACGTCCGACCTCTAAATTTCGAGTGCGAGGAATTAGCCACTGAGCCACGAAGGAGCACCTTCTTTAGTGTTCAAGCGGCTACCTATTTACATCTACCACTTATCGCTGGCAGCGCCCATCTAGGGGGAAGTGCTTTTTTAGCATTACAAGCGAGATGGCACAATGAGCACGCATCGCCAGATCGTAACGACGCGGTGACGCGCTCTCTCATCTCCCACGCGTACTTTGCCCCGCGGAGAGGGGTCACTCACTCGTGCGCTCACTTGTCTCACGGTGGTGACAATCACACGCCTTGGGATTTCACCGGTACCATTCTGTTGTAGTTACCGGGCGCACAAAGTTCACTGCACTCGTTGCATAGTCTCCGTTTGAGAAAAATGCGCACTTTTCGGACAAAGCGAAGTAATCACTGAGACGCTTATTCGAGTTCATCTGTAGCTGTGAGTACGTTTCGTGCGTCATTTTTGCACGAGAAACTCGGGGCACGTTTCGATCTGCTTGCCATTTTTAGCGTGACCTTCTAAATTGTTGCTATCACGTTCATTGCTTCGCCTTTGCGGCAAAGCTGTGACTTTTTTTTCGCATTTTACTGTCGTTTCATGAAATATGCTCTTCGTTGCATTATGCAAACTGTTTATCTTTATGAAAAAGGATAGTTATGCCGGCCAGCCTTGATAGCGTTTGAGCCCTTTTCTCACTTCTTTTCTAACGCTTTCCGGAGAAGTATGTTTCCTTGATTTTCAATGTTAACAAAAAAAAATGCACGTTCCATGTCTGCAATTTGTCCGGTGTGTTCCCCGTCCCGCATTTCGCGCTATTCTGCCATCATGTTCTGTTACAAGGTCGAATACGGACCTCCTGTTCTCTTGGGCGTGTAGTCTCCTAGTGGGCTATACATAATTCGTACATCTATGGGCTTTGCAGAAGCGTGCGCGACGCAACTTTTGTTCTGTTACATAAAGGAGTTTTAGAATAACGTTTGCAGAGGCTGCGGGCATAACGGGCGGCTTATGAGCTTTAGAATAGCGTTTGCTCCCCCCTAGGGCAAAAGTCTAGGGACTTTCGCCCCGACCGCAATCCCAAATGCAGGGAAGCTACTCACAGCACTTTGCGGGCCTCGCGGGCCGCGATCGCCGCATGCTATTTTGGATTTTCTGCGTGCGGGCCGCGAACGCGGACGGCGGCTCGCGTTACGACGCGTGCGCAGTGGCAGCGACCACACCGCAATGGCTCGCGATGCGCTATTCTAACCCACGTATTCTAGAACGTCCCTTCACTCAGCGCTTCACCTTCACTTGAGAAAGCCGATGGGAGCGCCTTCTCAAGGCACAGCAAGTCACTGCATACCGCCGATACTCTGCTGCGATTTTTGAGTAGCGCAGTGTCATTTTCAGCCGAGCGGTGGCGCAGCGCTCAACTCTGTCAAGTGAAGGGTGAAAGTCGAGTCGAGGAGCGTTTGTGAATACGGGGTTAAAGCTCCCTAGCGTTTCACTGCACGTGTCTTGAGAACCTGGCAAACGCGTGACTTTACCTCGGCTCGCTTGCGATGCACCGATGGTATCGCGTACGAATTCCATGCTGTGTTGGCACACAGGAGTCGCGCACAGCGATGCCTGGCGACATAAAGCAACAATCCGGCACGTGCAAGCCTCGATACAAGACAAGTGCAGAAGAAAGCAGGATGCTCGCTAATCAGAGTATGACCAAATAACCGCTCGGTCAGGTAGCATACACAATCGCACACTCTGGTTGCGACAGTGGTAGCCGCATCGCTATCGGTGTCTGCCATCTTGGTCACGTAACAGGCATGTTTCTCAGCATGAGGCCATTTCTGCAGGCGCCGCCCTGGTCAGCTTGATTTTCCTCCTATTCACGTCGGCACGTTTGCTGTCGCATCTTGTCACGTGCGCAGAAGTACACTCACCTTTGATATCGTGTGCGTGAAGAAGTGAAATTACTACACTCATAGGCATGCGGACGGGGACGGGCTCCCCTCTAGGTGACTCTTTCTAGTCACCTAGAGGGGAGCACTTCCTAGAAGCCAGCTTTTCATACATGGCCGTAATACGGAGGGAGCGTCGCGACTTGGGTGGTGGTGGGGGGGGGGGCGCAAAGTCATTTACACATTGAAATAATAGAGAGAGGAGGCACTGCGACGAACTTTCACCCCCCCCCCCCCTCCCCGAAGGATAACACTGCGCACGCTTATGGCTGTACAGAGTGCGACTGAAGGAAAGCCAATGGCGTGTCCTGAAACAGTTTTATTGACGCTTGCGCCACCGTGTGCTCAGATTTGGGTGCACGTTAAAGAACCCCAGGTGGTCGAAATTTCCGCAGCCCTCCACTAGGGCGTCTCTCATATTGATATGGTGGTTTTAGGACGTTAAATCCCAGACATCAATCAATCAATAAACGCTTGCGCCACCTAGCTTTGGGTTCTGTTGTCGATAGGCTACCCATGCATGCTGGTATAACGGTGCTATCCAACCATACTGAGGTATCATCTCGGCAACAGCGCCCATCGTTTCGTGGCTGGCACCAGTCAAAGCAGTCCAGGTCACCCGTCGGATCGTTCGTGTTAGGTTTGCTGATGACTGTACATACGTACACCTTTGCCTGTACTGCTACATTAGTCGGCAACCTCTTCCAGGGTGTGGTACACGTACACACACACATTGGTACACACGTGATGTGGCATCGCGCTACGCGCTTGGACAATGCGTTCGTGTTAAGCAATACTTGCCGATGACGCATGGGATATGACTGTAAAAAACGTGGGTTACAGCCCTGTCAGGTCCAACCACATTCTCGATATATACATACCTTGATATCATAAATACAGACGCCTGGATACAAAAAAAACGTGCTCAAGATTGCGTATGTCACATATATACGTTACGTTGGCGATGTCATAACGGTCCGGAAGTGCAAAGAATAATTTTGTTTCTTCGGCGGAGAACTTCAGAGAATTCGTCAAAGCTGTGGAAGAGTATATGTTTTGTTAGAATATTAGTTTCCTTAGTGATAATGCTGTTTTATATTCACTATGTATAAGTGTTTTTAATTTTATGCTTCAATTGTTATATTCACAAGTAAGTTCCGAATTGTACCATTTTATGCATTGGACCATGCTTATATTTTGTTCTTATATGTGTACTGCCCCTCCTGCTAGGGCCAAATTGGCCTGCAGTATTTTGAGATAAATAAATAGATAAATTCATAGTATGTTCTCCGGATCAAGCAAACAGAGAGCGACAGAGAGGTGGGGGTGAGGCAGGGAAGTTTGAACCCGGTGTTCTACGCGTCAGGACCATGGCATGATTATGAAGCACGCCAAAATAAAGGGTTTCGGGAATTTCGACCATACCGTTTTCTTTAACGTGCACCGACTTTGCAGAGTACACGGGCCTCCTGCACTCCGCCTCATTCTAAATACGACTGCCTCGGCCGGAATCGAGGCAGATAGCTTCGAGAGACATTTCGCTTTCATCGTAGTAATAAAACTATTACTTTATAAAGCACTGCTTCGCTCAAAATTAGAGTATTCTGCATCTGTCTGGAGCCCTGGCATTGAATCACTCATTTCCGATTTGGCAGCTGTGCAGAACCGTGCCTGCCGTTTTATATTCTCCAACTATCACCGAACAAGCAGCGTAACCGCCATGAAATTAAGTTTGTCCCTCCCTCCTCTTTGTCATCGCAGGTCAGTAGCTTCATTATGTCTTTTTCACAAAATTTATTACAACAGCTATCTGAAACAGAAATTATTAACAAGGCCATCACACATATCTGCTTGAATTGATCACCACAAGGAGTTCCATCATATCACACCAAATTTTTTCATGACTCTTTCATACCCAGAACTTGTGTCAGTTGGAATGATCTTCCCCATGATATCGCTTATATAACTGATAATAATATGTTTCGTAAAGCTATTAATCTTCTCTAAATGTTTGTGTGTATATATATATATGTTTGTATATATGTAGTACATATGTGTGTATATATAAGCTTATTATTGTTAGTATACCTTTTTCCTTATCGAATTGTTGTCATTTATGCCTACTGTATTTCACTTACTTATCTGCTGTGAGTTTTTTTGCTTGCTGTTTTACATTGCTTCCGTTATGTATATCTGCCCTCCCCTCTGTAATGCCCTCGGGCCTGAGGGTACAATAAATAAATAAATAAATAAATAAATAAATAAATAAATAAATAAATAAATAAATAAATAAATAAGTTCGGCAGCCGTGACGCAGGATCGAGCCTATACGTTCGCGAGCTTGGCAACACAGTATACCTTAGCCGTTAAAATACCGCGGCGGTTTTCATCGCGGCCCCTGCGCTGGCAACGCGCTACGCAACGCTCCATAGCTTAAGCGAGCATGCGTTAAAGTAAATCGAGCAATAATAAAACGAAGACACAAAGCGGTGAACACGATAGCCGCACACCTGACCATTTGTAGGAAGAGCACGAAAAGAACCTTATACGCGTGTGACAGAAAACTTCCACGTAGCCATTTCCGTGGCGGTGAGAAGTGTAATTAATTAAAATACGGCGCGCGATACTCGTTTTTTTTTTATGGCAGGAAAGTCTGCCGAAAAAAAGCACACACTGTCCGCGAGCGTGCTTGATACATCCTCACTAACTCTGAGGCGTTGAGCATGCATGATAAGCGGTGTCTATATATATATACGCTTGCAAATCGTGCATCCTTACTTTCTCTCTGTCTTCACTCCTTTCCCCCTCAACACGCGTAGAACAGGGAATCTATAGCTAATTCCATGGAACTTCGCCTGTGTTCCTTGTAGTCATATATCAGTAAAATAAGTTGGCAAGTCACGGATACAAGAACAAAACAAAACAGAAGGTTTTGTTGTGCTAAATGAAGAAGAATACATGTGCATGATATACAGAAAGAGGTCCCATAGTCAGAGACTGCAAGGGGACCTCTTGTACAATGTAGAATTGAGAATGATTGTGATGTACATAGCAGGGAGACAGAGCTACAGTAAAATGCAATTGAAACAAATAAAGTAAGAATATACCCTCGTAATCTCACAGAAACAATTTAAAAGCAAGAATAACGCGCTAACTTCAATGACAAGTGGTTACAGAATGCAACTCACAATGAACAGGAATCAATTAAGAAACAGCAAAACAGGCTAGTTAGTTGACAGGATATGATTTTTTAACTTCGATTTAATTACCTTCAGTGAACGGCATACTTTAATGTCGGAAGGTAAACTATTCCAAAAAGAAATTCCGGAAAAATGAATGATTTGTTTGCCATAATTGGTGCGGACTTTTGGCAGTAGAAAGTTATTGTTAAGGGCAAAGCTTGTGACATTGTTATTTGAGAGAATGGTGGTAAAGTGCGGAAGTTGGTTATTTATAGTTCTATACATGTAAATACCAAGGTTATATTTAACTAGCTCAGATACAGTTAATATATTGTTTTCGTGAAGTAGTGACTTAGCGTTAGAGAGATATGGGCTTGACGTGAGAATTCTTATCGCTTGGTTTTGAATTGTCTGAACTGAAGTAAGATGAGTGGTGTATGTGGTACCCCATGAAGTAATACAGTAAGAAATGTGCGAATGAACAAAAGAAAAATACAGTGACATAAGTATTGCTGGATTGAAATAAAGACGAGATTTAATCAGTAGTCGAACGCCATACGTCATTTTTTCCTAATATATGCAACATGTCGGTGGTATTTCAAGTTACTGTCGAGTTCAACGCCTAGGAATCTACAACAGTCGCTCACAGGGATGTCATTGCGCGCAATTATAACAGGAGGGATAGAAGGCAAGGGTTTTTGTGGTGAAGAGAAGACAACAAATTTTGTCTTAGACGTGTTAATTTCTAACATGTTATTACTGCACCACCGAACGAGTTGTGCTAGATCAAAGTTTAAAGAGTTCATAACACCAACGCTTGTGTCGTTCTGATCTTTTGTGTCCGTGTCTGCACACAAGATTGTTTTAAAATGACATCGTTCCAACTAGATAGCTGCTCTTTCTGTCGTTTTGAAAATCACATCGTCGTTTCGGCACTTAAAAACCCACTTAATTACTAGATTAGGCGGCCCGTGTTATCGTTCATCCATCTCGTGTGGCGTGAACACGCTCACAGTATAAAGTACTCAGTACAGGCTACAGGCCATAAGAAGGCTGGCGATGCAAGAAACAGGGTTCATGTGAAGGAACAAGGTCTAAAATAATATTCCGTAACAATATAAACACAAGTAGCCAAGACGTAGTCGAATTAACTAACTTGAAATTGCTGAAAAGTTTCGAAAACATGAGGCTGCCCCGCAGCTGTGGTCTAGTGGCTGATATACTCGGCTGCTGATCCGCAGGTCGCGGGATCGAATCCCGGCGGCCTGCGGATCACGCGTCAGCTCCATTTTCGGTGGAGACGGTAATGTTGTAGGCCCGTGTGCTCAGATTTGGGTGCACGTTAAAGAACCCCAGGTGGTCAAAATTTCCGAAGCTCCCCACTACGGCATCTCTCATAATCGTATGGTGGTTTCGGGAAGTTAAACCCCACATATCAATCAATCGAAAACATGAGGGTGACTCCAGCGGGGCGCAAGAAAGGGTGCCATCGCCTCACCGAGCGAGCGAATGCCCCCGTGAGCAAGCGAAGCCTTTGCCAGTACAAAAATGTAATTGACTAGAGTATAAAGTTGGGCATGTTGGTAAGACATACTTAATCGACGTAGCGCGTTTTGAAACATGGGACAAGGGAAGGGACAGAAGGGAGCGCTTACTTCCAACAAAACTTTATTTCAAGGAGCGTACATATATATGCTCATGAAATTCGCTCCCTTCTGCGCTCCCTTCTGTCCCTTCCCTTGTCCTATGTTTCAAAACGCGCTACGTCGATTAAGCAGTACAAAAAGCTTCGCTTGAAAAACGGAACTGCCCGCGTGTTCGTCCTGCGACTGAGCGCCACTGCCGGAGTAATAATCACGCGTAGGCGATAACTTCACGGGCGTCGTATCTATATCTGCGATCGCAAGTGCAACGTACGGGCAAGTTGAATGCTGGTATGCCATGCAGCGACGGGATAGCTTATCGCGGATAACGCATTTCCCGAAGGCCTTGTCAGCCGTGCACGCGCATGGGGTAATAAAGTCACGTGACATTGTGAGAGACACGAACCCGCATACTGTGATAACAGACCATCGTCAAACCTCCGGTCACGAAACAATGGCGGAATTTTCTAGAATCGCAGAGCATGAGCGACAGACGAAGCACAAGTGAGAGTGACATAACAGAGCGTAGACGTCGAACTTTGTGAGCAGTATAGTAGTGTTCGCACAAAACGGCGTGCTAGCTGTACGCTGGCCATCGTTACCGGAGATTGCTGTTTTTCTAGCAGACACAAGTGCCCTTTACGCATCGAGATAATGAAGCTGGTATAATCAGCATTAATGTTATCCTGGCTGCCATCTAGTTCTATCGCAAAAAGCAGATGTACGCGTAAGCAAAAAAAAAAGAGAAACAAAAAAAAACGTGCAGGATAGCTTGACAGGCACATCTGGCAACGAGACACAAATCTGTGACAGCGATAACCCGCTGCCACTGTCATGCAACAATGAATGTACGCGCAACAATATTGTGTGCTCACGTCGCTACAGCCCCCACGCATGGGTACTATCACGGTGACAAGTTGCTCATGTTACGTCACAAGCAAAATATCGGTACAGTACCCCTTCTGACGTACTTCCTAGCTGTTTCAGCTCTAATATCCGAACATGTCTGTAAATTGTTTTATACTTGGTTATACATATCAATCAATCAATCAATCAATCAATCAATCAATCAATCAATCAATAAATCAATCAATCACGTGTGCACATACCTTGGCATCCTCTTCCATCTGGTCAAGCATGCGTTTCACGACGTTCTGGTACTTCTCCCAGAAGTTGAAGCCGTGAGGCTCCAGCCCTGGTGTCCGTTCCAACCACCGCTGCGACCCGGCAACGCCAGCGCAGGACAAGGCACAAAAGACACAAAATCACGTAATGTTCACTCAGTTCTTTCTCTTCCCTGCAGCATATGAATACAAAACGTTATAGGCTGCAGTGCTCCTGAAGAAACTTCATGCAGAAGGCCATGTTCGCGGAACTATAAGTTTCTGGGCTATAGGTAGGCTAGTTAACACCATCTGCTACCAATGCATTTATGTTGATCCCCTTCCCCTTCTTTCTCTCGTTTTTCTCATTTTATCTTCACAAAGATAGAGGAGTGCAAAACCTTTCCCTCAGTGTACGACATCCGACCGGAGTCCGTACTTTCTTACCGAGTAACAAGACATTCCTTTAACACTATCTTGGCAACAGCGCTTATCTTGCATTCGTCGACCGTAAAGGAACACGACATCGGTACAATCGAGCGAAACCTGTAAAAGTTAGCGATCGTACAGGGAAAACTGGGCGTGCCCACCTCTACGAGCTGTAGTAACGTGAGCTCCTTCTCGGACTCCTGAATCTTGTGGATGGCCGAGGGGTCCTCGAACACCTTCTGGTAGTGCTGCTTGCCGTAGTTCACTCGCAGCTCCTGGAAATCGAGACAAACGCGAGCCTTTTTAATATCAAATCACCGCAAAAAAAAACAAAAACAACACACATCGGTGGGATCAATGGCGGATCCGGCTAGAATCAAAACATATTCACACCCACAGCTGTTTCCCGAGCACCGTCGTCATCCTGCCGCGCTGATTGAATCACTTACATGCTCTGAAAACTATTTCCTGTTGATCACTTTCCTGTTGATCAAGGTGATTACAGAGTATCACCATGCGTACATCATCCCTTTGTGCGTGACGGATGCACTTTTTTGAAGGTCTCTAAACTGTTATAAATTTATTGCCGGCCCATGAAACGATTGTCCTGCTGTTGTGTTAGCTGCTTATATATAAACGACTCCTAGACGAAACAGTATCCTAACACGGGCGTTACAACGACGTCAATGCCAACTGTCCACACGGAAACGTGCACCAGCACTGGGCTACATGCATGCGGGTGACAAAAGATGGTTGACCATGCAATAGAAAACACCGCAAATCGGTTAGGCTGTCTGCATTTCAGCCCCGCCACGGTGGTCTAGTGGCTAAGGTACTCGGCTGCTGACCCGCAGGTCGCGGGATCGAATCCCGGCTGTGGCGGCTGCATTTCCGATGGAGGCGGAAATGTTGACGGCCCGTGTACTCATATTTGGGTGCACGTTAAAGAACCCCAGGTGGTCAAAATTTCCGGAGCCCTCCACTACGGCGTCTCTCATAATCAAATAGTGGTTTTGGGACGTTAAACCCCACAAATCAGTCAAATCAATCAGCTGTCTGCATTTCAGTTACAAAGCAATGAGTAATAACTCAGAAAAATTGTTCTGTATCTTATACCAGGGGTAGGCAAGCTGCGGCCCACGGGGCAGTACTATGTGGCATCCGGCACGATGTCATACACTCCCCCGCCCCATCTCCTTCCCTTATCACTTGCTATCTGACGGCAGACATGCCAGTTTTGAAATAAAATAGAATTTGCGCTTGTAACCTAATGTTGTGACGTTCGCGCTGAAAATAATCGGAATTTTTCATATATAGTTCTGTAGTATATATCATTGTCGATTCGCCGAATTTTCGTCTTCGCCTTCAAAGCTTATATAAACGACTTCTGGATATCCCCTTCACCGATTTGTCGCTCAGCCGCCCCCCCCCCCCTCCCACACACACTATGTTGCCTTCACGGAACTCGGCCCTTCGCCTCAAATGGTTGCTCAATACCCTACTCTATACCCCAATTTTAATGTTGCAAATGTACAAGGAAAAGGAAACAAAGCAGAAAGAATCATCACGATCTAGCCTATCAACTATGTCGACATCATTTTAAAATATTTACCCCGTGGCACGTCACAACTCTGACTTAATTACGGTACAGCGTCTGAAGCATTAAAATAAATGACAGTACCATTGTGGGCAATGTCCACCGCACATTTTTTTTTTGCGTTGTACGCAGAGATCATAGGGAACACTATATTACTTGCAGGGCATATACAATCTGTTATTATGCGTGGTTAACCCATCACTCCCAGTTTCCTGTGATAGCTTTTTGACTGGGGGAGGGCAAGGAAGGCTCCTATATAAGTTGTGCGCTGAAAATAAAACACCCGGGCTTCGACCATGACTGGACGCTCACGTCCTTCCGGAGACCGAGAAAATGAAGTCGGATGCGGCTTCCCGGTTCTTTGACGTGCCCGTACACGTCAACGCCACGCACTGCGCGATTCACGCGCGCATTGATATCGGTCGACTCAAAATCGCCAAGGTCACACTCGTGCACACGAATAAACTCTACTTCCTATGAAGCGCTACCCTAATTGATCGCAAGTTATTGATGATTGATATGTGGGGTTTAACGTCCCAAAGCGACCATATGATTATGCGAGACACCGTAGTGGAGGGCTCCGGAAATTTCGACCACCTGGGGTTCTTTAACGTGCACCCAAGTCTGAGCACACGGGCCTACAACATTTCCGCCTCCATCGGAAATGCAGCCGCCGCAGCAGGGATTCGATCCCGTGACCCGCGGGTCAGCAGCCGAGCCGAGTACCTTAGCCGCTAGACCACCGCGGCGGGGCTGATCGCAAGTTACACCACATCGGATAAGTGGTTGGGTCTCCGGAAAATTTGCCTTTCTGGTATTCTTTAACACGCACCTATAAATATATCCACACGGCGCTTCAGCGAAAGGAGGTCGCCGCGGCCGAAATTTGATCCCGTGACCTTCGAGTATGCAGTCGAGCACCATATACCACGAAACCACCGCGACGGTTCGGTCAAGGCAAAGCAGATTATTTGTTACAAAGCGCGAAGGTCACTGACCTATACATACACTCATAACTCCCTTGCGGTGAACTGGGTGAAAAGGCTAAGCTCGCCAGCTCAGACCCAGAGGTGCAGCTTGCACTTCTGCGTCCCGCCACGCAGGCGGCAACAGCCAGTGGAGCCCTGGACTTGGCTGCCAGTGGGCCCCAACCATCAAGCTCATGACTCCTGTCACAAACCCTTGCAAACTCCCGAGAGTTCCCTGACATCGTGCCATGAAAATACTTGCAAGCCACGAGCGTGCTGTATTTAGAAAAGAAGTTTTACTCTCTTAAACGTTTTTTTCCTGCATGCGTACTTTAGTGCTGCAACCACTCCGTGTCAAGGTGTCATGAGGACAATGAAACATGGATACCGAAAACGCATCGCCAAAACAGTTGTTCGCAAGGTGCGTGTCAAGGAAGGTTTGATATGTGAGCCACGCTATGTGCTGAACCGCATACCGTCCTGTACAACTGTACACAGCTGTTTTTATCGTGCGAGCCTCAAGCTAGGAGGCATTGACCCCGCGACCGCAGCCGTGTAGAACGTATGACGTGTAGTATGCGTCGATCGCACTCTGAGACGGACTCGACCAGCTTTTCGAAGCAATGGTCGAAGGTTTTTACAGCGGAGCTATTCTAGGTTGAGCCTGCGCCGTCTTCATGTTTGTCGGGTGCCACGAAGGTCACTCGACACGTGACATGAAGATGCTCTAAATGTTGTTGTTGATGATGATGATGATGCTTGAAATGAGTATATAATCCACCCTCACATAGGCTCGCGCGCACACAGCTTCGCCATTGGACGGTTTTCACGGTGAGGAACTGACTGAGTTTTTTAAATGTTCCTCTGAGAGTAGTCTTGTTTCTACAGCGGATAGCAATTGGATAGACAGGATCATCGGATTTTCGCCGTCGGTGCCACCATGACCATTTCGGTCACCGTCATGCCCGGTATAAAGTTCAAATCAATGACATCCCCCCGTTCATCGTGTTTTGTACCCACAAGCAAAAAGGCGCAAACGGGAGTGACAAACTCGGCTAAATCAGAAATCAAACAAGCCGGCCCATCTCCGTCTCAAGTAGGGCGCGTTCGATAACGTCATCCCGAATGCGAGGTCTCAGGTCGATTGCTGATCAAGCAGAGAAAGAACGCCCTGCCAGTCTTGAAATAGCACGAAAAAACGGCGGGGGAACGGGGAGGGGGGTTGTATCACTCTAGCAGCAACTGTAGATTTCGGTTATAAAGGCGCGGTCGCGATCACTCGTGCATGCGCGCGCTATATCGGCAGGCATCAGCATACGGCCCGTATACCCCTTTTTACGCGCTGTTCTCTGAAAGTGAAAAAAAAAAATAGAAGAAAATCGCTTCTTTCCCTGGAGCGGCCATATTCTCTGACACCAGCGTTTTGTAGAGTTATGCGAGATCGGATTCAAACGAGTTAGCTGCCAGCCTCACAACGTATAACATTGCAATTTCTTGCTATCGCATACATTGGTTCACCGTTGTAATGAAAGTGACTTTTATTGCGATAGCAATTATATAGACAGTCTCGGCTGGTTTCTTGCCGTCGCCGCCACCATCACCGCCGTCATTCACCGTATATGTATATGAATTGTTACACAAGGCGAGGTAAATTAATGTTACACAAGTCGAGGTAAATTTATGGGGGTTTTTAATGGGCCCTGAGTCCGCGATCACCGTCCGATGATGATGATCACCGCCATGGCTCATACCCACTCAGGGGGATCGCAGTGGAGGCAACGTCGTCTTCCTTCTCTGCCCACGCTTCCATTGTTTTTCCTGGTAGTGATACTTTGTATCATTCCTCCTCTCTCAGACGAAGCCCTCTGGGCGAGTCATTCTTGCATCCTTCGTGTAAACGGCTTCAGGCGGGCAACATGCGTCACCTCCGTCTTGCATGAACGTCGGCCACTAGTGGTGACACGTGCAATTTCATAGTTGACCTCGCTGACACGACGGAGTATCACAAAAGGACCGGCATAGTGTGCCAGTAGCTTTTGGCTCAAGCCACGTCTGCGTATTGGGGTCCACACCCACACTAGATCACCGGCGGCATAGGTTACCTGCCTGTGTTGACTGTCGTAGCGAGTTTTGGATGACTCTTGCGCTGCCAGTGTACGTAAGCAGGCAAGTCGACGGGTCTCTTCCGCACGACACAAGGTTTCAGCAATTGTTAAATCGTCATGGATGACAAAAGGAAAGATAGTGTCCAGCGTATGTCGAGGCGAGCGAGCGTAGAGCAGATAGAAAGGGCTATAGCCTGTCGTTTCGTGTTTCGACGTGTTGAAGGCGTACGTGACGAACGGTAATACTTCATCCCAGTTTTTGTGGTCAGAGGCGACGTACATTGACAACATGTTGATCAACGTTCGGTTCGTGCGCTCGGTGAGACCGTTAGTTTGCGGATGATACGCAGTAGAGTGTCGGAACTTGGAGGCACACAAACGAGGTAATGATTCGACAATATCAGCGGTAAATTGTCGACCACGGTCACTTATTATCACGCGAGGAGGTCCGTGTCGGAGGATGACTGAGTTCAACAGGAACTCCGAAACCTGGACTGCCGTGGCGGAGCATAAGGCAGCCGTCTCGCAGTACCGCGTCAGGTAGTCGGCGCATACAATTATCCACCGGTTACCTCTTTAGGAGCGTGGAAATGGTCCCATCAGATCCGATGCCGACCTTTTCAAAAGGGGAACCGGGAGGCTTTACAGGTTGCAGGTGACCAACTGGACCCGAGGAGGGCCGCTTGTGGCTCTGGCACTGCATACAGCTGGCCACGTAGTTCTGAATTGTTTTGCTCATTTTCGGCCAATAGAACCGCTCTTTCGTGCGACTAAGTGTTCGTGCGGTGCCTAGATGGCCAGAGGTGGGGTCATCATGCGTGAGACGCAGGACAGACGTTTGGAGGGACGCAGGAACAACCAGCAGAAAGCGGGCACCCGTCGTGGACAAGTTTCTCTGGTAAAGAAGACCATTTCGGACGCAGAATCGGCCTTCGCTTAATGAATTTCTCGCTCCAGGGAAGAGAGATTTCAAGCTTGGGTCATTACGCTGCTCAGCGGCGAAAGTCACGGCATCGGGAAAGCCAGACGACAGCGAAGCGATAAGGTGGTCAAAGTTATCGCCTTCACAATCTGTCGATGGTAGTGGCATTCTGGAGAGGCAATCCGCATCAGCGTGTAGACGGCCAGTCTTGTATGAGATGGTGAAGACATGTTCTTGCAAACGAATGGCCCATCGTGCGAGGCGGCCGGATGTGTCACGAAGGTTGATCAGCCAACACAGGGAATGGTGATCTGTGACGATAGTGAACGGGCGACCATAGATGTATGAGCGAAACCGTTGCACGGCAAAGACTACCGCTAGACATTCCTGTTCGGTCACTGTGTAGTTGCGTTCAGGCTTGCTTAAAGAACGACTTGCGTACGCCACAACGTGTTCCTTCTTGCCAGAACGCTGAACGAGAACGGCACCGATACCGATGCCACTTGCATCTGTGTGAATTTCCGTGGGCGACGAAGGATTGAAGTGCCGAAGTATTGGCTGCGAAGTTAACAAACACTTCAGCTTGTGAAAAGCGGCATCACACTCGGAGGTCCACTGAAACAGGCTGTTCTTGCGTAGAAGGCTCGTCAGGGGGTGAACCACATCCGCAAACTTGGGTACGAACCGGCGGAAATACGAGCAGAGCCCGATGAAGCTACGCAGTTGTTTCACAGATTTAAGACGCTCGAACGATTCAACGGCCGCGGTCTTTTGTGGGTCAGGTCTAATGCCATCTTTATCGACGAGATGTCCTAACACCAATGTCTGTCGCTCGCCAAAGTGGCACTTTTTTGAATTCAATACAAGGCCAGCTTTTTCAATGCAGCTGAGCACGAGGTCTAGGCGAGTGTTGTGCTCCTCAAACGTACGGCCAAAAATTACGACATCACCAAGGTAACACATACATATATGCCATTTTAAACCACGCAATATAGAGTCCATAAATCTTTCGAATGTCGCAGGAGCATTACATAATCCGAATGGCATAACGTTGAACTCGTAAAGTCCGTCGGTCGTAACAAATACCGTCTTTTCTTTGTCAGCTGCGTGCATCGGAATTTGCCAGTAACCTGATCTCAGGTCAACAGATGAAAAGTAGGACGCGGAATGCAGGCAGTCTAGAGCGTCATCGATGCGCGGCAGTGGATAGACGTCTTTCTTGGTAACAGAATTCAGTCGGCGGTAGTCAACGCAAAATCTCCACGTACCATCCTTCTTCCTCACTAGAATGACGGGAGCAGCCCACGGACTCGCCGATTCCTGTATTATTCCCTTTTCTAGCATCTCTTGAACTTGTTCGTTGATGATCTTGCGCTCCGATGGTGCCACTCGGTAAGGTTTCTGCCTAATGGGATGCGCCGATTCGGTGTGGATCTGATGACGTATCCGGGACGCTGGGATTAAGGGCCTTTGGCTGTATTTAGAAAAATCGAACACTTTCGAGTGCTTAGACAGAACGTCGAGCAGGGTATGACGTTTGCTTTGGTCAAGTGACTTGCTGACCATTTGTAGCAATTGGGCATCTTCTGAACCTTCTAAGCCTAGATGTTCATTTTGGCTTGTAGCATCAACAAGCGCAACCAGCGTCGTACATGACTCGGGTCTAAATACTGCAAGTTTCATGCCGCCTGGCAGAATTGCAGGCTCCATGGAACTGTTCATTGTCCACACACCTGCCCGTCCATCAACGACTGACACTATACAATGGGGAATGAGAATGTTCTTTTTCAGGCATGCCGAGGGAATCGGTTCGAGCGTGGCGTCAAACGTGCCACAGTTGTTACTGGAACATGTCACAGGAACACACACAGCAGAAAATGCAGGAACGACTGTATCCACGGAGACGAAAAAGATGCATTCCTCCGGACAAGAATTTTCCAAGAGCGCCGTTGGGAAAGTACCGTGTATAGAAAGATGCCCACTTCTGCAGTCTACAGTTGCCCCACACTCACACAAGAAGTCAATACCCAAGATAACGTCATGTGTAGACCGCGGAATAACCGCGAACTCTGTGCAAAACACCTTGCCACACAGCGACACGTCCACAGTACAATATCCCACCGGACACAACACGTCACCACTTACACCACGAAATGTCACCCCACGGATCAGGCAAAACATCACTTTTGGTCCTAGCAGGTTCTTAAAATTTACACTCATCACCGAAATTGTCGCGCCTGTATCCACAAGTGCCATAGTAGCCACTCCATCGACAACTACACGAACTTTGTTCTTCAACATAAACGCTGACGGGGGTATATCTGTAGATAGCACCTGTGATCTTGCGGCTTCACCCCCACTGGCCGCACCGACTAGTTTTCCGGCGGCGGTGTACGTGCGCGTCGCCGTGGCGACGGCGATCGTGGAGCACGGGGAGCTGGAGGTGGCGTCAAACTTCGATCAGAGGCCGGCGAGGGGTAGCGTGACCCGGTAGGTGCGCGTGGTTTCCGTGACGTGGAGTGCGGATAGTCGAAATGTTGGTGATACAAAGGCCAAGACTGTCGCTGATATGGGCGGTGGTCACAAAAACGTGCGATATGACCCGGGACACCACAGTTGTAGCATACCGGACTTGGTCGAGGGGCACGTTGTTGCTCAGAGTAACGACTCCTCTCGGAAGGCATGGGATAGTGGTACCGTCCTTCGGGGGCCCTGTAGGGAGGCGATGTTGGGTAAACAGGTGGGCGAAAACTTCGTTCGTAGTTGGGAGGTGGTTGACGGGGGAATCCAGCCTGCCGTGTGCCTTGATATTCATAAGCGTCTGTTGCGTTTATCGATGGTTGCCATGGTGGAAGAGAAGCAAGAGTTCGCACACGTTCTGGTTCGCTTACGTACCCATCCTGAAAATCGCTGGGGCGATGATAGCTCTGCTGACATCGAAGCAGCTCTTCTCTAACGATCTGCCGTATGGTCAAAGCAAGGTCGTTAGGCGGCACTGTTTCAACACTAGCCACAGTGGGGACGTTGGACAGGCGGCCGAATTTCGGAGAAATTCGTCGCATCTTGAGGGATTCAAAGGTACGACAGTGCTTCATCACGTCGGACACGGAGTTCAAACAGTCTTTCCCAATTAAGAAATTGTACACGTCTTCGGCTATACCCTTGAGAACGTGTCCAACCTTGTCTTCTTCAGACATCCTCCCATTAACGATCTTGCACAGCTTCAATATTTCTTCGATGTATGTCGTACATGTTTCTGCTGGAAGCTGTGCCCTCTGAGACAATGTCTGCTCCGCGCGTTTCTTCTTTGCGTCCGAATCGCCGAAGCACTTCTGCACTTCTTCAACAAAACGTTCCCAAGTCGTTAACATGTCCTCGTGGTTCTCGTACCACATAAGGGCGGTGTCAGTTAACGAGAATACGACATGATTGAGCTGTTCGTTCGAGTCCCAGCCATTGCTTCTGCTCACCCGCTTGTAGTTCTTGAGCCACACGTCGACGTCTTCTCCTGAGGTCCCGCCGAAGTTTGGTGGCACTCTGTAGTACGGCACGGAACCCATCGTAGTTGGCCTCGAAGCGTTGGATGGCTGCTCTTGGGCCATTACGATCGGTGAAGGTGGAAGTCCGGCGAGGCGGCGGCTGCGACGAAGTCCTGGTAGTGAAGCTCCCGTCTTTGGGTTCGTCCTACCCAGCACCTTCCACCAAATTGTTACACAAGGCGAGGTAAAATAATGTTACACAAGTCGAGGTAAATTTATGGGGGTTTTTAATGGGCCCTGAGTCCGCGATCACCGTCCGATGATGATGATCACCGCCATGGCTCATACCCACTCAGGGGGATCGCAGTGGAGGCAACGTCGTCTTCCTTCTCTGCCCACGCTTCCATTGTTTTTCCTGGTAGTGATACTTTGTATCAGTATCTATATATATACCAAAACTCAAGAAAGAGAAAAAAAAGCCACCCGTGCTCGGCGCCCATCTCGTCACGATGCGCCGACGCGCGCTCATCTCTCACGCGTACTTTGCCCCGCGAATGGGGAGGGGGGGTACATGCTTGTGCGTACGCGCTTATACTTCGGTGGGGAGAATCACGCTCCTTCGACTTCGACCGGAGTGATTGCGTTTAGTTTCCAAGCGCACAAAGATCACTTCGCTCGCTGGATAGGCGCCGTTTGCGAAAAGAAAGCGCTTTTCATACACAGTGAAGTAACAACTGGGGAACTTGTTAGTTCGCACTCATATCTGTACCTGTGATTACGTTTCATGCCTCGTTTTTGTTTTAACAGCGCGTTAAGGGTCGATCTGTAATTGTTGTTAGTTCGCTCTCATCCTGTGTATGTTGTTTTCATGCGTCTGTGCGTGAGCCGCACACTGAACGTTTCGATCTGCTTGGCGTTCCCAACGTTAAATTCCGAGTTGTTGCTATCGCATTCATTGCTTCACCCTTGCGGCGAAACTGTGACTCATCCACATAATCCATTTCTTTCTCTACTCATTGCCAGTGCACACGTACAAAACGCATCATAAAAGTTAAGTCCGATGTATAGGCGAACTTGGCTGTGTCTAATTTCGAATAGTAATCAATTTACTTGTTTAATCTAGTATGGTTGACTGTTCACAAGAAAAGCTAACAGAAAAGGAAGAGAAACAAGAAGGGAGGGAAAAAGGAAGGACGGCGCGCATGTATATTTATATATAAGCAGACAAGTAGATAGCCAGCAGTGGTGCAGCCAGAAATTGTTTTCGGGCGTGGGGTTGGGGGTTCAGCAATACTTTGCGTACGTGCGTGCATATACACACGAACATTTGGAAAGTTTGGGGAGGGGAAGTTAAACCCTCGCCGCCCTGGCTACGTGAGTGACCACCATATAATAATGAATGCAGAGTGGAACACAATGCTTACGTTCTTCACTCCCAGCTTGTTTTCGATAAGGCGAAACTGGAGGCTTTGGAACCCTGATGCTGGCGCCAGGTAACCTCTGCGAAAGAAGGAACGGGTTTGAAATGGGACCGCATTCCTTGATGATGATCGACACAACACCTTCTGTGTTAATTATCGTCAACAACACCTTCTCTCTCTTTTCTTCTCCACCCCCTTCACTTTTCTAACGCTGAGTAGCAGGCCAGAGAGTAGATTCAGGCTGAGTTGTCAGCTTTTCTGCCATAATAAAAACTATCTCTTTCTCTCATTTCTTGACTATATCAAGTCTTGAAATGTTTTATGCTCTGTGTTATTGTAATACCATTATATCATGCAATAGATAACATATTCTCCATTTTATGACACCTAATCGAAATATAAATAAATAAACAAACCAATAAATAAATAAATAAATAAATGAATAATAAATAAATAAATAAATAAATAAATAAATAAATAAATAAATAAATAATATGCACGTACTGCGATTTCGTTTAAATGATTGACCTCAAAGAAAACAGCCTCAGGCTTGTCAGACGGAAAACTCGTTTGTCAAGATGCATTCACTAAATAAAAGAACGTGAAACACCCTGACGCATGCCATTTCAGATCTTCCATCCATACATCCATACATTGGCATTCATATCAATCAATCAATCAATCAATCACAAAAGAATGATAGAAAATCAAATTGTCTGTTCTGATTATCTGCTTCTCTGCCCTTGTCCTTTTGTCCACCATCTTTCTCTCTCTTTTTGTCCTGGGCTGGGCTTTGCACGTGATGGAAACTGTTGTTGCCATAGCAACGGCGTCGACAACGGTGAAAATTTGCCTCGAGTGTCTATGCAAATGTCATTAAATTGAATTTATAAAAGAACGAAAGCTCAGACTCGAAAGGAAAGCTGGCCAACCAAACCTAGAGTACACCTGGTGGTGCTTTTATAATGCACTGAGCAGTTGTTGGTGCGTAGTCGTTGTCGAAATTCGCTATACCAATTTTGCTTAGAATTAGTTGCTTGATGATTAGATGGCGTTCAATAAATATTGAGTTTATTGGTAAACGAGGTACAAGAAAAAAGAACGACGTTCTTTCGCAAGGACGGGAATAGTTCAATTTCAAGGTCGGCCACATTAAAGTAACGTGACATCATCGAGCGTCAGAAAAAAAGACTTCTTTTTATAATAATGCGAAAGTCCAACGTGCCTCGTCAGACGCCGGCCTTCAAAAGCGCGGTGTGTGGCATACACCTTAATAGAACTCAGACAAATAAAACCAGGGTCCGAGACGGAATCGAACTCGGTTATTCTACGTGGCAGTTGATTATTATACCCCAAAGCCACAACGATTCTTCAAGCCACTCTGGAAAAAGACGATATTCAGTCGTGACGTCAGACAAGGAGTCATCTTAATATACTTCCTTCGCAAGCTCGCCATAACTGTTCGTGTTCCTCGTTCAACGATCCACGCGTGCGCTGCGCCCCGACTGAATAAAAAGCTACTGCGCACTTTCTTTTTTTTTCTTTGTTCTGTGTGTAGATGACTTGCACTGACGTCACTGAAGCAGTCACGTTGGAGCACCAACATAGTAAGAACCGAAATTTGTGTACCCCGCATGCTGGTTTTTTCGTCGTTCATGCACATAGGCCCAACAACGTTCCGCTGACGTCGTTATCACACTGAACCAGGTTCGCCAGCGCGAGATTATACTGCCTCGGCGTCCTCTAATCCACCATATTGTAGCCATTTTGTTCGTCCACGACGTCAGGTGCAAGCTATATCAACACCAGTGCGTGCAATACAGGCTATTCGCCAACGGCACCACTTCGCGCGTGGAAAACGTGAGAAATCCCACCTGAATTCCATGAAGTCAAGTGGAGTCATGGTTTCCAGGATCTCGACTTGTTCTTGCAGCAGCTGTCATTCGGAAAGAAATGAGAGAGGCACATTTTAGGCGAGCAGTGAAACGTAGAAGGGTCAATGCTTTCGGTACTCGAGAATGCTCGACCCTGACGCTGTTAGTCTTGCATAATCAGCTTGCTTCATATACAACATCGCAGTACACTGCTATCCAAAGAGCTTCACGGGCGTGTAAATGTTCGTTTAAAAGTATACGCTTCTGGTTTTGCAACCTTGAGCCATTGTATGTATTACGAGAGTCACCCGGTACACGTCTGATTGCGACTGCGTCCAGTTAAGGTCGCGTTTTCTTTTTAAGACCCTTTTTAACCGATTCAGCGTCAGAATGGTCGTCACCTTTCGACTTCGGTGGTGCTTCTGCAAAGGTCCATCTCATTTCGTTCACGAAGACAAATATACTTCATTCATAAAAGCACGAATAAAGTATCAAGTGGTTTGAAAACAGTGGTGTCGACTGTCGTCGGCGCCACATAATAGGTGTCTCACTACCAAGTAGCAATCGAGACAAGTGCCGTATTTGTCCGAACAAGATGTTTATCACGAACACGCATCAGCGAACTCGATCATGTTTGGGACCTATGCAACGCCAGTTTGAACTTCGGTCCGGAGTGAACACGAGGACGGCAAACGGTGCAGCTGCAGCTGTTTATGACACAATCTGTCCCGAAAAGCAGAGACGCCTCTAGGATATTCCCGAAGTATGGCAAAAACAGATCAACGTCAACAATAGTGGTCCAAGTCTGCGCCTATCGCTGTCTCTCGGAAGAAGCCGGTTGCACTTCATGCGTACCAACATTATACGTGCGGGGCAGAAACTACAATGCAGATGTCCGTGCTTGAAGTGTTTGCCAAACGCGTTTCGCCGATATAAGAAAAAAATTCCGTTGTACTCTCTATAGATCATGAGGGATCTCTATGATGGACGAAGGCGCTTTGCTCTTCCCGGCGCGCTGACAGCCTTGGGCGTTGTCCATCGATGGCATCTGTGAGCTCCTCGTCACCCGTATATATCCGGCCTTGGCAAACGGGTGCCCGCAACGAATATTTCATATCTCGAGCGAACCCACAGCGGACATGAACATTACGAGTGACCAAGCACGCACAAGCAAAAACGCTTCGAGCTCTTCTCGCGGGGGACCTTGGTGAAAAGAGTTATTTTTACGCTATGTGCCATTAATTGGCTCATTATCACCACTCGCAAAATGTAGCAACCCAGAGGGTGGGGGATCGCACCGGAACTCGACTAACCCTGACCAATTCGCGCCCGGAATAAAATTTGGGCTTATCTGATTCCCGAAGGAGACACAGCATTAATGTTGAGTGTTTTTTTTTTCTTCACGTCACAGACAAGAAAATATGATTGAGGACTGAGCGTTATAACGTTCAACGCTTCCTGTTTTCCTGTTTGTAATACAGCATGTACCGACAAAATACGTATGCCATTCGTTACCTGAGAGCAACGGCAATCAATCAATGTAATAGGAAATGCTCGCGAGGTGAACAGCGTCAACGTGTTTCGCAACAAGGCCTGAGATGCCTGAGAAGGTAAACGTTTTGTTAATGAGCATAGAAAACGGCTTCCGGAAGTGAAGTCACCTCGTATTATAGAACGTCGCATTAATGTCGCAACATTGACGTGCGCCTTATAAAGAGCATGAAATAGCCAGTACGTTAGATAAATTATCGCACATGGGAGATCAGTGTGGCGTACGTATATGTGAACTTTGCTTCGAGGATTGAACTATCACTCACCTTCGTAAGAATCAACTCACAAGGAAAATTTTCGAATCATATGCACATCACATATGTAAAAAAGCAAAAAAAACAAAAATAAGAGATTTGGGCGATACCACGCATCGGCGTCATTGTCACAGATCGAGATTAGTGTTCTTCCTGCCTCTCTTCGTGATTAGGCTTTTCTCGCGCACATGTTGTTGACGGTTGCGCAGCAGTTTCATGCACATATTCAATTTTTAGTTTTGTTCATCTTTAACGGCATCGGCGTGCACGTGAGATATTCGTGCATGAAAGTACGTGTTATTTCTAATAAAATTCTCAGTTGCGAGTCGGCGCCCGTTCCACCGCTTCTTTATTTGTCACCCCTGTTTCTTTCAGCGCTCCACCTCAATTGACTCTAAGGTGTCGACAGCAGCGCCTCTCCTAGGCAGATATAGTCACTGTGTATGACGATACCTGGAAGCAACGCTTGATATCTGCGGCGTCAGCACTAGCAGGGAAGTGGCGCTGGGATCTATAAGCCGGTCGAGTGAAGAATGAATTCAAGCAGAGGTTTGTTTAAAAACACGAGGATTATACGGCTCATCCTCGGATAGGGCTCATCCTCTGATATTCCTCGGATTGGCGACATAATCTGCTTAAATTATTGAAAACTTTACATAAGACACGTGGGCGGCGCCATACTGGGTTCGCCAAGCGAACGTTTCCTTATTTTTGTACATGGCGACCTGAATGAAACATCAAACGCATCAACGCAATCGTTCTCACGAGTTGCATGAATACCGTAGCCCCATAGGTCGGTAAAAATTGTGGAGCTCACTCAAACTGACTCAAGAAATATATTCTTCAAAAAAAATTTTCTTCAACCAGACTGGAATTCTCCAAATTATTTCTCACCCAGACTCAGACTCACAGATATATTTGACTCTGACCCCCGTATTCACAAACGCTCCTGGACTCGAGTTTTATCCTTCACTTGACAGAATTGAGCACTGTGCCGCTTCTCGGCTGAAAATGACGCTGTGCTACTCGAGAATAGCAGCAAATTATCACTGACACGCAGTGACTTGCCCTGCCTAGAGATGGCGCTCCGATCGGCTTTCTCGAGTGAAGGTGGAGCGTTGAGTGAAGGGGCGTTCTAGAATGCGGGGTTGAGGGAGTTCGAGTGAATCGACTCACGAATGAGTTCCCCGACCTGCGACCGTAACACTGTTCATTTCACAAAACTGTTCCGTAACACTGTTCGTATAACAAAACAGCAAAGCTACAGCTTGGAATGGCGGCACCGAAAACCCATCCGTATCCATACGCCGGCCGCTTGTCATCGTTCCCTGAAAACAATGATCCTTAAAAACAAAGGTAAAATGCCAGAGAATGAAAATGACACGTTAGTAGTAGGGTGCCCGATAAACAAGCAATGGTACGCTATGTAATTGTTAATCTCGTATGCAGTGGCGACGTATCAGGTTGAAAACCATGCACTATGTCGACCTTTTTCGCGCATGCCGGGACATCGCCACCGCTATAGTAAACCATTGAACCTAACACGGCAATTCAGTAGGCTCATTAACAAATAAAAAAAGTTTGTTTGAAAAACGCTCTTGTGTTTAAACGGAGGCCATAATTTGTCTACTGTCGGGAGACTTACCTTGAGAATGAGCACGACGCGGTTCATCCGAGACGTGATTTGGAACATGTTAGATTCGTTCATGTCCTGCGAATCACAAGGAATACGCAATGGTTGGCGGAAATAAGGTTGTACTTCGATTAAAGGTGAGTGGACTGTTTGAATATAAATATAGGGCCACCTATTATATCCATACTCATCTAAATCAAAACATTTGAGCGCTAATTACGTCACTTACGACAGTCTTTGTTGTTCGTCGTAGGTGTTATTATGCCGATTCGCTTGCTCCTTACGCTTACTAAAGTCTTGCTGAAGGGGCTAGATGTAGATATAACGTCTGTTTTGTCATCATCGTTAGAGTATGTCTAAGAAGGAAATGTTCTGTTGAGTTTTATTGACGTTCGTGGCAATAAATTTTTTTCTAAATGAGACTGGACATTTCTCGTCTGGTTTCATGGATATTGGCAGCATTTAACCAGGACCTGATTAAGAGTGATTGATTGATCTAACGGGTGACTACATATACTAAACAATACATGTATGAGGAGAGTTCGAACATAACAGCAAACATGGTTTTTTTGTTTCACGTTTTTTTTAACGTTCAGAAAGTGTTCTTGTAGAATATCCTTGGCGAACACTCACTTGATAAATCATAATAAAAAGTAGTGCAAGCTCAGACAATATACAAGCATACTTGGTCCAGGCCGACGAAAGAGAAAATTGCTCACTTTCGAGTCCAGCAGCGGCTTTATAGAGTCCAGCTCGAAGATGATTTGTTTGAACCATAACTCGTAAGCTGTATCCGGGAAAAAAAACAGAAACAAAAAATTCAAGTAACGAAGAAGTCTTATATCACGTTGCAGGCATAAACACATGTGTACTATATTTTCCTCTTGTCTGCTCCGCATTAATAAACCAAACTGTTCGATTAAAAACCTTTGAAACAAAAAGGAAAAAAAATGCGTATAGCTTGCAATCGAGGCACAATGCTAATTGTTCTAATATGAGTGAAGGCCAGAAGGAACGCCAATGGGCGGCGAAACCCATTTGAAGCTGCGCACCATTTTTTCCTGACGTCACGGATTTTCATAGCGCCTCATCGGGGTTCAAGTCAGTAGGCGAGTCAACATATGGTGATTACATCCAGCTCTAATGTAAATAACGATACAACTTAACGACTCATTACGCGAAAGAGGGAGTCCAAAATGAGGGGATATTTCGCCTGTGCAGCGCCTTCTATTCATCTGCCTGTGAACGATGGTGTTTGGATAATTACTCTCTACTCCGGGGTAGCTTGCTGTCTGCGCAGAGGTTGAGCCACAGCATGCCGCGCTCTCGCCTCTGTAGTGGTAGGTTGTTTTCGGCGTTACCGCTTTGCTTTTTGCAGACGAAAGCGCTTTCAGGATCGTTTCCGACCATGGCAGAAAGAGATTGGGGGGTCTGGAATGCGCCTATTCGTCATCGTCATTACGCATAGTGGGTGCTTTGAATGCGCTGTGCCGGGATGGCAGGAGGATGAGACTGTGTGGTCTCGAACGCACTTAATCGTCGTTATCAGCGTCATCGTCATCGCCAACACCAGACAACTTACAATCCTAGATCCTAAGATGCTTCGCCCCTAAAACGATTTTTTTTTTTCTGGTACAGGTAAATTACAACTTCAAAGAATCAAAATCACCCCTCTTACCCCGAGAAGGGACTTGGTTAGCGAGAATAGGCAGAAGTTACGGCTGGTGACGCCACCTTAAAATTCCCGCAGCGATCAGCGTGACGTCGTGAATTTCGACAGTGCCTACTATGGCCTACGCAGTTCGGAATTGGTGAAAATAAAGTACATTGTCTTCTGAGTGAGCCAGAGACAAAACATACCGAGTTTCCATAAATTTAATTGACCAAATGTAAAAAATACTAAAAATTAATTTCAAAATCAGTAATGAAACGCGTGAAGATTTCAGCGCAAAATTTAAAAATGAAAATTCTACTTTTTTCTCCCTATTATAAGCCCATAATGATGAAATGAACAACATTAGCTTTTTTTTTTTCACAGCATAATTGATCAATGTAAGCTGGTTCGTCGTTTCACTTCAGTCTTTATTTGAGAAAGAGTGTGAATACTAGCATCATTCATGACTTCAGATCACGAGTAAATTATTTCACTGTTTAAAGATTCATGTGAGTCAGAAAAGGCTTTGTTTGCGGCCTGCACGAATTTCGGGATCGTTGAGTGCATCGCATTGCAGGCATATCGGCTTTCTGTGATGCATACTAAATATGTAGATTCTTTTTTCGCCCGCTCACCTTGATGCGTGATGATGAAGAGGTGCTCGTCGTGTACTCGCTCCTCGCAGTGCTGCTCCGTGACCAACTTCTGACAGTCGAGGAGCTTGTCTAGCTACCGTAAAGGAAATAGCCAGTGTCAGTCTATCGTGCGGCACGAAACACCGAGCAAGGACCACAAACCGCTTGCCAATGGGCCCCACCCTGCGGTGGGCTCACTATCAATTTGTTTACGCTACAAGTTTTAATTTTTACTTTGAGCAGCTACGCGTATGACGCATTTAGCCTCACGGCATATGACTTGGCGTGTGTACCCACGTATGCGCAGATGCCAGGAAGTGCGCGCACATGGGCTTTCATCCTATAGTCAAATTATGCCCGTCTATCGCTTAACGCTAAAAAGATTTGGTAGCTAAGCATACAGTATACTTCAACTAATATGCTAGTAAGCTTGAACGCTTCTTCGCTTGACCGTCAAGCTCGACAGCCGTCGTGACCTGGTATATATACTAGATTTTTATTCCTGGCAGACGGCTTCCCATACGCGCAAAGCCACGAAAGCCCTCTTGTACTTTTTAAGGACCACCAGACTTCACGACCGCTTGTGAAAGAACTGTGCGAGACCGTGCTGTGTAGTCTCGAGCTGACTATTCATGCTTCTCTTTCATACTCCTCTTCTTTTCTATTTCTTTGCGTTCTATTATTCTCCTTTTCCCCCACCCCAAGTGTAGGGTAGCCAACCGAGCCAAGCTTGGTTAACCTCCCTGCCTTTCCTCTCTATTTATCTCTCTCTCTCTCTCTCTCTTATTCCACATTCATCTCCTCCACGTGATGTGGCAAACGGTAGCGCGTGATAAACTCCTCGTAAATATTCTGCAAAATTTAACATGGAAAACTGCTGAACTAGCAACAATCGCAGGCACTCGACCGCAAAAGCATCACGCACCTTCAGGTAGTTTCCGTACAGCAGCTTCTCTTGGTGCGGCGCACCATCGTTGGAGTTTTCATTGCTGGAATTAACAAAGGAGCGAAGTCTCAGAGAGATATATATCAGATAAAGAATTATTGTTGTCGTTGCGATTATTCAACAGATACTTCTACACATATGCTCCCCTTGTTTCTTTCCTATCGGCACTTGTTTCATGAGAGTCGTGTTTAAAATGCCGGCAGCTGCCCGGTGACTGTTGTGGGAATACCTTTTTTATTTTTTTAGTTTATTCAGAATTAGTTTATTCAGAATTGAAATACAAGTGATACAAGTGCACGTGTTATGTACAAATACAGAAGGAGGTCTCAAAGGCGCGAGACTGTGAGTGAGACCTCCTATAAAATCATACATGAGAGATACAACGCAATAGTAAAGAGTGGTAAGGAAAGAAAATTTAAAGTATACAAAATGTACAGATAAGCACGAAATAGTGAACGTAAGTTGTAAAAAATGTACAGCAAAGCATGCAAAAACTAACACGAGAATGCAATAACATTCACTCTGTATAATATCAAGCATTATTACGGTAAACATAGAAAAAATAAGATATACAAAATGTGCAGATACACACGAAATAGTGAACATAAGTTATACAAGGTGTACCGATGAGCACAAAAAACTAACAGAAAATGCAATAACATTCAATTCATATAATATCATGCATTAAGAATTTAATAAGTGCGAATTCTTAATGCATGATATTATAAACCTTGATACCTTGATAAACTCTTCTGTACAGTGGGGAAGTTTTGAATGTGTAAACATTATGACGTGTGCACTTTGTTGTTACATAAACAATTTTATCGTACTACTAGAATTAGGAATGTGAATATTCATTCCAGTCTAAGTCTTGCACTGATTTACGGTTACTAACAACCTAAAGATGCATACGAGCTATTAAGTGAGAGAACAGGAGTACTTCAGTCATACTTTCTTTATGTTCACGTGTACGTTTGTATGTTTGCGTGTATATATAGGCAAGCAAAACTGAAAAAAAGTTTAGGGGGGAGGGGTGATCCCCTCCACCTATAAAGGTATATCTTTGTGGACAGGCAAGGTATAGCATAACTGACGCAAGTTGATCCTCTGTGAACTTTCAGGGCATCGCGTTATATTCGAGTATCCGCTGCTGCTGTCAGAGACATGGACACAACCCGCGAACTTCATTCGTATAACCTTGCATTTACGCATATCATAGTCACGATTACAAAAAAATATATCCAGCAGATCTCACGCATTGTGGGACTCTCCATCTCAAGCAGCGAAGCATGTAGTCAGCAAATATAGTTCCCTACGTCGCAATTTCTTTTTTTTAGCTTCAAGCCAATCCTTACAAATCGTTACAAATATGCCGACTATACATGCAGGGTGTATCTTCTAAGCACCTTCAAGAACTGGGGTGGCTCTGTGGTAGAGTACTTGACTACCAGGCAGAATGACTGGGTTCTGTATTACCCGCAGGGCGCGGGTTCGAATCCCGGCTGCGGCGGCTGCATTTCCGATGGAGGCGGAAATGTTGTAGGCCCGTGTGCTCAGATTTGGGCGCACGTTAAAGAACCCCAGGTGGTCTAAATTTCCGGAGCCCTCCACTACGGCGTCTCTCATAATCATATAGTGGTTTTGGGACGTTAAACCCCACATATCAATCAATGGGTTCTGTATTTCGGTTGGAGCCGTGTTTTTTTTCTTTGTGTATATCAGAATTTTCGGCAACTAGAATTTCTTAACGCTATCGTATGAATATTTACAACAGCCAGTTTTTATCATCGCTGGGTTGGTATAGACATTGAATCACGCTTGGCGCATGCCCACTATTGATGGGCCGCGATAGGCGGCACTGTGTCACACGTGACTGAGAGAAAAATGTTTCATGGCGTTCGCAACAAGTACCTCACGCTATTCATGTTAATCGTGTTCGTTGTGCGCTCATGTTCTCCTGGGCTAATTTTGCTTCCCCCCCCAGTTCAGAAGACGAGCCATAGAGCACCCAGACAAAACTTGTCAAGGCAGATTGAAACTATCCAAGTGCCGTTGGTTGGAAAAGAATTGATTGATTTGTGGGGTTTAACATCCCAAAACCACCATATGATTATGAGAGACGCCGTAGTGGAGGGCTCCGGAAATTTAGACCACCTGGGGTTCTTTAACGTGCACCCAAATCTGAGTGTATGGTTGGTTGGAAAAAGAAGTACTTCGCATTCAAAAGACAGCTCAAACGCAGAGTTGCGATTGAATAAAGAAGACAATGTCGCTGTATGAAACACAGGGTTGGTTGTTTGGTTGGCTGGTTGCGAAACTTAATTGTGGTCCTGCAAGGCGCGCGTTAGCGCGCAGTGGGCGACTCCCACGTCGAGACCGATAGGCCATGCAGGCCTATGGGCCACTCCGCGGGGTATTCATAATTTATTCAATTTTTGCCAATCTTTCAAGAATGTTAGCCAGTCTGGTTGCATACGTAGATAATGTAGCAAGCTGAGGTTCGCCACTGTACAAGTCAAGTTGAATTGGGCCACCAATAATTTTTTGACATCATGAGCATGCGCAGGGCTCCCCTTCAGGGAGGGGGGGGCGACAGCTCGTCAGAGCACCCCCTTTCCTTATTAAGTCAATCTATGGGGCAGGCTTTGCGCCCCCCTTGTTAGGGGATTAGAGAGGCAACCCCCCCCCCCCCGCTTCCCCTCGCCCCACTCGAGCACGCCCCTATGGTCGATATCATGCCCAACATCAGCCTTCGCTGAAAGGGGGTGAAGGGGATAGGAAAACGCGCTTTTAAATACAACAAAAATCACTAATGTTGTCTCTCAGGACTCTAAGAAAGTTCTTAACATGTATGTAACTGCCCACAAATCGATGTTTTGTTATTTTACGCGCAAGACATTTTCATTCGTGCAATTTATGCTTCAGTGATGACGTATTGAGTTGGTGTCATAAACACCTGCAGCAGTTGTAAACGACAGCCTCGTAACAAAAACACCGAGCACGCAGACTACCTGTGCATCCTAGTCTTCTGCATAGAATGATACATTTTATAAGTTCTCCCACACCAACCCACATCATCATGCACCGCATATATTCCGACGTTTATAGTTCCAATTTCTGCTAGTACTGTACCACCAGAGCTACTATTGACCTTGTTCTATGGGAATGTCCAGCATTAATCAGAAATTCTGGGGTCGCGGCCTCCAATGAAGACCTTCGGGCGCGTTAGCGGACTGCACTGCTCAGTTCGGGCCTGGACAAGCAATTCTGAGTGATCCAGCAGGCCAAGGAAGCCACCGGGAGACACGGTCTTTGCGTTAGCTTCTAGGTGGGAGCCCAGCGCAGTAATCTGCCGGAAATCAATAAAGTTTACCTCTCTCCTCTCCCTTTCCTTCTCTTTCGAGCAACGACCGACTACTAAGCAATCGTGTCTTGCCGATAGCGAACCTCGTTCACCGAGTTATCACAGCATGCGCCCGTGGATCAATCACCAAGAGCCATCTTCAAGTGTTGAATGGGCCATACATACTTTTATGTCACTTTTTTTTTCTGACGGGAGCAAGAGGTCTTCATGGAAAGACATCTGAAAAACCGTGAATAAAGTCTTGTCCTGTTTACGTATATATAGGGGAATGAGCGCTTGGAGAGAGAGAGAGAGAGAGAGAGAGAGAGAGAGAGAGAGAGAGAGAGAGAGAGAGAGAAATAGAGAGGAAAGGCAGGGAGGTTAACCAAGCTTGGCTCGGTTGGCTACCCTACACTTGGGGTGGGGGAAAAGGAGAATAATAATAATAATAATAATAATAATAATGGTTTATTTCCACCAATACACAGTTGATGGAGGGGGTGAGAATAAAAGCGACTATCCGCTTGACTAAGTTCTCACCCCCCTATGTACATAAGGCAGTGGCGGTGGCGGCAACAGAACACCACAGCTGACAAAAATACACAACATTAACAAAATTAGAATTGATAAAGCCTTCAAACTCAAAAAAAAAAGAAAAACCACACAGACACAGTGCAATAAACATATATAGAAATATAAATCAAAAGTCGCAATATGTAAAGCACGAATACATTAAACATATTATTTACGTGCAGCGGTGACTGCATTTTCATCCTTTGTGTTTTTGTTTATTGTTTTCCCTAATTGTTATCTACGAACTTTGAAGATAAGGTCTTAATTGTCAGGAGTGTTAATAAGATATTGGCGAAGTTGAGAAAGGGTGATATCTGCTATGTTAACACCTGATGAATATAACCTGTTTAATTGTAACGGTAGCTGATAAGTAATTTTTTGTTGTCCATAGTTAGTTCTTGTACGAGGAAGCATCCAAGGTAGTTGATGACGGTGAGGGTACTTTGGTTGATGACGTATCATGGAAGCGATATCTGTGATAGTAGATGAACGTTCTTTTTGTTCGATCTTATAGCGGCGTAAAAGCCTGTAAATGTATAGGTGGTAAACATTGATGATTTCATGTTCACTAAACAAGTGATCTGTTGTATGTCTGCGAGGAAGATTGTAAATTAGACGGAGGATTTTATTATGGAGAGATGAAATTTTTCTTAAATTAGTTTTAGTCGTTGTCGCCCACACTAACGTGCAGTAGTTCAAGTGTGAAAGGAATAAAGCGTGGTATATAGCAAGCTTTGCCTTTAAAGGTAAAACAGATTTATGTCGCCAAAGTATACCAACCGCTCTCGATGCTTTTAATAAAATGCTGTGGACATGATCATTCCATTGCAAATGTAGTGTGAAATAAACTCCTAGTGATTTTATTGACCTGACAATTTCAACTGGCTCGGATTTATACAGCAAATGTATTAAAGTATCAGATTTTTTATTAATAGAATTAAAAATTATAGCTTTAGTTTTATTTACATTAACTGACAGTGCATTTTCCTTTGTCCAAACTTCTAGCTTACCTAATACATTGTTACCACGGGAAGATAGCTCATTGTGTGTATCAGCTGACAAAAGGATTGTAGTGTCATCCGCATAAATAATAAACCTGGATTGATCATCAATGTTCGCAATATCATTAATATAAATGTTAAAGAGAAGAGGCCCAAGTATACTGCCCTGTGGCACACCGGCTGTAATATCACGCGTTTTGGACTGAAAATTGCTGATTTGAACGTACTGCTTCCGATGAGATAAATAGGATTTTATTAAATCTAAAGCGTGCCCTCTAATACCACATAAATCCAATTTTCTAAATAAGATACTGTGTACTATGCAGTCAAATGCTTTGGTAAAATCTACAAAAATGCCTAACACGAACTTATTTTTTTCTAATTTATCAAGAATATATTCTTTTTGATGAATCAAAGCAATTTCCGTAGAACGGTTTTTTCTAAATCCATACTGAGAATCATTGATAATATTGTTAGATTGTAAAAACTTGTCCATGCGTTTCAGTATGATTTTTTCCAGACATTTAGAAAAAACAGGAAGGATACTAATTGGCCTATAATTGCCAAAGTCATTTTTGTCTCCCTTTTTGTAAAGCACAATTACTTTTGCTATTTGCATAGCCGAAGGAAATGTAGCGGTTTGCAGGCACAAATTAAAGATATGTGTAAGCGGCACACAGATTAATTCAATGACATATTTTACTGGACGAATTTGTATGTTGTTTAAATCACATGACGTACTGTTTGAAAGCTCAAAAAACGTTTGCGTTACTTCACTCTCACCTACTGGTTCAAGAAAAAGAGTAGATGAACATCTGGCAGTAGGGGTGTCTTGTGAGTTATGTGGTGTAGAATGATCCCTAGCGAAGTACATACTAAATGCCTCAGCTAATTTTTCCCCTGTGTAATCTTCTCCTTTATGAGTGATCTTGTCGAATAGAACGGAAATATATAGAAAAGAAGAGGGGTAAGAAAGAGAAGCATGAATAGTCAGCTCGAGACTACACAGCACAGTCTCGCACAGTTCTTTCACAAGCGGTCGTGAAGTCTGGTGGTCCTTAAAAAGTACAAGAGGGCTTTCGTGGCTTTGCGCGTATGGGAAGCCGTCGGCCAAGGTCCCAGGATCTTCCCCTCTGTAAGGGGCCGTGAATCCAGATGACAGAGCTTAGCTTCCATAATACGTCGTTCGGTCTGGTATGCTGGGCAATGACATAGAATGTGTTCAAGCGTTTCCTCGCAGGCGCAGATGTTGCATGCCAAAGTGCTCGCCATTCGAAGGAGACGAGAGTAAGAATTAGTAAATGCCAGGCCCAACCTCTTGCGACATAGTAAAGTTTCAGCGCATTGTGGGAGCCCGGATGGCAAACGAAGTTGCAAGTTTGGGTCGATCGAATACAGGTGCGTGTTGGAGAAACCCTGCGTATTCCATTGTAGGAGAGATATACGGCGAGCAAGTGATTGTAGTAGCCTTGCAGCGTCCGTTCTCAAGAGTGGTATGGGCGTGCGCTGGTCTTCGTCATGAGCCGATCGAGCAGCTTCATTCGCGTGGTCATTGCCGACGATTCCGCAATGACTCGGCAACCACTGAAATACAATATCGTGACCTTCCGCGAGCGCTTCGTGGTAGTCGTGCCTTATCTTCGAAAGTTGTTGTAAGCTAATGCAGGTGGACAACCTTGTGCTAATGGCAGATATTTCATGCCAGAGTCTTATAGATATGTTTCCAATACGTGTGGTAATGAAGCGACTTATCTAACCCTCAGTTTAGACACCGAATGATAAATGTGTTTCTGTTTGTATTAGCGCATAGTGTAAACATATATTTTTGCTCTAAGAAGGCGTTATGTGTGGAGCTATTTCCAGTTCCCAACAAAAACTATATTCCTATATTGGCGGGTGGGCTCGGGGACTATACAGCAACAGTTTTTTTTTTTTCCTCATAGGAATGTAACCCTCGGCATGGCGACAACATCACTCTCGCGCTCTCGCATCCGGTCATTAAGGTCGTGTAAATCAATCATATGCGTTTTGCCTGCGGCAGTGCGGCGACACGACTTAATTGCTTAATCTGCTCCATTTAAGTGGAATACCACATAAAACCCGGCGTGCTGGAATGAAAGAGCAAATGCCACGAATATGCGTTGGAAATGTTATCGTAACAAATGGTTCTCTAACGAAGCGCCCCCCCCCCACACACACACACTGAACGTTGCTTCATAAAACTTGCAACGATCGTAAAGGACAGCCTCTAAAGAGATAAACAAGGCACCTGGGCTTTATCTGCACATTTGCTCCTTCTGCATGAAATCGAATATATTTCGCCAAGGATTACATTCATATCAGTTATTTTTTTCGTACTGTTCCTGTAAGTAAGTCCTTGTGAACAAACAAAACTAAGTCGGCTGTTAATGTGCAACCAAGGCCGAACGCCGAGGGAGATCGCCGATGTGGGCCTTCCGTTTATTATGTGTTGGCAACAGTGCAACGCATGATGCTTTCTTCGTGTAAGAATACGTATAGCTTCACATTGTGTGCCAATACTTACGATAACGCTTTATCGTTCGGCGCCTAAGTTAAGGGCCAGACGTTTCGCCTCCATTGCCACACGTATTAGCGACACAGGCCCGCACGCAGGCACACGTGCGCGTATTGCCAACACACGCTTGCCACGTGGCAGCGTTCTCTTGAGAAAGCCATGGTTCGACCTTCTCCCGAGGTTTTATTGGATGAGATATGTAAGGCGGCCTCGATCCAACTGCAATGGCCGGCAGGACACCGAGATTTTTCTTAAACAGTTAATTACCCTTTCGCAGCACTAAAGAGCTTTACCCTTACTCGCCACATTGGTTTAGTGGAGATGGTGCTCTAGTGCTAATCCAGAGGGCGCGGGATCGAATCCCGGCCGTTGTGGCCGCATTTCCACGGAGGCATTATGCCGGATGCTCGTATGCTGTTATTTAGATGCACGGTAAAAAAAAAAAAAAAAAAAAAAAAACAGGCGGTCGAAATTTCCGGAGCCTTCCACGACGGCGTCTTTCATAATCATATGCTGGTGTTGGGACGTTAAACTCCCCATATCAGTCAAATCAATCAATCTACTGATCAAATCTCGGCCGCGGAGGCTGCATTTTTGACGAAGGCGAAATATTAGTGGCTCGTGTACTTAGGTTTAGGTGCACGTCGAAGAACACCAGGTGGTTGTAATCGCCAGAGCCGATGGCGTCCCTCATAATCGCGTCGTGGTTTTCGCACGTTGAACCCTATAACAATTATTACGATCTAGCATTTCGATTTGGTGTCCCTCTAACCACAACTTGTTTAGATTCTTGAAGAGAAGACGTCGTGTGCCGTATACGGCAAGGGAGAGTTAGCGAGCATTGCAGCGTTTGCAGTCGGTATATTCCCGTATATGTTTCAAAATATATTTAGACTAAATCGTGTTGTTTATCATGCGTAAATAGTAATTTACAGTATAACCAACATATAACGATCACCCCTTATTTAAGCACTTTACGTGAAACAATCCTACTTTTATTACACACAAAAAAGAGGAGAGTTCTGTTTCCTCTAAAGCAGCCGAGTTTCCTGCGTCCCCTCGACTGCTATAGTGAATATGCGACTTTTTAAGCATCGTATTTTGTTCAGCTTCTTCGTGTTATTCTCTTTATTTCCCAGCTCGTGTCGCCGAGTCATCGGCGCTTTTTTCCAGGTCGTCATCTGCTCATTATTGAACACCCAACACGTTGTCTGAGAAAGCCAAAGCGAGTAATTTAGAGCGTTCTTTGCTGCCACGAAGCAGCAAAGAACGCTCTAAATTACTCGCTTTACATTATATTCTTTGCATGGACACCTGCACTGAAGCGACTGGAAGATAGATTGATTAAGGCCTCTCCATCCCATCTCGCCGTCAACTTCGCAGCTGCTTTCCCAACAGCCCAACGTCCACGTAATTACGTCATCTGCATTGGTAAAGCACATGTACAGCCAGCAACAACTCTTGCGACGTATAGACCGGTTATATTGCTTAACGAGTTTGCCGCTATAGTGTCAGGCATGCATGTCGAGGGCGGAGAGCGATGTCCATTGAGCGCTACGACGAGTAAACACACTGCATGTAGACGACGGCGGAATATGGTAATCATCTGATCAGAAAACTAAAAGGCTCTTGCTTTTTATGTGCGAAAGTCACGATGTAATCGTGAGGCACGCTGTAAGGTGAATGACTCCGTATTGTTTTTGACCATATGTGATATTTATTCCACGCGATCCTGTATCTGAGTAAGCGGGTGTTATGACACTTCGTCCACACCAAGGCGCGTCCACCACGGCGTAGAATCGAACCCGTGTCATCGGGTTTAACATTGCGACAACTTACCCACCATTATATCACGGCGATTGTCATGGAGTGGACAGAGAGTTGGTGTGCCGAACTTTCTAAATGACATTCAACCACCGATTTTAACGTACCCCGTAGGCATTGAAATGCACGTTATTTTTCGCTGCTATCGCTTATTCAGACTGTAACCGTTCATCGAACGTGTGTCGCCACTGCGTCAGCTTTGGCGCCTTGGCGCTGGAGTATTTTGCACTCGAATACATGTAGTTACAGCGTGTGTACAAATTGCCTTCAGAGAAGAGGCTATCTCTCCAATAAAACGTAACACACTACAGGGAATAGTTCCCATGGGAAGGCTATTGTATTTCTCTGCCGCATCGTTAACAGCCTACCCGGTCTTCAATGCGAGCCACTCCGAGGGCGCTGCTTCGATTTCTTCGAGAAACCGGATTGAATTACGCATCGTGATGGTTCACATACAATGCTTGAGTGCAATACGTGGGCCGTGCCACAGTAACGACTTTGTTCTGTTTGTTTTCTCGCCTATAGTGTGTTGTCACACACCATTCTCTTTCACACCCCTTTTTCTCCTTCTCAAGTGCAGAGTAGCGAATCGGGGACTTCCTCTGGTTAACCTCCTTGTTTTTATTTTTTTCTTTCTGTTTCTCCACTGTTTGTAAGTGTCAAAATTACAAATCATTTGATCATCCACAGTGCCTCAAATGCCTGTTTTTGTACACTACCATATATTATGCAGTGCATTTCCTCTTCATCTATCTATCTATCTATCTATCTATCTATCTATCTATCTATCTATCTATCTATCTATCTATCTATCTATCTATCTATCTATCTATCTATCTATCTATCTATCTATCTATCTATCTATCTATCTATCTATCTAGATCCATCCATTCACACACACACACACACACACACACACACACACACACACACACACACACACACACACACACACACACACACACACACATATATATATATATATATATATATATATATATATATATATATATATATATATATATATATATATATATATATATATATACATTGTAAAGGGGGTTTATTGAAGGACTGAGCAAGCGGGTGGTAGCTCTGAAAGGAACGCAGGCGAACCCAGATGACGGTGCTTGATCGCCGATCTCGTGCCTTCTTCTTGTGCTGATGATAGCTGACCTGATGGTATCAACGTCTTTCTTATTCACTACAATTACCCCCGGCGAAAAAGTTGAAGCCATCCTGGCGATCTAACACGTGGGGACAAGCGGGTCAAAGTACGGCTTCAGACGGTTTACGTGAACGATATCACGTCCACGCCGACGACGGTCGCTCGGTGGCGTGAGGGGTTCAATTGCGTAGTTCACGGGTGAAGTACGCTGGACCACGCGGTAGGGACCATGATAATTAGAGAGTAGCTTGGGTGATACACCAGGGGCACAGGGTGGTACATGAAGCCATACAAGTGCTCCAGGAACGAACGTTGGTGCAGAACGATGGTCGTCGTCACGGATCTCCTTCTGGCGCTGTTGGTCGGATGTAGTAAGCCGCTTGGCTAGCTACATAATATATATATATATATATATATATATATATATATACATATACATATATATATATATATATGTAATGCACAGTTGAATCGTAGAATCATTACATTCTACTACATTCTAACTACCCTTATAAGAGCCGCGCCAGTCGTTTCAAAAGTGGAGAGGCCATTTCTGAGCGTTTCGGTTAGGCGGATACGAGGCCGTACGCATCAGACCGCTTATCGCGTTCGTGATCGCGTGATGTCTCGTGGTTTGACGAGGACCCTTTCTGTTGACACTCTGCCGGGACTCGGGGCGCCCTTCAGTCTCCGGACACGCCGTTCCAACCAGCCCCTACGAGCCCAATTGCTTTACTGGAGAGGGCGGGATACGACCGACACGACGTCGCCTCTGCCGAGGTGTTGCTGGCAGTTTTGTGGCCCGTCGTATAGATACGACGCGGCCGTCGGGCCTGTTATGGCCCGACCGCCACATCTTCTGAGCGTGTGCTGGAGGGCTCCTGCATTAAATAGTCCGTGACTTCTTATTCCCGGAGCTAACCACGGGTGTAGTAAGCAGCCTTTCGGACTTGGTAAAACCCGAGGACGGCTTGTTTAACTGTCCGGCACACGTTTATTATTCGAGGATGGCGACTCATGTCCCTACTAAAGTCGTTTCACATTTCTTTGTTTCCCAACGTGCTATAAAACAGCCATATACGTTTAAAACAACATTCCGAACAACGCATTATAAAACACTCGCCGTTTATAAAACTTTCTTTATATCTGAAATGTTTGAGGTTGATCGTAACCGAAAGCCATTCTGTGTTGTTCAGTTCCCCTATACGTTGAGTATATAAGACAAGCACCTCCATCAAGTGCTTCACGGCTTCAAGATTAAAAAAAAATGCGGCCCTTGTGCTATCTCTAACGCCCTATTCGTTGTTTTCTTGCTCGTCTCGCACTGAATGTATCAGCCATAAAACTACGAGGAACATCCGATGGCCGTATATTACAACTTTAACGTCGCCACAAGATGTCGCCGTGGTCGTACACTGGTTACGGTGGTCGGCTGCTGACCCGATAGGCGAGGGTTCGACCCGGTTGGATTGCATTCCGTTGGAGGCGAAGTGTTAGAGGTTCGTGTTGTTAGATTTACAGGCGCGAGCTAAACAAATTGATTTGATTGATTATTATGTGGGGTTTAACGTCCCAGAACCACCATATGATTATGAGAGACGCCGTAGTGGAGGGCTCCGGAAACTTCGACCGCCTGGGGTTCTTTAACGTGCACCCAAATCTGAGCACACGGGCCTACAGCATTTCCGCCTCCATCGGAAATGCAGCCGCCGCAGCCGGGCTTCGAACCCACGACCTGCGAGCTAAACAAATTCCAAAGCGGTCCAACTTTCCTCAGCCCTCAACTGAGTAGTTCACTTTCTGAAATAATCAGAAATATCTCAAAAGTATTAAACAACAAAAAAAGAAAATGTATTAGCTTTATTGTTAACAGGTATGTTTCACAAGAATAGTCTTGTGTTCCAATACAATATCTTAGTGAAAACCTTTGCGAAAACAGTTCAGTATTTAGGAGACATCATCACGTTTGACATTTTAGTAAATTTTCTCGGTTTGTGTGGACATTTCAATTCGCGTGATTACTTGTGGTTTTACAATGTGTGTGACGGGTGGACACATTTCTGTGTGGTATGGACATGTTTCTGTATTGAAAAGCTTGGACTCAGTGCGTAGTAAGTGTTGTGCTATGCACCTATGTGGCCTTGTGTTTGTTACGTAATATGCGATGTCGACTTTTATGCAAGAGGAGTAGCCGGCACCATGCATTGGCATGAACCTCTCCCTAAATACATTTAATGAAAAAAATACGTCCCTCATAATCCAGCCACGGTCTTTGCACGTGAAAACTCATACACTATTATTACTCACCGAAATAAGTAAGATGTAATCTTTCTTTATAGTGGCAGTTGTTTTACGATGATATGTACAAAGCTTTTTTTTAAAATTGTATATTCGCTATAAAACGTTCATTTATTATTTCTCCGCAAAGTTATGTCGAGCCAAATTTCCAGTTCTTGCTCAATCAACACACTATGTAATTCTTGGCCTCGACTTCCTATAGCAGCGTGGTGCGACGCTTCACTGTAGGACTGGGGAGATTTTCCTGTCCCATCTTGCCGACAGACCTTCTACCTGTTCGCCCACCCTCGCCGTCCTTGAAGATGTCGTGCTCCCGGCACACCCCGTATCCAGGGTTCGAGTAGATTCTGACAGAGTTGACATTGATGCACTTGCTGTTATTGCCGAACCTGCGTCTTCGATCATAGCGAAGAGAAGTGCGTTTGTACCTTGATGTGGCGTCATCTCTTTGGCCCGCGGAACAACCACTCTGTGGGTGTCAAATGTATCTGACGAGTCCGTTGAGCTACCCAAGGGCATGAGGCCTGCATCGCTCGAAGTGGATACCGGCGTTGATATAGCAGCTTTAGATCATGACACATCGCACGGAGCCCGAGCAACTGATATTAGCCCTGGTTTTTCTAAGACTCGTTACTTTTCCTGAATATGGTATCAAGTGTCACTGACCTCCGAGAAGCGTCAAGTGCTGGTCAGTGTCCCAAGGAAGCATGCATCGATGTTTGATTTCAGCCAGGAAGCTAAAGAAGTCTGCATTCTCAACATACAGGCTCGGGCTTGCGCACCCGAAAAGGCAGAAGCCTTACCGCGTGTCCGCGTCAGAGCGTAAGGTTATCGCTGACCAGGTGGATGACATGCTGACCAAGGGCCTCATTCAAGAATCTTCTAGCGCCGGTCATATACTTGTGAAAAAGAACAAATGGCCCCTAGAGGTTTTGCGTCGACTACCAGTGCCTCCATTCCGTGACTAAAGAAGATATGTATTCGCTTCCGCGTATCGACGACGCCATTGACTGTCTAAACTAGGGGTCCTGCTTTTCATCTGTGGACCTCCAATCAGACTAACTGGCAGATAGCGATGCATTCGGCGGACGAAAGAGAAAACAGCTTTTGTGACACCAGACGGCAATTCAAAGTTACGCCGTTTGGTTTGTGCGACGCACCCGCAACGTTCGGAAGGTTCATGGACGCGGTTCTGCGTGGCCTAAAATTTGCTTATGCTATTTTGATGACGTCGTAATTTTCGGTCGCACTTTTGCAGACCACAACCAGGGACTTGACGTTGTTTTGACGTGCCTTGAGCAGGCTGTCCTTACCCTGAACTCAAAGAAAGGACAGTTACTAGTACTAGTGCTACTAGTACTAGTGCCAACGAGAGGCACCAGTACTCGGAAATCTAGTGGTCAAGCACGGCGTACGGCCAGACCCACAGAAGGTTGCCGCAGTGAGCAATTTTAAGCAATCACAGTCACAACGCGAGTTAAGAAGTATTATAGGTATTCGCTCGTACTTCCGATGTTTTGTACCCAATTTTGCCGACACTGCGTAGCCTCTGACCTCATTGCTACGTAAGGACACGCCTTTCACCTTGACAACAAATTGGGACTCTTCGTTTCGGCAGCTAAAGTTCATGCTCTCCTCCTGACCCATACTGCACCATTTTGATCCTTCTGCCACAACAGAAGTGCATAACGACGCTAGTGGAATCGACCTCGGTGCCGTCCTCATCCAGTGTTTTGGTGACGCCAAGCATGTCATTGCGTACGCCAGCCGTTCGTTGAGCAAGGCCGAACATAATTGCACCGTAACGGAACAAGGGTGCCTCGCTGTCGTTCTTGTTGTCCAGAAGTTCCGCCCGTATCTCTACGGTCATCCCATCACGATTGTTACCGATCATCATTCACTATGTTGTTTTGTTGGCCTCCGAGACCCTCGCCTTGCTCAGTGGGCTTCCACGCTTGAAGGAATCTGACTGCTGTCCGTTGCAAGAGTGGGCATCAGCGTTCCGACGCTGATTGTCTTTATTGGATCCCGCTACCCACAACTACTTGTGACGCCAACGATTTTGATTAATTCTTAGCCGCCATTGACGATGCACGTTTTCCCGGCCCCTTCCCTGTTCATGGAAGAACAGCGCGATGACCGCAACTTGTATTATGCTCTTTTTGACTCAGCTGCTCAGCAGAAGAAAAACAATGACTTTGTGATGCAAGATGACCTGCTCTATCAAAAGAATTTCGTGACTGGTTCACGCCTACTATTAGTGGTCCGCAGAAAGTTGCGACGAGATTTGCTTCGTGCTGTGCACGATCACAAGACCGCCGGACATATGCGTTTCACGAAAACTTAATCACCGCGTTCAAGGTAGATTCTACTGGCCTGGAATGAGAGGGACTATAAAAACGTACGTGACCAGTTGTGACAAATGCCAACAATTCAAGCACCCGAACGCTGCCCCTGTAGGACTCCTTTACGCTTTGATACCACGCTCAACAACTTACGAAACGGTCGGAGTGGACCTTGTCGGCCCCTTCCTGCGCTGATCAAACAACAACCGTTGGGTCATCGTTTGTGTTGACCACCTGAGGCGTTATGCGGAGACCACAGCAATGCCAACAGCCACGGCAATGGATGTTTCAAGCTTCCTCCTGTCTACAGTCACACTTCGCCTTGGACCTCCTCGCATTATTGTGAGTGATCGTGGACGCCAGTTCGTTGCCGACGTGGTCGAAGAGCTCTTGCGTATCTGTGATTGTCGATTTCGCCGCGCTACTCCTTATCACCCGCAGACAAATGATCTCGTCGAGCGCACGAACAGAACGCTCACCAATGTGGTTTTTATGTACGTCGGTTCAAGGCGCAAGAACTGCAGATGACATCCTTCGCTTTTCTATACGTACGTCTACAACTCGGCGAGACCTGGAGCTACTGGCTACAGCCCCTCCGATCTCCTTCACGTTCGACCAGCCCGACTCTTCCTCGACACCATTCTGCCATTTCATACTCATGCGGACCTTTCAGTTGCCACGACTCTTTGCCGTGCAGAGGAAGCGCGGCGTGTAGCTCAGCATTCCCAGGACCGTTCCAAGATCACCTACGATTCACGGCGCAAGGACGTGTCTTACGACAAAGGCGACACAGCGTGACTATGGGCGCCGCTTCGCAAGCGGCGCCTAGTGTCAAAAGTTTCTGGCACGTTTCACCGGCCCCTTCGTAATCGTCGATCGCCACAGGGACCTGACGTGTACTCGATAGCTCGTCTCCTAAGTCACGGCTACCATTCTCGGCAGACGAAACTTGTTCACGTCACACGTCTAAAGCGCTCTGTCATCCGCGCGATTCCGCGTTCACGTAAGCGTTACAAGCCCGGCGGGCTTCGCCTGTGGAGGGAGAGTGGTGTGGT